>CM017580.2:14602218-15227218 GCA_007844105.2 Rhamnella rubrinervis | reverse complement strand
ATAATGAATTGGTGTGTTTATGCATTATGGTGTGTAAGTAGATGATGTGCACTCACTTTCGTCTCTGTATGTATGGAGGTCAATACCCAGGAGAGATCTTTATGTGTCTATGAGTAAAGGATGTCAAAAACCTAAGAGTCGGTGTTGCTACTCAGGGAGTTTGGTGGATAGGATTGAGTCGTTATTGGCTAAGCTTTTTTTTTTTGATATTTCAGCCGACAAAATAGTAGTTTGTGTTTAGACTTGGACTGTGTTGCATATAGATGAGTTTGAAAGTTGACTTTGAGGTTTGGAGCCTCTGGGTGATGCTTTGTGCAAATTATACTTGTTCTATAGTTAATGATGCATTATTTACTAAAAGTAGCTGTTAAAAGAGTGATTACCTTTTTGTTTGAAGGACTATTACGTGCTAAGTTTAAATATAAGTTTAAATATATTCCTTAATTGAAATATAAAATATATAAGAGAAGAGAGAGTGGGAAGCGGGTCCATGCATATTAACTTTGCACTTTTTTTTGGATGCTTCTGCCTTACTTTAAAAGTCTAACATAACATCTGAATATTTATCTCCTAGTTTGATATGTAATTAGAGGTAAAATTATATAGAAATCATTTGTTGTTCAATGTACGTATATTAACTTGTGATGTGCTGAAATAAAATATAAAATATTTCCAAGTTAATCTGAATTGTCATTTATTGTTCTTTCATATTGTTATATGGCATGTGAATGTTTATGCTGGTTTATAGAATCCTAATTTGTGTTTATATTTTTTAGATTTAAACTTAAACATGTCTCAGCCATCAATTGGAAGTACTTCGGTATCTATAAATGTGACAAATGATAGTGATAATGGTTTAGAGAGTGCTATGAATTCTCAAAATCTACCATCACCAAGTCAAGAAAATTCATCCCAAATTCCTCATGTAGATGAAAGTGAACAATATGGTGGAAAAAGAAAATTGACTTCTATGGTGTGGAACCACTTCAAAAAGCAAAAGATTGATGGGGTAGATAAAGCTATTTATAATTATTGTGGAAAAAAATTAGGGGGAGAAAGTAAGAATGGGACAAGACATTTGCATGATCATTTCAATAGATGTCCTCTTAGAAAACAAAGAGATATTAAGCAAGCAACTTTAAATCCTAAAAAGGAAGCTAGTGGAAAGTTGCCACACTCACTTGGTACATATTCTTTTGATCAAGATCATGCTAGGAAGGAGCTTGCAAATATGATTGTTTTACATGAGTATCCGCTTTCAATAGTTGACCATGTTGGGTTTAGAAACTATTCTAATGCACTTCAACTATTGTTTAAAATGGTTTCTCGAAATACTATCAAGAGTGACATAATGAAAATTTATGATCATGAAAAATCATGAACAATGGAGTTGTCGAGTAATAATAAGAGTAGAATTGCGATTACGACCGATATGTGGACTTCCAATCAAAAGAAAGGCTTTATGGTGGTTACATCACACTTCATAGATGATTCTTGGACACTTTAAAGCCGAGTGATAAGGTATATTTTAAATAAAAATAACTTGATTTACTTTCATATTTTGTTAAACTTTAATTTTAATTTTGTTATAATTATTTTATTTTATTTCAAATATAGGTTTGCATATGTGCCTTGCCCACATACATCTGAGTCACTCTCTAAAGCTTTGATGGATTGCTTATTTGATTGGAATCTTGATCGTAAGTTGTGTACTACTCTTGATAATTGTACAACAAATGATGCTATGATCAATATTCTTCTAGGCAAGATTTCTAGTAGCACACTTATCTTGAATGCCGAATTTTTTCATATACGTTGTTGTGCACACATATTGAATTTGATAGTAAAGGAAGGATTGGAAGTAATTAAAGATAGTATTGAAAAATTGAGAAAATGTTGCTTTTGGACTTACACCTAAGAGAGTGGAAAAGTTTATTGAATCCACTCGTCACTTGCATATTTGTTGCGATAAAAAATTAATGCTTGATTGCAAAATTAGGTGGAACTCAACTTTCTTGATGCTTAGTGTTGCTATAAGGTATAAAGATGTTTTTCCACGTCTAAGTCATAGAGAGCCACAATATAAATGTGTTCCTAATGACTTAGATTGGAATTTGGCAAAAAAAATTTGTGAAAGGTTGGAGTTGTTTTATGAAGTGACCGAACTTTTTTCCGGGACCAAGTATCCTACATCTAATTTATACTTTCCAAATATTTGTAAGATCAAGTTGTCAATATCTAAGTGGATTGAATCTCCTTATGTTGATATTAGATTGATGGCAATAAATATGAATGACAAGTTTAACAAATATTGGAGTGAGATTCACAATTTATTGGCGGTTGCAACGGTGTTGGATCCAAGGTTTAAAATGAAGTTGGTTGAATTTTATTTTCCTCAAATTTTTAGTGATGAATATGCAAAAAATAAAATTGAAAAGGTTCACCAAACTTGTAACAAGTTAGTGAATGAATATAAGAGAAAACATGAATTGAGTAGCCAATCTTCTTCCTCATCTTTTCAATTTGAAATGTCTACTTGTGGTGGTGAGAAACAAGAAAGGGTCAAAGATCGTTTAGCTAAATTTGATGCATTTGTTTCTAATACCACTAAGTTTGATGGTGTAAGATCCGAGATTGATCTTTATTTGGAAGAGCCTGTATTGCATAGATCAAATGATTTTGACTTATTGGTTTGGTGGAAAGCAAATTCAACAAAATATCTAATTTTACAATCAATGGCAAGAGATATTTTAGCCATTCCCATCTCTACAGTAGCATCAGAGTCTACATTCAGTACTAGTGGTAGATTTATCAGTCCACATAGAAATAGCTTTCATCCAAAGACTTTAGAGGCATTGATGTGTACTCAAGATTGGCTATGGGCTGACATGCATGGTATTGTGAAAATTTTATTTAATTATTTAAATATGTTTTATGTTTTTAATCTTTTATAATTTCTTTAAATGTGTTAGTTAAATATTTTTTATTTTTTTGTTAGACTTATCTTCTTCAGCTTCACTGTATAAGAGACATGTAGTTTTCACTGAAGATATGGATATTGATGAGGAGGTAGAGGTAGATTGAATTTTTTTTTTGGTAAAAAAATAAATCATGAAAAGTATTTTAATTTTATTGTTTTAAGTCTTATAAAATTATAATTATATTTAATATAATATGCATTATTGTTTACATGCAGGTTTCATATGTTGCTCAATCTTGCACAAATACAGAAGATAATGATGAATAAAGAAGAAATTGTGTTTTTTATATTGCATATTTATTATGTTTTTTTATTTTGATTTGGAAAACGTATGCGATTATAATTTTTAATTTGTGTTTATGACTTTGTTTGTTATATTTATTATCTTTTATGATTTTTAATTTGTATTTGTAATTTTGAGAATGTATGAGATGTTACAAACAAGACAAAAAAATATTATGTTTTATTGATTTATATACAATGATGTATTTTAGTTTTATAGTAAAAAAATGGAGAATCCCAGGCCCGTAACGGGAATCCCATACCCCTCCCCATAAGGGGATTGGGGGAGGGGGAGGCGAATGAGGAGAGCACCCCCCGCCCGTCCGTTACCACCCTATTTATTTGGTATATTGTTAATGGTTTGATGAGGGTACCTTGTGATTGTAAGGAAAAAAAAGGGTAAAACAAGGGTAAAACAGTGTTACTTTTATTTTTGATGCATACTGATGTTTTCTTTCTTCTTTTTTTTTTTTTTTAATTTGTTTCTTGATTTATGTGTTTTCCTTTGATCATTGTGTCACGTTTGTATCCTCCATTTGATGCTGTTGTACATGGTTTTTACTATTATTTGTTATTATAGATTCTACTTTTCGGTGAAATGTTATTACAGATTCCATTTGTAAGGAGGAAATTTGACTGACTTTAGGTAAATCAAATTATTTTAAATAAAAACTTATAAAGAGTAATTTTTTTAAGGTGTATCTTTTTTAATTCTCTTACATGTGTTTGGTTGACTAATTTAATTGCCAAGTTTTGGCACTTTAGGTTTGTTTCTTTTTTGTGTTGGTTTTGGGGAACTAGAACTCATTTGTCGTAAACCCATATTCAGATTCAGAATATGAATAGAACTCTTGTGGGCTTGGTAAGGGAGATGAGTAAATAGAATTGCCTCCAGGGTTTCAATTTCACCCCACGAACAAAGAAGTCATAACTCACTTTCACCCGAGGTTCTCAACAGCCAGTTCTGTGCCATCGGCGAGGCTGATTTGAACAAGTGTGAGCCTTAGGATTTGCCTTGTAGGTTTTTTGAATCATATTCATTGACATTTTTCAAAGTTGGTTTTTTTTTTTTTTACATTTTGTTGTTTGTTTCAATGAATTAGGGAGGGCTAAATTGGGCAAAAAGGAATGGTATTTCTTCTGTGTCGGGGATAGAAAATACCCAATTTGTTTAAGAACCAACAATGCTACTGACGCTGGGTATTCAAAAGGCACAGGCAAAGACAAGGAAATTTTCAAGTCCAAATCACTCGTTGGGATGAAGAAAACCATGGTTTTCTACAGAAGAAGAGCTCCTAAAGGTGAAAAGACCAATTGGGTCATGCATGAATATAGATTGGAAGGCAAATACTCTGTTTACGAGAAATAAATTAGTCTTTTTTTGGTCTGTTTCTCTCTGTGCTTTTTTGTTTTGACACTTTCTCTTCGCTTCTTTTGTTTTCTCTCGAATGAGCAGGTGATTTGCAGAGTGTTTAAAAATGTTCAGGTAGGAAGAAAACACATATCTCAGGGTTGGTGAGGTTGAGTTCCTATGGAAATGATCAATTCTGTCCATCTCTATTGCCTCCATTAGTGGACTCTCACTCTCCTCCATATAATAATGATACAAGAACCAATCTGATTACATTTTTACATTTTTATTTTGTTTAGGAGAGTATAATTGTTTTATTATTTTTTTATTCTTCATTTTTTTTTATATCTAGAAATTGCATTCAACAAAAACGAATACATAAAAACCTCCAAACAGGAGGATTACAAAGCACATGACAGCTGATCAGCTAAAATATTATCCAACACCATAGGAGGACGTTCATCAACCGAGAACTTATCCAGCAAAATAGAAACATTATTTTTAAGAGCAAAACTAACTAAACTATCAATAGCTAGATTTGTTTCTCTAGGATACCACTCCAACTTCCAGTTTGCAATTGATATCCTTCTTTTGATGGCCACCAGACTCTCGAATGAGGTCTAACTTGTAAGTTCATAAAAATCACGCACATCTTCCACCACACTTTTGGTATCCACCTTAAAAATAATATTCCTTCAACCATAACTTTCTGCATATCCCGTTGTCCACTCTAAAGCGAGAACTTCAACCTCATAAGCTGACCTGCATTCTTGTCCCATCACATTTGAGGATGCAAAAATTACCTTTTCTGTTTTATTATGGACTATAAAAGTGCTAGCAGATTGGTTGTGTTTGAAAGCTGCATCTACGTTAATCTTTAACTAATCGTTGGGAGGAGGCTTCCACTTAATATCCTTCAAATCGCCACTTGAGCTACTCTTACCCTTTTCAACCTTCATTCTTGTCACCTCTTCCATTGCCATAAAGAACTCTCAAACCGTTGCTTCCACTTTAAAAGAGCATTTGAACTGAATTATATTCCTAAAAGTCCATACTTTATAAAAAACGTATGGCCATGAATGTAGTCACCTCACTCTTTGTCAAACCTACCTCTAGCATCACTGGCGAAGGGTTTAGACAATCTTCAACTATTTGCACCAAAGAATCACTTCCCCACTTATCCAGATGGCAACCCCATGAGCTACCAAAGGCAATGCATCTCACAAGACTGCAGTCTTTGAAGACATGCAATCCTGTTTCTAACTCAAAATTGCAACAAATACAACCCTTTCCCCCCCATTTCGTCCGCTGCCATATCAATTTCCTTGTTGGAATGACGTTGGCAACCATCCTTCATAAATGCATTTTCAGCCGCTCATGGATTTTGCTCTTCCATATAGCATTCCAAATAGGGTTTTTCTCTTCATTCAACCGGATACTTATTCCTTTTAGATAACAATCTTTAACTGAGAAAATATCGTGCTCATTTCCTAGCCATAGTAGTTTATCTGCACTTCTTTCCTGTGGTGAACCCAGTTGAAGAACTTTTTCCACCATCTCTTCCTCACAGATCTCTTTTAATAGTTGTTAATTCCAATATGTTCCATCTCTTAACCTAAGGGATCTCATGCTATTCCAAAAAGATACATCCACTCCCACTTTTGGTCTTAGCACAAACCCAGGAGTTCAATGTATCCATGGGTCTCTCCAGGGGTTTACCGAAGTACCGTCTCCAATTTTAAAACATGCCCCTCTTGCAAGTAATTCCTAGGCACCAACAATGCCTTTCCACACAATTGATTCCCCTTCTTTCAACTCATACTCAAAGAAGGATTTATGCTTAAGATATCTCGCCTTCATGATCTCAGTCCACAGTTTTTTATCCCCTTTTGCTACTGACCATGTCAGTTTCGCCAACATAGCTGAATTGATCTCCTTAAACCTTTTGAAGCCCAACCCTCCATAGTCTTTTTGAGAGCAAATATCTACCCATGCCTTTAGTATCAACGTTTTGTTCTTTCCTGGTTTAGTTCCCCACAAAAAATGACGCACTATAGCATCAAGCTCCTTACACACTTCTATTGGCATGCTGAAGGTCGACATAGCATAAAGCGGGATTGCTTGAGCCACCGTTCGGATCAGTGTTGCCTTCCCGGCTCTTGAGAGAAGTTGGTTTTGCCACCCTTCAAGCCTTGGCCTAAGCCGATCTTTGATCTTATTAAACTCCTTTGCTTTCTTTCTCCCAAATATCAAAGAGTTTCCTAGATAAATCGAGTTCGTGATCATCTCCTTAAATCCAAGAATGAATCTGAATACTTGCCTTGTTCTTTTGTCTGTGTTGCTTGAAAATAGGATTTGGGACATATTTACATTAGGTAGTTGTCCAGACCATTGACCGTACACTTCCAACACTTTCTTCAGAACTTGAACCTCTTCCCCGTTTGCCATGCATGCCAAAAGCATGTCATCTGCATAGAGGAGATGTGAAATACGCGGCGCTTCCCTGCTTACTCGAATTCCGTGAAATTTTCCTTCAGCTTCTTTACCATCCAGTAATCTTGAGAATATTTCTGCACACATGATGAATAAAAAGGGAGACAACAGGTCTCCTTGCCTTAGACCACTTGATGGCTGAAATTTCCACTTAAACTTCCACCGATAAGCATATCAAAATGAACTGATTTCATACAGCTCATAATCATGTTCCAAAACTTGTCAGAGAAACCCACGTGCCCAGGATTAGGTCCAGAAAGTTCCATTCAATTCTGTTATAGGTTTTTTTTAGATCGATCTTCACTAGCATCAAACCCTTCTTGCCTTTATACTTCCTAACCTTATGGACCAATTCGTATGCCACCATAGTATTTTTCGCAATCCATCTCCCTTCCACAAACGCCACTTGGTTAGGGCTAATTATGCGATTCAATAACTTCCTCATTCTTGTTGCTAAGATCTTATAAATGACTTTGTAAGAGAAATTACTTAGACTTATAGGCCTGAAATGGTTGAAGTTTGACACATGATTCACTTTAGGAATAAGAACCAATAACGTTTTATTCATTTTGTCTGGCATTTTTGAAACAACTCACCTGCACAACCGACCAATTGCTCTATCGTAACCCTATAAAAAATCCGTGGGAAACCATCCAGTCTAAGACTTTTTTAAAGGATGCAAATACCATACCGCTTCTTTTACTTCTTCCATAGAGGGGATCCTCATTAAACTCCTATTTTCCTCCTCATTAATACACGAATTTATTAATTCTTCAAGGTTCTCAGGTAGCATAGGAGCCTCTGATTCATAAACTTTGAAAATTCCTTGAGAAAGTATCCTACTATTCCTTTCCTCTCCCTTATCCAATCCGAATCTTCCTTGATAGCTTTGATCCTGTTACGTCTTTTACGAACTAAAGTGCTTACATGGAAAAACTTGGAAATTCTTTCCCCTTCCTTCAACCAGTTCTCCCTTAATTTTGCTTCATAATTGATTCGTATCTTTCCCATTGAAGACTCAGTTATGAGATAATCCCTTTCTGTCTCTCCTGATTCCTAATAACTCCCCAATCCTCCTGAAACTGCAGGGGCCTCAACTCTTCCTCTAAAGCACTAATTTTCGTTTGGACCCAACCAAAATGCTCCTTGTTCCAAGCTTTGAGAGCCCTTGAGGTGGCTAATAACCGAGAGTTAAAGGTAATAAACTCCCTTCTTCCTAAATCACGACCTTTCTAAGACTCCTTCACAACATTGTGACTATCATTGTCTAGAGTCATGCTTTGAGAAATCTGAAAGGTCTAACCTGATTATTCATATCATTATTTGTGCGTAGCAAGATAGGTGCGTGATAAAAAACAGTGAACTTCAAGTTCGTTACTATCATGCTGGGAAAAAGACTAAGCCATGATATATTTGCCACTGCTCTATCCAACCTCTCTTTAATCAAACTCCATTGTTTATTCACCCAAGTGAACCGCCCACCATGAGAGCCAATATCTATTCCTCCTGCATTGTTCATAAATTCCTTTAGGAATAACCTCTTCCCCTAATTTCCCTACCTCCCAACTTTTCCAAGCTCTCAATTATTTCATTGAGGTCTCCTATTACCATCCATGGCATATTATCTTCCTGAACGTAATTTTCCATCACCCTCCAAAACATTCTTTTATCGATATATCTTGTAGGGCCATAACATGCATACAACCATCAGTAATTTTCAGCCACTGAATCGAAGATCTTGAAACATATTATCGTTGATGAGGTCAAAACAAAATGAACCCTCCTGCCAAAACAAAATGAACCCTCCTGCCTTACCCACCGCATCTACCACTTTAAAAGCATCATGTTTTAGCTTTCTATACAACCTCTTCAATCTCTCGATTTTACCTTTGGTTTCAAAAAGGAAAACACAGTTTGGTTTCCATTTCCTCACCATATTGCACAGGGAATTGACAGCCTCTACCTGTCCTAATCCCCTGCAATTCCATGCCAATAAATTCATGGAAGAGGGAGGGGCATGTAATGGCCCGCCTCCTGAAAATCCATCTGCCCCTTGTTGGTTTTGCGTCCATTTCTTCTACTTGAGCTACCTTCATCATTTCCATATGCTAAACATCTATTTCTTTTGGCCAAATCCTTCCAAGATCGTCAACTTCTATTTATCTGCGATCTCGTAAAGTATCTACTTACAGAGGATCCAGGCTTGAATTGTGAAGGAGGAGAGAAATTTGACTGCACCTGAATCTCTATTAGGGCCTGGGAAATTTTTATGATATATATTTGTTAATAGAAAAAAATTAAAAATTTAGTTTTAATGAAAAGATCAATATTGATTATTTAAATGTGTGGAAATTTAAATTTTAAATGTTATGCTATATAATAGTTATAAGTATTTTTTTAATTAATTATTTTGATAATCTACTATGCATTTGTATTTTTTAAAAAAGTTTTAATTTATATACAGGATGTGGTCGATATTTTTTTTGCTATTCGTTTGACGATTTTAAGTAGGAAGGATAAGATGTTTTTAAGTTTTTTTTTATGTAGTTATGCAATTGCTCTTGAATTGCATAGTAGAAGTATAATAATATGTTTGATGCTGGTGTATACCATACAAAGTTAGCACGTGGCTCCAGGAACTTTTTTCAAATTTGTTTACATTTCCTCTTGCACGTTTATACAATTATTTGAATTAAATTTTAGAAGCATATAGTTTCTTAAATTGCAAAGACAAATGTGTAAAACTTGCAACACTGTTAATATGAATAATTATTATAAACTGGGCAAGGGTCACTAATAATTACATCATTTATAGTGTTTGTGTCTATATATGAATGTATGTACGTATGCTTATGTATATGTATATCTTGTTGCTCTACAAAATTAACAATGAGTTTGGGATGCAGGACAAATGATGAACATGATTTGGTAATAGACTTTGGAGCCATAGACTACTCTACCGTGCGGACAACAGGGACAGCAGGGGCAGTGTCCTGGTGGCAGAAGGGCAGGGGCTGTCCAGCAAACAAACACTAGCATAGTTTTCGTGGTTGGATGGGAACATAAACTCCTATTTGGTTCATTACTACATTTAGTATATGTTGATAGTTATTCTCTAAGTAGGTGTTGTTGATAAACATATGTTTTTGATACTTGCCTGTTGATGTGGAATTTAAACAACATAAATTTGGATGTGGCTTAGTGGGTAGATGTCATATAGCTGAACAACATATTTTTATTTTTGGGAATGCATTATATGAGACAATAGACTTCCTGCTGCATGCAGTGAGGTATCAAGATATTGATCAAATAGGATCTTGCTTTAGTAAAGATGTATTCGACCCTCATGGATATGACAAAAGAGACTACTATGAAGAAATAGGTTATTGATTATTCCTTAAACAAGATCTCTGTGTATGTGAGTGGCAGTTCATTTTTCTTAAGATGTTAATGCTGTAACTCAATAAAATTGTTCGAGTTTCATGTTAAAGTATTTGTTTTTTCCGCTTCATCAAATACTATAGAGCATGTCTGTATTTGATATGTGGATAAAGATTCATGAAGTGGTTCTACAAAACCCTGCTGCTTTCTGGATTGAATATGTGCTACTTAACTTTTACCTAGTATGAGATAATGATGGAAAGGCAAATAGCAAATAGATAGAAATAAAAAAGCCTCATATCTACAATATGATCTCTGAATATTCTGATTTCATAAGTCTCTTTTGATGAATTATTGTTTTCTAAAATTATCTGACGATGATATCAAGTTATATTTGCTATATTTTCTTTCTTGAATTTAACCACTCTTCAATCTTATGTTTTGATGTTTTCCGAAGCAGAGGCTGATATGAGGCATGAGATGGATACAAAGGAACAAGAAAGGAGAAAGAGTCAAAAGTTGAATTTATTTACGGGGGCCACGAGTGGGAATTGTTGCTATTGCACCCAAAATTAATGTCCTGTCTAGGTTAGAAAAGCAAGAAAATTTAAGTATGGTTGACCTTACCTGTGAAATATGCTATGTTTAACTTTTCTAGTTGAACTTATAGTTTGAATCCAAACCTATCTAAACTTTATTTGACAAATTTGTTACTTAAGCCATGGTTTCTACTTTGTCGCGTTATTCCACTGATCTAATGGGTGAGTGAAGATTTTTCTAGATATAAAATATAATTTATGCTGTGATGTTCTTATATTATGTAATTTTCTAGGTGTTTCAACTATGGCTGCTAATGCTCTGCTTTCTTTACCACCTGTTGCCAATTCCATTGCTAGGGATAGTAGAAAAAATAAGAAGTCAAAGTGGGATAAGGTATTTTATTGGTAAGTGTTATGTAATTATTATGATTCATTCAATTCCAAATTGTATCTAAATTGACATTGTATGTGTCTAATATACAGATGATTGATGGGAAGGAAGGTGCATATGGAGACGTTTTTTGGAAGTTAATTTGGTCTATGGATATACAATATATTTTGGTAAGATACTTGGAAACTATCGTGTATCCACTTAGGATTAGGTATAATATATGTTATATGGAAACTCTAATTATGCAATGGTCTTTCCTTAAACTTTACATTTGAGTGATAGTTGAAGAAAAGACCATGCAGATTTGATTCTTTTCGATAATGTTTGGAATTGTGTTAAACACTGATTAGGATTTAATGCTGCTCAAGTATATTGAGCTAATTGTTATAATGTTTTAGTTCTAGCAGACAAGTGTAGATGATGACAATTGCTTATGAATTTAATATTGTATGGTGCTTCAATTAGCAGATTATTCTATGCTAATTACAATGTTTTAGTTCTAGCAGACAAGTGTAGATGATGACAATTGCTTATGGATTTAATATTATATGGTGCTTCAATTAGCAGACTATTCTATGTTAATTACAATATTTTATGGATTTAATCCAAGTATACTCTATATTATACATTGTATGATTGTCTTATGTTGACAGGTAACCCAACATTAATTCATTACAAATTAATTTAATAAATTAAATTGGATATTGTATAATTTTTGGAAGAATAATTACAAAGATGAGTGTAACTATTAATAAACACTTGCATATTTTTGTTGTAACTATAATACAAACACTGACAACATTAAGCGTTTGTAACAAATGACATATACATCGTAATTGTAACTTTTCATATTTCAATGATAAAAAAGAATCGTTATTAAAGATACAAAGTTACAAATTATATTATTGTAACTAAAAGTTACAAAATTCATAATCGTAGCTACAATTTACACACGAATATAAAATTGTAACTAATATGCAATTACAAATTGTGATTTCATAACAAGTAATCAAACAACAATGAAAAAGTGATCGTAACTAATAGAATGATTTCGTAATTAAATGTTCATTTGATCAACATTTAGGGTCTTAATTAGTTACGAAATAATTATTAAATCACGAAAAAAATTAGCAATTAGTAACGATAATTTTTATAAGTAAAGGTATTGTATAGTTACGAAATATGTGTCATAACTAAAGATGCTATCTTTAGTCATGAAATGACAATTTTCCTGACTTAGTTCTAATTAATTACGGTCCTTTAGTCACGAATGATCCACGAAAAAAATTCGTTACTATGTGGTATTAAGGCATGAAAAACTATAATTGGTTAATTATCAAATACGTTTTTGAGTTCGTGACTAATTCAAATTTTTCTTGTAGTGTGTGCACGACCCTTTCTTTTCTTCAATTGGGAATGGAGTGAAGTACATCTCCAAGTTTATGTCCGCAAGTTGAGTGGCAACCCTGACAGTGCAAAGCCTTTGCTTCAACACCTAAAAGCTCCCAACTACGAAGGAGAGGTACGTATATATGTGCAATAGTCCGTTTAATGACATAAATTAGTGGTTAATAACTTTGCTAAAAAAAAATTAATTAACTACTGCACTCGTATATTATGAATCCAAAACTTGATTAAAAAAATCTGTAGGATCTTATGATCAATGAAACTCTGGACATAGTTGAGAAACTTCAGAATGCACTAATCAAAGCCGAAGCGTTTGTCTCCAACCTCCCAAAAGACGCTCCTTATCAGAATTTTGAGAAAAGGTCACCATTAATTTTCTAACCTAATTTACAGGATAGGATTGTGACGTATATAGTACGTGTATATATTTTAAATGGTTGGTCCTGGTTCTTCTGCTATGTGCTTATGGTTACTAAACATATATTATAGCCTTAAAAAGTGGGGGTTTCAGAAAGGATGGGGTGATACAGCAGAGAGAGTTAGAGAGACAATGAGGACAGTTTCCAAGGTACTCGAAGCACCAGACCCAGCAAAGTTGGAGTCCATCTTTAACAGGCTTCCAGGCATTTTTAACATCGTAATCTTCTCTCCTCACGGCTACTTTGGCCAGTCAGATGTCCTCGGATTGCCTGATACTGGTGGCCAGGTTTACTTAATCAACACTTTCCAATCATTATAATAATTACTTCACCAAATAGTACCAGTTATTCTGACAATTTAAATTAATTTAACATTTTATTTCAGGTGGTTTACATTCTTGATCAAGTAAGAGCATTGGAGGAAGAGTTGATCCTCAGAATAAAGCAGCAAGGCCTCATCCTGAAGCCTCAGATTCTTGTGGTGAACTATAAACTTGGTGGGCATTTTCCAAAGAATTATGGGTTGGAAATGAATGATTAATGTTGTGTCTTGCTTTCTCGGTTTCTGTTTGATTCTATGAAATGAAGGTGACAAGACTTATACCAGAAGCTCGAGGGACACAGTGCAACCTGGAGGTGGAGGCTGTCTTCAACACTAAGTATTCCCACTTCCTCAGAGTCCCATTTAGGACAGAGAACGGTATTCTTCGCCAACGGGTTTCTCGCTTCGATGTCTACCCTTACCTCGAGAGTTTTACTCAGGCAATTTGTACTCTTCTACGTACTTTTCTACTTACTGGGTTCTTTGTTATACATTGTTATGATTCAAAACACTGTATTCAAAATGAGCTAAATATTGTAATTTTAATTAAAGTGTTATTATTTATACTAGGATGTGTATTTTTTTTTCTGTAAAATTTATGGTAAATGAATATAATGATGATGTAAAAGTGTATCTATAATAAAATAAATTAATAATAAGTTTGTAGTATTTTTTATGATTTTTTAATTAAAGTATATGATATCATCATAATATTAATATTGGCAGTGAGTCTATTAGAGGTGATGTTACGTTATGTTGTTTTTTTTTAATTTATATTAATCAGTTATGAAACAAAATACTATCTAATGTAATGAAATACATTAAAAATCATCCCTTTCTTGGCTTTTTTTTTTTTCTATAATTTTCCCTGTTAAATTTTAGTATTTCATCACAGATTTATAAAGTTTGGTTGATAAAGATATCTCTTAAATCATATACTTGGAGTCCATTTGATCCATTCGTAATGAATGTTTGTATATAGTAGTTTTTTTTTTTTTTGGACAAAAAACACAATTTAATAAGATAAACTATATTACAAATTATTTTACACCAGATACCAGTTTTACAAACTACTTTATATATATCACCGGTAATCACTTAATGGAAAAAAACTCTAAATTCTTTTTAATAAGATAAAATATGTGTACACAAATACCATCAAAATCAATACACAAAAGCTTAAAAATAGAGAATTTATCTTCATACTATAATCAATATAAACATATGCATGCAACATTTAAAAAAAACACTATATAAATCATTGTGGCTTTATTTACAAAGACTAAATACCCATTCACAATCCTTCTATGAATCACTTCACCAAGTCTTACAAAAGTATGTACTTTTGAACTGTCCCTCGGCAGATATGTTATATAATCTTCTCTATACATTAAGCATACTTTATTGTTTACAAGTTCTTAAACATAATTCTCATTAAAGACATTAACACTCTGCTCAAATGTAATTTCATAAGCAATTTCACACCGTATACTAATTTCATTAACCATTTTATATGCATACTGGTAATCACATTGCAGAAAAAGATAACTCTAAACCCTTTATGATTAAACAAAATATGTGAACATAATTACCATCAAAATCAATACTTAAGAGCCCATAAATAGAATGGTTTATATTAACGATATGATCACGTGAACATATGCACAACATGCTTGAAGAAAACGCTTATCAATTGTCACGAGTCTATTTAGAAAGATTAAATGCTCATACATAATTAATCCATGTACCACTTAACAAGGTCTTACAAAGGTATATAATTTTTAACCTTTTTTTCCACCAAATATATTGTAGAAGCTTTCTTATAAGTTAAATATAATTTATTGTATGTAACTTTTTGAAGATGATTCATTTTATACACATTAACACTCTCTTCAAATATAATTTTATGATCAATTTCATAAAAAATACCAATTGTAGTAACCATTTTATATCCATCATTAATAATCACAAAGATAAAACATAACTTCAAATTTTTTCTAATTAAATAAAATATTTAAACATCAACACAAAACAACCCATAAATAAGAGAATTTATGTGACCAATATAATCATCCTCAATGTATGCATGTAGTACTAAAAGAAAAAATACTTATAGATCAATGCGTCCATTATCCTTCTATTTACAATTTGACCAAATTTTAAAATAATATACATTTTTTTATATTGTAAAACTTTCTTCTAGATTATTCAATGTATGCACGCAACACTAAAAAAAAATACTTATAGATCAATGCGTCCATTATCCTTCTATGTACTATTTGACCAAATTTTAAAATAATATACATTTTTTTATATTGTAAAACTTTCTTATAGATTAAGCACAATTTATTGTCTATGAGTTTTTAAAAGTATTTCATATTGTGCACATTACTATCTCCTCAAATGTAATTTTATGATCAATTTAATAAGGGATACCAATTTTATTAATCATTTTATAAACATCATCAATAATTGTTGTTAGAAATAAGAGAAAATTATTAGTTTTTTCTTAAATTAAGATTGATTTTTTAAAAAAAACTTAAAATATTAAATATTAATTATATTTAAATAAAAATATCAAAAAAATTCATTAAAATTTTAATTAATTTTTTCAAAAATCACGTGTAAAACAAGTGTCATAATCTAGTATATATATATAAGTTGCTTCTCATGGTACAAAGTCAGCCTTAATTAACAAACTTTGTGGCACTATTTAAATTTTCCAATAACAACAATCTGTCCTTTTACAGAGCAACAAAGTTTTGTTTGTACAAAATCGAGCTTTACCAAAAAAAAGTAGCCAATATTGTAGTGAATATATATATATATATATACACTTTAAATAATCATATGAAAAGCTACCAAATATCAATTTTATTGATGAGAAATCCCATCAGCTTTGATAGAAATAATACAAGGTACTTTTTGGGAAAGAAAATTTGTAAGGTAACTGTGCCTATTAATAAGCCTAGCTTTTAATCAGGCTGTTTCACGTATAAAATTAAGCCAAGAAGCTTTTATTTATTTCTTTATTTTCTCCTTTTTTATTTTTACAGTTATTATTATTTTTTTAATTGGTCCCTGTACATTGGTTCGGTTCACTATTTGAATAATGTGAATAATTAATGTTGCCTTTTCAATTTAATGTCCCAGTATCTGTATCGGTTTTTGTAATCATTCTCAAACAAGCGAATTATTGAAAATATTTTATGAGAAATATTCGTGCTCACGTACACCACCAATTAAATGAATTCATAGCCAATTTATTTACCGCCTTTTTTTTTTTCTTCATTAATATTTCTTATATATTGTATTTTGGTTCATTCATTAATGAACTTTCATTTTATAGGAATCACATCATGATCTGTATACACTATATATTAAATAAATTAAGATAATTAACAATTCTAGAATATTACACATCACATTTACATATATGCGAGCCAAAAATAGACATTAACTTATATTACAGTAAAAAAAATTCCAAAAAAATATTAAAAGTTTTCTTTATGGAAATCAAACTTGGTGGTAGTTTTTCTGGAAAAGTCATGAGCTAGCATATTTAAATCCCCAACTAATCTCTTGTCGCCACAATAAAACACCCCTGCAGCAAAATCAAACATAAAAAATAAATAAAAAAATTGAATTTATTACACTACCAAAATAGAAGAGACACAACTAGTATAAACTCTTGGAAAATGATTATTTGGCTTGGAGGTTTTAAGAGGATTTTGGAGATGGAAGAAAGATTTCAAGGAAAATTTATGTATTGAACTCTTTGTAGTTTTAGTTTAACTTGATACAGATGAAAAGAGAACACTCCTATTTATACCACTCTAAGGATCATTCTAGACTCCAATTAAATATCACACACTTTGAATTTTTTTAAATATTTACCACTTTCTACACTCTTCTATCAACTACTCTATTAATTAATTATTTGGATAGTTCTAAACTAAGATTATTCTGAAAATTGGACTTATTAAATGGACTCATAAATTGGACAACCCAATGGATACCTAAAATATATATTTAGCCCAATACTTAATTAACCCAAAATCAAGTTTATTTCACAACACCCCACTTTAAA
Organism: Rhamnella rubrinervis; assembly: GCA_007844105.2. Taxonomy (NCBI): domain Eukaryota; kingdom Viridiplantae; phylum Streptophyta; class Magnoliopsida; order Rosales; family Rhamnaceae; genus Rhamnella; species Rhamnella rubrinervis. The sequence goes on along the minus strand of CM017580.2, from coordinate 15,209,563 downwards.
CTTGATTTTGTCACTCCAAGTATCTTCTTAACTTGAAAAATACTTCATGCTTCAAAGGTTTGGTGAAGATGTCCACCATTTTTTTTGGTAATTGTAGATGTCCACCACTTGATCTTGTGTCCTGACATATTTCATTTGTAGTTCTTTTATTGCTATGCTTTCCCTTATGAACTAAAATCTTTTGTCAATATGCTTACTCCGATCATGGAAGACAGGATTTTTGCTATTGCAATTGCCAACTTATTATCAACATAGATCTCCATTGGCCCTTCTTGAAGAATTTTGAGTTCTTTTAACAAGTTTTTTAACCACATTGCATGACAAACACTTGAGATAGCAGCCACATATTCGATATCACATGAAGAAAGTGTGACAATTAGTTGCTTCTTTAAACACCAAGTGAAGGCGGTGTCTCCTAAGAAAACTGTAAACTTTGCTTTGCTCTTTCTTTAATCCAAGTCGTCGGCCCAATCACTATCACTATATCTAATAAGTTTGAAATAATTAGATGATGAATAAAGTAACCCAAAATACCTTTGATGTAGCGAAGAATTCTTTTTACGACCTTCATATGAGTAAGAGTAGGTGACTCCATGGATCAACTAACAAGACCAACTCCATAAAGAATGTTGGGCCTTATGCATGTCAAATATCGTAACCTCCCAAGAAGACTCTTAAACATTGTGGATTTACTTTTTTCCTTCATCATTTCTTGACAATTTAATTCCACATTCCATGGGTGTATCAATCGGCTTGCACTCTTTCATGTTAAATTTCTTGAGTATCTCTCTCGCATAGCCTTTTGAGAAATGAATATTCCTCCATTACTTTGCTTTACTTCTATGCCAAGATAATATGACATAAGTCCAACGTCTATCATAAAAAATTCTTTGACCATGTTCTTTTTGAATTCTTGAAATATTTTTGGATTATTTCCCGTGAAAATTATGTCACAAACATACAAGAAAACAACCAACATATCTTCATTTTCACTCAACTTGACATAAAAGGAATGTTCATATGGGCATTTAGTAAAATTGTTATTTTGAAAATATTTATCAATTCTACTATACTATGTCCTTGGAGCTTGCTTTAAACCATATAAAACTTTCTTCAATTTCAAAACTTTACTTTCATGCCCTTTCACTTCAAAGTCTAGTGGTTGCTCAATATAAACTTCTTCTTCAAGATATCCATTTAAAAAAACCGATTTAACATTCATTTGATAAATTTTTCAATTATTTTAAGCAGTAAGTGAAATAATTAATCTTATGGTTTCTAAATGAGCAACAATAGCAAATACCTTATCATAGTCAATGTCATACCTTTGCTTATACCCTTTGGCGATAAATCTTACTTTGTACCTTTTGACTTCGCCTTTGGCATTCTTCTTTGTCTTGTACATCCATTTTACTCTAATTGCCTTTTGTCCTTTTCAAATTATTGCTAGCTCTCAAGTGTCATTTTTCAAGATTGAATTTAACTCTCCATCCATTGCTTTCTCCAATTCTCACTTTATGCAACTTCTTTAAAATTCATTGGCTCACAATCAGCAAAAAGGCAAAATAAAGTAAGATTATCAAGTTCATTGGTTACCTCATAGACATCTTGAAGAATTCTTTTCCGTTCCACATCTCTTTCATTTAAAAATGATGGTGGTGAATCCTTGTTGTTGGTTGATGTTGATGACATAGTTGGAGTAGTGGGTTCTTACATCACTTCTCATGCATGCTCTCCTTTTTCTTGTTCTTCTTCAATGATATGGGGAAGAGAACTATACTCTTCATCTTGTGTGTCCCAATTCCATGTGCCTTCTTCATCGAACTGAACATCTCGACTAATGATCATCTTCTTGGTGCTTGGATTGTATAGTTTGTATCCTTTGGAGCTTGAGTCATAGCCAATGGAAAGGAACTTCTTGCTCTTGTCATTTAGCTTCTTCCTCTTTTGATCCGGAACATGTACATATGCAATGCTTCCAAACACTTTCAAGTGTGAGATGTCGAGCTTCCTCCACTCCATGCCTCTTGAGGTGTTTTTCCCCCGGAGAGCGGTTTAATAAATACACCTCACAATTAATAGCTTGAGCCCAATATTCTTTTGGCATCTTCTTACCTTTTATCATGCTTTAGGCCATGTTAAGAATGGTCCTATTTTTGCTTTCAGCCATATAATTTTGTTGGAGGAATTTAGGAATTGTTAAAGGGCGACGAATTCTATTTTCACAAAATTTGTTAAATTCATTTGATATAAATTCACATCCTTTATCGGATCTCATAACTTTGATTTGAAGACAACTTTCTTTTTCAACAAGTACTTTAAATTTCTTGAAAGCACTAACTATCTCGGATTTTTCTTTGAGAAAATAAGCCCAAGAAAATCATCAATAAAGAGAAGGAAGTAGTTTCTTTTACCAAGAGAACCTAGGTTGATTGGCTCACATACGTCGGTGTGAATGAATTCCAACAGCTTCTTTGCTTTTGTGCTTGCTTCTTTTGGAAAACTTTTTCGTGAATGTTTCCCATGTAAGCATCCTTCACACAATTGACTTGGATGATTAATTAAAGCCAATTTTCTCACCATTTACTTTGTGGATAGCAAGTTCAAATCACCAAAATTGAGATGCCGAAACCTTAGAAGTCATAGCCAAGATGTATCTTTGACATATGTCTTCAAGCATTTTGCAATATCATTTTGAATATTCAATAAAAACATTAAATTACTTGTCATTGGTACCTTGACAATTATATTTCTTTCACAATCTCTTAGAGAAATGCTATGTTCTTTCATATGAATATCATAGCCTTTCTCTAAGAGTGGGTCCAAGCTTAATATATTATTTTTCATGCTTGGCACATAAAAAACATTTGAGATAAATTGGTGATTTTCATTTTGCAAGTGTATGAGAATATCACATTTACCTCTTACCAGAATTTGGATTCTTCTTTAAATGTGACATTCCCATTCAACGTTTCATCAAGCTCTACGAACATACTTCTATTTTCACATATATGATTGCTTGAGCCGGAGTCAAGGTACCAAGTGTTGGATACTCTTCCTTCATCTCCTTTGTAGGCTAAGAATAAGGTGGGCTTATCTTATTTTTCATTTTCTACATAATTTGCTTTCTCTTCAACTTGATTAGTAGCTCTACATTCTCAAGGAAGTGTCCAAATTTTTGACAATTGTAACATTGAACTTGAGATTTGTCATACCTTGGCCTTGAGTTCGTACCTCTTCCACGACCTCTTCTTGAATCTTGTCCCCTTTCTTCATTGTTGAATGTCCTGAATTCTCCTCTTCCTTAGCCATGATCACGACCACAAACACATCCTCTTCCTCTTTGGCTTCTTTTATTATTGAAGCCTCCTTGGTTGTTTTCCTTCAATGTGAGCTTTATTTGAAGTACTTGCTGTAAAGTCTCTTTCTTCTTCTTTTGTCTTTCTTCATATGCTTGGAAGGATCCCAAAAGCTCTTCAATTGTCATTTTCTCTAAATCTTTTGTTTCTTCAATGGTGACTACAATATGCTCAAATTTTGGATCCAAAGAATGAAGAATTTTCTCCATAATTCTAACATCATTTATACTTTCACCATTTACTTTTAATTGATTTACAACTCCCAAAAATCTAGAAAAATATTCAAAAATAAATTTGGATTCTTTCATTTGGAGAGATTCAAACTCACCTCTTAGAGTTTGGAGTCGAACCTTCATAACTTTCTCCACTCCTTTGTAGGAAGTTTAAAGCCTATCACACACTTCTTTGGATATTTGTACTTGAAATCTTCTCGAACCCATCATCTTCAAACACTTGGTAGATAAGGCATCCTTTTGCTCTTGGGTAGCATCTTCATTTGCTTCATTGTATTCTTTCTCTACAATCTCTCATAGGTCTTATGAACTAGCAAGGCCTTCATCTTGATAATCCACATGTCATAGTTGCTCTTGTTGAGTGATGAAACTTGGAAAGAAACCATCCCATTTGCCATCTCCTTCAACGAATCTTAAGGCTCTGATACCATTTTATTGGAAGAGGATTATTTGGCTTGGAGATTTTAGGAGGATTTTGGAGAAGGAAGAAAGATTGAAGGAAAACTTATGTATTGAACTCTTCTTGGTTCTAGTTTAACTTGATACAAATGAGAAGAGAACACTTCACTTTATACTTCTCTAAGGATCATTCTAAACTTCAATTAAATATTACACACTTTGAATTTTTTCAAAATATCTACTACTTTCTATACCCTTCTACCAACTACTCTATTAATTAATTATTTGGATAGTTCTAGACTAATATTATTCTAGAAACTGGACTTACTAAATGGACTAATAAATTAGACAATCCAATGGCCGAAAATAAATATTTAGCCCAATTTTTATTAATCCAAAATCAAGTTTATTTCACAACATAAACTTACCAACTGTTTGGTCAGTGTGCTTGGTGGCTACATGCTTGAAAACGTTGCCCCAATTTGGTCTAGCAAAATGTGTTTTCACTCTTGTCTCAGACACTATATCAACGCCATTTTTAGCATGGTTCAGAGATTGAAGCATTGTGATCAAAGCCGACCGCGCATCACCTTCTTCATAAACACTGGTGCAGTAGTTGTGAAGCTCAATTACACCATTTGTATCGATCTCAACCACCTCATCCATAAAATCTCTGAACCACTCGAAAGAGCCTTGCTCTCGAGTCACCCAATAGAAGTAAACTCTCCGGGTTGCAAAAGTGGTACTAATTTTTCTCTTATTGTTGTTTTTATTAGCACCGTTGTCTACCATCCCATCTTCTATATCTTTGTGTTCCTTAATATTATTGAGCACGTCTTTGACTATACTTATCAATGGGGTGGCACCAATTCCAAGCCCTACAAGAAGTAGAACTTCGTAGTCTTTGTAGTCTTGTGCTGGTGCACCATAGGGGCCATCGATGCAGAGTCTTGACATCCTGCTAATTAGATGGGACATGTAATTGTTGAAGAATTAGGTTAAATTATTAGCGTTTATTGTAATAGTATATTAATATTAATGCTAAGGATTAACTGATTACCTGGTGGGTTTGTGATAACCTTGAGCAATATCAGCTCTTAGTAGGCTACTTACATATATTGCGGCATGGAGGCTGACATACCTACATTTATAATATATATGTTTATGACAAAACTAATTATTAGCATAGAGGATATATATATATATATATATATATATATATATTTTCCTTTTTTGCAAAATGATGAATACTAATGTAAAGTTATGTATGTACCCTGGAGAAAATGGCTCTGACTTGTGAAGTCCAGTCACCAACATGGATGCTCAAGTGATCATCTCCTGGAGCCGAAGTAAGTGAGAAAGGATGCCTGAAAGAATTATGACAAACATGCTCATCTTCTTCATCCTCAAAATCATAATCATAATCATTTCGAACATCAATGATAATAGGAAAGAAACGAGAAGATATATATAACTTGTGAAGAATGATTACCATTGAAATGGAGATATATCCACACACTTGACGAATATATATTGGCCGCTGGTGTATTTAAATCCATGTGTCTTTGACATATGCAATGCTAGAACATTTCCGGGATACACTGCAACCTGAAAATATAGCGATGAAAATCGCAGTTAATAATTAGCAGGGCTTCTTGAAACATTAATAATTAGTACTAGAGAAAGGGAATGCACATAGATTATATAGTGCGTACGTACCTTCAAAACCTCTACTGATTTCTGACCAGCCCTGAAAGCACGAATTAAACGTTCAAATACGTATAAGAGGATGGGAACTGCCAGATACATCCATGTCTGTTGCAATTAACATGTAATAAAACAAATTAATAAATAAAACAAATTAATAATGTTTATGCTTACTATCAAATTAATTAATTAAATTAGTTTGGGGGAAGTAGTAGGGTACTTACAGTCTTTTTGTACCACTTCTTGGAGGGGTAGAAATGGTATCCGTGAACAATGAAAAGGACATAAACAATGATAAAAAGGTGGTGGGAGTACCAAAAGGCATTGAAACCAGTGAGTTTTTTAAGGAACTGAGGAAGTTTTAGACGATTCCTTCTAAGCCAAGGCTGAGCTAATGTGTATGAAATTGCCATCAACACCACCATCACAATCCCAGTCCATCCCTCCGTGCCCTTCACAAACCACCAATAATTATCCGGTCGTTCTTTTCCGAAGAATGGTTTCATCTGCTCGTACTGATCGTCTGTGGCGTGTAGAAGCCTCGTGTTAGCACCAGCACTCAAGGTTATGATCTGCGGATTATAAAAGTCAACACAAATAATATTAATGCAAATAACCTTATATATTATATTTCCCAAATCAATAAACTAAAGTGGTATTTATATTTTATTTATTTGATATTGAAAAACCTCACACCTCTTTCACTTCTTCTTCAGTGATGCGACCATCTGCATTTTTGTCTACCCTGCAACATTAAATGGTTGTAGATTTCTTTATTAATTATCAGACTAATATATACATGCTCCCAAATCAGTCCCTGTATTGTTAATATAGTTGATTAATTTTCTCAAGCAAATTAATTATTTATTATAGTTGTTATCAATGGTTTCATATTGTACTAGAATGAATAACAAAAGAAATCCATTTCATTTACTTTTTCTTATTCACAAGTCACATATTTATTCCTTAACCCATGAACTCTCACCCACCCTCCAAAACCCTTTTTTCCTCCACTTTTTTAACAAATTTACGTATTGTCATCGATGTACAAATTTGACATAAAAAAATAGACAGATGCTCAACAAGAAAGTGTAATAATTAAAATAAATCAGATGAATAGAAGAAGCATCAAAATAATTTAGGTAGCTTTGAATATGCTACAAAATGAAATTGTTTGTATGTAGAATGGGCTTCACATGCAGAGCGAGTCACCATTACATATTGTCTTTGTCATATCTATTGTTTTTCACCACAACAGCTTCTTCATTATTTATTTTGTTTTTTTCTTTAACGACGAAGCATGGACTGGCTTAATTAATATATAATTATCTACCATTTGCTCAACTCCAGTTGCTTTTATGAAAATGGCTAAGCAAAAGTAGGTTTTCGGTGAAAAGGATAATATATATATATATATAGAAAGTAAAAACTCACATGTCAAAGAAGGTTTGCAGCCTTGCATCGAAGCTCACATCTGTAATTTGTTCCCAAAATTCGTGTAACTCAGCCATTGTTATGGAAGCTGACGTTATAACTCTCCTCCGAGCCAATGCGTCAAACAACTCGTTCACAAACTCACTCGAATCGTTCATCCCTGATCACGAACAGCTTCTTACTAATTAACCAAGAAAAAAAAATACTATTACCTTCAAATACATTGACCAGAAAAGAATTAGTATACGTACGTACCAATACATTGGCCAAACTTTGATTTGGGAAGTGTACCATCCACAGCCAGTTCATGAAAACGCTTCTCGATCTGGGACCAACCTTCATGACCCACATTTTTTGTCGTGAACTTCAAGCCTTTGAGAGCACGAGCCGCACCAACTCCTCGACCATTTGCCTGTCAAGCGCTTTAACCTGAGAGACCGAGACCTGACCCAGTGAAACTGAGATTTGTCTCGAGATATCTCCGACCGATGTCTTGGCGTCCACCGAGTGAATTGTCGGCTTAATGGCGCTTACCTGCTCTTGCTGAGACCATGTCTCGTTCTCTTGAATCTCCATTGCTGCAGATTTTCAATTATAGTCTTGGATCCGTGTTTTTCATCCTGAAAATGGTGAGAATAATCATATACATGTATATATAGAATGATAGTATTTTCAAATATAAATAGCTGACAGGAATATGTGGTCTGTAAAATGACATTTTTGACCTTCAGAAACTAAGCACGAAGGTTCATAAACATAGATCTCAGCAAGTATATAGGTGAAAACATTACCAGAAGACTTGGAGACGCTAATTGAATAAACGGTATTCAAAATATTATATAGAACGTAAACCTCTATAAGTGTACTGAACACTGAGGAAATAAACTGGTTGAGGAAAAGCTTTTCATCAAATTACTTACCAGCAAATTCTAGCTAGTGTAAGAGCAACGAATTATGGCCGTCCCTTGATGTCTCTGCTTGGAAGATATGCATAAATACTTATATATAATATACAGAGAATGATGGACACAAGGAAAGTTGATGAGAAAATTTTGAGTGAAAAAACTGAGAGAGATGGGCAAGAGTTTATATGGAATTTTCGTGGAATGTGAAAAATGGGCAAGTCAAAAGAGAGAAATAAAAATAACAAATAAAACATAAAAATTAATATAATTTTTGTCAATTTAAGAATTAAAAGCTAAATTAATGTGTAAAATGTCATTTTAGCTTTTTAAAATTTCAAATGAATAAAATTTTTAATATTAAAATAATTTTTATATATTTAAAAATATATTAGATACAAATAAAAAAGTAAAAAAAAATTAAAAAATTAAAAATTAAGTTAAAAAACTCTACAAATGGACTCTATAACATCCCACCTGTTAGAATTTATAGTATTTTCCTATATATATACATACACCTAGTATATATATATATATATATATTTTTATTATATATATATTTTTTATGTTTTAAGTACGTGGCTACTAGCTAGGTACGTACTATTTATACAGTACGCCAAGCTTTGTATTTTTTTTTCTCTGTTTCTTCTCAATTTTTCTCAATGTACAATTTTTTGGTAGTTACATTGCTGTTGTCAAATTAATTACATGGGACCATTGACGCGTGTTTAACCTTGGTCCCATGAAAATTTGGTAAAAGTCTAATAAACCAAACTCACGCAAATCTAATTAACTTCTGCATGCCATCTTTCACTCTTCCTTGTTAAACACTCCTTCAAATCTGCCACTTCATTACTTAAACTCCTAAAATCTCTCTCTCTTTCGTCTTTATTTTTCTTGTTATCATGGCCATGATGGTTCGATGTCGCTTCGAGCCAATCTCAAAATGTAGCACCAAGATGAAAGCGGATGGTAGTTGCAGACCTAGACAGGGACGGCGTGACATTTTTGGGGCTTTAGGTCAACTCAAACTTAGACCTATATAAAATAAATTAAAATTTTAAAATACATACTTTTAGCTTCTTTTTTTCTCATGTTGAAATAAATATTTATTAGTAGACATATTAAATCAATCCATAATCACTACAATATTAAATTTTGAACTATTTTAGTAGACATGATAAATCAGTTCACAATTCACAATCAATACAATATCAAACTTTAAATTATTTAAAGAACATTAAAACCTTATAAGATATTTATTCTTATATAGACAATATTTCTCTTCAAATTACAAATTATTAAAAAATAAATATTTATTAAAAAACTATTGTTCAATAAAAATATATATATAAATTAATAAAATAGAAAATATAATAAAAAGAAAAATATAATATTAAAATCAATATATAGTAGTATTTTAAAATTGGGTTCTAGCAAAATGAACAAATTTTTTCTTTCCTCTTCGATTAAAAGATAAAAAAGAAACCAAAGAAAACAATAAAAAAATAAAATTTTAATACTCTTATTTAAACGAGAAAATAAATGGGATGAGTCATCCACTTAATATATTATTATAGCTAATATTAAAATTATAACAATTTATTTTTAATATATTTTATTTATAAATAAATTATATATATATATATATATATATTTATATATTTAGGAGGCTTCACCATAAGCTCAGCAGAGGAGGGTAGGCAATTATGGTTAGGGCCGGCCTGGACCTAGATGGCAAGATGATCACGCGTTCTAGCCTCAGTCCCTTTCATGTATTTCATCTGCTTGCTCGTATTAGAATCTATGGCCCAAGACCTTTATCTTCAAGGACATTGAGCTCGTATTAAGATTTGTTCCGGCTAAGTTCTATATTGAAGAGTTCAATCCAGAGACTTAGAGAGTGTTCAATATTGCCTAAGTTAAGAATAATAATCTAAACTAGTCCATACTAAATAATTAAAGTTTTAAAATTTTTAATTTTATAAAATTACTAGTACGGTCAATTATCATTGAGAATAGAACAGTTTGATCCATTTGTTAATATAGTGACATTTAATTGAGGTACTTTATATAATAAGATTATATAAAACTTGACCAAATAAATATTAATTTACTAATAATATCCGTTAAGTATAGAGAATATATATTTGTCATTACGATGATCATATATAAAATGATCTTCTTAATCTTGAATATTTAACATACTCTTATTTATGACATTATGCTTTTTGATTTACTTGAAAAGGTTTATTAATTATGATAAACTCTAACCTTGTATTTTGGACACATGATGGAGTGAATAGATGGAAATGATAGATACATATATAGAATCCATTCCTTCTTAATAGAAGTTAGATAAATAATTTTTTAAGTGACAATTCAGGTCTTGAACAATAGAGCACTCAATTCATTATATGATTATGAATTTATTATTCATTATCATTCATTGGTACTTGAGGATAAATATATAATTAGAGGTTAACAGATTTCACATTAACAGATTTTGATCCTAACTCTAATTATAAACTAATTATGGAGGATTGATTATATGTAGTGATTATATTAATGGACTATTTAATTTTCTTTTGGATAAATTAATCTATAATTACAAGAGTGTAGTTCTAATTTTTAATGGAGTAATATTGAAATTAATAAATTAGATATATTAATTATCAAGTTTATTAGAGCTTAAAATTATGGGTTCATAGGTTGCCATCTCTATAAATACTTATATTGAACATATGAAATGTGAAAAATCAATTTAAAATTGTTGAATTTTAAATTTATTATTATTATTTTTGGTAATATAGGAAAATATCTTCTTCTTTTTTTCTAAATTACATGTTTGTGTCATTACAAATGTTGTAAATTAATTATAAATTTAAAATATAATTATTTAATTATGGTTTAAAAAATATATTTTTATTATATCTTCAACACTAATTGAGATTAACGTGTATATATGGTATATATATATATATATATGTTATAAATAGTTATAATATGTAGTTGACGTGTTACCTAGTGTTTATTATTATATATAATTATTTAATTACTAAATAGTTAATTAGTTAACATATTTTACATTACTGTATTTATATCTAGATAAATATTACTTTTTCAAGTTGCAAACGTTTTTTTGTTTTTAAATCTGTTTTTGTACTATATGTTTTCTATCCAACTTGATCAGTTATCTATATATATATATATATATATATATATAATTGATTATTAGATAATTAATTAAGAAATAGGGTTATTTTTTGTTTAGAAAACCTAATAACTCTTGCTATTTTAAAAAAACGTTCTGTGAGATAGAAACCTTTTAATTTTTTACACACAAAAATTTTAATATGCTCTCTCTCATGTATTGAAAAAATAGAGTATATTCTAAAAATAATATCATTCTTAGAGACGCTCACATGTCTGTTCATTTGGTCGGAGAGTAGAGAAGGAAGATCATGACACCAAAAAGTTTGGGAAGTAGATCATGGTGATCGTTCTAATCATTTCTTTGACAATTTTCTTTTGATATTGTAAAGATTAAATTTTACATGCATCTATAATAGTTTCTGACCATAAAAGGTGTTTTTATTAAAATTATTAAAATTTTTATTGTGGTTTTATTCCACTATTTTTATCTCTAAAATCTTCAATTGGCATCAGAGCCAGATTATAAATCAATATAGATTTAATGATTATATTTTGTGAAAACATAATTTATTTTATTATAAGAATTGAGTAGGCACATATGCATATGATGTATGTTATTTTTGTTTATTAATTTATAGTTCATGTGATGAATGGTTGATTGAAATTTGATTGTGATTTTAGGTGGCTCCCTTAGATTAATTATTTTTATTAGATTAAAAGTTAGTGTATAATTCTGTAAAATATAGGATTTTATTTTTGTAAATCATTGTATTTAATAGAGATCAAATATGAGATAATTTATCATATGTACATGACCTAGATATCATGCATGGGCATGTTGAGAATGCGGCCCACTTGTATGACTCCCTAACGTGCGATTCGTTATCCGCAAGCAGCCTAATTTTTTTTTGCAACCTAACCTATATGTTGTTGGCTTACTACAATGCATAGCTCACCTTATGTTATGGGGTCCAGATGCAGTTTGGGGGTGAGAGCTTGATTGTAAGATAAGTGGACTAGGGTGAGAGCCTAATTTTAGGCAAGTGATGCACGTGATGGTGACGTGAAGACATCTTTTTACTTTTGTAATTATTTTTGTCTATTTATTTATTTATTTAATTTTATAAGGGTTTGTAAATTTTATAAATATCCAAAGGACCTGATCAAATTTCAGTTGTGTTTTTATTTTGTGGCTGTTGAGATATAATTGTTTGTCATACATATAACATAATATTTAGTTTAAACAGTGCCTATTTATAATGATATAATATGACATGCATACATATATATAATTAACATTCATATTTTTTTAATATTGTATTAGAAAACATAATCAAAATAGTTTTGAAATATTTTAATTGGATTAAATTCAAAGATTTATTTTGGGATAAAAGTTTAAGAGTTAAAATTATTATTCCACCTTTCTTATTGATTATATATATATATAATTATTCCTAATTAATTAATAAAACTAGATTTTATTAATATAGCTTTATCTTATTAATTAAATTGTTTAATTAATTAATATTCGTTAAATATGATAAATTTTATAAAAAAAAAAAAGGTAAGTGGGAGAAGGTTATATGACAATATGACCTATAGTCTTTACCATTGGTACAACACCATTCAATTTAAATGATGTTTTGAGACACTTTGATTCATTCTCCGTACGGAGCATATTCATTTAGATTGAAATAAGGTTGACTTCTAAGAGATGAGAAACCTAGATAGATTTCAATTTTGACCTTTCCTACGGCATTTATTAGGTTAAATCAATGGAATCCGAAGTGGTGGGTTACACTCATGAAGATATATTTAATAAGTTAATTATTAAATAAATATTTATTAATTGAGAAAGTCTCTATTCAAAGTAAGTATCATGATCTACCCTACAGAGGCATGTTACTTGGAACTTGAATAATTTTGGTATTATAATTATGCATCATGTTTACTTTACTAAATTTTGATACAATATTTATGCAATATTTTTATTTATTTATTTCAGCAAAATGACCAATTATATCATCACTATATTTGCAAATGAAAAGCTAATCGGAGATAATTTTGTCAAGTGGAAAACTAATACGAATATTGTACTACTATGTGGCAATTATAAATTTGTCATTACAGAGGATTGTCCTCCACTACCTGCTGTCAATGCAACTCGAACTGTTTAGAAGCATATGATCGCTGGATCGAAGTCAACAATAAGGTTCAATACTATTTACTAGCTAGCATGTTTGATGTACTAAGAGCTAAACATGAGAAAATGGAGTCTTTACACCAAATGTTTGGGCGACCTTTTGATCAACAGCGTCATGAGGCTATAAAGGTTGTAATGAATGCTAAGATGAGAAGTAAAACTTCAATCCGAGAGCATGTGATTAAAATGGTTAATTACATCAACGATGGTTAAACTAATGGGCAATTATCTATGAAGCTACTCAAGTGGGAATGATTTTTGAAACCCTATCCTATGATTTTCTCTAGTTTAAAAGCAACTATTTTATGAATAAGTTTTAATACTATTATGACTTAATTGTTGAATGAACTTTAAAATTTTGAATCTTTATTGAAAAGAAAAAGCCTGAAGCAAATGTTGTTAAAATAAGGGCCAATCCTCTCATAAGAGTTACAAGAAGAAAAATAAAACTAAAGGCAAGTTGACATGTGGAGACAAGTTCAAAAAGAACAAGAACAACAATGTCAAAGACAATTCCAAGAAACCAAAAGGAAAATATTTTCATTGCAGTATAAATGGGCACTGGAAGAGAAACTGTAAAAAAGTATAACAAGGAACTCAATAAATGAAAAGTAAATTTGATTTACTTGTCTTAGAAGATTGTTTAGTTGAAAATGATTTGTCACCTTGGATAGTTGATTCAGGAGTGACTAACCATGTTTGTTTTTCATTACAAATGCTTAGTTTTTTTGAAGAGCTTGCCGATGGAGAGTTCACGATGAGGATGGGTAATAATTCAATGGTGTCGGCTAAAGTAGTGATAGAAGTTAGACTTCAATTTGGGAATAATAAATTTCTTATTTTGAACAATATTTATTTTATTTTTGGATTTCATAGGAATTTGATTTCTGTTTTTGTTTTATTTGAACAATTATTTCAAATTAAATTTAATGGTAGTTTAGTTATTGTTTTCAAAAATGGTTTAGATATTTGTACTGGATATTTGGATTCTGGTCTTTATATAACAAAACCAAAACCTGATTCACTGCTTAATAATGAAATGTTTAAAATTGAACAACCAAAGAATAAAAAGCAAAAGATTTCTCATAACAATGAAACATACTTCTAATATCTTAGACTAAGTCATATTAACCTAAACAAGATAGAAAGCTGGTTAAGGATTGTCCTTTAAGAAAACTAAATGTTGGTATTCTATTGGTTTGTAAATCTTATCTGGAAGGTAAAACAACTAAAAGACCTTTTAAAGAAAAAGGTCAAAGAGCCAAAGTATCACTTGAGCTAATACATTTAGATGTATACGGTCCTATAAAAGTATAAGCAAGAGGTGGCTATGAATATTTTATCATATTTAGTGACTATTATTCAAGGTATGGTTATGTATATACCGAATGCAAAGGAAATCTGAACTTTTGAAAAATTCAAAAAATTTCTTACTGAAGTTGAAAAACAATTAGGTAAAGTGGTGAAAACTCTTCAATCAGATTGAAGAGGTGACTATCTTGATAATGAGTTCAAGGATTTTCTAGTTGAGCATGGTATCTTGTCCCAACTCACAACACCTATCACACCACAATAAAATGGTGTTGTAGAATGGAGAAATCGAATGCTACTAGACATGATAATATTAATGTTTAGTTATTCTTCATTACCTACTTCCTTTTTGGGATATGCACTTCAAACTACAGTGTATATCTTGAATATAGTTTCATCTAAGTCTGTTCCTAAAACACCCTTAGAGTTGTGGAACAGGTGTAAACCTAGTTGGCATCGCATTCGCATATAAGGGTGTCCAACACATGTATTGAAAGGAAAGACTGGAAAATTAGAACTACTTTCAAACTATGGTTATTTGTAGGTTATCCAATGCAAACAATATGAGGTTTATTTTATAGTCCTCAAGAAAAGAATGTGTTTATATTGACAAATCCTACTTTTCTTAAAAATATTATAAAACAGATTATAAACCTTGATGTAAAGTTGTTATAAAGAAGTTACTTTCTGATAAGATCAAACTACATCCAATAACCATTGTTGAAAGACAAAATAAGGAGAGCACATGTATACAGGATACATTACCTTTTCGTCATAGTAAGAGGTTTATTAGACCACATATTCGCTACAGAGAAGATGGCATGACATTGGTTGTTCTTATAGAAAATGATCTATTGACATATAAAAATGCAATGGAAAATCCTAACAAAGAAAAATAGCTAAAGGCTATGAACTTTGAAATAGAGTCCATGTACTCTAATTCAATCTAGGAATTAATAGATCTACCTGATAATGTTAAACCTATAGGGTGCAAATGGATCCACAAAAGAAAAAGAGGAATGGATGAGAAAGTAGAGACTTTCAAAACTAGGCTAGTAGTAAAAGGTTACACCCAAAGGGAAGGAGTCGATTATGAAGACATTTTTTCATTAGTAGCCATGCTTAAATCCATATAGATACTCTTGTCCATTGCAGCATGTCTCAATTATGATATATACCAAATGGACATCAAGATAGCTTTTTTGAATCGTTATCTTGAAGAGAGCATTTATATGGTGCAACCAGAAGATTTTATAGTTAAATGCAAAGAGCAAAAGGTTTACAAGTTAAATAGATCCATATACGGATTAAAGCAAGCCTCTAAGTCATGGAATGTAAGATTTATGAAGCCATAAAATCTTATAGTTTTGATCAAAAAATATTGATGAGCCTTATATGTACAAATACATCAAGATGGTTTTCGTAGTTCTTTATGTTGATGATATTCTACTTATTGAAAATAATGTATAATTATTGTTAGATGTAAAGAAATGGCTACCTAACCAATTCCAATTGAAAGATTTGGGAGAGACAAATTATATTATTGGGATACAGATTATTCAAGATTGCAAGAATAGACTGTTAACGTTATCTCAAGCATCGTATATTGATAAGGTATTAATAAGATTTGTGATGCACTCCAAGAAATGTAACACATCATGAAGTTAGTCTTTCTAAAGAGCAGTGTCCAAAAATACCTCAAAAGAAAGAAAATATAAGGCTAGACATTTGCTATGTAGTGGGTATAGTTTGTCATTTTCAATCAAACCTAGGTATGATCACTGGATTGTTGTTAAACATATTCTCAAGTATCTTAGTAGAATGAGAAACTATATGCTTGTATACTCAAGTAAGGATTTGATCCATATAGGTATATAGATTTTGATTTTCAATCAAATAAGGATAAATGCAAGTTCACTTTTAGATTTGTCTTCACACATAATGGGGGAGTCATAGTTTGGGGAAGTACAAAATAAGCATGTACTACTGATTCTACTATGAAAGATGAATATGTAGCTGATTGTGAAGCCGCTAAAGAAGGTATTTGGCTTCATAAGTTCCTCATGGATTTGGAAGTAGTTCCAAATAAGGATAAACCACTTACATTGTTTTGTGACAATGGTGGAGCTGTGGCAAATTTAGGGGAACCAAGAAGCCATAAGAAAGAAAAACATATAAACGCAAGTATCATGTGATTAGAGAGAACATGCATAGAGGCTACATTTCAGTTCTAAAAATTGCATCAAAAACAAGCTTGCTAACCTGTTTACCCAAAAGTTGCTTGCCAAAAGTTTTGAGGGTCATCTAAAAGGTTTAAGTTTAAGATTGAGGGATATGTCTCATTTGCTTTAGGCTAAGTAGGAGATTATTAGGGATAGTGCCATAAAAATATTAATTGTATTTTTGTTGCAGAATAATAAATAAAATAATAATTAATTTTCATATTCTATTTACTAGTATTATTTGTAATACTTTATAAATATCATAAAAATTCATTGATTATTAATGTGATCTTAAACTTAATATATAAGAGTTATATATGTGAGGATTAAGTTTGAAGATAATAATCTAAATTAGTTTGTAATAAATAATTAAAGTTTTAGAATCTTTGATTTTATAAAATTACTAGTACTATCCATTACCATTAAGGATGGAATAATTTGATTCAGACTGTTAATGTAGTGACATTTAATAGAGGTACTTTATATATTAAGATTATATAGGACTGGACCAAATAAATATTAATTCTCTTATAATATCCATTAAGTATAGAGAATTTATATTTGTCGTTATAATGATCATATACAAAATAATTTTAATCCTGAATATTTAAGAGACTCTTATTTGTGACATTATATTTTTTTATTTTCTCGAAAAGATTTTTTAATTATAATAAACTATAACCTTGTATTTTAGAAATATGATGAAGTGAATAACTATGAATAATAGATACAGAGTTGAAATCCATTTCTTCTGAATAGAAGTTAGATAAATAATTCTCTTAAGTGGTAATTCAGGTCTTGAATAATAGAACGTTCAATTCATGATATGATTATGAATTTATTATTTATTATAAAATTTTTAGTATTTGAGTATAAAGATGTAATTAGAGATATTAATGAATTTTGATCCTAACTCTAATTATGAACTAGTTATGAAGGATTGATTTATATGTAGAGATTATATCAATGGACTATTCAATTTTTCTTTTGGGTAAATTAATCTATAATTGCAAAAGTGTCATTTCAATTTTTAGTGGCTAATACTAAAATTAATAAATTAGATATATTAATTAAAAAATTTAATTAATTATCAAATTTATTGGAGCTTGAAATTACCGGCTCATATGTCCCCTTGTTATATTTATAAATACTTATACTGAACATATAAAATACGAATTATTAATTTAAAATTGTTGAATTTAAAAGTAATTATTATTATTTTATGTAATATAGGAAATATATATATTTATAAATTACATGTTTGGGTCATTAAAAATGTTGTAAATTAATTAATTGTGCAATTAAATAATATAATTATTTAATTATGGTTTAGAAAAAATATTTTTATTATATCTTCAACACTAGTTGATTTTATATATATTACATATATGGATATAATATATTTATATTGTTAATGTGTATTATATATCGATATAGTATATATATATATGTTATAAATGATTATAATATATAATTAACGTGTTACCTAGTGTTTATTATTATATATAATTATTTAATTGCTAAATAGTTAATTAATATTAGTTAACATATTTTACATGATTGTATTCATATCTAGATAAATATTACCTTTTCAAATTGTAAGTTTTTTTTTTCTAAATATGCTTTTGTCCATACGTTTCCTATCCAACTTGATCAATAATCTGATATATATATATATATATATATATATAATTGATTATTAGATAATTAATTAAAAAAATAGAGTTATTTTTTGATTAGAAAACCTAATAACTTTTCCTATTTTAAAACCACGTTCTATGAAATAGAAATCTCTTAATTTTTACACACAAAAATTTTATTATACTCTCTCTCATGTGTTGAAAAATTGAGCATATTCTAAAAATAATATGAATCCTAGAGACGTCGACCCATTTATTTATTCGGTAGGAGACTAGACAAGGAAGATTGTGTTATCCAAAAGTTTGTGAGGTAGATTGTGGTGAAAGTTCTAATCGTTTGATATTCTAAAGATTAGATTTGATATGCATCTATAATAGTTTCTGGCCATAAAAAGTGTTTTTATTAAAATTATTAAAATTTTTATTGTGATTTTATTTTGCTGTTTTAATCTCTAAAACCTTCATTCGATTCATTCAGAAAATTATATGTAATCACAATGAGTCCAAAATCTGGTGGAACACTTTGTCAGGAACTTCTTAGGGGCTGATAATGTTCTTGGCATTGAACTTGAAGTTAATTAATCTTGTCATGAACTTCTAGCTAATTAATTAATTAGCTAGAAGTTTACGAATGGCATTCTATTAATTAATTTAGACTCGATTTGATGAAAGGGTCGACCTAAATGGAGGTTGAAGATAAGACATCATCATTTTAAATTGGTCACATCATTATGATATTATTTATAAATAAAAAAGAAAATCTAATATTAAAAATACACTTTACTTTTTAATATAAATATAAATTTTAAAATTTATTTTAGGGGTATATATATATATAAACAGAATTGATATTATGTGCGATATCGCTCACCTTATCCTATGTGAGAAAATGAAAAAAATAACACGTGTTTTTATTAAAATGCATGTTTTTGTTAAAACACACATTTTCATTAAATGTGATGACCTACAACCACCTCTCTCCCAAACTGCAAAGGGCCTTGGCAACTTGGGCGGGGGTGCTTTGTTGATGCACCCTTGATGCATCCCTTGGTCAAACTGTAAAGGGTTCAACAGTTTGTTTGAGAGATATGTTGTTGATGCATCCCTCGGCCAAACTGCCGAGTAACTCAACATTTTAGCCGGGGTGCATTGCTGATGTACCCCTCAGCCAAACTACTGAAGGCCTCGATAGTTTGGCTGAGGAATGCATTATGGGTATATCAGCAACACACCCTTCGGCAGTTTGGCAAAAGGGTGGTTGTAGACCCCCACATTTAATGAAAATGCATATTATTTTCCACATTCTCGTAGGATAAGGTGAGCGATGTCATATATAATATTAGTTTTGTATATGTTAAATAATTAAAATAATAATTCAGTTTGGTGTGCACGAAATATATGATAGTAAATAAGAGAATCTTACAATATTATATTATCCTGATTTGATTGATCAATTCAATCATAAATTATAATTTTATTCAATCTTACATATCAAACACCTCAAAATTTATAAGGATTAGTTTAAATTTTATTCCAAACACACGCTTGGAGAAAAATGTAGGGATTACTTTAAATTTTATTTCAAAATTTATAAGGATTAGTTTAAATTTTAGTCCAAACACATGCTTGGATATAAGTGTCTGAGTTTTTATTGAACTATGTTGGTCAAACTTATTTAAACTTGGGGGTTTAGAGGCTCTTAATTAGTACCATAGGTCATATTGACCACCATTGACCATGTCTTATCATTTTAACCGACTTGACATTTGTCAACCGGTGTTGAATTTTATTAACTTGAGTAAAATATTTGTCGGAATGTTGCTAGAGTTTGGCTCAAGTCCAACATTAACTTTTTTATTTCCAATATTTCTAACATATCTTGTTTAAAATTTATATTATAAATTATTTTAAATAACAAATTATATTATACAATAGACCAATTCAACTTTATGGTTGTAGTGAATAATGGATAGTGTTATATTATCATATCCAATGCAATTATACACTTTAGTTCAGGCCAAAAACCTAAATATTATTGAGCTCAAGAAATCAAAACTTTCTATTTATATTAAAATTCTCTTCCTTTTTTTTTTTTTTAAATGTATATATGCTTTACATGTTCTATACAAACCAAAAATCTAATGAATTTTATATTTATATAAAAGCTTTAAAATTCTCATATATATATATATATATATATATATACAGGAATGCTATTATGAGCAACTACTACTAGCGAGAAGGCATATGTAAAATGGAACTTATATATCTTCTCACTAGTAGCAGAGAGATCTCTCTACTATTTGCGAGAAGATATGAAATGGAATGCCTTCTCGTTAAGCATGCTCCAGTGGGAGTAATAGCAGTCTGGGTGACCCTATTAGAAATATGATAAAACCCTATATTGTTAGTCGTACGGTAGTTAAATTTGAGACAATATCAATTGAAAAGGATCAGAGAGCCCAGTGGGGGGCGCTAGACTGGGGAGCCTAGTGGGGAGTGTTACACGCAAACATAAAAAGGCCTCAAAAGAGGATTACATGTAGGACCCAAGTAGTTCAAGGACCAACTTGTCCATAATGTCAATAGATAAATTTTCAAAAGAGAAGTTATCAACTAAGATATAATAATTAAAATTTAAAGAAAGTTTTGTAATCATATTTGCTATATAGTTCTTATAAATGCATGTGATATAGTGGTTTCTAAAATTATTTTTCAGCTTTAGAGCAACACCATTATATTTAGCTTTGTTATTTTAATTAGTCTGTATTTAGTTGTGCTAAGTAAACTGTTGATGTGACATAGTTGTTTAACATAGACTATTTGTATTTTGTTGTGGTGATGGTTTTTCTCTGAACTTGATATTTTAATATTCAGAATTGTAAGAGATGATTTTTTATTTATATTCAATATAGTAAGGGTTTATACCCATAGGTCTTAGACCGTTTATTCCAGATTATTCTTCATTATAATTTGCATCAGAAGCTAAGGTGTTCCCTCAGATATGGCAACCAGTAGCATGAACAATCCAAAGTCCGACGATGTCAAACGTGGTAATAAATATGTTGATTCAGTTTTAGCTCACCTAGAAGGATGATTGAAACAACGTTTCTATGACTTTACCTAGGAAATCTAATATATGCTTGGGAAGATCTGCTATGGTGTGGCTTTTTCTTCCTCTTAATCTTACAGGATTAGTGATGGAGTTTTCTCTCCATACTATCCAGCAAACTATTTTCAAAATCCAATACCTTCCCAATCTATAACTATTGACCCACAATCAAACACCCATTAAATTCATCCACCTCCATCCAATACCTACCCAAAATTAATCCCAAAATTCATTGCATCACAACCACATACATAATCAGTTTATCTCCCAAGATCCCAATGCATCCTAATAACAAATTCACCTAATTTATCAAATTTCCCCAATATATCAAACCCAACTAGTTTTCTACCCATCTCTACCTTATTACCTACCACCAAATTACCAACAAAATTCGCAATCAAGAACTCAATTGCAGAACTATTACATAGATAATGATTATTTTGATGAGGATTTGGCAAAATTTGCAAATGGAAATTAGCAACGACGTGATTTTCATGGTCCACCCAATCATCCAAAGGCATATGTACCTCAAGATTACAAGATCAAAATGGAGATGTTATGTTAAGATGGGAATTTGCATATAGAAGGTTTTCTTTATTAGATTCAGTTAACATAATAATTCTTCACTTACGTAGAGATTCTAGATTACGAGTAGGTACAATTGGTGAGTTTCAAACGTTGAGGAACAATAGTAGCTTAGTGGGATCAAGTCAAAACCAACACGAAAGGGAAGGCAAGAGAACTCTTTCAACTTGGCCTAAGATGAAACAACTCTTGCATTGGAGACTCTTACTAGCAGATTGGGAACACATCATTTTTCAGCAATTACAAGATTGCTAACAAAGGTACAAAACTATGACCAAATACATTAATGAATTTTACAAATTAAGTGATTGGAATAACTTAAATGAAACTGAGGTTCAATTAGTTTCAATATTCTTAGAAGGACTTCAATATTCAATTAGAAATGTATTGGCAATACATACTATTTAGGCGTTAACAGATGAAGTGAACATAGCTTTGAAAGTTGAAGCTCAATTCAACAAACAAGCTACTAAGGGCCCTTATTAGCGACAAACATTCTCCCTTGCAATTCTAAAAAGAACCCTACTAGACATTAACCTTCTCATATGTCTTACCACACATTAATTAATAGTAATACTTGCCAAATTTAAAATTAAATATCTAGTGTTAAATACCATACTATGTCTTGAGTTCATCAATTCTTTAGCATTTGCATACTTCTGGGCTATACTCAAGAACTCTTTAAAGTACTTGGGATCATTTTTTTTCCAATTGATCAAAGTATTTTTATCGGTTTGAGTCCATCCATTATAGCACTCAATGATAGATCATCATTACAACCTTCAATTTGAAGAGCCTCAGCATTGAAATGTGTTATTTAGTCCTTCAAAGATTCATTTTTTTCTTGCCTAACCATGAAGAGGTAGACTTTGGCTTTTTCATAGATTTTTCAGTCTTAAAATATGCTCAGAAAGTCTAAGTCAATTGAGTAAAAGAGGTCATAGAGCCTAGATACTTGTACCACTTTCGGGCATACCTAAAAAGGGTAAATGCAAAACATTTGTATATTGTAGAATTTGTTGCTCAATGAAGTTCCATCTATGAATGATAACTCCAAAGGTGTTCAATTGCATCTCTACTACCATTATAAGTATTAAATTGTAACATTTTAAACTTTAGAGGAAGGGGAGCATGTAAGATCTCCTTTTTGAAAGGAGGTTCTACTAACTCATGTTTTATAGATGGTTATGAAATTTAGGTAAGTTGAATATCTTTAAGTTGTTTTGTTTTTTATTTCTCTTCAACTTTGTTTAAAGATTTCTCCTCCTACACAACTCCTTCCTCCCATGCATATTTGTGTTATGCTTCAAAAGAATGATGAATATTATTATGAGTTAGACGTACAAGTGCATCAGATTGTCGGGGAGTGATTAGCATTTCTACCAAAAGCAATATTATAGAAAACATAAGAGCCTTGGTGTGCTCTAAAGTCACCTTTAAACACCTAGAACCTGCTACTTGAGAACATCAGTTACTTTTTCTCCTACCATTTACGACTTTGCAGCCATGAGGATTCTATTCATGTCTTACAGTAAGATCACCAATAACTCGATTAATATTTTCCACTAAATTTTCAATTATGTTCTCCAAATTGGGTAGCCTCGTAGCCTGAGTGGGAGGTGTAATTAGGCTTATTCCATGTGTTGTGTGACTGTGAGTGCTATTATGATGTGAAGTAGTGTGTTCTGCATGTTGAAAATGTCCCTTTTAAGAGAAACGAGTAGAGGTGGAGTACGCTTCTCGCCTTTGAGGAATCGAAGAGGCTTTTTATTCTTTCTCTTATGTCATCCTACTACTAGAGAACATCAAAGATTTTTGTGAGTAGGTTCCCATAGATGATTTAGGCTAAAGTTTATATCACTACAACAATTCTTAACTACTGTGGCAACGCCAATTTGTCACTGAACCCTAATTTTTGTCACTATATTTAAATTTGTAACAACAATCGATTGTCATTGCATTAACACAAAAAAAAACACTAATTCTACTTTCGTGATAAAAAATGACATAGTCACTAATGTCCATTATACTGTGACAACTTTATTACTGTCACTGGATGTCTATTCTTCTGTGACACAATTTTCCATCACAATAAGGCATAAATTTTGTCACTGATTGCATCCAAAAATCTGGTCAAACTTCAATTTTCTGTGGCAATATGTGTTTTAGTGATGGATTGTATTGTTGACACTAAATGTCGCCGTGACAAATATTTTTTGTTATTGATATTATTTGTGACATTGTGTAATATTATCACAATATATAATAGTGACAATGGTTATTGACACTGAAAGTATCTGTCACATAGATAATATTTGTGATAATAACTATCAGTGATAATTAAAATTGTCATAAAAAAAATCAGTGTCAATTTTCAATTGACACAAATAACATCCATTCGTAAGTTAATAATACAGTGACCCCTTTTAGTTCATCATTGTATGATATTGGGATAATTTTTTATTTTTCAATGACAAATAAAATTTTCACAAAAAATATTAGTATCAATTTTCAATTGACACATAATTTTCATTATGAGTTGATAAAACAGTGGCCCTATTTGTTTTGTCACTGTAGGATATTGTAATAAATATTTCATCACTGTAGGATATTAATGATAAATATTCATCACTATTTGCTTTCTCACTCATTACCAGATTGGAAAAGTTCCATCTAACTCGTATCCAGTAAAAATTCCAATGTAAATTTCAATACCCAATGAGGAGAATACAAAATTTCTATTTCAACAACACCAAAAGAAAATAAAAATCAAAACAAAAGCTTTCTTACCCGAAAACCAGATTTGGAAGGAATAGTAGAAGAACTAGATTTGGGCGTCGATTGGGCATCAAAGAATCGGATAGATTTGGGCGTCAAAGAAGTAGATTTGGTCACGTAGCAAACGTGAGTTCATTGATTGTGGAGGAGGAAGGGCTGACTGAGGAGCGTAGTAGATCGTAAAAAGTTCGTCGATTGTGGAGAAGGAAAGGAAAGGTTGATTGGGAAAAACAAAAGTGATTTAAAAGAAAGAAATATCACATCATTAAAAACAAAATAACGTAGAGGTAGACAGTTTCTGTCTGTTGCACATATTACAATGAGCGATGATGCTCATACTAACATCCCTGTATATATATAACTACTCTGTCACATATATATATAAATATAGATATGCATTTACAAACACCTTTATAAATACAATACTACATATATATACATGCACCTTATACACACATATATATATATAAATATATAATACCCCCCACAAAAATAATATATTTATATATACATATATATGTATATACACACATAAATACATATATATACATTTTGCAATTACATTTAAAAATATATAAATAACTATATAATTAAGTATAATTGAATATATTTATAAATAAATAAATATTAAAAATAACTAGGAATTGTGAAATGACCTCTATGCTCTTCACAAATTTAAAATTTTTAATTTGAGTAGTTAGGATTGGAAGAAATGAAACTTATGACAACAACACTTCAACTTACAGATTGTTCAATTAAAGTTTCAAGAGGAGTTGTAAAGAATGTTTTAGTTCAAATTGATAAATTCTATTATCTTATAGATTTTATAATTTTAGACACACCCTGTTTTAAATTCCAAAACTCAAATATCTATCATTTTGGGACATCCATTTCTTGCAACTTCAGATGTTTTGATTAGCTATAGAAATGGTGTTTTGAAACTTTCTTTTGTGGAGACAATAAAAATTTATGTGAAGTAGATTTCACTTATGAACTTACCTATGAACAATTTGCCTTTACTTATCCATTAAAACCCATTAGAAGCATGTTTAACTATCTCCGATGAATTTGCATTAAATATTAATTATGAAATTTCACATATGCTTTATTCTTTATTGAATGCATTTTAGGATTCAATTGCGAATGGCTGGAATAAAAATTTGAAGAATTACCACTACAATATAATGGTTCTTTACCTTTGAGTATTCAACCACCAAATCTCGATTTGAAGTCATTGTCATCTAATCTCAAATACTTATTTCTGGATGATAATAAAACTTTTTCTTTAATAATTTTTTTTAAACTTGACACACTTTAAGAAAGTAAATTGATAGAAGCTTTGAAAATACATAGAAATTCATTAGGATGGACAATAGCTGACTTAAAGGGAATTAAGCCTCTCATTTGCACACACAAGATATATTTAGAGGAAAATACTAAACCTTTTAGAGAAATGCAATAAAAGCTGAACCCTAATATAAAAGTGGTAGTGAGAAATGAAGTCATTAAACTTCAAGATAATGAAATCATTTATCATATTTTTAATAGTAAATCGGTAAGTTATACACAGGTTGTACCCAAGAAATCTAAAATTACTTTAGTCAAAAATAAAAATAATAAGTTAATTCCAATTAGAACTATTACTAGTTGGCACATGTACATTCACTATAGAAAATTAACTCAATCACTAAGAAGTATCATTTCCCTTTACATTTCAAGGATGAAATCTTAAAAAGGGTTGTGGGACATAAATTCCAAAAAAAAAATTTATTATCTCATGAATAAATGAAGGGAATTGATGTATGTATAAAAAAAAAGGGGGTTTTCTAAAAAGTTTGACACGAATATTCAAAACCTTTACTTCTTATCTTTGTTTAAAAGCTTTACTTCTTACCTTTGTTCAAAACATTACTTCACCGCATACCTCTAATTTTGTAATTTTATGTTATTAAAAAGCTTATGTTTGTTTTATAAATTGTTCAAGAGAAAACTACCACATGCCCTTTGTGTACATTTTCATCCATTTGTTTCCTATGAGAATTTTGGTAAATATAATTTTTTTTAGAAAAGGGTAATAATGTAACAACCCCTTACCAGAGCCCAAAAACCCGACTAAAGAGTTATCATCTCGTGCTATACTCGAAATATAAATATTACGGTTTCTTTAGACAATGTTAGTAACACGTAGAAAATGTTTTTTCACTCTTTAGGATCTTTCTTTTCTTATAAAAACTCATCTATTAAAACCGAACGCAACCATCGTAATATTTTAAAAGTAAGCAGTAAATGTAGATGTTTACAAAAACCCACAACATAAAGAAAATATAATTTAAGTCAGAGTACTATTGCTTCAAGATAGTGTAACCAAAATGCAAAAGTAAATTTACATTACTACCCCTGCCTTCCAGCGCCTCCGCCATGGCCAAGCTTGGCAAGTTAAGTGTTAGATTTACTTAGCACACACAAGTGAACAAAGGTGAGTGACAAACACTTAGTAGGTTCCCAAATGCATAAGCATATGTGATGTTGTATGCTTTGCAAAATATTACTCATTTTTTTGTAAAACACTAATTTTTCTTTTTCACTGAATTCCATTACAATAATAAATTCTTTGAAACACAAAAGTGCAATGAATTTTCAAAATAATTGGCATAGGACTTTCTATTTAAACGTAACATCGAAAAACTCTTCAGTTACGTTGGAGTTAGTTACTCATTAGCAACTGTTATATTTCTCAAAGCAGCACTCAGACATACTTTCAAGAAACCAAATTAACTTAACCATTTAGAGGAAACGGTATAAGTGGGGAAGGGACCTACTTACATCTGCATCATGCAAGTGTCGGGGTAATAACTACTAATACACCAATACGCTCGCATGTACGCTCATATGAGAATCCATATCTCCACATTCACTAGTTAGTGGGACCTCATCTAAACGGTTCACATACTATATCCATAAAAGATCCATCAATTACATAAGTGCCTACGTATGCATGACCATGACTAACTATATGCTTTTCGAAAACATACTTCGTTTGAAAAATCAGTTTCTTTACGTAAGAATAGTAGTTTCCATGTCATGTTTATATGTAAATGTATGCACATGATTGCTTGTTAGCTTGTTACACAGTTACCTTGCTAAACTTGATAACTGCGTTCAATGCCCTAAACTACCATATATAACTCATTCACAATAAATAATCTCGTCCACATACAACTAAGTTAACTTCTCCATCAAGTGAGTCATCCGCATAGGTAGAAAATGAGCCGATTTTGTAAGTTAGTCCATAATTACCCAAACAGCATCATTACCTCATTGTGATTTTGGTAAACCTACTACAAAATCCACTTTGGTAAACCCACTAC
Source organism: Rhamnella rubrinervis (assembly GCA_007844105.2). Taxonomy (NCBI): domain Eukaryota; kingdom Viridiplantae; phylum Streptophyta; class Magnoliopsida; order Rosales; family Rhamnaceae; genus Rhamnella; species Rhamnella rubrinervis. Next base: position 15,181,154 of record CM017580.2, on the reverse strand, counting down.
AAAATCCATGACAATGTGCTCCCACTTCCACTCTGGAATCATCAACAACTTAAGTAAACCGGATGGTCTCTGATGTTCTATCTTTACTTACTAGAACATCAAGCATCATTCTACAAACTTTGCGATGTCTCACTTTAAATCAAACCACCAAAAAATTTTAAAAACATTCCTATACATCTTAGTAGCTCCCGGATGAACCGTATAACTTGTACAGTGAGCTTCCACTAAAATTTCCTCTTAACTTCCTCATCATTTGGCACATACAAATGGGTACCAAATCTCAGCGTTCCATCTCCGATGAGATTAAACTCTAATTTTTTTTCTTTAATTACTTCATCTTTAATCTTCATGAGTCGATCGCCAACTTGACCTTTTTTTATCTTGTCTATGATCAAGGGTTGAATCGTAAGTGATGACAACATGGATAGACATTAGTTAGGAACCACTTCAATATTTATACTTTGCAAGTCCTCCAAAATACGTGATTGAGAAGTAATCAAGCTACCACTATAACCAATGTATTTTTTGCCTAAAGCATCTACCACTGCACTTGACTTTCCTAGATGATAGTTGATAGTGATATCGTAGTCCTTCACCAATGCTAATCATCTCCTTTACCTTATGTTTAACTCCTTTTGAATGAATAAGCACTTGAGACTCTTATAGTCAGTATAGATTTCACATGTTGCTCTATACAAGTAATGAAGCTAGACCTTTAGAGCAAACACTATTGCTAGCTCTAAGTCATGCGTAGGGTAGCTACGCTCATACGGCTTCAATTAGCATATAGCATACACAACCACCTTGTCGTTCTATATAAGTAGACAACCCAATCCTTTGCCTAAAGCATTGTTATTGATCACAAAGTTGTCTTTGTCGTTTAGTAAGGTAATGATAGGTGCTGTGATCAATTTCTTTTTAAGCTCTTAAAAACTCCTTTCACACTCTTCGGACCAAATAAACTTGTTCTTTTTCTTTAGCAGCTGCGTCAATGACATTGTAATCTTAGAAAATCCTTGCACAAACCTTCGATAATAATTGGCTAAACCAAGAAAATTTTGGATTTCTCCAATGTTCGTTGGTCTCTTCTAGTTTTGAATTGCTACAACCTTACTGCGGTCCATTTAAATACCCTTGTCAGATATCACATGGCCTAGAAATGTAATGTTTTTAAACCAAAACTCACACTTCTTGAATTTAGCATACAACTGCTTCTCATATAGTCTCTGTAACATGACTCTTAAATGCTCTTCATGTTCAACAGCGGACTGAAAGTAGATAAGTATATCGTCAATAAACACCACAACAAACTTATCCAAATTGTCATGAAAAACTTTATTTATCAGGTCCATAAATGGTGCTGGTGCATTTATGAGCCTAAATGACATTACCATAAACTCGTAATGACCATATCTTGTTTGAATGCACTCTTCGGTCTCTTTAACTGATGATATCCAGAACGAAGATTAATTTTTAAGAAAATATTCACTCCTTATAGTTGATCGAATAGGTTGTCAATCCTCAGTAATAGATACTTATTCTTAATCGTCACCATGTTGAGCTCTTGATAGTCAATGCACAAATGCATTGAACCATCTTTCTTCTTAACAAATAAAATAGCCGCTCCCTAAGGTAAAATGTTAGGTTTAATAAAACCCTTATCAAGAGCTCTTATAGTTGCTCCTTTAACTCCTTTAATATAGGTGTAGTTCCCAGTACCAACTCGATTGTGAACTCTACTTCTCAATCTGATGGTAAACCTGGCAACTCTTCTGGAAACAGATCCAGGAACTCTCGAACTACCTTGATATCTTACGACTTGAGCTTCCTGTTCCTTGTTGTATACACTAACAAGAAACCTTTGACAACCTTGACATAGACACTTTAATACTTGCATGACCATTAGCAATTTTGGCCATGACCTTAACTCATACCCTACACGTATAAAACTCAGACCATCTATAGGGCTAAATAAGATTATCTTCTCTTTACAATCAATGCAAGCCCTATACTTAAACTATTAGTCCATATCGAAAATCATATCAAAATCAGACATATCCAATATAATCAAGTCAGCACGCAACTCCTCGTTTCCGAGACGCACTTCATAAGATTTAACCATAAACAAAGCACATACTGACACCAAAAGGTGTTGCCACACAGATTATAGTTAAGTTCAACAGGTTCTACATCCAACTTAGACATAAAATGTCTAGAAACAAATAAGTGCATAACACTCAAATCAAACAAAGTGTATGCATCTAAACCAAGAACAGAGATCTTACCTACTACCACAGCAGCATCGTCCTTCTCTGCCTCTTCTTTAGTTAGCGCAAACATTCGAACTTACGTAGGCTATTGTCTAGTTCCCATTCATGGGTAGTCACGCATCAGATGACCAGTTTTACAGCACTTGAAGCAAGCGCTGGTCTTCTTCCAACACTCTCCGGTATGGTGCGTGCCATAGGTTGGACACTGGGATAGCTGAGCCGATTGTTAGTTTCCTTAAGTTTCTTATTACTGTTGCTATTGTGGTTACCACTGCTAGATCTTTTTCCCTCAAACTTTCTCTTTTAAGAATTTCCTTCCCTCCACGGCCTCTTCTGAGTAGAGGAACTTTGTCTGATGGCTTTAGTTCTTTAGGGGTGTGATACTCATAAATAGGAAGAAACAAATACCACAAACACATGTGCTAACTAAGACCCTAATCGCTATCTGAATTATCCCATGGATCAAAATCCTTAGGGTCCTGTAATACTCAAGTTCCTAAGAATCCATGAGGTTCTTAGAGACTTCGGATCTCTCAGAACTATCGGCCTCCTCAATCGGACTACGTTCTCGCTTACGTCGTAAATAAGAGAATATGTTTACCAATTGACCAATCTTATACAACAATGCCAATAACACACACGACCAAATAAACAACACATAACATAAAGAGGTAAAACAAGGAACCTTAGCATGCAGATGGACACTAGAGTAGGCAGTAAATGTAAATTTAAATGAAACCTCGATACCAAAACTATAACACCCTTTACCCAAGCCAAAGACCAGACTAAAGACTTGTCACCTCATGCTATACTCGAAATATAAATATTACAGCTTCTCTAAACAACATTAATAACATATAGAAAATATTTTCTTCACCCTTTAGGATCTTCTTTTCTTTTAAAATCTCATCGATTAAAACCGAACGTAACCATAGTAATATTTCAAAAGTAAGTAGTAAGCGTAGATGTTTACAAAAACCCAGAATGTAAAGAAAATATAGTTTAAATCAGAGTACCATTGTCTAAAAATAATGTAACCAAAATGTGAAAAGTAAATTTACATTACTCCCTCTGCCTTCCAGCACCTCCGCTTTGGCCAAGCTTGATAGGTTAAGTGTTGGATTTACCTAGCACACATAAGTAAACAAAGGTGAGTGACAAACACTTAGTCGGTTCCCAAATGCATATGCAGATGTGATACTGAATTCTTTGTAAAATATTTCTCATCTTTTCCCAAAGTACTGATTTTCCTTTTTCATTGAATTCCACTACAATAACAAATTCTTTGAAACATAAATAGTGCTATGAATTTTCAAAATAACTAGCGTAGGACTTTCTATTTAAACATCATATCGGAAAACTCTTCAATTATGCTGGAGCTAGTTACACGTTAGTAACTATTATATTTCCCAAAGCAAGACTCAAACATACTTTCAAGGAAACCAAATTAACTTAACAAGGAACCCTTGACCTTGATGCAAACACTTTAGTGCTTGTATGGTCGTTAGCAATTTTGGCCACGACCTTAACTCAGACCCTACACATACAAACCTTTGACCACCTGTAGGGCTTAATAGGATTCTCTTCTTTTTACAATCGATGCAAGCCAGTCCATGCCAAAGATCATATCAAAATCAAACATATCCACTATGATCAAGTAAGCATGCGACTCCTCATTTTCGAGACATACATCATAAGATTTAAACATAAAAGAAGCACACATACTAACACCAAAAGGTGTAGCCACACATAGATTACAATGAAGTTCAACAGATTCTACATCCAATTTTGATGCAAAACGTCTAGAAACAAATGAGTACGTAGCATCCAAATCAAACAAAGCTTATGCATCCAAATCATAAACAAAGATCGTACCTGCTACAACAATAGCTTCGTCCTTCTTTGCCTATTCTTTAGTTAGCGCGAACACTCGACCCTATGTAGGCTGTTGTCTAGTTCCTATTCCTGGGCAGTCACTCAACAGATGACCAGCTTTACCGCACTTGAAGTAAGCGCCGGTCTTTCTCCAGCATTCTCCAGTGTGGTGCTTGCCACAAGTTGGACACTAAGGAAAGCTAAGCCAATTTTCAGTTCCCTTAAGTCTCTTATTATTGTTGTTGTTATGGTTACCACTGCTAGATCTTCCTCCCTCAACCTTTTCTTTTGAGGATTCCCTTCTCTCTAAGACCTCTTCTAAGCCAAGGAACTTTGTCCGAAGGCTTTAGTTCTTCAAGGGTGTGGTCTTTTACAATCAGCTGTACTCCCTGAAAATATCAGCATAAGTAGGTAGTCGCAGTATAGCTATGGCATTGTAAAGCTCAAGCCTCAAGCCCCTTTTAAAGCGCCTAGTTTTGCGCTCTTTAATATCCAACAGGTGTGACGCACAATGTGACAGCTCAGCGAACTTGTGTTTGTACTCCACCAAGGAAAGATATGCATGTGTCAGCCTAAGAATTTCAGCTTCCTTCTCATCCCGCTTAACCATTAGGAAGTACTTTTACAAGAATAACTCTTTTAACTAAACCCACTCCATTGGATTTTTTTTTGTAAATGGGCTCGCTTTACCATATCCCACTAATGGCTTGCTCCCAATCTAATACACATGACTTTTTGGTTCTCAATGTAGTCCATTAACACAAATATTTTCTCCATCTCTCGAATCCAGTACTCTGCTACTAGCAGGTTGGTTGAGCCTTAAAAAACAAGTGCATGGAAGTGCTTAAACTGCTCAACAACAACACTAATTCTGCCTGATTATTGTGAAATTAGAACAACCATACTTGCTAGGGCCTCCCGCAACTGACTCGCCAATTCGACTTCTTTCAGGCGTGCGGTCAACTTGTCGTGCTGGGCACAACATCTAACATAAAGAAATCTCATGCAAATTATACCAAATAATTTGATAAGATAGGTAGAATCACATAATACAGAGCAACATTTTACTACAAGTAGGGAAATGTCATACACTAGTTAAGTACAAAACACAACTATCAAACAACTCTCAAAACCACATCCATACTCATAAACAAGAAGCCACAAAGACCACAAACACATGTGCTAACAAAGATCCTAATTGCTATCCGGATCATTTCATGGATCAAAATCCTCTGGGTCATTATGATACTTAGGCTCCTTAGAATCCATGGAGTTCTCAAAACCAGACTATAGGCCTCCTCACCGATTACATTCTCACTTATGTCATAAATGGGAGAACATGCTTACCAATTGACCAATCTTATACAACAATACTAGTAATAACACACACAGTCAAATAAACAACATACAACATAAAGAACTAAAACAAGGTACCTTGGCGCCCAAATGGATAGTGAAGTAGGCAATAAATGTAAATTTAAATGAAACCATGCTCTGATACCAAAACTATAACACCCATTATCCGAGCTCGAATACCCAACTAGAAAGTTGTCACCTTGTGATATACTCGAAATATAAATATTACAATTTCTTTAGACAATGTTAATAACTTTTCTTCACTCTTTAAGATCTTTCTTTTCTTATAAAATCTCATTGATTAAAACCGAATGCAACCATAGTAACATTTCAAAAGTAAGCAGTAAGCGTAGATGTTTACAAAAACCCACAACATAAAGAAAACATAGTTTAAATCAGAGTACCATTGCCTAAAGATAGTGGAACCAAAATGAGAAAAGTAATTTATATTATTGCCCTTGCCTTTCAGTGCCTCTGTCACGACTAAGCTTGACAAGTTAAGTGCTGGATTTACCTAGCACACACAAATAAACAAAAGTGAGTGACAAACACTAAGAAGGTTCCCAAAATAGTGCAGATGTGATGTTGTATGCTTTGTAAAGCATTTCTCATCTTTTTCCAAAATACTAATTTTTCTTTTTCACTGAATTCCACTACTATAACAAATTCTTTAAAACATTAATAGTGCATCGAATTTTCAAAATAACTAGCATAGGGCTTTCTATTTAAACGTAACGTCGGAACACTCTTCAGTTATGCTGGATCTAGTTACTCACTAGCAACTACTACTATTCCTAAAGCAATTCAGACATACTTTCAAGGAAACCAAATTAACTTAACTATTTAGAGCAAACGGTATAAGTGAGAAGGGGACCCACTTGCATCCGCGTTATACAAGTACCGGGGTGACAACCACCACGTACACTAATACATTCGCATGTGCGATCATACGAGAATCCAAATGTCCACACTCACTAGTTAGTGGAACCTCATCTAAATGGTTCATATACCATATCCATAGAAGCTCCATCAATTACATAAATACCTACATATGCATGACCATGACTAACTAGATGCTTTTCAAAACATACTTTGTTCAGAAAATTAGTTTCTTTACGTAAAAATAGTAGTTTCCATTATGTGTTTCTGTGCAAATGTATGCACATGATTGCTCGTCAACTTCTTACATAGTTACCTTGCTGAATTTGATAAGCCCTAAACTGCTATACATAACTCATTCACGATAAATAACCTGAGCGGTTATACACATACACATGAACATAAGAGACAATATCTATAAATCTCTCATACAGTGTGAATTTATAAATTTACCCTTGATAACAAAATAAAATATCTATCCTGCCTTTAGTAAAAATATATATTTTTAATTATGCCCTTGGTAATATTTTAAAATTTCAAAAATACCTTGTATATATTTCAGAATTAAAATAATACCCTTGAAAATAATTTATAATTACAAATATACCTTGATAAAAATATAAAATTCAAACTTTACCCGTAGAAAATTAAAATTCTGATTTTACTCCTAGGTTTTAACAAAATTATCATTTTGCCCTTAGGGTATAAAATATGTATAAATTAAATAGAAAATATTATTTCTTCAAAATAAATATACATATATTTAAAATAGCAATGAAGCAAAAATAACTTCTTGTAAAATTTGCACAAGTGAGAATATATTTGATGATATTTTAAAAGAGGTGAAATTACTTATTTACCCTTTAAAATTCATTTAACTATAAATATACATATATATATATATACACACACATATGATTATCTATCTACACAAATATATATATATATATATATATGGGCACGTATACAACACACACGGCCACACATATACATTCACATACACTTGCACATTCACATACATTCATACCTACACATGTTTATCAATGCACATTTAATTATATACACTTACATACATTTACACATTTAAAACACATATATATATAGATATACACACACCTTATTTTGTAAATAAATTCCTACACTTTACGTGCCCATACCAAGATTTCTCATTGAACTCAATACACATGGCATTAGAAAAAATTACTTAAAAACCAAACCACATTGACAAAATTACTAAAATATCCTTAACATGTGAAAAGATCAAAATACCCCTACACAAATAAAAAATTCTATCCATGTTGAACCTATGGCCAAATTCACCATGGTGCAAATCCATATCATTTTTACACCAAATCATGCAATTTCAAGAGGGTTATGCAAATCCAACATGCCAATTTTCCATATCTCACTTAATTAATTAATAAAAATCCTAAATTCCTAATTTCACCGTTCGGGAATTTTCATAACCAACCATAATAAACTCCAAACAAGAGGTTCAAGCACAAATCAAGTATGAAGGACATTAAAAATGCATAGATCACTAAGGAATTATACCGGAAAACTGAAAAATCAAACTAAAAGCCAACTTAGTTTGGGAAAACCTACCTCTTTCCTTCCTAACTTGCTTGGAATACACTTGAACACTCTTTAATCACCCGAACCAAGCTTCCTATCACGATCTACGGTGTTAAAATCCTTTCTTCCCATTTTTTTCTCTCTTGGAAGTTAAGAAGAAGGTGCTAGAGCACCTATGGTGGCCTGCCATATGCTTAAAAAGGGGATTGGTGTAGTTTCTCAAAAAAATAATAAAATAATAAACTTTTAAAAAGATTTAAAAAGGCGATATAATTGCTTTGCTTTTTGGATTACTTTTCAAACCACAGTCAAAATACAAGCTAAGCACTTTAAATACTTATCAAGTGTATAGATAAACCTTCAATAGTCCAATGATGACGTAGCATGATGATGTGGCGGTCAAACTTTTGACTTTGACCAAAATTGACTTTTGCTTTTAAGTGGTAGTCAACTGTGCCAAGAATGTAAACAAACATTTTTGACAGTGTCGGAAACCCACATGGGCACTAAAAACTAAGCTGAAAGTTAGAATAAGTAATACGGTAAAATTAAAGAAAATAAATATAAAGCCAAATTAGGGATGAGTATTACAAATAAACCTCATATAGCCAAGAGTCTATAAGGTCCACATGTATACATATGTTTACATACTCAAAGATGGACCTGTATGCATCCATGCATGGTCAATACAATGTCTACAAGCGATGCTAATAATACAAAATACATCAAAAAAGCAAAACATAAAGGCGGATATAAATTGTGATTTGTAGCCCCGCCTACACCTTGTATGCTAAAAAAAATGTGCTGAAAAAGAAGGAACAAGGGTAGTTGATATCTATGCCATCATGGGAACAAAGCAGCATCAATCTGCACATTTAGAGAGATAGAGAAGTCATATGAAGATTAGGAATCTTGTAAAACCTAATGTTGGGCACTAATAACAACAATCTCATCATTTAGTCGTTATCTCTACTCTGCCCTCTCTCTTAATAATCTCTCGTGCTTATTCTGGTATAAGTATAACAAAGAAGCAAGTCTCCTTATATGATCCAACAAAATTGTAGGTTAAAGCAAGTATTAGTGAAGTCCTTAAAAAGATCCCTCCAATGAAGCATAATGGGCAATGACAAGTTTTAGGCTCGAACAAGCTACATGATGGTAAACATGATATTAGTCTCCCTAAATATGGCATGTACATTCTGAGGGTAATACCGCACATGAAGAGTAAAGTCACCCTATCTGTCAATAGCATCCTGTAAGTGTTTGGCAGTCCTAATATTCACCTTCACACCATGTACTATGGAATAATCTATATCTCGTACTTATGATAACTTCAAAGAATCAATGTAGATGGGCTCCTACTCAAATCTCCTCATAAACTGCTCAAATGACTCTTAATAATCTGCAAGAAATACCATAACATAGTTTTTCCTAATTAGTTTTAATTAATATTAAATGATAATAAATAAAAATATATGTGCACACAATTTATGTTCCTAACAAAGAAGAATGTTTGAAGCCTGGAGATAGGATGGTACAAGTTGAGTGACTGGCAGTTAAAGTTGAGGTATCTCTATTAAAAGTATAATAACCTGGTTTGAGCTCAAATCTCCAATGTCATGGTGGAGACCAACAACAACAACCCTGCGCTTCTCCAGAGCCACATAAATATAGTCTGAAGTACACCTTAAAATCTAGTACCCTCTTCAGAACCTCAAGAACCTATTAAGAAAAAGGAAAGAAGAAGTGGAAATATAAAGGAGAGAAAGAGACATGAACAGTGAGCAACCTAGAATATGAAAAATAATTGGACGTCGTAAGAAGGATTTGGGACAGATGCTCACCTTGGAAAGAAGGGAATCGAACCACGTTTGAAAACCTCCTTCCAAGGTCGTCATATAACAAAAAAAAAAGTAAAATAAAATGTGTGCAAAGATATTTCTATTATCTAGGACCCACAAAAGCAAATTTCTAATAAAACGAAAAAACAAAAGGAGATTACAAGCAAATAAAGAGGAGAATTTCATACCATCTTGCATCTCCTATAAGAGGTTGGAAACATCAGAGTAAATGACCGCCACACCATTAGTAGAAGGATAGGCACCAGCAGTCACTCCCTGAATAGGAATATGAGTGGTTACGTCCTTTATTTGCTTTACTAAACTAGGCTCGCCAACACCTCTCTCATTGACCACTTCCTGAACTAGGCTAGATATGAGTACCTTGGCTGCAATCTACAATCTCTATAGCGGAGTTTGTTCTCACATCAATAGCTTTTGGATTGGGATCAATCCTAGTCTCCATATCTTAAACTGGACATGTAGTAATTACCTCTTCCATCAGCCAGAAAAAAGAGGAAAGGAAAATAAGTCATGATATATGTAATAAGGTTATCTACAGACACATAAAATTACATATATATATATATATATATATATATATATAACTTTATATTTACCGACAGTGATATCATCTCTAACGGCATCCACGGGGGGGAAGGGGGTCACTTCTCCAATATCACCCCCGAGCTCCTGTGAAGAAGGGAGGTCACCAACAGCAACACTCTTCCTCTTCAAAAGTTTAGAAATGGTTGTCTAATCATCAGTGCAAGGTTTGACTGGCAACACTAGATTAGCAATCGAAGGTCCTCTTATTTCAGTTTCATGACCATCACCTTTATCATCAGCATGGTTATCAACGCCCCGTAGGTGATAAAATGAAATTTTAGTTGGGGTCATAATAGCAAAGTAATAAATAACTTAATAAAGTTTTCTATCTACGTGCATTTGCTGAGAAAGCAATATTTCTAGGCCATCTACCAACTAATTGCAAAGGGACTAGGTTTTGTTGCATTAAAAAAATTAAAAATAAAAACTACTCCTTGACAGTGTCGAGTTTGTTTCACTCGCTCGCTAAGCCAAATTTGTTTAAAATTAATAGGGCCAACGTTAATAACATCAAATCTTATAATGACTAGAGTGACACACCATGTCAAGTGAAGCTTCAAATATCATTTCCAAGAAAAAAAAAGCACAACATATATACATTTTAATGAATTTTACCTGGGAAGTTTGTGAAGGAATATCCTCAGAAGCTATTATTTTGTCCCATTATCCAAACCACCGGAGAAGCAATCAAAGGACCTCCAATTTTTTATTCAAAGTTGTCAGTCACACCTTGCACTGATGAGTAGACTACCATTTTTAAGCTTATGAAAAGGAAGCGTCTTGTTGTTGACGACCTCCCTTTTTCACAAAATTTGAGGGGTGATATTGCAGCTGGTCCTTCTAGTGACCCCTTCCATGATGCTGTTAGAGAAAAACCACTATAGGTAAATAGAATTTTCTTTTCTTTTATAATTTTATGTTTTTACATATAACTCTATGACATATACCATGACTTATTTTTCTTTCCTCCCTCATTTTTTTAAAATCATATAGAGGTGATGAAGGTAGTTACTGCATACCCAGCTTAGGATATGAAGACTATGATTGATCTTAATTCGGATATTTTTTAGGTGAGAACAAACCCAGCATTAGAGATTGTTGGGATAGTAGCGAAGCCAGGCATATCTAGCCTAGTTCAGGAGGTAGTCGATAGTAGAGGTATAGGTGAGCCTAGTTTAGTAAAGCAAACAAAGGACGTAACCACTCCTCTTGCTACTCAAGGAGTGATTGCTGATGCATAACCTCTTACTGATGGTGTGGAGGTCACCTACTGTGAAGTTTTTGACTTTTTATAGGAGGTGAGACATAATATGAAATTATCCTCTTTATTTTCTTGTAATCTCCTTTTCTTTTCTGTTTTTATTAGATATTTTCATTTATAGGTCATGGATAATGGAAATATCATTGCACATATTTTGTTTTACATTTTTTTTTATATGTGGACCTTGGAAGGACGCTTTCAGACATAGTTCGGTTGCCTCCTCTTCATGGTGAGCATCTTTCCCTAGTCCTTCTTACAACGTTCAATTATTATTGATATTCTTCGTTGCTCACTATTTTTGTCGTTCTCTCTCCTTTTTTTCACTTCTTCTCTATTTTTTTTAATTGGTTCAAGAAGTTTTTTAGAGGGTTCCAGATTTTAGGTGTACTTGTACCTTACCTATAGGGTGGAGTATATAGAGATCTTATTATGTATACGCTTGCATAGACATTTTTAGAAGAGGAAGGGGCAGACACATTAGACTTTATTTATGTAGCTTCGAAGACGTGTAAGGTTCCTATTGCTATAGGTGATTGTACTTTCATATAAAAATACCTCGACTTTGACTATCATTCACTCTACTAAAGTTGTCCCTTCTCCAAGCTTCAGACTTTCTTCTTTGTCAGGTACATAAATTGTGTATATATATATAATTTTATTTATTATCATTTAATATTAATTAAAACTAATTTGGAAAACTATGTTGTGGTATTTCTTACAGATTATGAAGAGTCATTTGAGCTGTTTATGTGGAGATTTGAGGAGGTGCCCATTTATTTTGATTCTTTAGAGTTACCATATGTACCAGATAAGGATTATTCCATAGTACATGGTATGAAAGTGCATGCTGGGACTGCCAGATGCTTACAATATACTATTGATGGATGAGGTGACTTTACTCTTCACACGCGATACTGTCCTTAAAATGTACATGCCATATTTAAGAAGATTGGCATCATGCTTACCAACATGCAGCTTGTCATTGCCTATTCTACTTCATTGGAGAGATCTTTGTAGGGACTCAATAGATGATGGCTTCGACCTTCAGTTTTTGTTGGATCATATGAGGAGACTTGCTTCTGTGTTATACTTGAAGCAATTGGAGAGATTGGTAAGAGAGAGAGTAAAGCAAAGACAGTTACTGAATGATAAGATCGCTGCTATTATTGCCCAATATTAGGCTTTGTAAGATGTCTGATCTTAATATGACTTCTCTATCTCTCCAAATGTGCAGATTGATGCTGCTTGCTTCCCATGATGACATAAATATATGCTAACCTTTTTCATTCTTTTTAACACTTTTGTATTTTAGCATACATGGTGTCGTCGGGCCTATAAAGAACATACTATATTCCCCTTTTTCTTTTCCTCTTTTGATGTTTTTTATAATATTAGCATCACTTGTAGACATTGTATTAACATGTATATATATGGATGCATATAGGTCCATCTTGGAGTATGCACACATATGTATGCATATGGACTTTATAGACTCTTGTCTATATAAGGTTTATTAGTCCCCTTCTCTTCTTGAGAATATATTTACAAAAATTCTCCTACAAAACAAATGGAAAAAAATGTACATAATCTATTTGTAATGCTACAACATGTTTGTGGGTAAGAATAGTATGCAATTGGCATACTTTGCAGCTTTAGACAAATGTCATTGTGTTTTTCTTCATAGTGGACCAATAATACCTAAGCAACAGTAGCTAGTAGTAAAGCTTCTTTCTTAATGTTCTCTGTATTCTCCAAAGTGAACTTCCTGCAGTAATTTTTGGGCTTCATCTACTCCTACACTTCTGATAAGTTCTCCATTGAAACCTTTCTAGTACCATTTATCACCTTCAATAAAGTATCTTTTGGTCATTCTTTAAAGGTTAGAAGCTTCCCTTCGGTTAATTAGTAGTATTTCTTTAAGTAATAAATCCAAATAAGGTTGTTAACAGTCTCCGGAGATGGTAGTAGCCATGAGTAGCTCTTACCTTTATTTGGTGCTTGAAAATTTGGGTACGCTGACTGCATTGAATTAGCTTGTTGTTTCATTTATGGCCAATATTACACCTTTCTATGTATTCTTCTACATAAGCTCACCAAGCTTTCATCTCCACAGGTAACATCGTGTATTTTCTTCAACAAAATATCAGCTTCCCTAGTACTAACACATTTTGCCAAGAAGTCCCCTTGTAGCCTTTTATACAGAAGTATAACAAAAGGAATTAGTTTTTAAGTGCCTTGAAATTTAATATTTAAGAAGTCATGGACAAAGCTTCCAAAATGGGATGTCTCCAATCTCAACATCTGTCTCATTCCACTGGTTTTTTTATAATGTTTCTATCAATGGGGTGTTGCTCTTTATTACAGGTACTATAAACAAATATCAAGCTAGATCCAAGTGTTGTAAGGGCATGTGCATACTGATTACTTGATCCTAACATATGGTTCATTTCCACCTATTCAAACAAGTCAAGTAATTGTCAAGCTAGAGCTCTGTAAGGTGCAAGGGTAAATTCTTTTACTGTAAAATTTCCTTCTACTTGGACCAATGGAATGAGATACTATATGCATCATATGTTCACAAGCTCAAAGTCTCCGAAAATTATGAACTTTGTTACACCTAAAAATTGAGCAATCACTTGTTCATATTAGGGTGCCTTATATTCTGCAATATTATTTGTACAAGGAAATGTCAACTAAAAAGAGACAATAGTTACTTGTCTAGTAAGGTTGATTAATATCATTTTAACTCCTCTGGCTGCTATTGTGGATGATCCATCAAAATGTAGCTTCCACCAATCTTCAATTGGAACTGTATAAGATGCTTTTAGCAGCTCTTTAGGAATGTCTTACATAAGGCCAACATATATATCACAGCTTGTCCTTTGATCTCAAATTGTGTTACACAAGTGATGTCAAGTTCAGCTAATTAAAAAAACCATTTTGCTAATCTCTTGCACAAGATCGGCTTGTTTAATAATAAGTATCTTATTAGGCCTGTTTTTACCATGAGTTGCAGCTTGTGTGTCAGAAAATAATGACGAGGTCTTTGAAATGCTTACGTTAATGCTAAGCAATAGAGTTTAGCCTTAGGGTATCTAGTTTCTACACCATTTAACTTTCTCCTTACATAGTATATAGGATGTTTTTATTCGGTGTTGTCTTCTTGAGTTAATAATGCTTCAATTGTAGTAGAAGTTTTAGTAAGAATTTTAACAAAAGTCCTTGCATTAGTGCCTTTATTGTTGGCAATCAAGAAATTACTTGTTACACTTTCTTCTATTCCATACCATGCTTTAGGAGAGGAGTAAATGTTGTGACGAATGCTAAAAATCCTGAAATGAAATGCCGAATATAAGTCTTCCCAACAACTCTTCAGTTCCTTTTGAGTTTTATGTATTTGAAAAGATGCAATGACTTGTGTTTTATGAGGATCCACATTTATCCCTCATTGATATACATAGAAGCCTAAAAACTTTTGGAATGAAACCTCGAAAACTCACTTCTTAGGATTCACTTTTAGAATGTATATTCAACACCACTCAAACAATCTCACAAGACATCCTAATGTCCATCTTGGGTTATCAATTTTACTACTAAGTCATCCACATAATCTTCAACTTCTTTGCCCATCATATCATGAATTACAACCATCATAGTCATTGATAAGTTGCTTTTGCACTTTTTAGTCCTAATGGCATCACTGTGTAGTATAAATTACCAAACGGTGTTCTAAACGCAGTCTTTTTTAAGTCTCTTGGGAACTTTTTAATTTGATTGTATCCACCAAACTCATCCATGAAGGACAACATCCCTTGTCTAGAGCTAGAGTCAATAAGCATATCTATGTTAGGTAGAGGAGTCATCTTTAGGACATGCCTTATTAATGTCCTTATAATCCATGCAAGCCCAAATTTATTCGTTCTTCTTTTTTATATGTACAATGTTAGTTAGCCATGTCAAATGTTGTATGAGTTTGCAAACTACTACTACTAGGAGGCTTTCCACTTTCTCTTTTATTTGTACCTCTACTACCAAATGGAAGTTCCTTTGAGGTTGCTTGATTAGCTTGCTATTCAGAGAGATGTTTAATACATGAAAAATTATTCTTGAGTCCAGTCCGGCATGTCTTCATACTTCCAAGTGAATACATTAGAGCATTTTTTTTTAACAATTTGAAGAGACTTTGCTTCTCCTCCAAAGATAAACTTGAGTTGATGGAATATGCTTTTGAATTATTGGATCAGTGCTTAAATCAATAACATAAAGACGCTCCACTAAAGAATTAGATCCATCTTGTAATGATTTTGGTGCGACTATAGGTTTAACATAATCAAGTTCTTTTGTTATTTTCTCCAAAAGTGAGGCATTAAGCATTATTGAATCCAGATCTATCATTTCATTATTTGCTTCTTGTACTTTTTTTTTTTTTTGGTCCTTGCACTAGTGAATTCTCTTTCAGCACATTGGTAATTACTATCAGTAGTGTAGATAAACTAGTTTCCATAGATTTACACAAAGAGACTCCTCATTTTAAGGATCTTTCCATATAGCATGGTTAGGCCACATGCACTATCATATGTGGTATATGCTTCTTCCATCATGTATGACTTTTATGCACTTTGGCCTAGCTGCTATATTGTTTTAGTTCCTTACAATTCCTCTTCTCATTAGGTGTCTTCTGATAATTGCTTTATTTTATATGCCTAAAGTATTCACGAGGCAAAGAAGTTCCAACTATTTCAAAACCATTTGCATTCCCAACATAGGTAAATTCTTCATAAAATTGTACACAATCATTGTTGGTTTCTATGTAATTGAATAGAGTGTGGTTGGTCACTATCTTGATGGGCTTCATTCCTAGGCATCCTTTTATACATTAGTGATAGGTTGACACTATAAGTTTATGTTTATTGAGCCAAGGTCAACCTAATGGAAGATGATAGGTGACTTTTGTATCCAAGACATGGAATTTAATGAATGATCAAAGAGGTCCCACTTTGAGGTCTACTTGGATGATCTATGGTAGCCTTTATGGAATTCCCAAAGCTTGATATTCGAGTCTCAACTTTAACAATATTGTATATTGTTATGTTTCCAGTGTCCAGCACATTCAATGGGAAAATATTAATTAATGATCTTGTATCTACGAGGGCTCTCCAGATGAAAACTTCATAAATTTATGCTTTAAGGTACAGAGCTTTTTAGTGATCTGGATATGAAACCTCCATGTCTTCATCAATAAAAGGTAATTGTGTGTGTT
The DNA here is from genome assembly GCA_007844105.2 of Rhamnella rubrinervis. Classification (NCBI taxonomy): domain Eukaryota; kingdom Viridiplantae; phylum Streptophyta; class Magnoliopsida; order Rosales; family Rhamnaceae; genus Rhamnella; species Rhamnella rubrinervis. Next base: position 15,164,231 of record CM017580.2, on the reverse strand, counting down.
ATCTCCAGGAGTGCTCTTATGCTTTTGGTTTCAATCACATAACATTGTGGTCCATGATCCACTAAAATCCTCATAAGTGGTTTTACTGCTGCTATCCTTGGTTGATGTCCATACCCTTGCCGATCAAAAAGAGAGTTGAATTTAGGATTGTGTTGTATAGCATTTGCAATTGCAATTTGTGTACTTGCTTTACTTTCTATATTAGATTTTTCTTGGTTTGAGTTGTGCTTTCATCATAAAAGACTACAGCAATAGTGTCGATTGTAGTTTCATCTGGAGACTTTAGCTCAGCATTAGAGAACATAGTTCCTTTGTCTGTTTTTTCAAACTTGCTTCCCTATATTTGTGCCTTTAGATCTGGCATGTTGAAACTTTTTGGCTAAGTGTATCTTCTCCAAAAGGCCTTTTCCCAATTACCATTCTCTTCCCATATGACATCCAAAGGTTTGGAGTCACAATTCTAAATTGTTTGATCTATCTCTTCTTCATCATATACTGACGATGAACTCTATATAATATGAGTTGCTACAACAACATGTTCATTTTCTCTGCACCAAGTGAGAATTTACATTTTTGCCTTATTTTGAAATGATGGATCGGGTATTATTTTGTTGGCTACTTCATAGAATTTCTTCCTCAGCTTTTGACATGCCATTGTTGAATGACTGATATACTGATGATATCTCCAAAAACAAAGATGAAACTTCTCATGTTCAATAGAAGGTCTTCTTTGGTGAGGTGTTTACAACATTCCACTGTCTACCTAGTAACTAACAATCTTATGGATTTTGTCCTTTGATAGTGGTATTGGTGGATATGTCCCATCATCTATTCGAGAACTTCCTAGCACTACTTTCTTATTAGCTATTTGATTATGCATGGCTTCATGTTTGTTTATTAAAGCAATAAGCATTCATTGGAGCTTAGAAACTTTATTTTGCACAATTCTACAACCTTCTTATAGAGATTCCATTGTGTTTGCAAAGTGTCACTTCTCTAGTAGCTCTTAGTCTTGAAAGGTCTTCTTGATCTTGATGGCATAAGGGACCTTTCTGGCTATTAATGGCACTTTGAGTTCTCTTCCTACGTATTCCTTGTTTGTTGCGTGTTTGTTCAGATTCACCACTAGATCTCACACCATCATGGTAGTATCCTTCTGGAAAAGTATCAAGAATCATGCATGCTTCTAAGCATAGCTTTTCTAACAATGTTGCCACAGCTAAAGAGGTAGTATGTTCCTTTCCTTTATGTCGAGGCATGGATTTACATCTATACTCTGCTTTCAACGTATTGTTATTGATTTTCTTTTCAATTATTCTCTTCAGAACTTGGCACATAATGGTTAGATGACCTATAAACTGATGATATATGCATAATCATAGGTAAGTTTTGTCTTGTTTTATGGGATCCTTCAAAGGTTTGATAAGTCCATCATCGAACCACTGATCAAGTATGGCATGAAGCTCTGCTTCAGAGCATGGTACAATACGGGTTGATACTCCACCCTTTCCTTGCGCTTAAATCCTCCAAATGGCTTTTAATTTTTGTTAGATATTGCCAAGGTCTAACATGGTGGCTTTTTTTCCTACCTCCATATTTTTGCTTGGACTTTAATTAAAAAGGACATCTTCCTTGTGACTTTAATAAGCTTAGTGAATTAGGTGATGCTAAGATTTTCAATATAGACTCAGTACTCTGGAACAACATGGTTGATTCATATTTCTACCAAAGGCCCTTCATCCAACTTTTCATAGCACTCCAATGCTAAGTCTCTGAAATATCTCATGAAGTACACCGAAGATTTTGACGGTTTCTAATAAGTGTTATTCAGTTGTATCATCATCAAGTGCTCCTCATTTTGAAAGTACTTCTTGCAACATTGGAAAGCCATGTCTTCTTAGTTTCTAGTAGAATTGGGGGCTGAGAGATGTATACAAATGTATACTAGGTGTAAACATGATCCATGAGAGACTTAAAAGTTCTCAGAGTCAAAGATCATAGTTCCCAATATGTGATCCCATAGTATTTATAAACCTATTAACATGTTCTTTTAGATTGCCTTTTCTTCCATTAAACAAAGTGAAATGAGGAGCTTCATAGCCTGATGGGTATGGTTTATGGAAAATTTCCTTAGATATGGAGGTTGTGGAACATACTAAATGTAACACCTACATTTTCTGAAACTATTAACTTTCAATCACAGCTAAAGTTTAACCGCCACATCACCATTTACACCGCAGCAGGCTACTTGAAAATTTTCAAGGCACTTAAAAAGGGTATAAAATATCCAGTTATGGGTTGAATGATTATTTTTCTTCTCATTTTACCCTTGGTAAAAATGTGACTTTTGACCAAGTTGACTTTTTGACTTTGACTCCTCTTTTAATTTTTAATTTCTTTTTACTTTTAAAATTAAGCTTGATTTAACAAGGTGGTCGGACATTTTTTTTTCTATTAACTTGCTTGGGAATTTTCTAGAGAGAAAAAAGAGAGAGAAATTGAGGAAAAATTCAAGACAAAATCAAGAGTAGGTAACCAACCACCAAGAGGGCTCCAAGGCAAATGAGAATGTGTGTTTTCAAGTGATGATTGGTGGGTTTCCAAGCTTCAAAGAGAGGTAGATGTTCTTACCTTCTTGTAATTTTTGTGAAATTTTGGTATTTTGGTTGAATAAATAGTAGAAGCATGTGAATTATAGGTTGAATTATGTTAATTTGTGGTTAATTTGATATAAATTGGATTGATGAGATTGTATGATAAAAGTCTCAATTTTTAAGGTTTTTGACTTTTTGGAAATTCATGTGCTTTATATAATTTGTTATTTGGAATATGTAATTGTGTTGGGGATCTTGCAAAACCCCATATATGTTGTTTTTATGGTGTGAAATGGAATGATTTTTGAAGCTTGGAAGGGCCAGCCATGGAGGGGACATGATTTGTACTTTTGAATTTATGATGGACATTTTGATTCTTTCACATTTCTTGTTTATTAAGTATATATGTATGAAAATAAGGTTTTAGTAAATTCATGTGTGTGTGGGCATTGTATGTATATATGTGTGTGTGTGTGTGTGTGTGTGTGTGTGTGTGTGTGTGCGATTGTGAATATACAAATATATATATATATATATACATGTGCATTTGTATGTGTATATATATTTAGATAGGTGTGAATGAATATATATATATATAGGTATGTGAGTATGTATATTTTTATATATAATTGTATATATATATATGTGATGATATAAATATATATACATATATGTGTATGATATATATATATATATAGGTATGTGTGTGGTTATATATATGTGTGTGTGTGTGTGTGTTGTGTGCATGTGTATTTGTATGTGTATAAATATATTTATATTTGATGAGAAAATATATATACATATAGTTTTGGGGTATTTTGGTAATTATTAAAATAAGCAAGAGTTATTTCGGTAATTATGATGGTATAAAGGGTACTTTGATAATTAGTGGGGTAAGGAATGACGTTTTGATAATTATTACTACTAGGGATAGTTTAGTAATTATGCACGATCATGCTATGCTTGATTTTAGTTATAGGTTAAAAGTACCTTGTTGGCATGTGCATACATTTTCATAAGAACATATCAAGGGTTTTGGGTTTTTTTATGCAAGAAGCAAATTTTTACCATTGGGGTTTATGTTTTAAAAGTACATCAAAGAGTATTGGTTTTAAAATCCAGTTTTAATAAGCTCTTGGATCACTGAACACAAACAAGCATGTGAGTCTCTTTTGAGGTATGATTGACCCGTCAACCACAAATTGACATGTGGGTTCCGTGAAGGCGCGGGTTAGCAGACCTGCCAACCACAAATAGAAATGTGGCCCCCCATGAATGCGGGTTAACCGAGCAAAATAATTTATGAAAGAAAAATGGGAAAATGGAGATTTTGCACTTAATACACTATATTGTATTTCATTGGCATGTGCATATTGAATACCCACTAAGTGTTTATCACTCACCCTCGTATGCTTGTGTGTGCTCTAGGTAAATTTGAAAAGCAATAGTAAAAATATGGCTTGGGTGTAGACCAAGAGGGCACAACAAAGTACAAGTTGTTCCGCATTATATTTTAGTTAATGGTACTCTGTTTTAGGTATACTTTTCTTTATATTGTAGGTGTGAATATTTTTTAATATTTTAAATAGTATAGTTCTATTTATATTGGTTTAAAAAGAAAAAGGAACTAAAAAGTAAAGAAAAGTTTTATTGATATTTTGTCATTGTTTAAAGCATTTTAATGATTTCTAAAATTATATTTCGAAAATAATACGTAGTAGCATCTTTTTCCTTGGGATCATAGGCTCGGGTTCGGTGGTGTTATAGTTTGGGTATCAGAGTCTTAGAGGATGAAGACTTGCAGAATTACCCTGAAAGTGATTAGGGTTTTGGTTTTTATGTTGTATGTGGCCTTTATTGTCTATTGATTGTGTTGACTATGTATATTTGTAATAACCGCCTCCAAAATTTACGTGATAGTGCATTTATTTATGATTTTTCACTTGTGCATTTGAGCACAAATGTGCACATGTGAGTTTGTGGAGTACTACGTAGACACAAAGTCAGAGTATATTAGGTGCAATGTCAGACAGGCGTCTGATATGGTTCAAAGTTTGCTAATTTCTCCCTTCAAACCCGAGAGTGTTAGGCAATGACAGGCGCCTGACATTGTCCGAAGCTTGACAATTCTGCAACTTATACATGTCAGATGCAGAGTCAGGTACAATGACAAGTGCTTGACATGTTGCTGAAGTGAACAGTGATTTTTAAGTTTCTGTGTGTGTACGTGAATATGTGTGCAAATTGTCTAGCGCCAGCACAATGTGTATGTATGTGTCTTCAAGGTTGACACCATTTATGTGTGTATTTGATATTTAAATTATTGATTTTTAATTGGAATTACTTGACAATTATGTTATTGATACTTTCCTTATATGAAATAAGTAAAGAGTTATAAAATAAGGCAAGTTTTGATTAGAGTTTTATTTTTAAATTGAAAGGCATATAAGAGGAAAAATTTCTGCAATCCTCTTCTCCTCTAAGTGCTGAAATTTCCTGGAGAAAATTTGAGAAAATTTTTGTGTGATCAAGTAAGAATTTTTCAAGATTTTTGAAGATTCAAGGCAAGTTTCACAACTTTTGTTATTTATTCTTATTTATTTTGAATCTCTCTTCTTCTCCAAAATTTTTATGGATTGATTTAATGATTTATGCATGACAATATAGATTAGTGTGTACTGAAAATTTTGATCTAAGAATGAATTTTATCATTTTACCGAAAATCACATGGATTTACATAAAAAGTGTTGATTTTTACAAGAATATACATTAAATCCTAATCTCCTTTATGGCCGATCCCTTTGTGCATAACAAGATTGAATTTTTATTCATATTGGACATTAAATCAAGGCTAATCATGTTTAGTAATGAATGAATTTTTATGGTTGTAAATTGTTTTGAAATGAACAATAATTTTCTTTGCAATACATGTGTTCTAAAACAAATTAAGAAGAGATATTGTTTACTAGAAAATTCTGAGCATTTTAGTTATATTAATTCACTAAATATTCATGTTTCAAATAAGTTTGAATCTATACTATATTGCTATAATTGTTCTGGACATTTATAAGCATGATATTATGTTAAAATCATGTCACAATTATGTTTTGATTAAGAAATGCTTGTTGGAAATTTTGGTACTATATAGCATGAGATCATATATGGCAAGTTTGATTAATTGGGATTGAAATTTCTAATCATGCATGTTATATATGAATTATTCTACAAATTAGGTTGCTAGAAATTATGGAATTATATGAAATTTGTATGGTATGTATGTTGTGAACTATATTACTTGTGATTGAAGATAGTCAAAACCCATATAAGCATTTATTAAGTTATTATGCTATGAAATCATATTTTTGATGTGATGGATTGATGAATGTATATACACATGGTTTCTTAGTTTGTGAAACAAGTATGCATGATCACAAGTATGTAAATATGAGCATATGCATTCAAACTTGAATATAAAATTCGGTTTTACAAAAAATGCACATCTTCAAGATTTATTGAAAAATATAGTATGTTTTCAAAGGAAACACTTTGTAGGCAAATTTGACAAGTTTTATATGAAGCTTTTGTATATATATATAAAACTGCACAAGAGAAGGCTTGATTTTGTTAGATCCGACCAAGTTTACAGGGTTTATATAGGCACATGTAGATGGATTTGTATATATGAAATGACTTATTGAGGATCACAATGAGAGTTTGGATAATACCATTTGGCCAAAGTTATTGGCATTGGTTTATACTTGCATGGTTAAGATGCAAGTTGTCCCTTTTACCCCAGTTATGCACATATGCCTCTTTGTGGTTTGAAGTCTCTTGGGATATGCTGCTCAACTATTCAAGGGATATTTTAATGGATTACTGATGGATAATAGCTCTTATAGATATGTGTATGAAAGTCCTATAACGATGGTTTTGTATTCAAACTAAATAAAGAAATTTTGATTTGAACTATGCAAGAACTATTTGAAAGTATGCAAGTATACATCAATTCATGAATAAGCATAAGCATTCCACGTTGTGTGTGTGCATTATGGAACTTGCTAGGTGACATGTCACTCACTTTTGTTTGCTTATGTGTGTAGGTAATGGCACTGAAAACTGATTAGATATAATGTGGACTTGGGTAATCTGCGAGGTAATGTTCAGATGTGTTGATCTGCATAATCTAAAGTTAATAAAATGCTTCCGCTATTCTATATTATAATCTTCAATACTCTGCTTAATAAATTTATAAGACCAAGCTATTTATTAAGTTTCTCTTTACAAGTGGATATTGATTTTGAGATACTATTAATATCATTATTACTGGTATTTTGTTAATTTTAAATTTAGTATTATTTTATGGATCCGAAATAAAAAGGAAAGAAAAAAAATTGGTCTTATTTTATGATATGTGCTACAATAGTGGCATTCCCTAAATCGGATCCGTGAGGTTCAATTGGGGGGTATTACAATATTGGTTGTATAATACTTCATTTTATTAATAGAGTGTTGTTTTATATTTGTTAAAGCGGTGTATCTTGTCAAATTATCTCGTATAATTTTTATAAGATTTTTTTTTTAAGAGTAGATGTCGCGACTAGCAAAAAATATTCACCTTATACTAAAGGATTGGGGACACGACTAATTATTTGCTAGAGGCCATGGAAAAACTAGTAGGCCATAATACACAACCTACTAGGAATAGTATGGTGGTGGAATAGTTCAAAAGATTTCATCCCCTGAATTCAAAGGAACAGCAAATCCTTTAGTAATGGAAGTCTGGATTCAGTTTAAGACCTTGTTCCTAGAAAAGCATTTTCCTCTTATGAAGTGAGAGGAAAAAACGATGGGGTTTCTGAGCTTAAAGTAAGAGAATCTCTCTTTTATGGAGTACGAAAGAAAATTTGATGAGTTGTCTTGATTTGCCCCACATCTGGTGGACACAAAAGAGTGCAAGACCCAACATTTTAGGAAAGGGCTAAGACCAAAACTCTATAATGCCATTGCTATTCTACGGCTACCTACCTATGCTGACATCCTACAGTGAGTTCAGATAATCACTAAGGATTCCACCCTGGAAGTAGACAAGATTACAAGGCAAAATTCCACTCCTGTAAAGAAGACTTAGAAGGGAGGCTTTTAGCAAAAGTAGAAGTTCAAAGGGAAAAGGTGGACCAACAATATCCGTAATGACAACAACAATAAGAAGTTTAAGGAACTTGATAATAGATCCGGTATTCTCGCAGTGTAAGAAGTACGGCAGAAACCACTTTAGTGAATGCTAGGGAAGGATCGGAGTGTGCTTTGTGTGTGGCAAGCTCAGTCACATGAGGAAAGATTGCCTGAAAGTTGCAATTACCTACCTAATGTCATGTATTCACACTAACCAAGGAAGAAGCAGAAAATGATGATGCTATAATGGTGGCAAGTACCATTTCTCTTCATGGTCTAGATGCTTTTGCATTGTTTGACTCGGGTGCCACATACTCATTTGTATCTAGCTAGTTTTCATTTAAATTAGCTAAGGAACCTATTTGATTTGGTTGTGATCTATGTGTTGTTTCACCATTTAGAATTAGCATGTGTGTTTCTTTCATCCTTGAATCTTATGAAGTGTGCTTTAAAAGTGAGAAGTTCCGTGCCTAATTTGTCATATTAAAAATGTTTGATTTCGATGTAATCTTCGGTATGGACTGGCTATTTAAGAATAAGGCCTGCATTGTTTACAAGGAGAAGAAAATCATATTTGGCACTGTAAACAGTCTGAGTTTTGAGTTTGCAAGATCGAGGTTAAGGTCGTGGCTAAAATTGCTAATGGCGATGCAAACTCTAAAGTTTTTGCCTCAAGGTTGTCAAGGATTCCTTGTTAGTGTCTACGACAAGGAGCCTGAAGCACTAAAACCATAAGACATTAACATAGTTTAGGACTTTTTGGATGTATTCTCGGAAATGCTGCCAGGTTTACCATCGGATCGAGAAATAGAGTTCACTATCGTCTTGGTACCGAGGATTGCACCTATTTCGAAGGTACGTTACAAAATGGTACCAATAGAATGGAATGAGTTAAAAGAGCAGCTACAGGATCTATTGATAAGGGTGTTATTAAACCCAGTATTTCACCTTGAGGAGCACTGGTTCTGTTTGAAAAGAAAAATGACAATTTGATATAATTGTGCATTCATTACCGGGAGCTCAATAAGGTGACAATCAAGAAGAAGTATTTGTTGTCAAGGATTGATGATTTGTTCGATTAGCTACAATGAGCGAGTATCTTTTCAAAGATTGACCTTCGTTCCGGTTATCATTAGTTTAACATAAAGGAGGATGACAGACCAAGGAGCTCAATTGAAACAAAATATGGTCATTACGAGTTCGTGGTGATGTCATTTAGACTGATGAATGCACCAATAGCATTCATGGACTTGCTTAATCGTGTTTTTCTTGATTATTGGGATAAGTTTATGATGATGTTTATTGATGACAACTTCATTTAGTCCAAGTCAGTAGCCGACCAAGAAGAACATTTGAAGTTCAAAAAGTATGAGTTTTGGCTAGATGACATCAGTTTTCTAAGGCACATGATATCCGTCAAGGGTCTTCATGTAGACCCTAGTATGGTTATAGCAGTTCAAGACTGGAGAAAGCCAACAAATGTTGAAAAAGTTCGAAGTTTTCTTGGTTTAGTGGGTACTACCATAAGTTCATACAAGTGTTTTTAAGAGTGCTTTGTGGCTGATGCAGTTATTAAGGAATGAAACCAAGTTAATTTGGTTAAAAGAGTGCAAGGAAAGCTTCCAATAGCTCAAAAGGAAGTTGGTCTCTGCAGCTATTCTTGTCTTACCGACCAATAAAGATAATTTTATGATCTACAATGATGACTAAGATAAAGGATTGGGTTGCATCCTCATGTAGAACGACACAGTGATTGCTTATGCATTACTCCAGTTGAAGCCATATGAGCAAAATTATCCTACACACGATTTAAAGCTAGTAGTGATGGTGTTCGAACTCAAAATTTGATGTCATTACCTATATGGAGCTAAGTGTGCCATCTACATTAACTATAAAAGTCTTAAATGCTTCTTCACTCAAAAGAGGTTGAACATAAGACAGAAAAGATAGGTGGAGTTGGTCAACAACTACGATTGCACCATTAATTATCACTCAGGTAAGGCGAATGTAATGGTCGATGCTCTGAGTAGAAAGTATATAGGTTTTAACAGTAGTCTGATCACTTTTTAGTCCCATATCTTGGAGGATTTACGGAGCATGGATATTGAGTTAATTACTAATTAATGTTCATTCATGTTGTTGCCACTCACGATTCAAGCTTCAATCATGGACAAGATAAAGGAATGTCAAGCTAGCGATGTGACTTTCCTGAATATCAGAGATTAAGTAATTCAAGGAAAAAGATCAGGGTTCAATCTCGCTAGAGACGGACGTTAAGGTTTGGCACTCGTCTATATGTACCAAATATAGAAGAGATCAAGAAGAAAATTTTAGTAGAGACCCACTATACACCTTACATAGTTAACATAGAAGCTACTAAGATGTATAGGGACGTCTCTAAAACTTTCTGGTAAGCTGGCTTGAAGTGAGACATCGCTAAGTTTATGGAGCAATATTTGACTTTTCAGCATGTGAAGATTGAACATCAGAGACTTCTAGTTTGCTAAAGCCACTACTGATCCCAAAGTGGAAATGGGAGCACATAGTGATAGATTTCATTGTGGGTTTACCACGATCCCAGTGAGGTAACATGTAGTTTGGGTAATAATGGATCGACTTACAAAATTAGCTCACTTTCTACCCATATGGATGACTCACTTTATGGAGAAGCTAACTCAATTGTACATGGACGAGATCGTATGACTTCGTGGTGTTCCAGTATCGATTGTTTTAGACTAAGACCCAAGGTTAACATCGTTGTTATGGAAGAGTCTACACAAAACAATTGGGACGAAGTTAACTTTTAGTATAGTTTTTCATCCCCAGACAGATGGCCAATCGGAGTGGACGATTATGACATTGGAGAATATGCTGAGAGCATGTATGATGGATATCGAAGGAAAATGGAAAAAGCATATTCCATAAGTGAAGTTTTCTTATAACAGCTATCATGCTTCCATCAGGATGGCTCCATACTAAGCTTTGTATGGAAGGAAGTACAGATCTCAATCACACTGGGACAAGGTCAGTGAATAAAAGTTACTTGGCCAAAACCCTATAACAGACCAGCAACATCATTGACAAAATACAACAAAGGGTGAAAGCAATAGGTGGACCAAAATGCTATGTGGACAACTGATGAAAGAACTTAGAGTTCAAGGTCGGTGAGAATATTTTTTCAAGGTTGCACCAATGAAAAGTGTACTGAGGTTTAGGAAAAAGAGCAAGTTGAGTCCTTATTTCATTAGACCTTTTGAAATTTTAGAGAGAGTTGGGGTTTTAGTGTATCGTTCAACTTTGCCTCCTAAGTTGTCCGGCGTGCACGACATATTTTATATGTCAATGTTGCAAAAGTATGTGCATGATCCATCTCATGTCATCGAGTATGAACTATTGAGGCCCATGTAAACCTAACGTATGAAGAAAGGCCATTAAGAATTTTGGATTTAAAGGACCAAGTTCTTCGAAACAGGCCGATTCCGCAGTGAAAGTCTTCTGGAGAAATCATGCAGTAAAGGAAGCAACATGGGAGCTGGAGGACAAGATGAGAGCCAAGTACCGGACTCTGTTCGAGTAAGTACTTTAACTCCGTAAATTTAATTTTGAGGATAAAGTTGTAACACTTACATTTTTTGGAACTATTAACTTTTAGTCAAAGTTAAACTTTAACCGCCACGTCACCACTTACACTACAGCGAGTAGCCTGAGAGTTTTTCAAACACTTGGAAATGATCTAAAGTATCCATTTAAAAGTTGAATGATTATTTTTATTTCCATTTTACCCTTGGTCAAAATGTGACTTTTGACCAAATTGACCTTTTTACTTTGACTCCTCTCTTTATTTTTAATTTATTTTCAATTATTTTTTACTTTTTAAATGTAGCTTTATTTAACAAGGCGGCTGGCCACTTTTTTTTTCCATTAACATGCTTGGGAAGTTTCTAGAGACAGAAAGGGAAAGAAAGAGAGAGAAAGGAAGAGAAATTGAGGAAAACTTCAAAGAAAAACCAAAAAGAGATGACTAGCCACCTAGGGGACTCTAAGGCAAGTGAGAAGGTGTGTTTTCAAGTGGTGATTGATGGGTTTCAAGCTTGAAAAAGAGGTAAGTGTTCTTACCCTCTTGTAATTTTTGTAAAATTTTAGTATTTTGGTTGAATAATTAGTAGAAGCATATGAATTATAGGTTGAATGGTGCTAATTTGTGGTTAATTTGATGTGAATTGGATTGATGGGATTGTATGACAAAAGCCCCAATTTTAAGGTTTTGAATTTATGAAAATATTGTGTTTGACGATTTGTTGTTAGGAATATATAATTGTGTTGGGATCTTGCAAAACCCTATATTTATTGCTTGTTTGGTATAAAATGGAATGGTTTTTGAAGCTTGGAAGGGCCAGCCATGGAGGGGACAAGGTTGGTATTTTTGAATTTGTGAGGGTATTTTGGTCTTTTCATATTTTTTTATTTATTATGTATATATGTATGAAAATTAGGGTTTTTGTAAATTCATATGTGTGTAGGCATTGTATGTATATATATATATGTGTGATTTTGAATATATACATATAAGTGTGAATATATGTCTACATGTGTATTTTTATGTGTACATATATATATATATTTATATAGGTGTGAATGAATATATATATATATGTGTGTGTGTGTATGTGAGTATGTATATTTATATGTATAATTGTATATATATATATATATATATGTGTGTGTGTGTGTGTGATTATATAAATATATATACATATATAGAAATGTTATTATAAACGACGTCGCTGATAATACCCTACGCAACACACGGAAAAAATTCACGCCGAATTAGTTTTTTTTACGCGTTAACTTATTTTTTTGATGACCTGACAATTTATTTCTTTTTTTTAAATGTCTTCTTACTAGTAGTAGAGATCTCTCTACTACTATCGAGAAGGCAAGATTGGTCCATTACAAGCCTTCTCGCTAGTAATAGTGAGATCTCTCTACTACTAGCGAAAAGGCATATAATGAAAATATATTTGCCTTCTCACTAGTAGTAGCGAGCGCAAAGGCATGTAAGATAGTAGTAGCGAGATCTCACTACTACTAGCGAGAAGGCAAGATTGGTTCTCATAAAAACATGTTTGCCTTCTTGCTAGTAGTAGCGAGATCTCTTTACTACTAACGAGAAGGCATATAATGAAAATATGTTTCCCTTCTCACTAGTAGTAGTGAGATTTCTCTACTACTAGCGAAGACATGTAATGAACCAATCTTGCATTCTTGCTAATAGTAGCGAGATCTTACTACTACTAGCGAGAAAGCATATCGATTCATTATATGTCTCACTCTACTACTAGCGAGAAGGCATTCAAAAAAAAAATTTTACCAAATCATCAAAAAAATAAGTTAACGCGTAAAAAAAATTAACGAGGCGTGAATTTTTTCCGTGTGTCGCGCAGGGTATTATGAGCAACGTTACTCATAATAACATTTCTATATATGTGTATGAATATATATATATATATATAGGTATGTGTGTGGTTATATATATATATATATATATCTGTGTGTGTGTGTGTGTGTGCGCGCGCGCATGTATATAAATATATTTATATTTGATGAGAAAATATATGTATATATAGATATAGTTTTGGAGTATTTTTATAATTATCAAAATAGGCAAGAGTCATTTTGGCAATTATAATGGTATAAAGGATACTTTGATAATTAGTGGTGTAAAAAATGGCGTTTCAATAATTATAACTACCGGGAAGGGGTAGTTTGGTTATTATACGTGATTGTACTATGCTTAGTTGTAGTTTTGCATTACAGTACTATGTGGGCATGTGCATACATTTGGATAAGAATATATCATGGGTTTGGGGTATTTTTATTAAAAAAGTGAATTTTTTCCATAGGTTTTTATGTTTTAAAAGTGTATTAGAGAGTGCTAGTTTTAGAACATAGTTTTAATAAGCTCTTAGATCACTGACCACAAATGGGCATTTAAGTCTCTTCGGTGGCATGATTTAGTCGCCGACCACAAATAGACATGTGGGGTCCATGAGGAAAGTTAGCAAACCTATCGACCACAAATGAGATATAGGCTCCATGTGAATGCGAGTTAATCGAGTAAAATTATTTATAAAAAGAAAAGGAAAAAAATGGAGATTTTGCACTTATTATACTACATTGCATTATATTGGCATGTGCATATTGAATGCGTACTGAGTGTTTATCATTCACCTCGTATGCTTGTGTATACGCTAGGTAAATTTAAAATGTGACAATAAAATCTTGGTTGGGATGCAGACTTGAAGGGCATAGTAAAGTACAAGTTATTCTGTACTGTATTTTGGGTAATAGTACTCTGTTTTAAGCATAATTTTCTTTACGTTGTGAATGTAAATATTTTTGAATATTTTAAGTAGTATAGTTTTGTTTGTATTGGTTTAAAAAGAAAAATGTTCTAAAGAATAAAGAAAATTTTTATCAATATTTTGGCATTGTCCAAAGCATTTTAATTATTGTAAAATTATATTCTAAAAGTAATATGTAGTAGCATTCTTTTGCTCGGAATCCTGAGCTTGGGTAAGGGGATATTACACTAAAGATCTTCCACAACTGGTTTGTGCAACTCCTTTTCCAACAATGCCATGACCTCAGCTTGGGTAAGAAATAACACATTGTTAGGTTCCTAAACTTGTCCCTCTTGTGTGGAAGATGATCCTTGTCCAATGACTAAGTGGTTGTTCTGCAAGCAGTGTTCATGTTGTCTTGAAGTTGTTTAATTGTAGCTACTACTCTCTTCTAGATGGCTTATAGTTCTTTAATAGCCTCTACTACTACGGATATATTCATCTTCAAAATAGGTACTTCAACGTTGTTATGGCTTGGCTCCAAAGAATGGATGTCTTCCATATTATCAAGTGTAATTTGGCTTGGCCATGCTCTTCATGGTTGCATCTTTGAATTTGCTTAATTAGCTCCCTAATGGAGTCGCCATTTATCTTGGGATGGATTTCAAGTTGGGTGCTTTTCTTTAGTTATAACCCTTATTAGAGACAGGTCTTTTCTTCTTCCAAAAATAAGCTTCAGTAAAGAATGAGTCCTTTCCAGGTGAGCCTTTAGTGAATCTTGAGATTTTTGAAGATGGGCCAATAGAAAGTTGTTATGTGATGATGGTCTTTCGTGGATGCTTTAGTGTCTTGAAGAAAATGGTCCTCTAGAGATTCTTTAGTGTCTTATGATTCCTTCCTCTAAAGATACTTTAGTGGCTTGAGATTCCTTCCTTCGAAAATCCTAGTTGTAGTCCAAAATTTCCAAGTACCCAAATTTATTGCCTCCTTGCTTAATAATGAGCCAAGTCTAAATATCACCTCGATGCCTCCTTGTGGTGAACTGAGCTAGAATGGCCTCCAAACTAGGGGATTCCCATTCCATTACAGATGAAAAATATATTTAACAACAAATATAATAGTACAACAACAATATATTCTTGTACATAGCTAGCAAAGTATTTCCCATGTAACAGTTTCACAATAATAATATTATCACCAAGCCCATAACATAATAAACGGTATGTCAACAATAGTAAAACTCAATGCATAAGTAAGGAAAAGAAGCACTCAATTTGATATGATTTATGAGAGCAATACTATAATCTCTTAGTTAGTAATTTGCAAGCTAATGATTTTAGTAAAAGAAAAATGATAAAATACCAAATATAGAGCTTTTCTTAAGACGAGCACATGGAAAAATTCATTTCAAACTTAGACCTAAAAGATATCACATAAAACAAAAATCTACTTTTTGGCTTAGATATTGAAGGATACCTTTCAATAACACTTAGATTTGAGATAACAAATGGTCATAATTTCTAAAGAACAAAAGTTTTGGAACAAAAAGAAAACGTCTTCTTGTGAAGACCATGAAAAACAATAGTAAGAAAAGAACAAAAGAAAACTTTTTAAGAAAAAATTCAGAGAACCCTTTTCTAAAACCCATGAACACCTTTTGGCAAAATAGTTTTTATGCAAATATGCTCTTAAAAATGTGATCTTTTTCTACCACTCAAAACTTCATAGAGGGGTATTTATAGAGGAAGAACAAGCTATCGAAGCACAATGGTTGCTCTTCAATACTTGATTGTTACTCCTCCTGAAATTTCATTTATAGTTAATAAGTTGAGCCAATTTATGCATGCAAACGTATATTGCACTACTTAAAGGGCCAACATCAACTTGGTTTCTCATTCGAGCATCACCTCACCTTCATCTACATGGATTTATTGATACTGATCGAGCGTCTAACCTAGATGATCATCATTCCATAAGTGGTTGTTCTATCTTTCTTGTTGACAATTTGATATCTTGGTCATCGCGAAACAATAGGTTGTAGCTCGTTCAAATACTAAGTCAGAGTATTGTGCCCTTACATCAATGCTGCTGAAATATCTTAGTTATAGTCTCTATTGCATGAGCTATGTTTCTCCTCTACATCTATGCATATCTTATGGTGTGACAACATGGGAGCAGGCTCTCTTGCTGCAAATCCAGTGTTCCATGCACAGATGAAGTATATTGAAATTGACATGCACTTTTTTATGACAAAGTATTGCAAAAGTCACTTGATGTCCTATATGTTCCTATCATCAACCAAGTTGTTGATATCTTTACTAAAGTCCTACCTCCTACATGCATCCAAACCCTTCGAGATAAGCTCAATGTCCTAAGTCTTCCATTAAGCTTGAGGGAGATGTAAGCACATCAAAATTAGAGGGTCACAATTAGGATTTTCTCTTCCACCAATCTGATAGACTTAATATATTATTATGTGTTTATGATAAGTCCATTATATATTGTGTGTATCTAATCACATCAAGTGGTTAACATATTTGTATATATATATATTCTAATATACTAAATGAAAATTATCTATCATTGAAAGCCTACATGATTGGTTTTATTTCTTTCAACATTCTTTCACCATGTATAGAACGTAAAACTGAAGAACATGTATGATGAATATTCATACCTTGTCCATTTCCCAAGATTAGTTTTTCTCCTTTACTATAATTATTCTTCAAAGTTAGATTGGACGGATTGGCTGTGACATGATTCATTGCTCTAATATCCAAAAAGCCATTCAAATTGACAACATTTTCAAGGGTTAAGAAGAAAGCACCAATATGTTTTCAGTGCCCTAAAAATTAATGTTAAAGTGGTTATAACGTTTAAACGTAGTATGCCTAGGCCTGCCACAAAGTTGACAAGATAGTCAAGATTTGTTGGATCGGCCTCATCCCTTTCCACATCTGGGGAGGAATTGCCACCACTAGAGCCATTATGTACTTGTCCACGATCTTGACCATTGTTATCTACTCTTTTGAATGATCGAATCAGCAAGGTGAGCAGATGGAATGACCTCAGTAAAGACAGAAGTGGCTTGTTGGATTCATGTTTCCTAACTCAACAATAAGGTATGAATTTCTTCAATGTCAAAAGCAACTTTCTAAGAGTTGACATTAGCCACAATAAGATCATATTTTAATAGAAAACCAGCAAGTAATTGCATTATAAAATCCTCATCAAATAATGTATACCTAGCCATACATAATTTGTCCACTAAGTCTATCATTTTATTGAAATACATACTCATGCTCATTGACTCTTTCTTAGTAAACTGAAATTGGAGTTTTAATTACTTTAATTTGGCATGGGACTGAGTTCCAAACAATTTTTCAAAACTCTATAACTGAGAAGAAGAAGTTGGTGTAGTTACCTAGGTGAAAACGTCCTTAGAAATTGACGAGAGTATCCACCCCAAGAGGGCTTGATAGAACTGGTGCCACAGAAGAAATTATGGGTTGGAAATCATCTTCACTTCAAAATTGTCAATTGAAGATTGTCCATCTCTTTGTTACTTGAAGTCAATTCCAAAATCAACATAGGTAGTGGATGGCGTGACACGGTAACAAAAGCTTCCATGTTGCATCCTATATAATCACAACTAGCACTTTAGTTTTCCAAAAGGAATAATTATCAATTTCTAATTTGAATGGGAAGGTGTAAGTAGGCAATGATAGCTGGATGAAATGAGGAAGCTCAGATGAAGAGGTGACTCAATTAGACATTGTAACTTGAATCGATTCCTCTAATACCATGAAAGATTATAACAAAAATAAAGAGTACATAGAAAAATCAAATTGATTGAAAAGCATACACAGAATATTGTATAATGTTTTGTATATATATAACTTTAGGCTTTACCTATGCCTAAACAATAAGTAGATGGTTATAGATATAACTCTATATTTATCAAGCTAGTATATTAATCTACAAGATAAATAACTAGTAATTAGATCTATCGATACACGTCAATAACAATATGATTGCTAACAAGTAGTAAGCTAAACTTTCGTAGGGCATCCAGACGTATTTTTTTGTAACTGATTATAGACTTATTTTGGAATCTAGAAAAGCTCTTCCTAATGGAAAATGTCTCTATTTATAATTTTTTAAAAAATAATTTTTTATTTTATTGATATGTTCTTTCATATTTAATGTGGAAGATTGATGTTTTCTTAATATATGAATTTTATTATTTTTATGGTGTTTTAATTGTTTAAAATTAAACAAAATTTTTTTAACATTTAAACACGTTTAATGATGCTAAAAAATCAGACGTCGTAAATATATACCTTTTAGTGACGTTGCGCTAAGAGGCGCGTAGGATCAAAAAGCCCTGGGATTGGCATTGTGTCATGGCCCGCACCTTTGGTATTCACAAGTAGGTCGTGCGGTGCTTACTAGGCCCTTGTGGGTAGTAAACCAACCGACGATGTTCCTCGTAAGACAAATAACCCATACAATATTAGTGTTGTGCAAGCACAAAGCAAGCAACAAAGCAATTAAAATATGCACGCAAATAAATAAATGGGACAAGCTCACAAAGGCAACGATCGATAAAAATGCACTCGTTTTATTGATATCTTGATGGCAAGAGTACACGGAGGCAACACGTATATGCTGGTGAGCTAGCCCAATCTTTCGCCAACCAAACACCCCTCCGTAAAGAGCTTTAGTTACATCTGTCCTTGTGACAGCGAAAAATATCAAAATGTTTGAGGAGACATAAGGAGAGAGAAAACTACAAGCAAAGGCTATTAAGCAAGCAACCATGGGCTTGACTACCTGGACAAGCTATACTTGGACACTACATATGCAAACTTTCATATTCTCCCACACTCAATCTGTCGTGTCCTCGACGACTTTACCGCTTCAAAATCTTCAATCATCTGCTTGAATTGCTCCAGGTCTTTAGCCTTCTTCCAACTCGTCTCCTCCTCGCCAAGTCCTTTCCATTTGACTAGATATTCTTGTTACGGTCGTCACTGAACTTTGATGATCCTATCAGTAAGGATCTTTTCAGCTTGCTTCCCCTCCTGGTGCTCTCGTGTCTTCAAGTCAACTGCTGGTCTAGATGGCTGGTTGCATGTTGGATCCTCTTCATCTAGGTGGTACAGCTTCAAGTTGGATACGTGATACACCGGATGCACCTTCATCAACTTCGAGGTCTCCACTTTATATGATGTCTTGCCCACCTTCGATATTACTAGGAGAATGCCTTTGTAACGTCTTACAAGTTTCCCAGCCACTGAACGCAACGATCGAAACTGCTCTGCTATTATTTTGACCATCACCATATCTCCTACTTTAAACTCGAAGGGTCTTTGTCCTTGATCAGCTCATTTCTTCATTCATCATGAAGGTTTCTCTAAGTAAGCTCGAGCAACTGCCATATTGTTTCTCCAATCCTTACTTAGTGAAGTTGAAAGCTCTGGGATTCTTTCCCTGATAACTATCCACGGTATGGGGCAATAAAGGATTCTTTCATTCACTATCTTGAATGAGCTCTTGTTGGTTGTAGAACTTTTTTGAGAATTGAAACAAAACTGTGCAGCATCCAAGAGTTGTGCCCAATTCTTCTTATTAGAGCTAACAAAGTGACGTTGGTGTTCCTCCAACATCGTGTTGAATCTCTCTGTCTATCCATCAGTGTGGATGATAACTTGACGAGATATTTAGTTGTAAGCCTAGGAGGTTGAAAAGCTCCTTCCAAAAATTCACTATAAACCTAGGGTCTCGATTGCTCACAATATGTTGCGGCACTCCCAATACTTGACTACAAACTTAAAGAACAAGCGGGTAGTCTCCTCTGCCGAGTAATACTTAGATGTCAGAACGAAAGTGGCATACTTCAAGAATTTATCAATAATCACTAATATACTCGGAAAGTCACCAGTCTTTGGCAAACCATTTATGAAATCCAATGACATACTCTCCCATGGCCGAGTTGGGGTGGGTAGTGGCTCTAGCAATCCCGTTAACTTCTGGCGTTCCGTCTTATCCTGTTAGCATGTTAGACAGGTCCTGGTATAGTCTATCACGTCATCCCGCAACTGTGGCTAGTAATACCCTTGCTTAATCAATGTATAGGTTCTCTAACCAAGGTGTCCTACCCATATAGTATCATGACATTCTCTTAGTAGGGTTCTCTTTAAGTCCCCAGCCCTTGGGACAAATAGTCGATTTCCTTTTGTCCAGAGCAAATCATCTTCTTCCCAAAATTGGCAAGTCTTCCCCTATGCTGTCAACTTCAATATATTTTGGGCCACGAGGTCCTTCCCTAAGTGTTTCCTTATTCGCTCTCGTACGGCTGTAGAAATGGTGCTAGCCAACAAGTTGGCCAGCCTTCTTAGTGTTGCAAGTTCCACTTTGCAACTTAGTGCATCTACTGCTTGGTTAGTGTGTCCTACCTCGTGCTTAAAATGGAAATTAAACTTCTCAATGAATTCTTGCCAATGACTCTTTTGAGGTTAACTTCGGTTGAGTGAAGAAATGACTCACTACTAAATTGTCTGTTTTCACAACAAATTTAGACCCTAGTATGTAAAGCCTCCACGTTCTCAAGCAATGGATGACGGCAAGCATCTCCTTTTTGAGCCGTGTGGTTCTTCTTGGCTTCTGATAGTTTCCTACTTTCATATGTAATGGGGTGGCCTTCTTAGAGCAAGACCCCTCCTAATGCAAAGTCGAAAGCATCTGTTTATATTTCAAATGGTTTTGCTATGTTCGGAAGAGCTAGCACTGGATCTCTCATCATGGCTCCTTTTAGGTCCTCAAACGCTGCTTGACACTGGTTGCTCCACTTCCATGCTACCCCTTTTTTCAATAATTCAGTTAGGGGTATTGCTCTTCTTGAGAATCCCTCGATGAAGTGTCAATAGTAGTTTGCTAAGCCAAGAAACGATCTGACCTCCTTGACATTGGTAGTGGTCTTCCACTCTTGAATTGCCCTAAGCTTTTCTAAATCCATTCGGATATGACCCTGCTCGATGATATGGCCTAGGAACTTGATGTGGTCTTGCGCAAATGAGCATTTCTCCTTCTTCACAAAGAGTTTATTCTCTCGAAACCTTGAAAAACACCATCTCGATATGCTTCTTGTGTTCTTCGAGTGTGCTATTATAGATTACAATATCATCCAAGTAGACCACAATGAACTTGTCTAGATAGTTATGGAACATTTGGTTCATTAATGTGCAAAATGTTGCTGGTGCATTGGTCAATCTAAATGGCATCACCAGAAACTCGTAAGCCAGTAGCAAGTCACACACATTGTCTTTAGCTCATCTCCTTCATCTATTCATACTTGGCAGTATCCTGATCTCAAGTCTAACTTCGTGAAATACTTGGCACCACTAAGTTGGTCAAATAGGCCCGCTATCAAAGGGATAGGGTACTTGTTGTATACCGTGACCTTGTTGAAAGCTCGATAGTCCACACAACTGTAAGCTCCCATCATGCTTCTTTTGAAACAGCACGGATGCTCTATAAGGGGCCTCGGAAGGCCTTATGAAGCCCGCCTTCAAGATTTCTTCTACTTGCTTTCGTAACTCTGCCAATTCGGGAGGAGCCATTCTAGGGGCCTTTGCTAGTGGCTTCGTCCTTGATATAAGTTCAATCTCATAGTCTATACTTCATCTAAAGGGAAGACCCTTCGGGAGTTTATTTGGCATGACATCTTGGAAGGATTGTAGTACGTCTTCTATTACCACAGGCAACGTCTCTATCTTAAAGTCGTCTTTCTCCAAACAGAATACAACATATTTTGGTTCTCGTCGCTTTATTCCTTTCTTGAGTTGAAAAGTCGACAAAAACTTTGAATCATCCAGCTTTTTGAGCTTTGCGGGAACCACACCAATAGAATCTCCCATCTTAATCAAGTTATTTGTGGCTAGGATAGGAATTACCTTTTGTTCGATTAGAAACTCCATGCCTAAGACCACATCAAAATCATCCATTGGCACCGCGATCATGTCCGTGTGCCCTTCCCATGAACCAAGTTTTATTGGTACTCATCTCGCCATCCCCACAATGGGCAGGGCCTTTGAGTTGACTGCCTTCATTTGACCTGAGTCCTTTTCTAACTTTAGGCCCAATCTCTTCGCCTCCACTTTAGAGGTAAAGTTGTACATAGCACCCGTATCCACCTCATCTTCGCAACTTTCCTATTGATGGTGGCTTTTACAAACATGAGCCCCTTTTCAGCTACTCTCTTCGTCTCCACAATTTGTTTCTTCATGGCTCCAAGAAATCGAAGCGCTCTCATTTAAGTGGGCTCCTCCTCTTCCTCCTCGACTTTCTCTTTCTATTCCTGTGGATGTAAAGAAGCTTGTAAAGCATTCAAAGTAGTTCTGTGAGGCATTCGACCACTCTATGTGGTCGATTACATAGGAAGCATGACATGGGTCTAGGATTTTGGCTATATGCATTTGAATTATAGTTTGCATTCAAACTAGAGGCTCTTGATGCTGTAGGTTCTCAGAAAGTGGGGGGTCTTCTATCCCCTCCCCCACTTTTTATTTGGAACGGCTTGAAGGGCTTTGTGCCACTTGTGTTGGGAGTATTAACTTGTTCCTCTTGTTCGATGTATTCTTAAATGCATAATCAGTTAGACGTTTCACTACACCCTACGCCGTTGCCAAGCTTTGGACCCTTTGTCTATGTAATTCTATTCTTGCCCATGGCTTCAAACCTTCGAGGAAATAAAACAATTTGTTCTTCTCAGACATGTCACGCATATCCCACATGAATGCTAAGAATGCCTTCACGTAGTCTCGAATAGATCTCGTTTGCTTCAACTCCTTTAAGTTTTGGTGAGCGATGTAATCGACATTCTCTGACAGGAATTGAGCCTTGAGTTCCTTCTTTAGGTCTCCCCATGTGTCGATAATGCACCTTTTTTCCTATATGCCATTGTATTTCGTCCTCCACCACAACTTCGCATCACCCGTTAGATACATTGTGGCCATAGTCACTTTTGTTTCCTCTGAATCTGGCTTCATCGCTTAGAAATATTGCTCCATATCGAAGAGGAAGTTTTCAAGCTCCTTCGTATCACGCGCCCCTCCATATGCCCGGGGCTCGAGGACTTTGATACGCCCATAGTCTATCCCCGTTAAGGGGGGTGATGGGTTTCCAATAGCCACCATGGTGACATTCACCTTGGTGTTTAAATCTACAATCTCTTTTGAGAGTGTCCACGGTCACTGCGATGTTCTCCGACAACTCGTTGATGACCTTTGTCAACTCTGCAACCGCATTGTCTACTGCACTCTTATGCTTCTCTCCAGGAGCAGCACTTGATGTGTGTGGCTGATTCTCCGCTGAGACCGATAGGGGCTCTTGCCTCTCAAGCGCCCTTACTCGATTAGTCAAGCTCTCCAATGCCTCGACCCTGTGCACGAGCTCGTCCAACTTGAGGCTTTGAATGTAAGACTCTAAATTTGCCAATTGACTAGGAACGCTCGCTAGCTCTCCTAGTTGTTGATTGTAGGAATCAAATCGTTGTTGATTTGTAATTTTCGACATGCCTGCCCAGTGGTCTCTTCGATCGCTTAGACTCTGATACCAACTATCACGACCCGCGTCTTTGGTGTTCACATGTAGGTCGTGCGGTGCTTACTAGCCCCTCGTAGGTAGTAAGCCAACCGACAATGTTCCTCATAAAACAAATAACCCACACGATATTAGTGTTGTGCAAGCACAAAGCAAGCAACAAAGCAATTAAAATATGCATGCAAATAAATAAACGGGATAAGCTTACAAAGGCAACAATCGATATGAAATGCACTCGTTTTATTGATATCTCGATGGTAAGAGTACACAGAGGCCACAAGCACGTATGAAAAGCCCCTTACCTATGCTGGTGAACTAGCCCAACCTTTCGCCGACTAGCCACCCCTCCGTAAAAAGCTTTATTTACATCTGTCCTTTGACAGAGATAAACATCAAAATGTTTGAGGAGACATAAGGAGAGAGAAAATTACAAATAAAGGCTACCAAACAAGCAACTATGGGCTTAACTAATGATCCTAGACAAGCTATACTTAGGCACTACATAAGCAAACTCTCATACATTGCATGTCCTTAAAACCCTTCTTTTTTTCCCCACTAGTGGATCCAAGTTCATTTTTGCTGACAAAAGTACGCTGTCAAATACATACCAAAAATTGCCAGAGAGCTCCAATTCCAATAGTGGAGCTAAAATGCAATGGTCCGTACATTTCTTATTTATTTAACTTTGAGTAGAGTTTTTGGCATTCAAACTGAATTTTTTTTTTGTGCTTGTTCTACTTAAACATTTGGTATTCATAGTTGTATTTCTTTGTTTTTTTCTTCATTTTTTTTTGTCAATTAGTAATAAACATATAAAGGAAGGAAGAGAGAGCCCTAGAGATAAAATAAAATGACTTTTGGTAAGCAATGCAATATACTTTCAAACTAATCTCCACATTCGTAATGTGAAACACGCAATATTTGCTTCTTCTTCATCATCTTTTTCATTTTTTCTATTTTTTAAAAAATTTGCATGGTTAATTTGTTGAATAAACCTAGTAAAATTTGATCAAATAAGAAATAAAATGAAATGGAAATAAAAAGGAAAAAAAACAACTAGCAAGGCTTATGGTACGAACAAGAGGTCCCAAATTGATGTCTGCAACGGTCGAAGCCTCAATCAATACTTTGTCAATCTGTATCCTAAGAAAGAGTGGTCCCTTGTAATGGGACATGTCCATTAACTATGTTGGATTGAATTATGAGAATGAAAAGAAAAAAAAAAAAAGGGTTAATTACACTTATTATTTTAGGAGTCTGGCAATTTAATTCTTGCATTTTCAAATTAAACAATCTCATTTCTATACTTTCTAATATTATCAAATAAATCCTTTTATATAAAAAAAAAAGTTTGTCATTATTGACAAACCATACTAACATGATAAGTTTAATTAAGAAATGAAATGATAATATCTATAATAATTGTTGTTTGGATAATTATTAGTAAAAAGTAAAAGAAATGAAACAAAAGTGAAAATCAATTAATGTGCAAAATACTCTCTTATGAAATATTTAAAATTTTCTCATATAATATTAATAAGTGTAATTTTGAAATATAAAAAAGTTTTGTTAAATTATTTTTATTTGTTCTTTCCTTTCATTTTTTGATGAAAAGTTAAAATTGGATTAAATTAAACAAAAACATTTCTTTCCTTTTCATTTAATTTTTTTCATTTTCTTTTTTTTCCTATTCATTTTAACCATCTAAATAAGAAAATCAAATTATTTAATTTCTATTCTCTTTTATTCCATCAATACAAATATAGTAATGTGTTAAACTTTCTTTATTTCTTTATTTTTTAAATAAAAAATATAATCCTTTGTGAATTATTTGAATCTTGAATCCTGACTTTTCATTGGAGGGGCAAGTCAACTAGTCTCATCGTTTTCCATGTAAGAATTTAACAAAATCACTTTCTCTCTCACTTTAAATGTATCATAAATTTCATTCAAATAGTTGGTGGATTATTCATCTATAAGTATTTTTATTAATTTATTTTTCGTATTTATTTGTCTTTAAAATTTTGTAGTACCAACTATTACTCATTTACCTCCGGACTAAAAAAAAAAACTCATATTACCTCCCTCCTCTTATCTCCTTGTTGCATTGTTCATATTTATGCAATTTGTAGTATAAATTTAATTTAAATTTAAACATATTGTAAAGAATAAACTAAAATAAAATAAAGTTTTAAACTGAGTTATACGAGGTGCCTATAGCTAATTTTATTAAATTCATAGAATTAATTGGCTAAGAAAACTATAGTTTATCTACTTGCTCTCTGTTTTTTTTTTTTTCAAACTCAATTTTGTGCCATGGGTAATAAAAGGGACTCTATTTCTAATAAATAAAAACATGGTCTAAAAATAGATGAGACACTAAAGATTATGAGAAATGTTAGCGCCTATTTAACTATGCTTTTTCTAATATAAAAGCTTCTTATTTTTTATAATACAAAGTCGATTGAAACATGTTTGACGAAAAAATATTAAAGTATTTTTTTTATTAATAGGTGCTTTTTCACAACAAAAAATTACTATTTCTTGCATTAAAAATAGATTTGGTGCATTAATAACGATTTTGATATATCCAAAATAATCTCATTTAATTTTTAAAATTTCAAAACTTATTTAAGTAGATTTAATTTTTAATTTTTTTATTTGGTTAAGGGTTTATCAATTTTAATAAATTGTTACGATTAAAAGTACTTTTTAATTAAATAATTAAATATTATTAAATATTTTTAAAATAATTTTTTATAATTTATTGTCAAAATAAACTATTTTATTGAAGTGTTTTTTAATTAAAATAATATAAATAAAAAGCACTATTTAAAGAAAAACACTTACAGAAGCACAAATGAATCATTTCATCTATAAAGATGTTTGTCGACTATGATGTTGTGTTATTTTATTCATTGACAAGTTTATATAACTTAATAATGCTACAAAATATTTTTCAACAGTAATATGATAGTACTTTATGTATTGATAAATATATAT
This sequence comes from Rhamnella rubrinervis, assembly GCA_007844105.2. NCBI lineage: Eukaryota > Viridiplantae > Streptophyta > Magnoliopsida > Rosales > Rhamnaceae > Rhamnella > Rhamnella rubrinervis. Next base: position 15,137,512 of record CM017580.2, on the reverse strand, counting down.
AATTTAATAAATTATAAGTGAATCTTAAATAGATTAATCGAAATTGTCACATATAATATCATATTAATTATGAAAAAAAAATTATGCCTAGATTCCTAATTTCTTGTATGTTTAGAAACCACCAATTAAAAGAATTTTTTTTTTTTTTGGAAATCCACCGTTAAAAGAGAGGTTGAACATGTGGAATTTAAGAGGGGGAGCCGGCCAGATGGCGAGCGAGCAACAGATAAAGTCATGTGACAATGATGACACACTGTCACACACCCACGTGCCTATGCCAAATTCTTAAATACCTAAAATCTTCAAATTATAAAAATAAATAAGTAAGATGAAAAGACCCTTTAAATATGGTCCCGTTCCTGCTTTCATCGCTGTCCATAATTCACAACTGGACCACCTTACACAAAATAGTGTCTCACTTTACATGACCAAATATATAACCCAAAATTTACCATATATATATATATATAACCCAAAAATTGTATACTTTTAAAAACGGAGTTAATTAAATATCTGGACCTTCTGTGAAATAAATATAGATTAAAAAAAAAAAGTATAACTTCAAAATAAATTTAGAATTTGACAGTTTTTTATGATAGAAAGTGAATGGGATTCATTGAATAATAAGTATAATGTATATACTGCGTATTATATGAACCACATGTGAGCTTTAATCAGCAATTTCTAATGGTAGGTGATGAACCACTGTTCACTTACACTACAAAGACTGGAGATTTCAAGAAATTACAACACGTATGTCTCATATCCTATGAATAATATATTATATATTTAATCAAAGCTATTAATTTATACCATTTAGACCGATAAATGATCCGGCCCAGCCCAAATATGCAATCGAATCTAATGGCTGTATTTACATACTTGACAGTTTAACATATAGGAGAATTATTATATATAGTAACACATGATGTTTATAAATGCAAGGTGGATAACCACCATTAGTCTTTTCATTTTATAATCTTTTTATAAGTTAATTTGAGTTGTAATTTTTTTTTAATTTACAACATGATTATTTTTATTCAGTCCCTATTTGAATCTTTTAAATCCCAGAGTCTTGAGCTTAAAGTCAAATTAATTTGTGATTTTTTATCCTTGTTATTTTGCTGAAAATGGAACATTGATGGTGTGTAATTTTTTTTTTTTTTTTGAATTTGATGGTGTGTACTTCTGCTGTGTGTCCTTAATCATATAGTTATCACCATGGTACAACGTATATATACTTAATTCATCAGCTCTTTGTATACGTGTGTTCTTAGATTTGATTAAGATATTTATTATAAAAATATATTTACCAATGTTTCTCTCTACTCCAGCTTATAAATTATTGCACAAAGTCAGAAACAATACTTTTTCAGAGATCTACACTTCCCTCAACTTGCAAGAATAATATCAGATTCAATTTAATATTCCTCAACAAAATAACAAGAATGAAAAAATTGTCAGGTACAGCTTTTATGATATTTATTTATATATATATATATATATATATATATATGTATAATTATACGCATGCAGGTGGTCACTGTCTGTCTCTTTGTTTGAGACTTCTCGCTGGCATTCAAAGAAGCCTTTAAAACCACATTAACACCGAGTACCTAATCATCCCATCCATCCATAATATATATCTATTCAATAACCCTAGAATTTAATCACCAAAACAAAAATATTTTTAGGCACAAACTATAATGGGTTTTTTTACACAAAAGTTTGAATATATAGATATATATAGTCATGCATATACGCAATCACTGTTAATTACTTTTACATTAATCATCATGAAATCACAATCAAATTTTATTGCTATAATAAAATTAAGCATTTTTGTGAAACATATTTCCAAAAACCAAATTAAAGAGAATCATGATGTGGGTGAGAGAGGAGTTCGATACATGATTTAATCTCTATTATTTTTCCTTATTTTCCTTCTTCATTGGAACTCTACCATCTGTGCCGGCAAGCATAGCATACTTGTCCTTCCTAGTCAAGCTTGTACACTCAAACCCAAGAGTCCCACCCAAAACCCTCTGAATATAGTTTGCTACTTCAATAGCCGATTTGCCTCCTTTGCAAGTAAGCTCACTAGGGAGCTGATTCAAGAATGTGATCTCGTACGTCGGCATCGGATTCATAAACACAAAATAAGGGTCAAAAAACTTGTGCCCTCTCACCGTTGTTCCATAAAACACACTTTGTTTAGTGTTAATGGCGACCGGTACGATCCTATCCGTGAGCTCCGCGAAAAGAGCACTGAATCTCAAAAGAAATGGCTCTCTACAAGTAGTTCCTTCTGGACAAATGAATAGGTCACCTTCTTCAAGCAAGCTCTTGATTTTAGCAGCATCTTTGTCTCTCTCCCTTGACAAAGCAACGGCTTTAATAGGCGAAATTATTTCGCTGAATTTGCTAATACTGTATGTGACACAACTTATTTTTCTTCGCAATGCGACGGCGGTGACAACAGGGTCTAGAATCGTACGGTGGTTGCAAATGAAGAGAACGCCGCTTTGTCCTTTCTTTGGTGGTGGTGGAGGTGTACCTTTGACGATGACTTTGATGCCTAGAAGCTTGTAGTTGTACCATGCAAGTCTTTCAGGTAATGGGATGTTAAGGTAGACTCTGAGAATAGATAAGATTACACCAATTGGTAACCACAAAAAGGTCAATAGGGCAAGTAATGGAGTAGGTCTTTGTACAAAACGACCATCATGGAAAATGATTGGGCTTAGAAGCTTGTTTCTTGGTAATGGTTCACACTTTGTTCTTGGTACCATATATCCTTCCTGCATAAATGAATTCCAATCAAAGCTTCTTCTTTTTCCTTTTTTTTTTTACTGATTAAGAAAATCTAACTCACCGATGTAAATAGTAATAATTTACATTTACTAGTTTAGAATTGTATGAGGTGGTTAAAAAAAAATAAAAAAAAAATCAAAGTTTTATATAGAAAATGGAAAATTAGTCTGATGCGTGTACTATATATATATATATATATATATATATATATATAGTCACAGGAAAAGCGCTTATGAAATCAATTAATGAAATGAAAGCGATCCTTCAACAGGGCTTAGATTACCGTTTCATATTCCCTACATGAGGTACGTAGGTAATAATTTAATATATTTTTAAGATTTTTAATAAAATAATAAAGTTAAAAAAATGAGTGGGGTGTTGGACATAATCATGAGCAACTTATGTTGGTGTCAGTTGCTCAAATTAAATGGGAAATAAATGATATTTTGTACTTAATTATCAGAATTATGAAAGAGAGACTTAAAAACAGTAGGTCATAAGGAGAGCTTTAAATAGAAAGCATTAGGAGAGTTTAAGCATGAAAATTGTCCATGGCAGACCATTTGGGAGAGAGGCAGAGTAATAAAGGAGATAAGCTCATTAAAATTCTCACCAAACTTGTAATGAATTTAAAGAAATTAAATTGATGGTGGGTTTTACTTAATTGTACCACCTTTTGGAGCTAAGAAACAGCTCATAGAGTAACATATATAGTTGTACACCCACATCAGAAAATAGAATAAAAGAAAGTAAAATAACAATAAATAAAACAAATAAATAAAAAATAATAGGGAATTATTCATGAGACAGAAAAATAAAAACATACATACCTTGCAAATAGACATGAAATCATGGTCAGTCTCTCTATCACCAAGGCCTAAATCAGGCAAAGTTTCTCCAAATTCATTAAGTACGGCTTCTTTCTTGTGTTCACCAACAAGAACACCAGGTTTCTTCACAAACCCAGTTGCCCTACCAGATTTAGTTACTTCAAGTTCAGTGCCAAGAACCTTATCAGCTCCTAAAAAGTTCTTGACAAAATGTTCCACCATGATTCTCGGATTCGCGGTGATTATATACCGTTTTCCGAAAGAATTAAACACTCTCCAAGTCTCCGGGTGTACGTCCTCGGCATAGAACTTAGGCAGGACAGATCTTGACACTAGCTCAATGTCCTTAATCTTCAACCCCGCGAAGGAGATGAAGATAAAGGTCTTGATGGCCACGGATTCTGATATGAACAAGTAGGTTAAGTACACGAATGGTACCGAAGCTAGAAGGACTAGTCCTCTTAAAATGCTACCAGCTTCAACAGCAACAAGCATGAAGTAAGGAAAAGCACTTCTTGACACAAGAAGTGTGCCGTCTAGATCAGCAGCCACCGTCTGATTCGATCGTCTGTCGGTGCTACATTTCGAGATTGGTTCAAAGTGACGCTGAACCGCCATCACCATGACAACAAGGATCAAAGAACAAACAGAAAGAAAGAGATAGAGAGAGAGGTGGGTTTCTGAGTAGGGTTGTGAAGGTTGAATGTGTAATGAAGAGAAAGAAGCTGAGGTGGGGGCTTTATAAAATGAAGAGAAAAGATGGCCATGTCGAAACAAGTTTTTTATTTTCCGATTATTACCATGAAAATTTTATGTGGTTGAGATAGTTGGATTCATTTGACTTTTTTATTTTTTTATTTTTTCTTTTTTCTTTTGTGTGTTACCATATTATTAATGTTATTATGATTTAGAGGAGAGGGGGTTAAAACATAGAAAGTGTTTTACGTATAAATTAGGGCAGTTGTCCAAGTAGTTGGATGTCGATGACACCTACATTTTTTCATTCAATTGGCCAACTTTTTTAGTTCTTAGGCGCCGTCCACTCCGCGCATTAAAACTCGGCTTAGGAGCTGCTGCTGCTTCTTTATTTGGCTGAAGTTTATTATTATAGTTTTAGTCTTTTAGATATACAGCTCAGACATGCATGCATATATATATATATATATATATATTACTTTATTTTAATTATTTTGATTATATTATGTACAGCTTATAGAGGTAAAACTTATATATATTTTACAATTAATATTCGGGTAAAGTTCATGAGTCATAAATGTATGAGCTGGGAGTGGGGTTAGCTAGGTTCGGGAATCACCCAGTACAATTCATGTAATCACTGTTTTTATTTTATTTATTTTTTAGAATTTCAGTATATATATATATATATATATCTTCGAGGGTATTCATGAATGTCATCATCCTTAGCACGGGATTGAACAGACAGATCAATGCATTTCTTGCTTTCTCCAGCAATAGTAACACGATTGGACTAATTAAAACACGTACCTACGCACATATAGTATTTGTTCTCCATTAATTTGATATCATATATTTTTACCAAAAAAAAAAAAAATTTTTTGATATCATATAAATGTGTGTATATATGTACGAGTAAATTTCAAAATATGGTTTTGATTTTTTAAAGATGTGGAAATTGTGAATTTGAATTTAAAGGGTAAATTTCAAAATTACCTACAGTATTTTGAAGTTCTTGCAATGATTTCATTTTATTCTTTAAAATTACACTACAGTCCCTTATATTTCATTTTTATTTTTATTTTGATTTAATCATATCTGTTAATTAAACGTTAGTAAAATTATAATTTTTTTTCCCAAAATGACACTTCTACACTCTTATTCGTACATATAAATTTTAGAATTATTTTGTTAAGATTTCGTTGAATCCAAGCAACAATATTGTCAAATATCTTTTTTTTTTCCCACATCGTTAGTCGCTTTTGTGTAAAAGGGGTTTAATTGAAACGAAAATGAGATTTAAGGAGGCTAATTTTCAAAAATATGGTGGTAATCCTGCAAACAAGTTAAAATACGAGAGGCTGTTTTGATATTTACTCTATTTTAAACATAAATTAAAGGAAGAAATTAAAAATAGGTGAACTTTCAATATGTGTGTATTAAGAGAAATGGTGGAATTGGGTATAAATGTATACTCTTTATTCTGAAAATATATATATATATATATATATATATATATAATAATTATAATAAAAAGGTTTAATACATTTAAGTACATATGTACCATTTAGTCTTGCTTTTTTGTCTCTTTTTTGGTGAATAAAAAAGGGCATCGACAATCCTGTAAAAATCTAAAACAGCTGGTTCAGCTCCTAACAGATCCCCCTCCACCTGGTGCTTCAAATAAGGCTGAGTACACCTGAAGCAATAACGGGGTTTGTAAAGATTCGAATCACAACTCTCGCAAGCTGAGTGTGATGGAATGATCGGCTTCCTTTCTATTAGGCCACACCCCCAGGTACCATTTAGTCTTGCTTGATTTCCATTGAGAACCTCTTAAACTTTTTCATTCTATTAAAGCCTATAGATTTAATTTGTCTAAATTAAAGCCCTCTTATTTTAAAATTTGTTTCAATTAAAGTAACGTGGTGACAAAAATCATTTGTGGTGAATAAAATTACATTGTTTTCGCCTCTCATGACCAAACAACGTCGTTTTAGCTTCATTCCCTCCACTTTTTCTCTCCTCCTCTACGTTCCACTTTGTCCGTAATCATCATCTTCACTGTCAACTGTCTCTTACTTTTCTCCCTCTATCTCCACCTCACTCTGTTTTATCTTCTTTTTCTTTAAGGGTTTTTATGGCATAGCCAGTGATGGGGTCCTTTAATATTTTTTACTAATATTTTATAAAAATTAAAATTTTAGCTAATTTTTTCATACTTTTACCTTACTACCCCTCCTACCCTCTTTCAAAATTAAATACAGATCTCTTCTACCCTTCTTCCAAATTACATGCATGTATAATCAGTACACAATAATTTTGAATTTTTTTATCTAATCCTTATTGGGTTCTTAATTTCTTAATGATTTTGGATCTAAAATGAACTTTTTTTAAAAAAGATGTAAAATATAAAAAATCACGCTCGTTGGAAAATTTCGCAATCAAGATTGCGAGATTTGAACAATGTACGATAAAAATTACATAGTTTTTTTAGAAATTAAGTTTGAAGACCTTCCTGAACTCGGACTGAAACATATGATATATAGTTAGAAAGCTACGAGGATAAGCTTTAATTTGAATATTTTTGTATAATATTCTGGATTGATTTGCCCCTGTCGGTGGAACACCGATGCCAATATGATGCCCACCGACAACCCCTATGGTGGTCATCGATGGTGCTGCCACTTGTACTTGTACGTGCTGTTGGAAAAAATTAAATTTGAAGACCTTTCCGAACTTGGATTGAGGCATATAATATATGGTTGGAAAGTTAAGAGGATAAGATTTAATTTGAATAATTTTATAGAATTGTTTAGGTTGATTTGCCCCCCTTGGTGACCCACTGATGCCCCTATGGTGGCCACCAATGATGCTACTCGGCCCCTATATTTTTGTATGCTGTTGGAAAAAATTAAATTTGAAAACCTTCCAGAACTCATATTGAGGCATATAATATATGGTTGAAAAGGTAAGAGAATATTCTTTAATTTGGATATTTTTTCAGAATTTTTTGTGTTGATTTACCCCATTGGTCGCCCACCGACGACATTATGGTGCTACTTGCCCACTACACTTTTATGTGCTGTTGGAAAAAATTAAATTTTAAAATCTTTGTAAACTCGGATTAAGGCTTATGATATATGGTTGGAAAGCTAAGAGAATAAATTTTAATTTGAATATTTTTTCAAAATTTTCTGAGTTGATTTACCCCCTTTGATAGCCCACCAACTCTCCTATGGTGGCCACAGGCAGTGCTGTCCTCTTGCATTTGTACGCGCTGTAGGAAAAAAATTAAATTTGAAGATCTTCCCAAACTTGGATTGAGATATGATATATGGTTGAAAAGCTAAGAGAATAAGTTTTAATTTGAATATTTTTTTAGAATTTTTTGGGAAGATTTACCCTCATTGATGGGCCACCGACGGTGCTGCCAGCCCCCTTGTACTTGTACACGTTGTTAGAAAAAAATTAAATTTGAAGATCTTTTTGAACTCGAATTGAGACATATGATATATGGTTAGGAAGCATAGAGGATAAACTTTAATTTGAATATTTTTTTTTAGAATTTTCTAGATTGATTTACCTCCATCGGTGGCCCACCGACACCCCTATGGTGTCCACCGACAGTGCTGCCCGGCCACTTTCACTTGTGCATGCTATTAAAAAAATTTAAATTTGAAGACCTTCCTGAACTTGGATTAAGACATATAATATATGGTTGAAAAGCTAAAAGGATATGCTTTAATTTACATATCATATTTTTCTTGCTGGATTAATTGATCCAAAAAAATATATCATTTCGCTTAAAATTAAATTACATTTCAATGGTGATGTCAATAAAGAAGAAGAAGAAGAGCAAGAAGAGAAGGAGAACAAAATGGTGACTGGGATGGCGATGGGGAAAAGGAAGGTATCAATTTGAAGGTGACTGCGACGTCAACAAAGAAAAAGAAAAAGAGAAGAAGAACAAGATGGTGATGGCGATGGCGATGAGAAAAGGACGGCGATGGGAAAGAAGATGGCTAAAGAATTTAATTATCAATTCAATGTATTTAAAGGGTATAAAAGTAAATTCAGACTAAAATTTTAATTCTGTAAAAATATGGCTTATTTTTATTAATACATATTGGGTCCGGCTATAACATCAAAAAACCCTTTCTTTAACTGGCGGACTTTAATAATTAAAGAGTTCTGTACGGAAGAGAGAGAAAGTGGACTTGGTTGAGAATGTTGGAAAAAGACGAGGTGGAGAAGGGTGGCAGATAGGAGCAAAAGTATGGAGATAGAGAAGAAGATCAAAACAACTCGTTTTCTCCTGAGAGGCCAGGATGGATAAGTTTGGTTACTTATAAAGGATTTTGATCACCTCTAAACAGCATAGGCACTAATTGAAATAAATTTAAAATTAGAGGGCTTTAATAAAAAAATAAATTAATACTACTGTCCTTAATTGAGCCAAAAAGAAAATATAAAAGAACCTTAATCGAAATCACAGACAAAACTTTAGAACGCTAAAGTGTATTAAATATTGAGTTATCATTGTTATCGAAAATCTAAACCAAAATGGATTCAATATTTATCTCAACATTTAACCCTGTGAAAAAACCACATCCAATACATATTTTTTAATAAATAGCAAGTTCCAACTTCCACGTAATATATATATATATAAACATACATATATTTATCTCAACATTTAACCCTGTGAAAAAACCACATCCAATACATATTTTTTAATAAATAGCAAGTTCCAACTTCCACGTAATATATATATATATAAACATACATATATTTATCTCAACATTTAACCCTGTGAAAAAACCACATCCAATACATATTTTTTAATAAATAGCAAGTTCCAACTTCCACGTAATATATATATATATATATATATATATTTCACTACTTTGCTAAAACTATGTTGTAAATATGTCAGTGAACTTTTCAGGAGCTTTCAATATCAATTTTCTTTCGCTTTTTAAATGATTAATTTTACGAGCACACGAGGTACAATTATGTATCATATTTTTTGTATATGAGCGTGAGGGATATAATATATATATATATATATATATATATCATATTAAGCAACAAAATTGTTTAAAAAAATATTTGAAAAAGACACAGAAAAACTACAATCATTCAGTGGCAATATATGAGCCAAAATAATTATTAAACAAAAAATAGTACTACATGTATACATATGGAAATTAGAGTTTCAGCTATTATGCAGTAGCTACGAGTTTTTTCTTTTGGGTCATAAGTAAAGAGTACTAGATACAGTTTACCAAAAAAAAAATAGAACGAGTACTAGCTTCATATGAGCTTCCTCTCTTCTTCCTTTTTCATTTTTTTTAAGAGTAGATTTTTTTAATATTATCAACCAAGAAATCTATTAAAAATTATATCATTTTATCCTTAATTTGAATTATAGCATATTTATATCCCTATTAATTCCTCTTCATCTAATATAATGACAAAGTATATATGAAGCACAAATCAAATAACAAATAAAACTTATTAAAGATTGAATTTACAATCTCAAATTCAAAAGATGATAGAAATGCCGGTTTCAATAACCACACCCTCAAAAAATAATGCTGTCCAATCAATATTTTTAGGACAATAGCAAAAAAAACAAAACAACTGGGAGGGGAACAACTACACCAGCATGCATGTGCCAACTTAGTATTAGAGGATATGAGTTTGAGCCACGCAAAACCGTGTTGCTAATATGGTGATTAGCCATAGATGTCATAAGAGAATGGGAGATTTGCACGCCGTTGAAAAATATAAAATGCTGCGTGGTATAGAATTAGAAAGTCATGGTGTCGACTTTTTTCTTATATTGTATTTAGAAAATTATTTTATAAAATAAAAATAAGAAGTTGAATTTTGTATTTTAAGAATTTTAAAATGCGTCTAATAATATTTTTGAAATTATATGGTTTAAAATGAAAAAAAAATATATATATATATATATATATATATATATAGTGAGAATGTATATTTAGTTGTATTAAATGATAGGTGAATGGAAAATTTTTAAAAATAGGGGGTTATACAGACGGAATAGCAAATAACTTATATATTCTAATTGATTTTTAAGTTGATGATTTCTACGTTAAAACCTTTTTATTTATAAAAAATAAAAAAATAAAAATTATATAGATATCATTTACGAAAAATATTAAAAATAATATATATCTTCATAAAGTAATATTTTATATGGATAATGATAATCGGTATTATTTATTTAAATTTTTTTATATCCAAAAACACAAAATGTTAATTTATCATTTTTAAAGACTATTTATATTTTTGGAGTTAGTATTCTATATTTTCCAAACTCTATATTTCAGACAATCCGACATATTTTTGAGTTATTTTTGTATTGGTAAAATGAAAAACTATTTTACAAAATGCCAAAGGATACACTCTAAAGTTTAATTAGATTGAAATTTTATACAAAGTATACAAGTGTAACTGTGCAATGTGATGTACAACTTTCAAGTGTTCATAAAAAGAAGCCAAGCAACGTATAAGGAGGATCCTTCACCAATCAAACAATCAGTTCTTACCTTTTAATTTAATCTCTAGTTCGTAGTTCTTAGTTTAGCCATAGTCGTAATTCCTTTAGTTTAGTCATTAGTCGTAGGTCCTTCTATTTTCCTAATATTTTTAATTCTATAAGTTCAAAAGTATTTAAAATCTATTTTCGTTTTATTATTTTGATATTTGCGAATTCAATTTATTCATTTATCTTTTCTTTTAAATTGATAGTGTCACCTCCATACTCTATTAATAGTATTATTTTAACAAATATATTTAACAATATGAAATATTATCACAAAGTACTACAATTGTTTTTCTTTTTTTTCTTTTTTTTTTTCTTCTATTGAATGCATGCATTGAATTTGATCACCAGTAAAGGAAATGATTAAATATGCATTTCTAAATGTCAATAGTTCTCGTATGTACGGATGGACTAGTTGCTACGCAGCTTTTATGACTAGTCTTGTGTCATTTATAGATATTAATTCTAAAGTTAGGCTTAACAAAGTTTTATGTACCATGGGGTCTAATTAATTTACGTATATGTAGCTTCTACGTAAAACAAACTGTTGTCACTACAAAAAAAATGACATTTAGCCACAAAGCGCTTGCTTCAAATTTTTTTTTTCGTACCTAAAGGGTTGCATTTTGTTATGAAATATAATTTCGTAACTGATAGTTAAAAAATTGGTAAAATTAGATACACTTCATCATTCAGTAACTAATTTTTGTAGCTGAAACTTCAATTTTTTGGCCAACTTTCCTCCAAATTTATTCTTGACGTGGCCTTTATTTTATAGCAGTTACAAATTAATGTTGTTACAAAATGGAACTTCATAAAAAATAATTTTTCAGAATTAAACAGCTACCAAATATATTTATAACTTTTCAATTATAAAATAAAAAATTTAGCTTTTTTTTCCTAAACTACGTCGTATTGTATCTCACCTTCATCCAGTTGTACTCCATGTTCCCCCTCTGATCTCCTTCTCCATATTCCTAAACTACTAGTCGTAGTTTCGAGTCCCTTTCTTCCCTCTCATCGCTCACCCATCTTCTTGGCCATCAATCTCTCTCCACCACCTTCCATCGCTAAAAAGCACGTCGTGAGCTTATATTTTTGGCTTGATTATATTTTCAAATCGTTGACTTTTACAAGAAAATGTGAAACCAAGATTAGGAACACGAAGGGAAATTCCTTGAGATTTCACGGGTGGATTTGATTTTTCTCCGACTGACGCACACTGTTGAAGAGCTGAATGACGTCGTGTTTGGGGGACCTCCTGCTAGCGATGGGTGATGCCAAATCGTCTTCGATTGTAATAGCGGCCAGAGACAGAGAGCGAGATCGAGAGCTTCTTATCCCTGTTGCTAACTCCGTTAACGATGATGCTTCTTCAAAACCGTCCTCGTCTACGTCTTCTTCGCACAACACAGGCCTCGAGGTAACTTCCGTTTTCAGCCCTAAATCCTTCCCCTCCCTTTTGCTCGTGCTGCTCACTCCCCTCAAACCCATACCAGCGTTTTGTTTCGTAGCTACCAAATGGTCTGCTATGAAGAAATCATCAAATGCTGTAGAGAAGAAGTTCTTAGGGACCAGGCTAAAGGCGTCCAAATCGGAAAGGCTCCATCTTTTGAGATCTGATGGTCCCGGAGGTCACCTAAGCTTCAGATTGTAGTTCGCTCATCTCTCCGCGGTTCGGAGAAGCCACTCACCTCTATGATCGTTGGTTTTCTATTTCTTTGTTTGTGTTTTTACGCTCTTTTTTGTAATTTTTTCTCTCGTTAAATTGGTTTATTCACTTATCAATGAAAATTAAAGGAAACATCTTAGCGTTTTTCAAAAAAATTTCAAAATTTTAAGTTTCTAAGAAAGAAATTATTTCAATTTTGTTTTTGTTTGAAAACTATTTCTTTTGATGTTAATTTTAGTTTTTAGTTTTTTTGTTCTATAATCTATTTGTTTGATAAATTACTAATTTTGGTTTACTAAAAGTGTTGAGGTTACTTCTAGAAAGCTTGATTGGATTAATTTCGATTACCATAGAGCTTCATGGAATGTAATTATGAATTTTTCTTTTGAAGAGTGTTTATGGTTGTGTGCCGACATGTTCTGTCCTATTTTTGAAATTCCAGAATCTCAAGTTAATGAGAAAACTCAAGAATTAAAAAGGAATGATGATATAATAACTCAGGAGGAGAAAATCATTCGAGACAAATCAGATAGCATTTCGTCCTTGCATAGTGAGGTTACATCTTTCCAGGATGGGATTTTACTGTCTTATGAACCAATGGGTTTTGTTTTGGTCCCTTCGAACTCATTAGTTAATATGCTATTCTTATTCATTGCATCCCATTTTTGGATTTGGTGCTTCTTAGTTCTTAGGTTCCATTCATTGAAACTGAATGTCTTGTTCTAGTTATTACTAATATTACATGCACCCATATGGTTGGCTTACCCGATTAGGTCTTATTTTGCCTTTTAATGCATTAGTATTATGACTGTGCTTCATACATGGGCATGATAGATGACAGTTTTGATATTTTGTTGTCTTTTAGAAAAAAGGGTTGTTAGATCTTCAACAGGTTGGAAAGGCTATGCATGTTCGGTGAATTGGAGAAGCGTGTTAGATATGGGTACATATACTATGTACATGGAAAATCCTTGTGTCTTTGTAAACTTGAATCTTCTATGCAGGTTGAAAAACTTAAAAGGCAACCATAGAAGCACAACAAAAGGAGAAAGAGGCCTTGGAAGCCCGGCAAATGAAGCTGATAAGAAGATTAAGGAGTTAGGTTCAACAATAGAGAAAGTATGATATTTACTTGAATCTCATTAAAAAAGAAAAGAAAAAAATAGTTACATTTATCCTAACCTTTTCCTTATCCTTTTTGATATTTGGATGTCATTATCATATGGTGTTTGCAAAGTATTGCAGCCTTACATGTTGTAGAGAACATTTATTGTTTTCTTAAGCGCCTGTTGTTGTGTTAATATGATGTTCACTAAAAATGTGGGGTGGTTGTGCAATTGATCAAACTTGGGTACTTTATTTCTTGGAATTGCTACTGTGTTATTAGATCTTAGAAAATTATGGGGAATATTCGTGAATGAAGTCAAGAATTGAATATCTTTAGATTTTATGTAATACATTTTTAAAAAATGGGAAACAAGTTTTGACAAATGAAATGCTGATAGAAAATTCAAGGAAGAGGAAGTGGCAGGACAATTTTTTTCTTTTAAGTATGTAAACTTGCTTAATATAAATCATAAAGAAAGGATGACTTGTGAGGCGAAGTACTACCATGATACTTTCTTTTGGACAACCGCATTGTAGAACTTTCTTTTGGACGATCGCGACTGTGGAACATTATTAAATCTTCTATGCGTAATTATGAAGAGTATCCACATGTGTAAGTTAAAATTTGTTTCAATGGTGAGTAAAATGATTTTGTTGTTTAATATAAGTTAGATAAAAATGAAAAGAAACTCTAGACTTATATCAAAAGTAAAATTTTATTTCATTTGTTTTTTGTCCGTAGATTTCAATACTTAGTTAATGATCAAATGATTTCTTCTCTTTTGCAGCTGATTCCGAGCATAATGAAGCACGATATATGCTAGTGGCTCGCCTTTTGGACTTGTGAGAAAATGCATATTTTTGTATGACCTTTAAATTAAAAACCCATAGTTTGCTAAAGTTTATTTTGGGAAATAGTATTATATGGTCATACGGACTTTGGAGTAGAAGATGATATTTGTTGTCACTATGTGTTTTAAGTTATTTTGATTACAATGTAAATATGTATAAAGTCATTCTCCATCACATATATAGAGAATGACTCATTTAATCTCATATTAGGAACAAACTGTGATGTAATATTATGCTAATTGTGTATTTAATGTAATATAGCAAGGTCAATTATATTAAAATTGTGTATTTTTATATTTTTTAATTTATGCATTTGAGCAAAGACATATATATAGTATAATATCAAGTGTATTGGTCTTTAATTGAATTGGTAATTAAAAATAATAATAATTATGAAAATAAATAAAAAATTATACTAGCAATAATGTGACAAAATAATTATTCATAGCTGGCAATATAAAAGCCACAAATTTATGTTGTAACTGCAAAATAAACAAAAGGTAGCATTCGTAGCTGAAATTTTGTAACAGATTTGCAGCTACGAATTTTGTAATCGTAGCTTTTAGTTAGCCACGAAATCAAGCTTATTTACAATTTTTGAAAAATTTAGATACGAAAGGTCATTCGTAACTAAATGATAATATTTAGTCTCGAAATTTTATTTTCGTGGCAGTAGACATTTAGTTACGGTCATTTAGTTACGACTGTGTTACGAAAAATATTAGTAACTAATATCCATTCAGCTACGAAAAATAGCTTTTAGATACAAATAACTGCTCGTGGCTGAAGGTCAATTTTTTTGTAGTGTGTTCTAATGTTATCTACAAAAGTGTTAAAAAAAATAAAAATAAAAAACCACCTTATATTAGTAATTTTATGTTTATTTTGGACAAGCATATTTTGATTTTTCCTTTTTGTAGGTTGTTAGACATTGAAGTTGTCATAATATTAATTATTAATTTCTTTTATTGTATTAAAAATTTTTAGTTTATATATATTTGTTAGTTGTTTTCATTCATATTCATATTATATGTCATAGATATTTTGTCTATGATTTGTTCAAGATTAGATGATCACTAATCGAAAGGCTATGATCTGAGCTCATAAAAAACACAATCACATGGGATAAAACCCCTCATAAATGATTGCATAAGAGAATATTTCTCATCCTTTTTAAATATATGTGATCCCCAAGATTCTCTGCTGAGGTGATAGCTCTTGGTGGTTTTGAATCACAAAACTTCTTGATTCCTAACTCACATCAATCTTATTATGACACTTGTCATATAACCCACAATGGTGAGATCATCACAACTCTCTCTTTTGCCGTGTCTCACCTATCCTAGAAGGTAAAAAATTGGTTTTATGTGTAAGCAATTCAAGTAAAACTCTATCCAAAAAAGATTCTCCACCTTCTTCTTCTTTCACGAAGGAACCAGCTCGAAATCACGAAGGAACTAGCTTACAATCTCAAAGAAACAAGCTCAAAATCATATCCAAGGCCTTCAAATCCATCATTGTAAATCCATATTCATTTTTCTTATGGAGTGATGAAAATTTAATTTAATAATAAGTTTTTTGATACCATAGCCGAGCCTAACATGCATTAACAAAAAAAAGCTATATTTTTATAGAATTAAAATTTTAGCCTGAAATGACTTTTATACCCTTTAAATGCTTTAAACTGATAATTAAATTCTATAGCCTAGTCAAACCACTTATACCGGCACAAATACTAATACAAATGACTCATCATCTTCTTTCTCTTCTTCTTAACCGATCCACCTTTTTTTTATCCATTGTCGTCGCCGTCACCATCTTATTCTCCTCATCTTCTTCCTATTCTTCTTCTTCTTTATTGGGAAAGTCAATCAAAATGAATTTTACAGACACGTTGGGATAGTGAAGAATATTGGCAAACTAAATCAAAATGAATTTTTTCCAACAGCGCAATCTTTTGAAATTTCAAACGTCTGTCAAATTCACTGTATTTTTTCAAGACCTAAATTAACCCAGAAAATTATGAAAAAATATTTAAATTAAAGCTCATCCTCTTAGCTTTCTAATAATATATCATACACACGAATCAAAGTTCGGAAAGGTGTTCAAAACTGAATTTTTTCCAACAGCACACCCTTTTGAACTTTCAAACACCTGTCAATTTCACCGAATTTTTTGGAGATATAAATCAACCTAGAAAATTCTGAAAAAATATTTAAATTAAAACTTATTTTCTTAGATTTCCAACCATATATCATATGTATCAATCGGAGTTCGGGAAGGTCTTCAAATCTAATATTTTCCAACAGCGTGCACAAGTGGAAGTGGGTAAGCAGCATCGTCGGTGGCCACCTAAGGGGGGTCGGTGGGCCACCGACGGAGGTAAATGAACTCTAAAAATTATGAAAAAATATTCAAATTAAAACGTATTCTCTTATATTTCCAACCATATATCATATGCGTCAATCGGAGTTCGGGAAGGTCTTCAAATTTAATATTTTCCAATAGTGCGCACAAGTGGAAGCAAGTAAGCAGCACCTCGGTGGCCACCTATAGGGGGTCGGTGGGCCACCGATAGGACTAAATGAACTCTAAAAATTATAAAAAAAAAATATTTAAATTAAAGCTTATTCTCTTAGATTTCCAACCATATACCATATGGATCAATCAGAGTTTAGGAAGGTCTTCAAATCTAATGTTTTCCAATAGCGCGCACAAGTGGAAGCAGGTAGGCAGCACCATAGGTGGCCACCTAAAAGGGGTCGATGGGCCACCGATGGAGGTAAATGAACTCTAAAACTTATGAAAAAATATTCAAATTAAAGCCTATTCTCTTAGTTGTGTTATATATCATATGCATCAATCGGAGTTCGGGAAAGTCTTCAAATTTAATGTTCTCTAACAGCGCGCACAAGTGGAAGTGGGTAGGCAGCACCGTCGGTGGCCACCTATGGGGGATCGATGGGCCACCAATGGGACTAAATGAACTCTAAAAATTATAAAAAAATATTCAAATTAAAGCATATTCGCTTAGAGTTTCAACGATATATCATACGCACCAATCGGAGATCAGGAAGGTATTCAAAATAAATATTTTCCAACAGCGCACAGAAGTGTACACCAACGGCATTCGCATGTCTGTCGACTTCACTGTATTTTTTAGAAATATATGTCAACCCAGAAAATTATGGAAAAATATATATATTAAAACTCATCCTCTTAGCTTTCCAACGATATATTATACATATGAATCGGAGTTCGGAAAGATTTTGAAAATTAAATTTTTTCAACAGCCCGCAGAAGTGCGAGAATGGGCACTCGTCGGTGACCACCTACCCCCTACGGTGGCCACTGACCCCTTCCGTAGCCACCATAGGGGGCTAGGTGGCCACCTACCCCCTACGATGGCCACCTACCCCCTATGGTGGCCACGGAAGGGGGATCGATGGCCACCTATCCCCTTATGGTGGGCACGGAAAGGGGGTTGGTGGCCACCTACCCCCTATGGTAGCCACAAAAGGGGGGGTCGGTGGCCACTGATGTGTGCCCGTTTTTGCACTTTTATACACTATTGGAAAATTTTAATTTTGAACATCTTCCCGAACTCGATTCATGCGGATAATATATTGTTGGAAAGCTAAGAGGATGAGCTTTAATTTACATATTTTTTCATAATTTTCTGGGTTGATTTATGTATCCAAAAAATACAGTAAATTTGACAGACATGCAAATGTCATCGGTGTGCACTTCTGCACACTGTTGGAAAACATTTATTTTGAACACCTTCCTGATCTCCAATTGGTTCGTATGATATATCGTTAAAAATCTAAGAGAATGAGATTTAATTTACATATTTTTTCATAATTTTCTGGGTTGATTTATGTCTCCAAAAAATGCAATAAAATTGACAGGCATTTGTAAGTTCAAAAGGGTGCATCGTTGGAAAAAATTCAGTTTTGAATACCTTTCCGAACTTCGATTCATGCATATTATATATCATTGGAAAGTTAAGAGGATGAGTTTTAATTTAAATATTTTTCTTACTTTTTGGGTTGATTTAGGTCTTTAAAAAATACAGTGAATTTGATGTTGAAGTTCAAAAGGACGTGCGTGCTATTAGAAAAAATTTCATTTTGATTAAGTTTGTCAATATTCTTCATTTTCCTAATGTGTCTCCAAAATTCATTTTGATTAACTTTCCCAATAAAGAAGAAGAAGAAGGGAAAGAAGAGGAGGATAATAAGATGGTGACAACGACGGCGATGGAGAAAAGATATGTACGTGCAATGTATTGCATTTAATATAGAAAGGGGTAATTTGGTAAAGATATGAAGTTTAAACAGTAAAAATGGCTAAAATTTTAATTTTTACAAAAAGTGGCTAAAATTCATTAAGCCACCCCATCCTCGGCTATGACACCAAAAAACCCTTTAATAATTGGCGCCATCTGTGGAAATCGACAATATTCCAAGTGCTATCATTGGTTTAAGCCCCTTTCTTATTAAATTTCATTATATTTTGTGGAATTTGAAGATTATACACTTTGTAATTATGTTTGAAGATGACTAATTATTACTTTTGGATTCATGGAGAGGATTTTGTTAGATTTCTCTATCTTTGTCCTTGAATTGCATATAAGGATGTTTGGATCTTGGTATTGGATATTTGGAGAGGATTTTGTTAGATTTCTGTATATTTGTTCTTTGATTGTATCCAAACATAAATGCTTATGTCATGAATTCAAGTATTAAATAATTGGCACATGCTGAGAGGACAAAGTACAATTTCAATGAAATTCACACTCAACTTGAAATTTGTACTTAGCTCGAAATTCACATCTACAATGTGGAACACAAAGAGAAAAAGAAATATTATCGTTATCATTGTGATTGTTGCCATAACAATGACGAGTGTTTAAAACTAAGGAAGAAGTCAAAGTTGTCACATTACAAGAAAGGTTTCGAAAACTTGTCTACCAACCTGGAGCTTAGCTATTGTTCAACTACATATCCAAGTTCCACCTCCACCTAATGCACTTGCACTTCTTCTCTGTATTCAAGATGTTCTTCCACTATTAGAAAAAACAAAGCACAACTAGGAATTTCAACCGACCAAGAATGCATAGTCTTATATAACATTATGACCTTTACTAGTTCTCCAATCTCAAGCATGAAGGAATTCTCTCATTAGTATGGCTAAGACATTAATGAAGAGGCAAGCAAGAAACATTGAACATGCACATAATTGGAATAAGATTTGTTGAAATTCCTAATTTCTAAGTTCAAGATTTCACTTCTGATTCAGAATATTTAATCAATGTCAAGCTAGGATTTTTTACCTAAGCGGAAAAGAACATGCCAAATCAATTCGGCTTTAAGGGGTACGATGTCATTCATACTACATTTAATATTCATATATCTTTATAACCTAGAGTGCCTCTTATCTTTTTAAATGATGACCTTGATGGTGTACACTTACCACATGATAGTTTCATGGTAGTAACCATGCCAATATATGTATATTTACTTCAGTCTTTAACTGAATGGACAATATTAACATAGGGTTAACCTATCATCGCTCCTTTATAACAAGTAGTATAAAATTTTAGTTTAACTAATGGCAGGTACAAATAAATCAATCACTATAGTTTAATTCTTAAATGAGGCTATGTTAGCTTCAACAATCACCATGAATGAGGATGCATTATTTTCTTCTATTGGTAGATTTGGAAAGCGGGATGTGTTTTGTTTGCTCTATCTTTACCTCTTTATTTGATTTCAAAATTCAGATTTCTTTATTTTGATTTTGAACAATTTTCAAATCAAATAAAGAAACATGTAGGAGTAAGTATGGCATGTATGCTGCCACAAAGACATGAACAGATCTACTTAATTTTATTTCTCCCTCAAACTAAAAACTCTATGGTAGGAATTTTTTACTTGAGTTGTGTTATTAATTTCATCTACAACAGGAATTTTTACTTGATTTGTTTTATTAATTCACTCCTCAAGATAAAACATTTTTTAAGTTGAGTTGAGTTGATATTTTCCTTCTTAGGTCAAAACATCAGTTAATATTTTCCTTCTCAAGTCAGAAAACGCAACTTGAGTTAAGTTGATATTTCCATCTCAAGTGGGAAAATCCACCTTGAGTTGAGGTTATCCTCCTTAGATT
Source organism: Rhamnella rubrinervis (assembly GCA_007844105.2). Lineage (NCBI taxonomy): Eukaryota > Viridiplantae > Streptophyta > Magnoliopsida > Rosales > Rhamnaceae > Rhamnella > Rhamnella rubrinervis. The sequence goes on along the minus strand of CM017580.2, from coordinate 15,116,787 downwards.
GAAAAATCGACTTTGAGTTGAGCTGACATTTCCTTCCTTAGGTCAGAACATCCAACTTAAATAGAAGTTGCATTTTTCTCCTCAAGTAAGAAAAGTCCCCTTGAGTTAAGGTCACATTTTCCTCCACAAGTTAGAAAACTTACCTTGAGTTAAGCTTTTATTTCCTTCCTTAAGTTGAAAAATCCACCTTAACTTGAGGTCATATTTTCCTTTTTAAGTCAAAAAATCCACCTTGAGTTGAGTTGATATTTATCCCCTTAAATTAGAAAATTCACCTTGAGTTAAGGTCACATTTTTCTCCTCAGGTTAGAAAAGCCACCTTGAGTTGAAGTCATATTTTTCTCCTCAAGTTAGAAAAGTCACCTTGAGTTAAGGTCACATTTTCCTCCTCAGGTCAAAAAATTCACCTTGAGTCGAGTTAATCTTTCCCTTCTCATGTTGGAATTTCACTAAGTCGAGAAGTATATATCTCCTAAAATTGTAACACATCTTAAGTCAACTTATTATTTTTCCCTTAGGTCAAAATTTTACTAGGTCAATAAGTATCCACCATGATTTTTCCAGGTCAGAAAAATCCAACATGGGCTTAGAAGTATGAGGTCGAAAAAATCCACCTTCGATTTTGAAGAATCCACTAACATTTGAGTTAATTGCTAGTTGAAAAAATTCACCTTCAAGTTGAAAGAATCAACCAATATTTGAGTTAATCACTAGGTTGAAAAACCCACCTTAAGGTTCAAATAATTCACCATCATTTAAGTTAATTGCCATGTCAAAACAATTCACCTTCGAGTCGGAAGCATCCACCAATATTGAGATTGTAAGGTCATAAACTCCACCTTAAATTAAGTCAATTATGTTCCTCTGCATATTGGAAACTCCATCTTGAGTTGATATTTTTCTTCTCAGGCCAGAAACTACATGTTAAGTTGAGTTGATATTTTTCTTCTCAAGTTAAAATATCCACCTTTAGTTGAGTTAACAACTTTCTTCCTCAGGTCTGAATATCCATCTTAAGATAAGTTGATTACTTTCCTCCTAAGGTCAAAAACTCCACATTGAGTTGAATTGACATTTTTCTCTTCAAGTTGGAAAATCCATGTCCATATCATAACATCCACCTTCAGTTAAGCTGTTATTTGCCTCCTCATATCGAAAATCCATTAGGCTAAGAAGTTCTCTCTATGTTTGGAAATCCATAGAGTTGAGAAATTTATTACTCATCAGAAGTTTTTATCAAGGGATAACTGCTAGCGGATTCCTTAGCTAAATTTACACAAATAATATATTTAGCACCTGAGCTTATTATTCGCCAAATAACATATCAACATCAGGTTAAAAGTGAACAAATGACTTCTCATCTCACATGGATCAAGGAGAAAGCAATGTAAGATTCCCATAAGATCTTGAACTTGAGAAAAAAAGTAGTTAGCTCCTTGTCTTATTTGTAAAATAAAGAGCTAAGGGCTATTATTGTGGATATTGTATCCACCATTTGATCAAAATCAAATGGTAAATAATCCAACAATTATGATTTAAGCTCACAATAGACATAAACATATGGGATAAAATCCCTCATAACTGATTTCCTAAGGGAATGTTCCCTCTCCTTTTTGTGTGCATGTGGTTCGATAAGGCCTCCTGATTCCCCACTCACACTAATCTTACTATGACATTTGTCAAATAACCCATAAGGATGAAAGCCTTTCAACCTTTTCTTTCACCATGTGTCACCTATCCTATTAAGACCCCAAATTAGCCCCTTTAAAAGGTAAAAATTGACTTAATGTGTAAGAAATTTGAATAAGACTCTCTCTCTAACAAATATCCTCTACCTTCTCTTTCTTCTCATCCTCTCTCCATTTTCTCTCTATTTTTACTCTATTTTTTCTCCAATATCTTATCCAATAGTGATTTGGGTGTTGGAAGGTGCACACAGGCTCCTCCACTTGCATAGCCTCTGACCCATTTTCTCATACTTGCAACTTAGAATCGCAAAGGAACCAACTTGTAATCACGAATGAACTAGCTCATAATCGTATCCAAGACCTTCAAATTCGTCCTCAAAAATCCATATTCATTTTCCGTATGGAATGATAAAAATTTGCTTTTAACATTATATATGAGTATCTAGGAGGGACTAGATGGCTCCAAATATTTTTGTCATATTTCTTAACGAGCCTAACAATATCATGTTAGTTTTACATAATATGTAAAATGTTAGAACCAACCAAATCATATATGTAAAATAAATTAAATCAAATCAAATCATTGATAGTCAAATTGCGCAAGTTTGGGGTTTGGATTTGTTTGGTGTTATGAAAAAAAAGTTAAAAAAATAAAATAAAAAGAAAGAGTTTAATTATAATATTAAAATTTTAAAACTCAATTTTGGTCATTTTTTAATAATAATAAAAAAAAGACTTCAATATGGGTATCATCAGTAGAATTTTTATTAGGAGATAGGATTTGCTGCTCAGCTTTTCATCCCTATAAAAGTTTAGAGCAGTAAATCCACTCCCGTAGTTCCCCTCCAATTTTGATCTAATGCAATAATTTGGTACATGTCAAATTAATTCAACATAGTCCCTTTTATATTCTATTTGCATATTAGTCATCATATTTTGAGAAACTCTTACATACATTTCTTTTTTTCAATTTAGCCTCATTACAACAAATAATACAAAAATGTTGTTTAGAAATTTACCTATTATTCCATATAGTTGCTCATTTACTACAAATTATTTTAATTTGATTATTTTTTGAAAATTTTCTTATATATATATATATATATATATATCCTTAATTAGACCAATGTACATATTGATTGGAATATGTTTTTAACCAATTCAAACTGATTATTTTACTTTTTTTCCTCTAGTTTTTTACTTATTTATATGTTTGTTATATAAATTTTTGACAGTTTGAGACAATTTATTGGGACAAATATATTATTGGGCCTATTTCTAATAAAAGTTTATGCATAATAATTACGAAAAAGCTACATTATGTATGTGCTAAATTGGAGAGGATTCAAAATGGCTCGGCTATGGCTGAAAGTTGATAGCCGAGCCAATATATGCATGACTTAATGAATGCAAGCTAACCAAAATTGGTGCTTTCTTTCTTTAGGTATCAATTATCAAAGCTCTACCCCTAGTTTCAATAATGAAACATAAAATAATTTACTTTTTAAAAGTGAAAAAAAAAATTGCCTTATTGATATTATAATATGAATTACTTGGCCGAGACTTTTTTATAACTAATGTATGAAAAGATAAATGTTCTTTGAGGAATCTATAATCTCTTATTCCATAAGTTTCCAAGAGTTAGACATCAAAATCACCCAACTCTTTTTTTTTTTTTTTCTCTTTCTTAATTTTCTCATCACTTTCTGAAGAAACGGTTAACTTGAAAGCAATGAAAACCACATTGTTTGTCTAAAAAACTTTTTATAGAAACTTAATGCAAAGGTTGAGGATTTTGTCGTTGAATTTAGGAAACCATCCTATTTGGCTCTCCACACTTCGGCAATTAATTATAATAAAGCTCCGCTACCATTCATCAAAAAACAAAAAAAAAACAACTCCTGTATACATTGTTATCATGAGCACGTCTATGCCTGGCTTAATCACATTAAACTATATAGTTTGTGTAAATTAATTTCAAATAATTTTTTAGTTAATATTTCTTTTTATTTTTAATTATTTTCCCCTTTCTAATATTTAGAATTTGTCCCATTTTTGTACATTTATCTTTCAATTAAAACATGACAAGTTGGACTTATATATCATATACGTTCACACTATAGTATTTAAACTATCATATTTTTAATCAAAGCCTTTAATTTATATATTTGGGTCGAATAAATTATCAAATTCAATCTAAATATATAAATCAATAGTTATTATTAAAGACCATATAGTTTTAACATCAGGTGAATTATTATATAAAAATATATGTAGGAAAATTTTAAAATGTACTCCCTTTTTTTCAAGTAGTTCAGAAGTGTACTTAGTGTTATGGACATTGTATCCACCATTTAATCAAGCTCATATGGTTAAGGATCCAAAGCTTACGATTTTAACTAACAAATGGCACAACCATAAGGATAAAACCATTACACAAAGAATGTTCCCCACCTTTCCATTGACTTATAAACGCAAAGAGTGAGAGCATCTCAACCTTTCATTTATCCACGTGTCACCAATTCAACTAAGGCACTAAATTATGCTCTCTTAAAAAGTAAAAATTGGCTCAATGGGCAAGCAATCACTCTTAAGAAATATCTTCTCCCTTCTTCTTCTTTCATATTATCTTTAATTCTTCTCTTAATATCTTCTCCAATAGTGACTTGGACGTCAAAAGCTGCACGCCAACTTTATTACCGGCGGCATGGCCTCTTACCTGTGTTCTCTTGCTTTCAATCTGAAATCATGCATGAACGAGTTTAAAATCGCATTTAAGGCCTTTAAAATCATCCTTAAAAATTCACACCCTTTTCATTTGAAGTGATGAAAATTAATTTGACTCTCACACTTGCAACTTTGCACAAGGAATGAAGATATTGAATTGGGGCCTCCTATACTTTGAAAATACTGAATGTTTAGCAGACTTTAGGGTTTTTTTTTTTTTAATTTTTATATATTGTCACTGCACTCAACTTGTACTGTCTGAACCAAATGCGACAGTCAAAAAATTTAGGGGTCTAATAAAAATAGAGAATAAAGAAGAAACAAAAAAAGTCAATTAAGAAAAGTAAAAAATAAAATAAAATACCATTAAGGAGAATCTAAATTAAGCCAATGTGTAGCCCTTGTGAATCAAGAAATAGGGTGAAGCATGCGGTTTTAGTTAGGTTCACCCACCTTGACCTTAATTAAAAAGAAGTTACTAAAGTAAAAACTAATTAGGTTGCTTCGTTAGAGAATAAAAAGCCCTCAATTAATAGGCTTAAAGTATATGAAACAAAAAAAATATCTCAGTTGTACAAGTAAAATTAACCTACTTTGCATGAAGAAAAATATCAAAACCAGTAGGACCTAACACAACTAAAAAGAATGGTGACGTATAAACTGGCCTTATGAAAGTTTTTTTTTTTTTCTTGAGGAATTTTGGCAATCTTTAGTTGATTAAATATTATATTATAGTTATTAATTAATTAATGCGTTTAGAGCATTGGGGTCACATTCATTCTCAAAAAATGTGTATCTATATTTATATAATATATATATATATATGTATTATTATATTTGCACTCGGTCTCACCTATTTAGGCGGCTTAACTGCTGTCCCATGCAATAATCAATGACCTTTAGTAAACCCAGCATTATTTGAAGCCTCAAGTAATATGAGATCTAAATATATATTTCTTCTTAACCATTGTATACGCAAAACATTATATATATCTATATACAAAAAAAAAAAAACAAAACCAAAAGCAAAAACAAAATTAAAAAAAAAATAATAATAATAATAAAAATGAAAATGCCTTTGATCTTCATCTCTCTAGCTTAGCTTGTCTCAACTCCAATAACTCTTTTCCTTGGATATATGTCATGGGGATGAAATTGAAATGTGACTCCCAATGTGAAAACGACTCAACGACTCACTTATCATTATATAAATAGATACTCACTTATCATTATATAAATAGATACATGTACACAGATATATATACATACACGTGTGTATGTGTGCGAGTGAGAGAGATTTTGGATCATTAAGAAACTGTATATACATCATATATGATACAAGCAAGCAAGCACCAGTCTCAATCATCAGTGCATGCATATGAATGTTATTCTCTAAATAATTAATTACTCACCGAATCTCCTTTTTTTTTTTTTTTTTGGAACACCAAAATGCTAGTAGCGAACTCCCAACGATTTTTTTTTTCTTTTGGTAAATAGGAATTGCATTAACCACAAAACAAAAGGCTCGGGAGGCTACAGAGAAAAGGCTCTTTCCACATTCATAAATTGGAAAAAGAGCTCTAAACAGGGGGGAATATCACCCTCTGTGCATCAAAATAATAGCAGTAATACAATTCTTTAAACAGAATTTTGCTAAAGCATCAGCTAAAAAAATTAAAATTCCTATGAATACGGTGAAGACACCATGGGTTTGATATGAACCTCCTTCTAATATTTGAAGCCTCCACAAAAGAATTCCAAGAGCAGGGCTCCTCTGCCCGTTAATAGTGTTGACAGTGTCTAAGGAATCACACAACCAAAAGGAGGAACCCAGCTTAAGCTCTCTGGCTATTGAAGAAGCCCAATCAAGTGCCTTCAACTCTGGCATATTAGGTTCCAACCTCTACACCTACACAGCAGCCAAATAAACCAATTTTCCTTCTCCCTCTCTTACAATCATAGCAAGAATGGAACAAGAGGTACCAGTAGCAATATCAGTGTTAACAGTAAAGCAATCACGTGGAACTGAAGGAATACTCCCCTCCTCTGTTGTTTCCAGCATCTGCTCCTCAGCAAGAGAGCAGAATTCCTCCACAGCATTTTTAAAAAAGAAAATCGCTTCCTTAGTACCAGTTTTCCCTTTAAAAAAAAAATTGTTCCTAAAATGCCATGTGGTATACATGGCTAAAATCAAAACTAGAGACGTCTGTCCCCAATGAAATTCGCCTCTCCTGGCTTTAAACAAAGATCAAATAGGGAATTCAGATCATTTGGGATTAGTGTATCCCATCTTAACCCCCATTTACTATCAAATGTGATAGCTTTAATAGCATTACAATGACAGCTTACGGGATTTTTGTCTATGAATAACCTCTAACCTTTGTCTTTGATGTTATAGTTCTGCTTTCAAAAGACCTTCCTTGCTATGATCTTCATGATCTGAATTTTGCAACTCCGCTAACCGGTTTTCAAGGTTTTTTATTCTTTCATGAACCATACCAAAGTGGGTTTTATTCCACGTCTTCAAATCATTGACCGTGTTAGCCAATCTCTTAACTGTTTTATGAGCCTTCATACCTCTAATAAGTTCTCTGTTCCAGGCCTTCTTAACCACTCCAATGTAGGACTTGTCTATGTACCATGCCTTAAAATATCTTAACGGTTTGAGTCCACTCTCAACCCTCCCTTCCAACATCAATAATATGGGATTATGATATGATGACTCTGAGATAAGGTTTGTCACTAGAGCATTTGGAAAGAGGCTTAACCATTCTCTGTTGATGCAAGCTCTATTCAGTCTTTCTCGAATCCGGGATTTCCTTATTTGATTATTACTTCAGGTGAATTTGCTTCCGTTGAACCCCAAGTTTATCGCCTCTACATCTTGAAGAAAAGTATTGAGAAATCCATACTTTTTAGTATTGTCACTAAGAACTTCATTTAAATCCCTCATAATACACCACTACATCTCCTCCATGGATACCATTGTGGTCAGTGCCTCTCAGAAAGTAGTCTTATCCTTATAGTGGGGAGGGCCATAACACGCAAAGAGTTTCCAGTGATTCTTCTCCTTTTCAGCTTCAACTGTGGCACTGATCGTATTATCATTCTGTCATTCTCCTTAGAGAAATTTCATTGTTTTACATCAGAACGATACTTCTGGATTTCCCTATAGGATCAACAATAATAAAATTATTGAAGTTTAAGAACTTACATAACTTTTTTGTCTTCTCTTCATTAACATTTTATTCCATTAGAACTCCTAACGATTTGAAAATTCTTAGCTCCCACACAAGTAGAGTTGCTATTTTAATAATTTCAAGTAATTCTCTTTATATTTTCAAACTAAACAAATGAACCATTCGATTTCACTTCAGTTACGCTAAACGAAATTAAATGTACATATTGACATCAATCCCCGAAACTTAATTGGTATTTTTGCATATGGTTTTCGTGTACTGTTTGCGTATTCAACTCGTACCTATGGTATAATTATAAGATAATTAAAATATTCTATATATATATATACAGAAATATTATTATGAGCAACGTCGCTTATAATATACTATGCGACACACGAAAAAAATTCATACCGCGTTAGTCTTTTTTACGCGTTAACTTATTTTTTTAATGACCTGGCAAATTTTTTATTTTTTTTAAATATCTTCTCGTTAACAGTAGAGAAATCCTCACTAATAGTAGAGAGATTTCTCTACTACTAGTGAGAAAATATTGAAAAAAATATGCCAAGTCATCAAAAATAAGTTAACGCCTAAAAAAAATTAACGCAACGTGAATTTTTTTTTTGTGCCGCGTAGGATATTACGAATGATATCACTCGTAATAATATTTATGTATATATATATATATATAATATATACACACGTGTGTATAGTATTGCTCCCTTTATCTTGTTATATATGATCTACGAGTCTTGAAAATGACAAAAGCATGCAATTAAGAACCCATCTTGATAAAAAGTTTGCGATGTGTCTTAAACATTGCAAATTGTATTTAACTTTAGTATTTAACTTTAGTATTTAATTATATAACTTGTATGCATGCTGCTTTTTGGTCTTGAAAAGCATATGACTATTTATCAACTAATTAATTAACCCCAAAGGACTTTGATCTTTTTTCGTTAATTATTGATTAGAAGGCACCACGTGGGTGGCTATAACAAGTCCTATTACTTTCACCAAAAAAAAAAAACAAGTCCTATTACAATTAATGCATATTAATTAATTAATTATCTTTTTTTCACCATGAATTTTTTTTCCACAGTTAATTAACTAATGCATGTAGACCTGTGATAAGTCAAATTTATTGTTCTGTTTAATTCTTACCTGATCTTTTCTTTTTTTTTTTTTTTTAATTTTTAGAAATTCGGGTTATGTCTAATATATTGCCTATTTAGTCTAGCTTCTTCATTTATTTATTATTATTATTTTTATATTATTTACAATTACAAAAGCTCTAACTTAACTAAAAGTGCTTAGTAATTTCTAGCTATAAACTATATCTCTGGGTGTCGCTGCATGACTTTTTCTACTGCTAGAGATAAATTTGTACGGCATGGTAGTTTTCATATGCTATATGCATTCTAGTTCATTAAAGGTGCTTAATTAATTATTTTTGTAGCTAGCTAATACATACTCTTTTAACTTCATACGCGTTTATACATAAACATATATGTATATATATATATATATATATATAAATTAATTTCCCAATGTCACATAGAGTTTCTCAAGTGTACACTTTACCTTATCGAGGAATAATTATTTCATTTTGTGCAGGTTAAGAAATTTATTAATGTTTATACAAACACATCCACTAAATTTTCATATGAATATATATATATATATATAAATATTTTAATATATTATATCACTTATATATAATGAACAATATATACGTGATATTTTATTAAATATAAATAAAAATAAATAAATTTATACTATTTATTTATTTTTATATTTATTTTTTACTAACATCTATATGAATTGAATAATTATACTTTTATTGTCATTCAATATGTATAAACAATATAATGTATTAGAGCAATTTTTTATATTTATATAAAATACTTATTCAGTATTACATTGAAATAGATCCACAAAATTTTTCATGAATTGTATAAAATTGTTAATTTTCAGGGATAATTGATCAGCTGGCCATGCGTGTAGATTTGAAAGAACTTTTTTCCTCGGTTTCAAAATGTCAACAGTGCATGTGTCCCTGTTTTAAACATTGCAATAAATTGACAATCCCTGTTTATGCGTCCCACACTACATATGTCAATGTTTGGTTGTCAAATCAATTTTAAGTCTACAGTAACATTATGGCAACTAACATTGCGCTTATTAAATTTTGCAATTTGATTGGTAACAGTCTTATTTATAAGGAGTTGGACTTGTGAGTGGTTTTTAAATTGTCTTTGGATACTATTATTAGAGAAATTGAAAGGAGATAAGGAAAGAGACATGAATAGCAAACCGTGCTCCTTCATTTTTTTTTTATAATTAAGAAACAAAAGAAATTTCAACGTGATTAAGAGCATGTTACTTTTTTTCCTTTTTTAAGAAGAGCATTTTTTTCAAAAAAGAAAAAAATACTTTTAAAATAAAAGAAAAGAAATATTTATAATGTGTTAAGCAAAAAAATTCATTAAATACTGTTTTAAATATAAGAAAAAGAGAGGAAAAAAAAAAGGCACTAAAGTGATTTTTTGAGAAGCACCTATTAGCTATTAGGTGCTTTTAAAAAAAAAGAATTTAAAATACTAAGAAACCTTATTTATTTTAGACGCACTTTTTTAATATTTGACAATCAATTGTTTTATTGATACATTTTTTATTTTTAATTAAAGTATTACATATAAAAAGTACTATTGATTAAAAATACATTCAAATGAGCTCTAAATAGTGGATTTTGAAAGCCAAATTTGTTTTGTGAGGATATGAAAAAAGAAAAAAAAAAGTATGAAATTAATTTATATATCTTGTGAAGGTAAATAATAATAATAATAATAATAACAATAATAATAATACTAATAATGTATAATGTATAGTGTGTATGTATTTAAAGAAGAGATAGAGAGATTTTAAAGTGTTCAAAAGAAATATAAACTTAAAGGTCACAGAAAGGTAAGAGTAGGTGAGAAAATCAAATTTTCTAGTTCAAATGGATAAGGTCATTTTCTAGGGTTAATCTAAAACCACAAGTAAATCCCAAAAGTAATAATAAAAAAAATTAATAGAGAATGAGAAATGGTGAACAACTCTGAGAATATACCGAGCAAAATTGCCAAAAGGAATTGACCAAAACTGGTAGCTGCCAACAGAATGAACAAAGTTTAATTAAAAGAAAAAAGAAAGATCCACCCATTTGACCCAATCAAAAACTTTGAAGTACTATGAAAGTAAAATAAGATTGCCAACCCTTCTTTATTATTTATTTATTTTTTATGCCTACTCTCAATATTTATAGTTGGTTTGCGTGCAACATAAAACCCTTTTTATTTTATTTTTTATTTATTGTAATTAATCGAAGACGAAATCCAGGTCACCAATCAAAACCAGTTTCAAGTACATGCATTTTAAAGGGCAAGTCTCTCAACTGCAATGGCGGTTCGGTAAAGTAATGGCAGTTTAATGAATAAAAACCATTTACAAGTCACCAACTAGAAAGGAAAATATGAATGACAAATATATTAATTAAATAAAAAGGTAATTTGAACAAATACCTACCATATTAATGAAAATTATAAAAATATTCACATAAAAAATATCCATTATTATTGAAAATATTTTTTATTAGTTAACATCTATAATTATTATTTTTTATTTTTTTTTATCTTCTTTTCTATTTTTATAATTTTTATTTATTTTACTGTATATATATTATTTTATAAAACTACATATCACGCTATGAGTATTTTAATTTTAAAATCTAAATTATTTTAATAAGTATTAAATGATATATAATTTTTATAATTATACAATTATATTAATTTTTTAAAATTTTACTTATAATAATCATCTAATTTCTTACGTTTCTCATTTACTATTATAATTTTTATTTATTTTATAATATATATTTTTTATTACACAACATAAATTATGAACACTTTAATATTTAAATAAAATCTTGACATATAATTTTTACAAACTAAAATATAATTTTACAAATTTATTATTTTATAAATGCTTATTTTTACTAGGCCAGCCCACTTTGAACGAGAACCACCCATTTTAAATAACACCCGTCCATTTTTAACGGATAAAATATTTTAAAATAAATAAAATTATAAAAATTATATTTTATTTAATATTTATTAAAATAATTTATTTTAAAATTAAAATGCTTATAATTTTGATATAGTTTTATTAAAAAATATATTACAAAATAAATAAAAATTATATAAGTAGATAATAAAGAAAAAGTGAAAAAATAAAAAATGAGATGATAATTACAAATAAAATCTCAAAAAAACAATAAAATTATTAAAAAAAATTATATTTTATGCAATACAAAATAATTTAATTCAAAAATTAAAATGCTCACAATATTACATAATTTATAGAAAAATATACCATAAAAAAATAAAAATAATAAGAGCATAGAATAAAGGAAAAAAGAGGTAAAAAAAACATAACAAATAAAATAGTAGCTGTAAATAAAATGTTAAAAAAAAATAAAATTATAAAAGTTATATCTCATTCATTATTTATCAAAATAATTTAATTTAAAAACCAAAATGCTCACAGCTTAATATAATTTTATAGGAAAATATACTGAAAAATAAATAAAAATTATAAAAGTACAGAAGAAAAAGAAAAATAACAAAAGAAAATAAATTGCAAAGCTTACTTAAATAACAAAGGATATTCTAGATATTATTAAGGTTTGGTGGGTATTTTAAAAAGATTAAGTGTAGTATTTTTACAATTTTAATTAACAGGGTGGGTATTTACTTACCCTAAATAAAATGACATCAACAACGAGCTGGGCCTTTATATCAGCGAGCAGGAGGTATCGTTGTCCAAACATAGAGTCCAATGTGTAAATATTTTTTATTAAAAAAAGAAAAAAAGAAAGAAAAAGAAAAAGAAAAATTGGTCTATATGAATTGGCTAAGCAAGCAAAGATTTTAAATGCTACGAAAGACACCGCTACAAATATCATATAAACAAATTAAATACAAAATTCTTATGAGAAGCCTCATGAAGTATCAGATAACTTTGCGCCCAAACATGCACAAGTCACCGAGACCCAAAAAAAAAAAAATAGGTTAAGTTAAATTTTGTTAAAAGTTAGTTACACTTTATTGGCTGATGAAAATGGACTGTTCATTTTCCTCGCATTTTCCTTCATATTTTGCTAACATTTCAAACTCTTCTTTTTTACACTCAGGGAAAAACTAAAAAAAAACAATTAAGATTAATCAATCTGTCCTATAAATCATGTTCTTTGTTTAGCATCAATTAAGATTAATCTATAAAATGGCTCAACTGATTTCTCCAACATTAGGAGAACCATAACTTCAATAGATTAAGAAAGGAAGAAGATTGTGTTTACTCTATCCACACTTACTCATTTCTTACCTGACATCAAAGAAGCCAAACAAAAAATATGAGAAAAGGAACCAAGGGAGTGTGGTGGGGTTTGAAATTTCTATCCACAATTTTCATGGAGCTATTGAAATCATAAGAATATATTTAGTTACAGAGTCATGTTTTATGGAAAAAAGAAAAAGGAAAAATATGAAAGTGGTTGAGAAATTTGGACGAGAATAGCTATTCAGTATTCACTCACTCTTTCCTGCTCAGCCTACAAAGTATTCAATTAAGAACTAGGTTGTTGCTAAGGAGGTTGGGCACGCAAAATGCTTAAAGGGAAGTTGACAACCCGTATTGATGAAATAGTGGAAAGAAATGGAGAAAAGGAAATCTTAGAACTTGTTTGATAATACAATTATTTTTTATTTTTGTTTTTAATATTTTCCTCTTGAGTTATGTGTAATTTGGTTAGTTTAAATGTTGATTAGAGTTTGTTAAATATTAGTTAGATTAAAAATGTGAAGGAAAATGAAAAATACAAACCTGAAAATGAAAACACTTAAGTGTTTTCATTTTCTGTTTTTGATTTTATATTTTTACTTAATTACGTAGTCTAATTAATATTTAACAAATTCCAACCAACCTCTAAATTAATTAAATTACACATAACTCAAGAAGAAAAAACTAAAAACTAAAAACAAAAACAAAAAACAACACAACCTTAGCAATCAGAATCTACTATAGACCGAATGGTAGTGCAGGATCCTTATGATGAATAAAACTGATAATGAAGCCAGAGAAATAAGCTACCTTGTTATTGATCAAGTTATGGAGTGCAAGGACACTTCGGATGAGAGAAGAGAGATAAATAACCAACATCATGTCATTAGTTTTTACTGCAAAAGACCAAAAAATTTAGATAACATTAATTAAAAAAAAAATCCCAAAAGTAATATGATTGGCTCATCTAGATTCCTAAATTACAATGAAATGAACATATGGAATATATTTGCAAATAATACCTGCAAATGACTTGATTAACTCAGTCACATTGAGATTTGGAAGCAGATTGAACACATCCTGCAATTTTAATTTAGTAGAATACATAACCAGAATGCTTAAGAACTCAGCAAATTACTTTGAAATCACTCAATCTTGATTTTCTTCTTTAAACCTAATAAAAATTGAGCAAGACTGGAGAAATAACCAGCACCCCAGACAGTCTACAAGACAAGTGTGCTTGTGTGAAGAGATAGAGAAAAGTTGTGGAGATCAATGTACAAATAAGTGAAAATACCTGCAAATGATAAAGTATCTCATGGTTTAGTGGCAGCTTCTGTTCAACAACAAGATCTAAGTAACCACGAATCTCTCGTAAGCGTGCATCCAAACCCTTTAATGCTGTAAGCTTTCCAGTAACCTACAAAGAAAAGGTAATTTTGTATATTTAAATTCACTTAGCCCATAAGTGGGTTTTACATTCAAAAACAGAAGCTTCAGCCTTCAACTTAGAAGTCATTCCTTAAAATGATAAGAAAATATGATTTTCCAACATAAAAATCTTCCCAAAGAAAGAGAAAAAATAAAGATCAAACCTCAGTTGCAAGTGTACTAATAGTTGTATCCTTTACATCCCTCAGCAAATGTTCCACTCCTGTCAATGGACAGGAAGTGCATGTAATCAGTAGATTCAAGTATGACTAGGGAAATAAAAGAAATAAAAATTTTAAATTGTATCTCTACACATTCTGAACAGGAATAAGAGTGCCAACAGGAAATGTAAATTTTTCATCTCGTCGCATACCTATTTCCTCAACCTCATGAGCAGCAATTTCTGAGGGCACATGAACAAAAATCTTTTGGCTCTTTTGAGTAGCATTCTGTTACCACAATCAAACAGGTTAAGCACAAAGAGACAAAAATGGACATGCTTCTAAAAGATAAAAAAACAAAGCTGCAATTTTCATCAATCCTCAACAAATAAAGTCAACTATATAACAATCTGAATAGAAATATCTTGTTAATCAGGACAGAAGTTATATAGGAAAACTAGACCTCACTTTTACCTCTTTAACTTCTTCAATGTCAAAGTATGCCTTGGTGGGTATTCCCAGCTCCATAGGTTGGACATCAATAATGACCAATACAGGATTTGGTACATAGCTATAATCCAGAAAATGAACTATAAGCATGGTCTATACATTAATTGTGTATGTGTATGAGAGCACACATGCATGGGGTGTGTTGAACAAATTTGTCAGAAATATATCAGCCACCAGACAAGGATATAAAATTCATGCCCTGATCTAGAAAAACCTCAACGGCATAAAATAATGCTCCATAAACACTTAATGTTTTGAAAAATAAAAAGTAAAGGCAAAAATTACTCAGTATATAACTATATATTGAATTTACCAAAAATAAAACTAAATATTGATCAAAGAGATATAAAATCTTTAGAAGAGAAAGAGAGAGAGAGAGAAGGATTTGCAGCATTGGATGATGAAATTTTATACACAAGCACATAAACTCTAAACAAGTTTTCCCTGAAAAATGGTCTTACTTGTGAAATAAACTGTGAATATCTAGATCATTCTCTCGCAGCTTTGGCCCTGTACTATACCAACCTACAACATGCTCCTTGGCTGGAAAAATTAACAGAAATCTCATAAAAAAAAAAAAACTTTTCCAATTAAAACCTACCAAAATTGTCATTATCTACAATAAGACGAAAAGAAGTACCATTTATTCTCTTGAACATGGAAAACATTGACTCATGGTAGTTGTGGTCAAGAAACCAAATGCTTGGTTCTTTCTCATCTTCTTCAAAGGGTACTGAAATTTTGAAAAAAAAAAATAAAGTTACATAAAACTATGTTTCATGACAGACTAAAGAGTTGCTAATTATAAATGTGTAAAAAAATGTTAACTGATAATAAGGCCCTCGTAGTAAGTATAGAAGTGGTACATCAATAATACATAATAAAACTTACTAATCATAGCTTTTTCTACTAGAGAATATCTATATTAACGAGTCCTACGTGACAGCTACTATACATGCTCCAAAACACCTTATTAGGCATAACAAGTACTCATAACGACTTTTTAGGTTTCATCAGTCATTGGGCTCCATATTACTTCTTTTTAGAATTTCAACAATTTTTGTCTCTATATCCCTTAAAAATAAAACTACTTATTCCTACCAAGTAGAAAAATAAAAGGATAAAAGAGTATCAGAACCTTTGGTTGAAATAGATGATATCACATTACGGAATAAAATACTAGGACTGAGCCTCTGTCACCAGAAAATCATCTAAAACAAGTAAATAATTTCTTCCAACTTGAGGTCTAGAGCATTAAAACTTATAAAATTGCAAGCCTATTCAACCTTAAACTTCCCAGAAAACACTAGAATTACAGGTGAAAATGAAGTCAGAGCCTAAGGGGCTTAGGCCATACTTTTAGGTAGTGCCTTTGTTGAGCGACCTAGGTTATTTGCTAAAATTAAGGTTTTAAGTAAAAATCCCACCAAAGATATTCCTAATTCACACAAATTAAACAAAAGGAAAATATTTGACTAAAGGTAGACAACCGCAGATTCAACTTTAAACAAAATTTTTTTAAAAAATAAAATAAAATAATTTTTATTAAAACGCCAACTAGCAGTTTCCCCTAAGTAAACAAATATCGTAGCCCTATGTACCCTAAACCTTCCTCTGGCAGCTGAGAAAACGCAGGAATGACTAAAACTGAAAAACAAAATTGAATTCCCTGTAACAGTCCCTTCCACATTATGAGAAATTAAAATCTCAAACTTCTAATCTACTGCAAATAAATTGAACAAATTCGGATCCAACAATGAACAAGAAAATCAGATTCCCAAAAAAAGATAGATAATGCGGCAAATATAAATAAATAAGTGAATTAGAAATTAACGCGACCTGCGTAACTGTTGGAGACGTCGACGACGCCTTTGAAAGAGCTACCGAGTAAAACTCCGACGACTCGTTTGCGAGTGTCCTTGGCGACCCGGTAGTAGTTGTCAACGATGCTGAGTAGAACCAGAGGATGAACTATCACCTTCTCGATTGGCCTCGACAGCACTTGCTGCGTCTTGATCACGTCCATGGCGGTGGGATTTCAGTCTGTCTCCAAATCGTATCGGCCTCCTCAACAGCAACCACAAGAAGGGGGAAATTGAAACTCTCTGCACCATAACGCAAATAAATGGCATGACAATTCCTTTTCCTTCTTCTCCTCCGTAAGCAAAATACGATGACGTTTTGCTCTAATTATTTTTATTAGATTTAAATTTGTTACATAATTCCATAAATAAATAAAAATTTTACACTAATATAAAATTCATTTTATTATATTCCTAATTCCTGTTTTGTTAAATTTTGAAGAAAAAATAATAATAAATTCGTTTTGGAAAAATTTAAATTTGTTTTTCTAACACTATATATTTTTAATAACAAAAGAATTCTATGCCACAAAATAATAAATATGATACTATATTCGCAATTGTAATTCTTCTTTGTTTTTTGAAAAAAAAGGCTTCAGTGGAAAACACATTATATTGGTTGCACAGATAGCCCCTGATGAAATAAAGGAGAAAACGTCGTCGTTGCGATGGTGGTGGGTGGCTGAAGCATATGTTGCCGCTCAATTAAAGAGACGCCGCGTTTTCTCTTCTACCAAACACTCAGAAACTTGGTCATTCTCCAAACTAAGCAGGGAGCCAAGTAGAGTTTGGTGATCTTCCTGGTGCTAATTTGAACTCTTTATCTCCTTTTTTTTTTTTTTCCTCGTTATTATTATTATTATTATTGCTATTTTTCCTCCTCTTACATTGTTTCTCTGACTGAATCATGATTGAACAGAAGCTCAATTTGAATTATCTGATTAAAAAAAGAAAGAAAAAAGAAAAAAATACATATATGATTTTTAGCTGCTTTGTTCAGAATTTTGTGTCCCCTGTTCTGTATATTTTGGACTAACCCTTGTTAGCAGGTGTTTAAGCAAATGGGAAAAGCTTCAAGGGATAAGAGGGTAGGGTTTGATTTTTTATTCGAATTTTTGTTTATCTGATTTTTTTGTTTTTGCAGATTTAGTAATTTTGGTTAATTGAAATGCAGGATATCTACTACCGAAAAGCAAAAGAAGAAGGTTGGCGTGCTCGAAGTGCCTTTAAGCTCCTTCAGATAGACGAGGAATTCAACATATTTGAAGGTGTTCTCTCTTTTTCGCACTTGGGTTTCCCTCAACTTATTTTATTTTATTTTATTTTATTTTATTGGTTTTGTCGAAAAAGATTTGCTAATTGCTATGACATGTTTGAGCAATTAAATTGTACATAATGTTTCATGTCCTTTTATTTTCTTCATTCATATGAAGTAGTTATTGTCAGTTAAATACAGCATAAACTTTTTATTATTTGCATATTAATATCTATATGTGATTTTATTTATTTAGCTAAATGAATTTAGTCCCACAGACTTCTATGCTTTATTGCTATCTCACAAGACCATTAAAGAGATTTCTAGCTTATTATATATTTGAAAAAATGTAGAGACTTTGTGTGTTATGCTGCATAAATTTAAAACTTTTGAGTTGTCGTTTGAATCTCTGAACTTTGGATATTCTGTTTACGATTTTGACTTGCAGGAGTGAAGCGTGTGGTAGATCTTTGTGCTGCCCCTGGTAGCTGGAGTCAGGTATGAAAAGTTGGAGATGAGTGTTTTATTTTCCTCTGGTTGCTTACTTTTCTTTTCTTTTTTCACCCTGAATGTTTATATATATATATATATATATACATGTAGTTATCGAGATTTTTTATTTTTTTCGTTATGATCCTGAAAAATGATAATACAGCATGAGATGTTATAAGTTTAATATCTGTAATGAGGGTCACTGAAGTAAGCAACTTTCCTATTGTTTCCCAGTAGTCCTTATCTCCCTTGCTGTCAACTAAAATCGATGAATTTGTGCTTAAGCAAATCCAAGGTCTTTCTTGTGTATTGGGATGGGTACTTAATGATCTAATTTTTTTACAATCTTCATCAAAAAAATTTTGAATGCTGAGACTTGATAATTTCGTAGTTTTCACTCAGCCAGACCAAAGGCTGGACGCAAAAAGGTTCTGCTAGTGATATGCAATGCCTCTTAACACCTTATATTCCAACTTCTCATATGTAGGTCTTGAGCCGGCAATTGTACCTCCCAGCAAAGGTTTCTCCTGATTCAAAGTATGTTTTGTTGTTTTAATGAATTTTGTGTTATATGTTGATGAATGTTTTAAATTAATATTACAAATGTGCCCTTGCAGTTAAAGATAATTAGTACTTACATTTTCTAAGAAGCCTATGTGTAAACATTTTATATGATTTTTCATTTCAACGGTATCTGCCTCTCATATTAATTCAATTTCATTTTACTCATTGATGGTTTCTTACATGAGTATAAGATAACACGCATGTATATTCATCAATCATATCAAAGATTTACCAACGTCTTCTTTTCAAATATTATCCTCTTAAGAATACCATAAATTCCTAAATCATCAAAACATGCAGGGATGGTGATCTTCCTCTTATTGTAGCTATTGATTTGCAGCCCATGGCTCCAATTGAAGGTGTGATTCAAGTGCAGGGTGATATAACAAATGCTCGAACAGCTGAAGTGGTAAGGATAATAACGTCCTATTTTGTTTTGCATTTTTTTTGTTTGTAGGGTCAGTTGTGTATATATCTTTTTAAAATTACGATTTCATTCTAGTATTGCAAGTAAATGATTCCTGTTTTGGTTGGGAAGTTTAAAAGTCCTCTTTTCAAATTCATTACAAGAGTTGATTGCTCATGAATTGCAAATTTTTTTGGTTGATGTTTGTGACTACCTATTTGAAAGACAGTAGTATTGAAGATTTGGGCAATTAATGGCATTGATGCCAATTTTTTTTTCACTCTTTGTTATGATGCTGAACCTTTTTGGGACAGATGCCATGGTTCAAGTTCAAAGTTCCACTGAAAGATAATGTGTAATATAACATAATAATTCATAGGGATTAGAATTCCTGTGTAAGTTTTGTCAAATAGTTGAATCTAGCATTTTTTTGTTACAGTTGTGTCCCAGTCCACATGTTTCATATAATTTGATTCCCTAAGGAAGAGTATGTTTGTTTACTACATGCTATGTAATTCTCTTTTCTGTCCCATATATAGGTTGGGCCACAATGGCCATAACAAGATTGATTTTAACACAGTTTTTATTTTGTATGCTCTTCTTATGTACTTATCTCCATGAATAAATTGCACAATACGATGATACATATAGAAGACTTCTCTTAGGATTGTTTATATGCAAAGTTTTAGGTTCGTGATTGCTCTTTCCAGAATAAATAATGGAATAATGTTATCTTTAATTTATGCTGCTTTTATACAGGTCATCCGACATTTTGATGGTTGCAAGGCTGATCTGGTTGTCTGTGATGGTGCTCCTGATGGTATGCAATATTAGTTTAGCCCTGCATTTGGAGTTTGTAATATACTATTGACAGAAAAACAAAAGAAAAGAGAAACTAAAATCCTTACTTATTTTCATAAGATTCTTTAATCTTTTGAAATATTTAGATTTTTTTTTTTTTCCATTTCTATGTTATTTTTATATTTCTGTTAACAAAGAATGAAATGAGAACTTAAACCTTTATAATTTTTCTTTTCTTCTTACCCTCATGAATTCCAAACTCCAATCATAACCAAGGGAAAACTAATATGACCTCCTCCCTATATTGCAAGTTTTATGATTCTACCTTTATTTCCAAAAATAACATTTCATTTTCATTGAATTTCTTTTCTTTTGTAGTGCCTTCCCTTTTGTATATAACTTTTTCTGAAAATTTTTGCATTAAAATGTAGTGTATGAAATTGTATGGGTGGGAGGATTGTGTTACTAAAATGAGATTCAACGGATTGTCTTTGTAATTACTGAAAATAGAAAGACAAATATGAAAAATTTTCAAAATTTCATTGGATTACTTTTCTTCGTAAATAACTTTTATTTGCATAAATTTCCTTGCTTGACCTACAGTTACTGGCCTTCATGACATGGACGAGTTTGTTCAATCCCAACTCATTCTAGCAGTAAGTCTTATGTATCTATCATATGCTTGGAATTTCTTTCTAAAGCAGTTCATCATTATTTTGCATAATGATTGGGAAAGGAGAGCATGTGATACACATGCAAATTATTGTACTATATTAAGTTAGTCATATTAGATATTGATAGTCCATGTTAGTGTGACATTTATCTAGTTGTTTTAGTTGGTGCCTGCATGTAGTATTTTTGTCACTTATCTATATTCTCCTCATATGTATTACCTCATTTACAAGTACAAGAAGCAAGTCCTACATATGATAAAAAAAAATTAGGATGCAAGAGCTCACCAGTCAAGCTTTTTCTGTAGATGGATCAAAGATTCAATTCAAGGTCCTCTTGGCTACTATAAACTGAAAATAATAAGTTCAAAATGATAAACTGGTTGACGTTTATGTAATCCATGGTTCCAGAGCTATTTGAACATATTTTGCTACTATAATAAGAATCTTAACACTGTTTTTCCTTTAATTTGTATTACACAATTTTACCATGTTGGCTACCATTTCAAATAATTGCTTATTTTGTGGTTTATTTGCACAATAATTTCAACAATGTTCTAAATCTTGTTGAAGTTTTATTGAACTGATACGAGCTGGTGGGCCTTCCTCCCAGGGCTTAACGATTGTTACTCATGTACTTAGAGAGGGTGGCAAATTTATTGCTAAAATATTCCGTGGAAAAGATACAAGTCTTCTCTACTGTCAGGTACATTAAATGCTTGTTTAGAATTCTCAATTCCTGGTTTTAATTTTTAAAATGTGATATACTTATATGATAGTTCTTTCCTGTAATTTGTGGTCAAATAATGTTTTAAAAACTTTTTATGTTATGGTATGTCTATATGCCATTATAACCTTACTTTTTTAGAACGGGTTAAGTTGTAAACCAGGTTTAAAAAAATAAGTATTGATAATCATTGCTCTAATATTGCTGTAATATTTTTGAGCCAATAGGTAGGGTGGTAAACTTCTAGAGAAGCCAATGGGGCTTATGCTGGAATATCACCATCATAATAACTACAGCAGTATTTTATTTGTCACTTGTTTCCTTAGAAGTGTTGCGTGGGGACAAATTCACACTTCTTTTTAATCAAATAATAAGAAAGTCCTTTGTCTTCAATACTAAAAGAAAATATGAAGTTGAGAATTTCCCTCATTTTTTGTTGTTAAGTATCCATCAATTTGTAGCATATATTCATATGACAATTGGCAAAAAAGTATGTAGTGGAGTGATTACATCTCAAATTAATTTCTGTACTGTTTAGGGTTAACCTGAAATTGGTCTCTTAAAATAAACTTTTAATAATGAATATTCGCTTCTTGAATTGGGAATTGCAGTTTTCTAGTGTAATAATGCATAATTTTGGGCCGACTGATATTCTAACGTGTTACTTTCCATTAATGGTCTAGATGTTGTACACATATCTCTGTCTTATTATTTTTTCCCTTTCAGGTTCTGCCACCTGAAAATGGCAAAACATTTGTTTTTCACGCAACTTCTGAAGTAGAATCAATTTGTTTGTAAGCTTTTATCATCAAGTACCATTATTACATCGATTTTCCCTTGTTGTTTTGCTTCTTATCTTGCAGCTGAAATTATTCTTCCCAACAGTGACTTTTGCTAAACCAAAAAGCAGTCGGAACTCCAGCATAGGTAACACTACGGATTTTGTCTCTTTACTTGGCATCTACGTGCTTGGCTCTTTTAAGTTTGATATGATTCTAGCCCAGAAAATCTGTCCTGGTAAGGTTTTGTCAATTTGGAACCTTACCTTTCCTAGGAATTTGCCACGCCTAAATCAGGGCAAGGTTCTGCCAGCTAAGAAATAGGGCTGTTAATAGTAAAATCCTGCTAAGAAATAGAATGATCTCGAAATTCAAATAAAATGAAATTAGATATTTGCAATCCATGTAATTATCAGTGACACATTGCATACAGTGGATCCTTTAAGACTAGCGTGTTAAGAATGTGGAGATAGGGCTTTGATCTTCTTCTGTTGTAATAAATGTTGTTATATATTGTGTGGCTTTGATCTTCTTCTGTTGTAATAACTGTTGTTACATGTTGTGTGACGTACAGAGGCATTCGCTGTCTGCGAGAATTATTCTTCTCCCGAAGGCTTTAACCCAAAAGATCTGCATCGCCTGCTAGAAAAGGTCGGAAGTCCTTCTGGAGTAGATGATTTAGGTAAACACCCAAAAACCATATCTCTTTCATATCCAACATCTTACATTATAACAAAATTGACAAATGTGCTTAGAACTACATTCCAAGATAAACAATTCAATTCCTGAAGTTTCAACATAATTATCCAAACCCAGTCTTGAAATCGGATCTTGGTCGAAATTAAATTACTAGTTTTGCAAATTGTAAAACTAAACTGTCATTGATTCTCGTTGGTAAAACTGTTGCTTTGGCAGATTGTAGTAGTGGGTGGTTGGAAGGGCCAAACAAGGTGTATATTCCATTTTTAGCTTGTGGGGACCTTAGTGGGTATGATTCTGACCGTTCATATCCACTGCCCAAAGTTGCTGATGGAACTTATCAGAGCTTAGATCCTGTTCAACCTCCAATTGCTCCTCCCTATAAAAGAGCACTTGAACTCAAAAAGGCTTCAAGCCATGGCATTCGAGAGCTTGAAAATCTTACCTTGGAACCTTGATTTCTATACCATTTTTTTATGTAATTGTTTTTAAATCAGGAATAATTAGATTTATTGTCATTACTATGAAAAGAAAAAAGAAAAAGAAATTAGTATAATATCTTATGGTTTATAACTTTTTAAGATTATTCTTTTTGTATTTTTTTTTTTAAACACAGATAAATTCTATTCTACTATATTCTAAAGAGACTAAAGGGAAGAGAAAAATTTCATACCTGGTCGATTTTAAGCTCGAGGTTAAGAATTTTGGTCGAATTCGGATCTCGAAACATGAGCTGGTAATTGTCATTGATCCAAATTAGTGTCCGTAAAATTACTTTTTTGTATTTTGAAAAACTATAGATTATTTGCATTAGATTTTTTTTTTTTTTTTAAATGTTTTGTATCCAAACTTTGCCGTCAATCATTAATTTACTGCTGATCAACACAGGTAAGATGTATTCTTTTTACCAATTGATATGTTACTCTTTCTTACATACGAAACCAAATAAATCTGTAATTTTAACTTACATATCATACAAATTCTGTTCTATTTCCAGTTTTTGTTTTCTTGGTGTGATGAAGATAGAAATTTTATTGGTAATCACGAGGTCTCACACTGTACGCCTTGGGATGTTTTAATCTTTGTGCAAATAGATCCAGGTATAAAAATATTGAAAGAATAAGGGACTTTGCCATCAGCTACGCATAAAGTTTTAAATTATTTTTGAAATTATATAATTGGTATTAATATTTTTTAATTGTCTAATTTATAAATGCAATATATTTTTGTTTTAAATATAATATTTTTAATTTTTTAACGTTAATTTAAATTTATTTATTTGTCCAACCACTATCATTTACCTCAATTTTGAATATAAAATAAATAAATAAAAGGTACATCTCAACTGTTAAAAATTATTATATTTATTAGTTTGAGATAATTTATAATTATTTTTTAAATTTAAAAACATTAATATTAATTTTATAATATAATAGGCAATTTATAATTTTATAATAGTTCGGTGAGCATTAGTCCTAAAAAATTCAAACAAAGTGAGTAGTGTTCCCAAAAACTCAAATAATAAAACTAAAAAAATAATAATAGGATATTCGAGTTTTGTTTTAATGACTGTGGTCCTGAGAGTGACTTTTCCTTTGAATATTGGACACATGGAGCCCACTTCGAGAATGGTCAGTGTCTATTAGTTGGTCCTGGTAGTGAAATGGCATACAACCCAATTAAATTTCAACTAACCGAGTTCACAAGACCAAGTCGTTTTGCTAACAACTTTTTAGCTACTTTTTTTTTCCACACAAAAAATAATAATAATAAAAGAAATAAATAAATAAGCCCTTTTAGGTTGTATTTTAGGATTGAATTGCTTATATAGTATGCTCGTTTTTTACACTAAAACTTCATTTTAGATCTTTGTTTTTTTTCGTTATAATTATATATCTATTTTTGGTTTTAATTTTTGGGCTCTGATAGGTTTTTTCTGGCATAAGTTATCTTATGCTCTGCCCGTATATGTATTCCACCAAAAACGAGTAGGATTTGGACAATGCAGGTGTACAAATTTGACTTATATAATATTGGATAATTTTCTATTTTTAACAAAGAGTAATACGTATTGGAGCTAGAAATTACTCAAGAGCTCAGATAATTCCAAGTAGAAAAAAGAAAAGAAAAAAGAGAGAGAGAGACCAATTAAACACAAATCAACACTGTGATTCTTGCACTGCTTTTCTTAAAACCAAGTCTACACATAATTAATTAAACCACTATTTGTCATTAGCATCACCAAATGAATCATAAAATCCAATAATCATTTTTTTTTAATTTTCTTCATTTACATTTTTTATTTTTACTCTTAAAACAAAATATTAATTTCTAACAACAATTGGAAGAAACCGAGTTTGACCTTTGCAATGAGGAAGCAGAATTCAAGAACTCTATGCAATCCTCTAAAGCTTCAGCCCTATGAGAGTCAAGCGCTACTGGGTCTGAAACTGACCTTGACCTTGTCAAATTAGACGTGGTCGAAGACGACGATACCTTCCTTGAAGATCTTCTCTTGGATGACGACACAACACATATAACTCTCACCACCTTAGTCCTCAGCCTACGTAGAAACCTCATGGCTGAGAACCCTGATTCTTTGTAAACCCTAAAACTACTCCAAATCCTAGCCACTGATCTCTTCCTGTTTCCCGCTACTCGGTTTCCTCCACCACCATGTCCATGTTTTAGAAAGATCACCGGCTTCTCGTTTACGTCGGGACTGAAACTTACACGTGGACCTTTTCTTGACATGTTAGAGTTGAGAAAAAAGATACATACAAGAGGTTTGATGATGACCAAGAGGAGGAGGATATATAAAGGAGAATTTGTGAAGGGTAAGAGACAGTTTAGATAGGGTTTTAAAATGAGTATTTATTGATGGAAACAAATAAGAGAAAGAAATAATAAAAAAAAAAAAAAGAAAAGAAAAGAAAAGGAGGATGGTGAAGAAGAGAGAGAGAGAGTGTGTGTTTTTTCTAAGCGAGATGAAAAATGGGCAAAGTAGCTAGTGGTTTGTAGAAAAGCAAAATGCTTGGTTTGACTGCAAGACCCATATATAAAAATAGAGCCTAAGATAGTTTCCTATACGTGCATGAGCCATGCACATGGAGTAGTATTTTATGTAAGAAAAAAGCAACGCCAATCAGAGACACTAACTTCAACATGAGGGCAAGTGAATTAATTAATCGGGCCCATTTGATAGCGTTCATGTTTCAGTTTTTAATTTTTTTTAAAAAATTAATTAATCGGGGCCTTTTGACAATGTTTTGTTTCAGTTTTTAATTTTTAGTTTTTTTAAAAATTAAAAAGTTATATGTAGTTTATTTAATTATAAAATTAATTAATAATAATTAAAATTAATTTTCTCATCTTATCATAAATTTTAAAAAGCAAAAATAATATATATATATATATATATTAAATGGAAAAGAGTTTAAAATAGCTTTTAATTTGTTATTTTTCCTTAAAGTTGATTGAGATGTTTAATAAATTTTAATTAATTTTTAAATTAAACAAATTATATACAACTTTTAACAAAAAATTAAAAGAAATATAAAATGTTACCAAATAGAGGGGCAAGTAATTAAAGATAATGAGATCGAGGAAAAAATTTTAAAAATGTTGTTTGGTCAAAAGCGAAGAATAGTACTAGTGCTACTGCTACTACAGAGATCTAGCAAGAGATTATAAAAGGGAGATAGGAACAAAGAGAGACAAAACCACTAGATACTCTTCTCATCAGCATCAATTTTTAGGTGGGTAATTTTAGGGACCTACTCTTCTACTTTTTGTTTTTTTGTCCATCTTGATTCTATTGAGGATCATAATTTTTTTTTTCTCTCTTTGAAGTAAGTAGTGGACCATTAAAATCTGTTTGGTAGATGAGAATCTATTTGAATAAGAGAGAAAGGGAGAGGGGTTGGGAAATGGGCTTGGCGTGCATATTAGGGAATTCAACTTTCTTTTTTTTTGGTTTTCTATTCTTTTTTAAAAACCCTCTTTGGCAGATTGAAAATTCTGTTTCCTGAGATGGTTCTTTTTTTCTTTTTGACTAAGAGAGAGTATCTTAAAAAGCTACAAGTCATGCACCCCTCAGTTCCCTATACTTGGAGTATACACACAGCGTCTTCTTTTGGTCAAGAAGTTTCATTTTGTTGTTCATACACACCAAGCAACGAATGTAATTAACGGATTGCAATATAGAGAATTTAATAGTTGTATATATTTGAGAGATTTTAATTATGATTGGCCCTAATTAAACATGTTTTTGAGGTCATGCCTCATCGTTTTTTTCTTTATCTTTGACTATATTATGTATATGAGAAGCTTGGAACAATTTTCATGTCTATTATTTTTATTTTTTTCAATTAATTAAATGCATCATGTGAAAATGACACTCAAAACCCAATTGGAAATCAATTATTAATTTTGAGGTGCAGAAAAGCTTGAGTCTTTTGAATCAAAATGTTGAAATATGTGATGACTTGTGAATTTAAGAGGGATAATTTAAGAGGCATGGAAGAAAGAAAAATAGATTGTGATAGAATTGAATTCAAAATGAGTGAAACGCCATGTAGTTGGACTTAAAAGTCAAAGGACTTTATCTTGTATTTATATTTGAAAGCTAATTACTTTTTTTTTTTTAATAAAAAAAAGAGTTTTAATGTGGAAATTATCAGTTTAAGATTTTGTTAGAAGATAAGGTCTTGTTGCTACTCCAGTTTTATAATTTTTAAAAGTCTAAAATAGTAAGCCCACTCTCCTTACAGTTTCCCCTCCGCCTGAAGTTTAACAAGGCTGAGTACGAGCTACAAACTTGATACAGCTTAAATGTATGAATTTGTCATTGGACTATCCATGAGAAGGGAACTTAACTCAAGTCTACAATTTCAACCATACGAGTGTGAGAAGTATATCACTAAGTTAACCCATTTGTTAAAGTATATATAATTTATAAAATAAGATCATATATTAGATATTATCAATATAAGATACATGTCTTTATTCTCTCTCATGATACTGAAGTCACCAAATTTATTTATCAAATTTTGGATACCAATTAATATGACAAATGTCATTGGCCGAACTAAGAATTAATTCATTTATAAATGAGTAATGCTATCACTAAGCTTAGTAGCTGACTGTACATTGGTTTTATACTAAAATTTTATTTGGGAAAAACAAACTCCTAAACTCTAGAGCTAATGCTAATTCAATTATTCCATGCCAGTATTGGACCCATTAAAAATTATCTAAAAATGTATCATTACATCATTTGGTAAACAAAATTTGGTATTTTTAATAGTACTTCAAAAATTCTATTAGTGAATTCATTGTTTGCTTAAACAATATATCAATCTTAATCTTGTGGATGAATTCCACGCCTCTAATATCACAAAACAATAAATTAAGGAGAACAAAAATAAAAAGATGTATGTCTATACCATTCAGGGGCCTTAATACCAGAAAAGATACAAAATTATGTTAGGCTGAAAACAATGCAAAACATCAAACATATAGTCCTACCTCTTACTATATACTTTTAGTATTAAAAGAACTAAAATGATCGTTAATCAGTAACTAAGCCAAAGATTTCTTTTGAAATTACTTTGTTTATTCAAAGATGTATCTATGAAATTGTTGGATCTGCTCTTGATGTTTAAACAATCCCTTAGCCAAATTGAAGGATATGATAGTATAAGTTTTGTGATTTGGTGTGTATCAGAATTTTTCATTGCCTTTAGGAAAACATAGCAAGTGAAAAGTGATTATGATAAATATTGGATTAAGGTTCAGATATGATCACTTCTTTCTGATGTGATATGTCCACTTAAGATGGGAGACGCTAGTCCAATATTCATCAATCCTAAACAATTCAGAAGGCCCTTAAATTTGGAGAGCACTACCTATTCTAAGATCATGTTATAGAGATCCCAAAGGTTGAAAGACACAAGAATTATCATATGTTTAAATTATTCGGGATTGATAATCAAAGAGCATGCTAAAGGAGTCTTTGGTATGAAGCAAAAATTTTGAGTGGCACATAAAATGGTATGAGTAGCTATGATGACATGGATGAAATCATAAAGATAATGGAAAGTGGGTTTTCAAAAAAAGAGAATATGAGAGGAATATCAAGCTTTAGAGGCTAAGATAGGAATATGCAACAACATTATCTTTTCCTTTCATTGTCTTAAAGTAAAGAAATATTTCAAAAATCATTCCTGCCATCGGAATAGAATTTGAATACTCTTCAATAAGAGAGAAGTTTGTCTCATAATTGAAACGAATAGGGGATTCATATATACCGATTTCTTACAAAGGCAAAGGATCCAACCTTTTATTTTCTTCTTTTTTTAATCCACTAGAAGAGATTTCATCTCTTCTTTTTTGCTAATTGGATAAAGGATGTAGCAATTAAATCATCTTGA
Source organism: Rhamnella rubrinervis (assembly GCA_007844105.2). Classification (NCBI taxonomy): domain Eukaryota; kingdom Viridiplantae; phylum Streptophyta; class Magnoliopsida; order Rosales; family Rhamnaceae; genus Rhamnella; species Rhamnella rubrinervis. The sequence goes on along the minus strand of CM017580.2, from coordinate 15,087,016 downwards.
GGATTCTTCGAGACTAACTTTAGAAGAACCATTAGCATATATGTTATTGAGAATCTGCTAAAAACTTTTATTTTTGAACCACTATTAGGATGAATTTGGGTTAGGTGCCAAATGTTGTTGTAGTCCTTTCGGAGATAAGCTTATGAGCCTTCTATTTAGAGATAGGCTTTTAAATAGACTTATTGAGACTTGGATCTTTTAAAGATGGGCTTACCTTGCTTGTGGGAAAGTTTTGACTCCCTTAAATATAGGTCTTTGGAGAGTCTCATTCCTCTAGAAATTAGCTGATGGGTCTAAATCTTTTAAGTATTCTGCTCCACTGAATTTATGCACAAAGATACACTAAACTTGTTTGTATAGTACCATGACGCCCCCCTTAGGTTCTTTGTCTTGTGTATGGTGAGCTGAGTTAGGAAGATTCTTGAGTTAAGAGAATCCTAACCTCATCACAAATTCAAAAAATACCTAAAATAAACAAAAAATAGTATAGACAATATAGGAATGATTTTAGGTTAGGTGTGTGGCTTTTGCTGTAAAATAGATGGGTTTATAATTCCTTTAAAAAGAGGCTTTAGTATAGACTAAGTCCTATGAAATATGGGTCTCCAGAATATCTCGAGTACTTTGAAGAGTCTTGAATACTTTGAAGGTTGTTGTCGTCAATGCTTTGAAGGTAGTCCTCCGAAAATTACTGAATGTTTTGAAGGTTGTTCTCTTGAATGTCTTAAAGGTAGTCCTCTAGAGAGTTTTGAATACCTTGAAGGTGGTCCTCCCAAGCATCATGAATACTTTAAAAGTGGTCCTCTTTAGTGCTTTGAAGGTAGTTCCTTAGAGAGTCTTGAATGCTTTGAAAGTGATCTTTTAAAGAGCCTGAGATGCTTTGATATGCTTTACTCTAGAGAGTCTTATTATAGTTCAGAGTTACTAATTATCCAGATCTGCAGTCACATGCTTTATTTGGAAATGGGCTTCCAAATAGAGTTGTTGAGACTCCAAACTTTTTCTATCATGTAAGAAGCTTCCTCCAGAGATCTTGAATGAAGTCCAAAATCACTAAATACCCAGATATATAGCCTCCTTGCTTGATGACGAGCCAAGTTTAAGCAGCATCTAAATGAATAACAAAACAGTAGAAAAAAGTACAAATAGTATATCCATTCCACAAAATCATCACAATATTGTTCATAATATTCTCATAGAAAATAATACAGTATAATCACAACTCACAAAAGGTAAATATAATACTTCATAATAACTAAACAAAATATTTCATAAGTAAAAGAGAGACTCTCAAGTGGATATGGATTAAGAGAGCAAAAGCTATAACATTAAGGTTAGTAACTTGCAAGCCAAAAACTAAAATAAGTGTAAAAAAACAATAATATTATTCCATGTAAACACATAGGAATGAGAGATGTCAACATATACATACAAGTTGAATGACTATTTTAATGCAATGTAAACAAGAAAACACCCTTAAAGGCAAAGAAAAGATGAAAATGAAAAAAATACTAAAAGATCACTTCCATTAATTTAAATTAAAGATATTTTCTAAAGTAAAATACATAAAAGGCCAATTTTTAGTATAGATCTAAAGGAAAACTATATAAAGACCAGTTTTGGACATAGATCTAAAAGAAAAAGTTCAAAAAAGGCTAAGTTTGGTGTAAATTTACCTTTATAAAATTCTGTTTCAAGACAATTTTCAAAGGAAAAAGATATTAAAAAAAAACTCATTTTTGTATAAAAGGCTATGGAAGTCATGAGAAAACTTAAAACTTTTTTCTCTTGCAAGAAAAAAATATTTTTAGCATATAGGTCCCTTAAAATGTAGTTTTTTCTCCTCTACTAAAATTACATATTGATGGGTTTATATAGAGGTGAAGCAAAGAGAATGTAGAAGATAAGAGATCTCTTTTCGTTCATAAAAAATTTAAAAACACAAAAATGAAACTTTTTTAAAGTGGTTGAATCTTCCACTTTTCTCTTTGGTAAGCTTAAAGAGCTCCCTTTTAAGGAAGAGAACTAAGAAAATCCAAAGTTTTCTTGGAGATTTTCCTCAAAAAAAGCTTTCTACGTGGGTGAGAGAGATGTAACTTCCATAAATAGCATTTTGATGGTGAACTTAGAGTGTCTTCCCTTTTGCTTTTTCTATTTTTGACAACAAAATTGAGTTTTTTTTTTTTTTTTTGTGATGATGGTGGAAAACTAAAGAGAATGAGAAGGAAAAGGAAGAAGAAAGAAAGAGGAGAGAAATAAAAAAGTGGACAAATGGTCTTGTAAAATGTGAGTTAAGGGCTTTTATGTGGTAGGTAAAAAGATGGTTTTTGTGTGTGAGAGACAACTAAGCACACTTGCTTTTTAACAATTCAAATAGGCTTTTAAAAATATCTCATCCAAGAGAGCATCCAGAGAATTATGATGGAGAAAAAATTGAGAATTCGGAGAAAAGTACATATAAAGAGAAGTTCATCCGAAGAGTAGTATGTCCAAAAAGGTGTACGTTTGGAGAGGAATATGTTTGAAGAAAAATATGTTTAGAGAAAAGTATAGAGATTTTTAAAAAGAACTTGTATGATTTAATATTCATTTTTTGGAAATGCAAGACGTGGGGAAAATAAATGCTTAGCTTGTAAGGAAAGTTTGGTTAAATAAAATATTATTTAAAATAAAAATATTTTGTCTTAAAAGTAAACAAAATAATTAGTGAAGATAAAGTTAAATTTATGAAAAATTAAATAAAATGTGCCACTCTCTTCTTTCTTTAATGGGCTTGGATATTTAAATGGATTAAGTCCAACTAATGATTAATAATAGCAATGAATAATAAAAAGTTGGCTTGGAAAATTACTAACCTACTTACTTAGAATATTTATTTAAACCAGTAGACTCAAAACTCCCTAGTGGACTAGTCCAGTATAAATATAATCTGAATCCTACTATATAGCTTTTGTGCCAACCAAATCATACCCCATTGAAAAGTCCCACTAAATCGTCTAGGCCCATTTTCTTATTAAAATCAATCTATAAGTGTCTTTCAGACTTAGTGGGCTACTAATTCTAAATTGACTACTATCAACAGCTATTATATGTTTTCTTCTTATTCATTTGTCCACGGTGGTATAGGAATTACATGTGCAATTGATGTCCCAGATATAATGTCCATCAACCGGATCTTCAAAGAAATAGATTAGATATTCAATATGATCAAAGCTTTCAATAGGTATGTAGTTAGGCTTTGTAGGTTTCCAATGAGGTATCCAGTCATGACTCCAATCTACTAAGGCAAATTGAGTCTCAAATCCTTTTGGTGTATATTCATCTTATTTGAACTTATCTGTTTGGCTGTCTGGCAAAGATATGCTCTAAGGCCTGGATTGGTTCCTAATGTTAGTGAAGCTTTTCATAATTAGTTATCCACGCTTCAAGAAGTAGTTGTGTAAGCTCATCCCTAGAAATTTGTCAAGGGTATGAACACAACTTGGAACCTGTTAAGAGTCTACAATAATGAGTAAGGCATCATTAGATGAATTTGTTAATGTAATGTTTAAGATATGATTCTAAATTATGTAGACCATCTGGTAGTGTATAGTTGCCACTATAGTATCCTAAACTTGCAATGCTCAAACTATATAGAGTTGGACCTTTAATGTATATAGGAAAAGTTTGTCTGAAAGTGTCATGTTGAAGTTAGGGAATAAAGTGACAACACAATGCTAGTCTTCAAAGTGACTCCCCATTACCAATACATGTATCTTGGTACTGTAAATATCTTGTATCAAGGAGAGCAATCGTTGCAGTAACTGGTAAACCTTTTCTATAATGATATGACAAAGCAAATCTAATTTCCCCAAATTGAAAATGAGTATAGCCCTATTTTTGCCACTGGGGAACAAACTGGGATGGAATAATAAAAGTCACGAATTGTTCTTGTTGAGTTAATGGAATAAGATGTTGGTCAAAGGATGTAAAAGCTACATATTCCTTGATAGCTTTAGAAGGCTTATAGATAAAAGCTTTTGCACATTTGAGAACAAAAGAAAAGGGCTTTGTGAAAAGCAATATAAGGATTTAATCAAGAAAGATTAGTAATTGGAATTTTACTATCTTCAAGAAGATAAGTATACTCATATAACAAATCAAGTACAAAAGTAGTAGATTTTCTCATAAAATGAGAGATGGAAAAAGAAGATCTGTAAATAAGAGGTAAATCATTCGAACTGGAACTAAATGAATTTATGATAAAAGAAGTTGCAAATTCCTTTAGGATAGCTGAAATTTAGCTTTGGGTTATGTGATCATTATACTTCAAACATCTGGATCTGATACCATTTATGGGTCTTAATACCAAACAAGATACAAAATTATGCTAGGTTAAAAACAATGCAAAGCATCAAACATGTAGTCTTGTCTCTCACTGTATCCTTTCGGCATCAAGAGAACTAAAATGATCATTAATCATTACCTAAGCCAAAGATTTATAATATCAGAGATCCACAATAGTGTCAATGATAAAGCATACTCTCTTTGTTTTAATTACTTAGGGATATAGTAATTAGCAAAATTATAAGTCATTCCCATAAATTTTGCAAGGAAAGAGATTTTAGAACAACATACTTTTATTACAATAAGAGATTTTCCAAACAAAGGCTAAATATGCCCTCACCTAAGATAGACAACCCCTATTTATAATTAAAACTTGAAATCAAACTAGAAAATGAGCTTACACATAACCATATCTTATCCTTATAGATTAATCACCATTTACTTAATGACAACTAGCCTTATCATATGGCTTACAATATACACATGTTTTATATAAACTTAGTCTAAAATAAGGGGCTCATATGATGGGGACATGTTTAGATCATCTAAGCACAAGGGGGAGTTTTCTTCATAAGCAACTATAGGTCTTTCAAAGTCTTTTTATTGATCAGAGTCTATTAGTTGTATGTCCATTGGTTGTGTACTTGTCAGAATAGGGTCTTGTTATATTATAACGGGGTCTATCTCATATGCATATTGGGAATCTTGCGAAAGTGGATTAGTTCAATCAATATCATGTAGGTCTTTAACAGCTTGTGGGTGAGCAATACTCATTTTAGGCTTGGCAATGACTGTAGCCAAACTTCTCAGTCATTTCAAAAGCTTTTGGAATATCTTGGAGGATATCCAAACAAACATGTTGCATCCTCTTTTAGAGAAAGCTAGAATTCAAACAAAAAACTATTAATTAAAAATAAAGTAAGGAAATAAGAAGTTAGATAAACCAAACAGCTAAACATTTATGGTCGTGTTTGGTGATTAGGACATGGTGGGACTAGGATAAATTTATCCAAAACTTAGTGAAGTCTGATATTTGGCAATAACTAGGACTAATAGAGTTTGGGTTCAGATTAATGAAAGTGAATTATTTTTGTCTAATTTTCTAATCCCCTTCGCCCCCCCTCCAAAAAAAAATTTTTTGATTGGCCAAGGCCCCGGACTTCTCATTCTTGCATTTTGACTTTTTTCACACATCATGCTTCGAAGCTCTCATCTCAGCCCTAAATTTTTTTCTCTCATCATAAATCGATAGCCATTGAAAGCGAGTCATTCTCTAAGATCTCGGTCCTTTTTTTTCTTAAAAGTTGATCTTTATATCCTTTTTTCTTGACCATCTCTGGCTCATTTGGTTTCAATGACTCTGTATTTTAAGGTATTTTTATTTTGTTCTTTATTTCCTGGATTTGATTTTTCTATGTTTGTGTTTTGAATGAATTGTGAATTTGTATTTTATTTCTATTTAATTTTATCTATGTTGTTTCTAAGATTTGATTTTTCAGTATAGTATTTTTTGTTTTTAGGATTTGATTTTTGCAAGGTGGATTTGCTATATATTTGATTTTATATAAATGATTTATGTGATTTCTATATTATATCAATAGTGTTTCTATAATCTCTTTCTCAATCTCAAATCCATATGTTTGAACTCATCCACAACTCTAATACACCTTTGTTTTTATAGATTTTTCCTAAAAGATCCATCTCTAACACATGAAAAAAACAAAGTGCCAAAACTAAACTATATAGAAGAGAGAGCTCCGAAAGACCTCTGTGATTTTTCTGCATACTTCAACTCTGAAAGAACAAAGAAAAGGAAGGTGCCTTTAATACATACATATATATACACACGACTATTTATAGTTAGAAACCCTTAAAAAAATTATTTTAAATATAAATTTAGGAAAATATATATATATAATATATATATTTTTCAAAAAAAAAATTGTTAGTTTAGTCCAGCGTGCACCAAATACAGAATAATAAATTTATAATTTTGTTTAAGACTATACCAAATACAAGAAAATACAAATTGTCGTAGTTCTAATTTAAGCTAGTTTAGTCTTAGTATAGGTTCAAAAATTAGTCATATTCAATTCTACCTACCAAACACAGTCTATAAGAACTAGTTGAGCCAAAATAACTTCAACAAACGTTAATAAATGATTGGACCCTACCCATTATATAAAAGAGTTTTTCGATGTCATGTCACCTTTAGGGGTATTTTGAATTATTTTGATCAGTTTCAGTTGAAATTAAAATTTTAACCAGTTAGACTATGGAATATACGAAATTATCCCTGCGCATTTATTTTGTCTGAAAATATCATCTATGAACTCTCCAGCTGAAACCAAAGTCGGTAACGACTAAAAAACAAATTCAAACTAAGAAGGAAGAAAATGATTGATAATCAATCACAATGGCACATGAAGACCTTATCCAATGTTGGGCAAGCTCAAACTAAATGGTATGTTCTTTTTATATCAAAATTTGAATTATTTGAAAGTAAAAAAAAAAATGTGACTCATCTTCTAAGCAAATCATTTATCTCATTGTGAATTTATAGTATTTTTAATGATTTTGGTGGATAATTTAAACTGTTTTTTGGTTTAAAGTTTATTAAAGCCAATTTTGAATAAAAATAGTTACGAAATTGTAATGAAAATAGAGACTTCACTAATTATAATTTCTCCTGACGAAGTAGCATTCGATATTGCTGAAATCATTCACTATTGACGAAGTGTGAATTCGTCTTGACATTTGAGAATTCGCTAACGATGAAGTGATTTAATAGTGATGAAGTTAAAAAATTGTTTTAGTTGTTGTACATACATACATGGTTTGCTAATGAAATGAATGCAATATAATGATGGATGATATTGTTCTTGTGATTACTGTTTTTTATAAGGGCAAATGGATTTAGAAAGATGGTGGTCAATGGATTTTCCATAACTATAGGATAAAAATTATTAATATCAGGGAGATGTTTGCAAATATAGATTTAGATAATCAAATATATGATTGTATTAATGTATATAAGAGCAGATATTTTGTCAGAATGAAGTATCAATACACTCAATGTGAGCTTCCATGTGATTCAGAAAGTGTATGACGAGATAAAGATGTTAGAAATTTAATATGGATTATAAAAATTATAAGACAATCACTCCATTGTTTGTTGAAGTGCTGCTCACAGTTTCTTCATTCAACAATATAAATTCTTCACTAGAAGGAATTTGTATATTTAATTCTGATAGTGGAAGCAACCATACTCAACAATATATAGTTTTTAAACAAATTGGCTCATCCTCAAAGACTTGTGATATTAATGGAAAAGACAAGGCCAATGATGTAATCATAGAAACTATAATTTTTTACTTGTCGGATACTGAAGTACTGGAAACTCCAGTGTTTAGTATGCATGAGACTCAGTAAACTCAACACCAATACTTGAACATTCATAATGAGATTGATGTTTGTGTCGATATTATTTTTCCTTCTAATGAAAATTATGCAGACAGACATTATAACAACAAATACATGGATTGACCACATTAATAATGCAGTCCATATTCCCACTATACTTCCTATCATCTATCTATGTGGTGTGACAACTTCAGAGTCAACTTTTACGACACCTTCACCTCTATGAATGATGGCAAGTACTTACCTGTCCACAAATAATGCTAATGCTCATTCATTAAAAACTTCCTTTCACTATTTGAATATCGATTCAGGCAGCTCTGAGAATGGGGTTACTAAGCTTGGTTACATGTATGATAGTAAAGAGGAACTCCGAAATAAGCTCCATATAAAGGCAGTTAAGCAAAATTTTGAGTTTAAAATAGTTAGATCATCACCTAATCGTTACGAGGTTTTACATTCATGATAGTTGTGATTGGAAAGTCCGTGCAAACAAGATGCATAAGTCAGAAAACTTATTTAGGATAAAAAATTGTTAATATCAAAACACACTTGCAGTTTTAAGAATAAGGGAGTTAATGAGGACAACAGACTAGCAAATTCACATACAAATGATCATGTAATAAGAGATAAATATGATGGTATTGCTCGAGTATATAAGCTAAAAGAGATAATGCATGATATTCATATGAAGTATGGAATTAAAATTGGATATGATAAGTCATGACAAGCAAGGGAATATACACTTAAAAGTGTTTAGGGATCAGTTAAAGAATCATTTTGTATGTTGCTTTTGTATTTTGCAATGTTAGCAAAGATAAATCCAGAAACCATTACCCATATTAAAACCGATGAGGACAATTCATTTGGATATTGTTTCATGACATTAGATGGATGTGTAAATAGATTTCAAAACTCTAACGGTTGATCATTGCAAGTGATGGAACAACTTTCACTGTATACGGTTGATCTTTGTTTCAGTAGTCAATTGTAACAGTCAAATTTTTCCAATTGCATTTGGTATTGAAAACGAGGAAAATGGGGCAGCATATACTTGGTTCTTTGAATGTTTTAAGAAATGTGCTAGGAAAAATGAGAACTTAGTTTTTGTGACTGATTGACATAAGAAAATTGAGAATGCACTGAAAATCATTTTTGCCAATAATTATCACTGGTCGTGTATGTACTATATAAGTTAGAACCTGAAGGCCAAAAAATTAGCATACAATGACACTATTCTTTCTCCTTTCTACTTGGAAGAAAGTACATATTTACCATCGAAGTTTGAACATTACATGGATAAGTTAGGAAAGGTTTCCATAAGGGATGTTCAATACTTGCAAGAGATGATAGTGAAAGATGATTTCAATCAAAGTTGTGTTAATTAATATAACACATTGACCATAAATATTACTGAGTATATAAATGTTATCTTTAAAGATGCATGTGAGATACCAATAATTCCACTATTGGATATTATCCATGCAAAATTACAATAATGGTTTTACGATTGTCGAACAAGTGCTACAAACTTGACAATCGAGTTGACTAGTCGGGCAGAAGCTAAGATCAAGAAACAAAGTGAAATTGTAAATGGAGTGATGGTTGCCTCCATTAATCCTAATAAATTCAAAGTAACAAGAAGCAATCAATTGGAGGATTTGATTTTGGTTGATTTAAGCAATAAAACATGTACATGTAGGAAATTTGAGATAGATCGATTTCCTTTTGTTCATGTTATGGTTAGTTGTAGGTATCGACATATACCTTTTCATACAATGATGTCTCCTTATTACTATACTAGGACCCTACAAGAGGCGTATCTAGATTTAATTTATCCTATTGGAGATCCACTGTAGTGGAAAGTTCCTAATGAAGTTCGAATGCATGTTGTTTTACCACCTGAAATGAGAAGAAGATTCGTTGGTAGACCAAGGAAAAATCTCATTCTATCACAAAGAGAAGACAAAATAAGATACAAATATAATAGATGTCATCAATATGGTCATAACAAAGTTAAATGCAAGGAACCATTTGACTATGAGTTAGCAGAGTGGACAAGTTGGTTATTAAATGTATAATCTGTGTTTAGTTTTGACCTTATTTTTTGTTATATTGGTTGTTTATACATTCATAATGTTTGACTTTACTTAGATAATTAATCTATTATGATTGTAACTTTCATAAATTTAATGCTTGAATAGTTGTCAATAATGCAATTACCTTCATCATTGGCGAATGTCTTCATCATTACCGAAATATTCAAACTTAGTTTTGTTCATTAGCGATAAGTAAAATAATTGAGTTCATTCATTATTGAATGTCTTTTTCATTGTCGAAGTACTCATACTTGACCTCATTTCTTAGCTAATGACTTCGCTTTTGCCCAAGTAGAATAATTGATTTACTTCATTGTGTAGTGATTGAATTTAGCAAAATGTTCAACAAAGTAGCAATGGTCATTAGCGATGAGTGAGATTTTAACTTCGTCCATAGTGAATAACATCGTCATTAGTGAAATAGTAAAAGTAAAACTTGTCAATGTTAGCGATAAGTGACAAAATTTATGAAATTTACATCGTTTATTAGTTAAACTTCAAATTTTAGACTTCATCAATGACAAAATACTCAAAATTTACTCCATTCATTAGCGATAAGTGAATTGTAATGTATTATGAATTGTAAGGAAATAAATCTGGATTAAATGATTAAGTAAACTTTATAAATTACCGAAATTATCAGCTTAGTAGCATTGTTCATCCAAGCATGAGTGAATTTTTTACTTCGTCATTAGCTAATAGCGTTGTCTTTATTGAAAAAGTACCACTTAGTAACATTTATTACTTAGAAAAATTTTACTCCGTCAATATCAAAATACTTAAAAATTACTCCTTCCGTTAGCGATAACTTAATTTCTTAATTATGTCAAGTAGTGAAGTGTATTGAATTGTAAATAAACCGGGATTCAATGTATTGTATGACTGTATATATATATATATATATATATATATATATATATATATATATATATATATATATATATCAAAAATAGACAAACAAACTTGCATTACAAATTACTTCACAAATTACATTACATTCCCAAGGTACAAATTACAATAACTTCCAAATTAGAAATTACATCACTCAGTATTATGAATTACATCAAAGTCTCTCATGTTTCCTATATCTATAAGATGACAATGACGCAAAGATGAAACCCTGCAAGATACTCTGCTTCATTAGGAAACCCTGAAAGATATTGGGCTTGTAAAACCCCCTTCCTTGGTGTTTATCAGTTGGCAAATTAAATTTGAGAGCATCTAAACTATGAAGTATTCATCAAACACAACGAGACAAACTCCATCAGGGGTGGTTACCCATACGATAAACTGCATCAGGGGAAGTTTGGGATGGATGCTTTAATCCTGTTCAATCGTCTCTTCTTTCCTTTCTCAGACGACATTGTTGGTTTCCAATTCAGAAAAAAAATATCAACATCAAAACATAAACAAACTCACATAAGCGAACAATACAGTAGAATTCAAAGCCGTTTAAACCACACCACTAATGGTTTTCCATTATTTGTTGATTTCACTTAGTGATTGAATGCTATAAGTATAAATAGCACTAGGAAAATACATACAGAAGACAAGAAGATAAATAGATGCAGGAGAAGATAGAGACACACACATCGACTTAGTTGAATGGCAAGGGCATTTAATGGAACCCTACATCCCAAACATCTACATTTACTTGTAAATGAATAGTAATTATCTAATTAAAATGGTCATATGAAATTTTGAAACGATTATTTAGAAATTAACAACCATATTAAATAATATATTCAAAATTTTCACATGACCATGACCAACATTGAATGGTTATTTTATTCATTCGTCAATTATCAAATGAGTAAGACATTAGCGAAGGCATCAAAATTGACCATGACTAGAAACGAATGGTTATTCCATTCATTCAATCGAAGGCATCAAAATTGACTTGTTTCTTAAGCGAATGGTTATTTCATTCATTCATCAATTATCGACCTAATTAGGCTTTAGCAAATGTGGAATTTCCTTAATTTATTAATTATCTAAGTAATTTGGCATTAGTAAAAGGTATTTTGGTCAATTATCCAATCCATTAATAATTAAAAAAAGAACCACACACCCGTATTTCTATCCACCCTTGACAAAAAATCCCTCTCTAGTTAATACACAAGGACACACCACACCACATCCATATATATTTATTTATTTATTCTTTTATTTTAACTTCATATTCTGTCCAAGCTTTACTCAACTCTCTACTTGTCTTCTACTCTTCTACTTGTCACAAGCTTTTATTTCTTTTATCTTCTCATACTTTTCCTCAACTGCTATGGTTTTAACATGCTTGTATCCAAGCATTCCATCTTTGAACGAGCACATCAATGTAGATCTATAGATCTATAAAGAAGAATGGTGCATATACACATGTTTGAAGTAGTTTATTGCAACTTTTTATGTTGTATTTTATGTGATCATGGGATTATATGAAAGCATTCCATCTTTGGACAAGCACATCAGTGCAGATATGTAAATCTACAAGAAGGATGGTGCATATACACATGTTTGATTTAATTTGATTTTATAGTTAGTTTTTTATTTTAATATGATTTAAATAAAATTTGAAATTTATAAGGTTTATAATGGAGGAAACTCTGATTGTGATTCGGTTCAACAAATACCATCAAGCTGAGAAGACCGACCACAACGTACATGTGTTACATGCGATGATATATATATATATATATATATATATATATATAAGTTTTTTACTCTAGTATGTACTTATATGGGTTACGTGTAATTATGTCTAAGCAAACGTATATTTCTTTGCTATTTAGTAAAAAAAAAACAATGCTTATATGAAATAAAAGAAAAGATTGTTTGTCATGGGTGTATAACTTGTACAAGTATGAAGGTTTTACACATGCACCATTATATTATATAGTCATGAGGCATGTCTATGTCATAGATCCATCTTGTTTAATTGTTGTACCTGTTGAGAACAGGTACAATAATTAAAGAAGATGCATGCATGGTCATAGTCTTTTAAGTAGACATGCCTCATGGCTTTATAATATTATTGTTCTTGTGTAAAAGTTTCATGTTATATGTTGGTCATACACCCATGACCATGTAAGCTTTTACTTTATTTGATATAAATGTCATTTTGGGGTTTATTTATTTACGAGGTCCGTTCAAAATTCTACTACGTATTTGTAATGTAAAATTTTATCTTTAATGTAACCTCCTTATTAAACAACCCTATTGCATATTTTTTTCCTTAAAAAATATATCCTATCATGCGAATTATTGGTCATTAGAGTATTCATTCATCATCATTAAATTAGTTTGTCATTAGCAAATTTTTTCCTCATTAGCGAATTAGTTCGTCATTAGTGAACTATTCACAATTGACTTACGTGACTTAAAGAAAAAAAATATGAATAAAACTATAAATTTAATAAAATGATTGTAACTAAATTATCGAACCAATTTGGCATTAGCGAAGGTGTCAAAATTCACTTCGTATAGTAGCGAATGGCATTTGGCAACTTGTCGTTAATAGCGAACGTGTTCGTCATTAGCTAATTGATTCATCATTAGCAAACTGATCATTATTAACGTCACGCATTAACGAGAAGTTAATTAAGTACTTCACATGAATGAAAATGAATAAAACTATTAATTTAATTGATATGATTATAATTATTTACACTTAAAAAATGAATGGAAACTGAGTACTGTATATAAAATCTACCAACACTTTCGTACACTACGGGTCATTAGCGAATTGGTTCGACATTTGCGATTTGTTCAATATTAGTGAATTGATTTGTCATTAGCGAACTATTTATAGTTGACATCGTGCATTAGCGACAAGTTAATTAACTACTTCACATGAATAAAAAATGAATAAAAGTATAAATTTAATTAGAATGGTTGATGGTAATTATTTACATTACAAAATAACTGTAATTATTTAGATGAAAAAAATGAGTAAAAAGAATAAATTTAATTAAACTAATTGTAAATATTTACACTTAAAAAATGACAACAAATTGAGTATTGTATATAAAATCTACCATCACCTTTATTACACAGACAATTCCTTTGCAAAAATTTCTTGTGCATATTTAAGTCTAAAAAACTGGATGTCATTCTGTTTGAAAGATAATGATAGTCATGCCATCAAATACTTTACAAATTTGAGCATGAACACATCACAATAACCCTTGTAAAAAAAAATGAAGCACACAACATAAGTGGCTTCCTCGCTTGCATGTTCATACACATTACGCTTGCCTATTAAGATTTCAAACCGTTCATATGTTGGGGAGCTTTTTTCAACTGAATTTTGTAGAAAGGGTCCATGTCATTATTCAAGTGTTGCTTGGAATCGTAGAAATTTCCATCGTGAAGTAAATATGGCAACATACATGCCAATGGCTCTAACACATCAACATTATCTTTCAAAATTGACTTATATGAGTCATACAACACCGCTTAGCATTGTAATATGTCCACACAAGCCAACAACTAGTGTGTCCTTGGTATATTGATTGAAATATACAGTTGAAAAATTAAACAATGGCAATTAGGAAGAAGGACGAAGTATTTGGCACTTTAAAATCTAAAACTAGCAGACACATATATGTACTTACAATTTCAGGATCTACAATATTGATTCAGTCAAGATATGACTCTCCCTATGTATACTCCAACAGAGTATGGTCTGTTGACCATTCGACCATCTTCTTCCCCTTAGCATCTCTTCATGCTGTTAACCTCTTCCATCTTCTATGAAATGATGGCTATCACCGGAGCATTGCATGCAAATGTTAATATATTGAAATAATGAATTCATGTAGTTATTATATTACCTAAAAGAAGGAATCTATAATGGCAACATGAAACTCAAACAAGTTAGGATGCAATCGCATACATATACACATGAGGTGAAGGGTGATGTTTACATGCTGCAAATGACCAACAGAATTAAACTTATCATGACTTAAATCATACATAGTAGAAAACAAATCAATAAATGAAATAAACATATATAATATAATATAATATATTACCTCATCTCTCAACCACGCTTCACTTGTTATCAAGTCCTGGAAAAACTGGACACCCACTTTCTGATAGTGAAATTCCACAATCCCAAGACTCTCTAGCCTCTTATAGATTTCTAATGTAGAAGTAACAACAGCAGATACTAGTGCCATTGGATTGAAAATGTTGGTAGGAATTGTAATCTTCAATTTGGTCAGCATCTTCTTGTTGATTATAAATAAGACCTCACTTACTTGATCAATTTCCTCAGCCTCTTACCATAACCTATATAGCCAGCATCTAGAAGATCATATTATGAATGATCATCTCGTTCCCCCTCTCCCTCTTAGTAATTAGCCTATATTATTCAATTACAAAAGGAATTGTTAAATAATAGTCAGACTTCATCGCATTAGTTAATGGGACAACATCTCAAACTTCACTTTATGCTGTAAAAAATCTTATTTATGTGGCTTCTTCATTGGGTTCAGTTACTTGAACAAACATGTCAATTATGGATTCCTCATCAACCTCTTCTGGTTGTTCTTGTTCTAGTTCAACTTGTACTTGCTTAAGTTCTAGATTTTGCTTCTCAATTGGCATGGCATACCAAAGAAAAAAAAAGTTATAGTAAATATAATATTGAATCATGATTTCATTAAGGATGAATCACTTTGTCAATGACGAAGTAAAACATTAAATAAATTTGTGAACAACTCACTTCTAATCATCCTTCTCAGCATGTTGTTGTTCATGAAGAACATATTGATCATGTGTTTGGATAGTCTCCATCTTCATACCCTAAAAAAAAATACCAAAAAACATAAAATTTAAACAATTAAAATAAAAAATTCATCATTGACGAAGGACTGTATGTATACAATTCATCACTAACAAAGAACTTCATACATGACTAATGCCTGCATATATGCATTGGTCATGTTCAACAAAGATGATCATTTAGAATATGGTTAATGACGATGTAAAATATTAAATAGATTTTTTTTCTTGTTGCGACTCAACCTGATTATCATCATTCACATCATGTTTTTGTTCATGGAGCATATGTTCATCATGCGTTTGGATGGTATCTAGCTTCATCGGCTAATAAAAAAAATAAAAAAACATAAAATATAAACAATTAAAAAAATTCGCTACTGACGAAGTCCATCATTGTTAACGAATTAAGAAAATAGACTAATAATATGCAAACATATATTTAGTAACACATTATGTAGAAAATGTAAAAAAAAAACAAATAAGTAATTATACCCCCATTTTACTGAAGATTTGATCTTTCAATTGTTGATAATTTGGGTTGGAATTGGCTAACCATCTCAAAATACGAGGGAATGCAACCTTCTCTGACTTGTTGGTAGCAATTATTCCAAACATAAAGATTGTGTCATATCTCCAAACCTATAAAAAAAAAACACATAACAAATATATTAGGAATATAAAATATATGAAAGGGACATGAAAAATAAAGTTAAATTTAAAGATGTGAAACCTGAAAGGGAATTGGACACCCTCCAATACTATAAGTGCCAGATTTATTAGGCTTCTCAAGTGTCTTGTGTAGGAAGGCAATGGTGGCATGCCATGACATTTCTCTCCAAGGATAAGTATTGAAGAATTCAAGATCATTTACAATATGTATGATCATGATCTACTTGGATGTGGCTCTCTTTCCCAATAAGACCACACTCAAGTAGAAAAAGTAATGTCGACTTCACCGTGTCAACATTTTCTATGTACTTTTCAGTAGTTGTGAATATTTCCTTGACCATGGCATTTGTTATCTTGTCCTCATTGTTGAAGTATTCATCTTTAATTCTATTGTATGAAGACATTTTGCACCTCTTTGGAACTAGACCCATATTCAATCCAGTTAGAAGTTCAAATTCTTTTTTCCCAAAATATTATATGCTCCTTCCAAAATTAAATTCCATATGAAGCTTGTCACATGTGTGGACTTGGCTTCTAAGGAGGTGATGAACTAAGCCGGCAGAAAAATTGACATGACCATTAGGTAGGTTGTCTTTAGAAAATTTCGTCATTTTCAAAAAGTAACTGAAACAGTTATCTTCCATCTTCTTCATTTGAGTAGTATTTTCAGATAGTTTGGCCTTGATATCATCCATAATCTTTAATAGTGCAGCCTTGTTTGTGATACGGACCTATTCGTCCTTTGCTTCAGGATACTTGAACAGCTTACCAACTTTGGAGTTCATTTCCCTATTAAATACATATGAGAAAGCATGTTAAATATGGAATATGCCTCATATATATTAAAGTGTGCCATGAAAATAATGTTAAGCAATCTACATCGTCATTAACGAAGATATTCGACAATATGCCGAAGCATGATTAGATTGCGCTTTAGGCACTTAATCTTATGTCGACCACTCTAATTATGCTTTGGCATATAAGACGAAGACATTCGCGAATAGCGAATGAAAAAAAAAATTAAGAGTCAAAAATTTAAAAAATAAAAACAATGTGTCTTTGACATTTTACCCGACTATGTATACATAGACTAAAATTTGACTTAAAGGACACATGGACTAAGGCTCTTGACCCCTAACTAACCCAAACCTCTAAACCCCCATAACCCTCATTGTAATATCCGAGTTTTTATTTCTGAAATTGTCGATTTTTGGACACGTTTTCGAATTTATCGCGGTTTTACCTTTTTCATCAAAATAAACGGCTGCTGAATTCTCAGGGCATTATATGGAGAAATTATTGAGTTTAAGGTTGTACAAGGGGCCAACCATGTATATGGCAACTATGTCAAAATTTTATATGTGATGAGCATTTTGGTCTTTTTTCATGTAAAAAGTTTTTTGGATATTTTTAAAAATTTTAAGGGTAAATTGGTCATTTTACTTGCAAGGGATACAAATGAGATTTTTGAAAATGGTTAAGGGTAATTTGGTCATTTAATAATGGAATTTCTAAAAATTTTAAGGGCATTATGATCATTTGACATATTTGAGAAAGTTGAAATTTTTGAAATTCTTAAGAGTATTTATGTCATTTTCTATATGAGGGATAAACTTGAAAATATTGAAGATTTGAAGGGTATTATGGTCTTTTCTAATTTTCAAGTTATTTTAATATATATACATTATATTATTTATTTATTTATTAAATATATATATATATATTCCATTACTATTATTTATATTTTTATAAATACAATTAATTATACATGTATTTGTATGGTTATAAATATAGTTATATTTTTCAAAATGCATATATTTTATGTGTGTATTTATTAATTATATATAAGTGTATTTTATGAAAGTGCATGTGTATAAATAATCATTTAAGTATTAAAATGGGGAATTAATTTACTATACACTTATAAGTATTTTCAT
Source organism: Rhamnella rubrinervis (assembly GCA_007844105.2). NCBI lineage: Eukaryota > Viridiplantae > Streptophyta > Magnoliopsida > Rosales > Rhamnaceae > Rhamnella > Rhamnella rubrinervis. The sequence continues at coordinate 15,068,778 of CM017580.2, read as the reverse complement.
ATATAGGTGCATGTGTATATAATTATGTATATATAAAAATTATATTTGTATGCATATATGTGTGTGTAAAATATGTGTATACATATGTGGGTGTGTATATATGTGTGTATGTGAATGTGTATTTATATATGTATATATATGTGTTTATAAATGCGTATATGAATGTGTTTATATATATATATATGGATGTACTCAAATGGTTGTACATATATACCTGGTTGAAAATTATTGTGGATTACTATTTAACCGAGGGTAGGATGGTAATTAGCCATATACATATTAAAGGGTATTTTGATCATTTTTCATGTATTCGAGGGTTATCTTGGTAATTATTGAGGTAGCCAATGGTATTTTGGTAACTATATTGTGTGTTTGTCGATATGAAATCGTTGATTTGAGTAAGGGCATTTCAATAATTATTGTTGTCAAATGGGATGGTTTAGTAATCATGCTTTTTATTACGTTACTTGGTTGTACTAGTGGTGACCAGAAGGGAGTCATCGTCGAGATCTTACACTATGAGGATGTCCCATAGAGGTGATATACTGTCCATACTTAATGGAGGGTATCAGGATGTCGGACTTGATGAGGACTTCGCTCGACAAGAGCTGGAGGGGAGGACACAGGATGTCTCTATGTTCTTGTGCGATGAGGCTAACATGATACCTATTCGGGGAGGAGGTCACTACTACATGCCTACTGGGAGATTTCAACAGCTTCAGTCTTATCATTATCATAACATGTACATGTGGCACTTAGATCAGTTTGGTGAGGATCCTGTTATGCAGCAGCAACAACCTCAATCACAATAGCAGCCACATCAGTCCTCTGAGATTAATGTAGTGATGAAGTAGTTTAGAGACTTTCACCCCCCTAAGTTTGAAGGTTCAATTAATCCTTTAGTTGTGGAGAGCTAGATCCTCGAGATGGAGAAAATCTTTTGCACTAACTGACTGCATGGAAGATCAGAAGGTGATCTTTACTTCCTTCATGCTGAAGGAGGGAGTCAGTCATTGGTGGGATATGATCAGGAGAGCCTATTGTGCTGATGAAAGTCCGATGATGTGGATGCAGTTCAAAACCTTATTCTATACAAAGTATTTTCCTCAGATCAAGCGGGAGGAAAAAGAGGCTAAGTTTCTAAATTTGAAGAGGAAATCTTTCCCTAGTAGAGTATGAGAGGAGGTTCGATGAACTTTTTCATTATGCACCACATCTGGTGGACTCAGAGGAGAGCAAAGCCTATCGTTTTAAGAAGGGGTTACGGGCCGAGCTTTACAATGTTGTCGCCATATTTTAGTTTCCTACGTACTCAGATATTCTGCAGCGAGTGCAATTAAAGATATGGCATCATTACCTGTATGTAGTGAAGTGCAATATCTACATCAATCATAAGAGTCTCAAGTACTTTTTCAATCAGAAGGAATTAAATATGAGGTAGAGGAGATGGTTGGAGTATGATTGCACTATCAACTACCATCCAGGCAAGGCAAACGTTGCAACGGATGCATTGAGCAAGAAATTTGCAAGTTTCATCAATTGTCTGATCACTTCTCAACCCCGTGTTCTGGAGGATTTGCGGAGTTTGGATGTTGAGTTAGTTTCTAATCGGTGTTTGTTTATATTGGCATTGCTTATGATTCAACCTTCGATCGTAAATAAGATAAAGGAAGGACAAGCTAGCAATGTGGATCTTCAAAAGATCAAGGCTGAAGTTATTGAAGGGAAGAAACTAAAGTTCAATCTTGTCAGAGATGAGACTTTGAGGTTTGGTACGCGTTTGTGTGTGCCAAATGTCAAGGAGATCAAGAAAGAAATTTTGGTAAAGACTCACTGTACACTTTACTCAGTTCACCCTTGGTCTACTAAGATGTACGAGCATGTCCAAGACTTTTTGATGGGCTAGTATAAGGCAAGATATTGCAAGGTTCGTGGAGCAGTGTTTGATTTGTCAACAGTTGAAGATTGAGCATCAGAGACCTTCTGGTTTGCTAAAGCCATTGTTGATTCTAGTGTAGAAGTGGGAGCGCATATGGATGGATTTCGTTGTGGGTTTACCGCCATCTCAGCGAGGCAACGATGCAATTTAGGTGATAGTGGATCGATTGACTAAATCGGCTCATTTTCTACCCATGTGAAAGATTTATTCGATGGAGAGGTTAACTCACCTGTATGTGGATGAGATCGTATGATTCCATAGTGTACCTATTTTGATTGATTCATAGTGATATTTGAGGTTCACTTTATCGTTTTGGAGGAGTATACACAAAGCTTTGGGGACAAAGTTGACTTTCAGTACAGTTTTTCATCCGCAGATAGATGATCAGTCAGAGTAGACGATTCAGACTCTGGAGGACATGCTAAGAGCCTGTGTGTTTGATTTTGAAGGAAGTTGGGAAAAGTATTTACCGCTGGTGGAGTTTTCTTACAATAACAGTTTTTATGCATCCATCGAGATGGCTCCGTATGAGGCTTTGTATGGACGTAAGTGCATGTCTCTATCGTATTAGGATGAAGTTGGTAAGCGAAAGTTGCTTGGATCGGAGATTTTACAACAGCCAAGCGATATCCTCAACAAGATTCGACGGAGGTTAAAGATAGCTCAGGACCGATAGAAGAGCTATGTAGATACTAAGCGCAGGGATCTTGAGTTTGAAGTTAGTGAAAAGATATTTTTAAAATTGTACCTTTAAAGGGTGTGCTAAGGTTCGAGATAAAGGGCAAGTTGAGTTCTCATTTCATTGGACCCTTTTAAAATTTTGGAAATGATTAGAGTTTTGGCTTACCGGTTAGCTTTACCTCCCATTCTATCCAGCGTGCATGATGTATTTCATGCTTCGATGCTGCGAAAGTACGTGCATGATCCTTCTCATGTCATCGAATACGAGTCTTTGGAAGTCCACAAGAATTTGACACATGAGAAGAAGCCAGTAACAATTTTGGACCATAAGGACCAAGTTCTTAAGAATCAAGCGATTCCGTTGGTTAAGGTTCTTTAGAAGAATCACGTTGGAAGAAGCGACTCGGGAGCAAGAAGATAAGATGAGAGCCAAGTACTTGTCGTTGTTCGATAGAATTCTAACTTCTTAAATATAATTTTGGGGATGAAATTTCTTTTAAGGGGGAGGGAATTGTAATAACCGAGTTATTATTTTTGAAATTGTCGATTTTCCTACGCTTTCGATTTTATCGCGATTTCATTTTTTTCACCGAAACAAGCGGTTTCTGAATTCCCCGGATATTTTGTGAGGGTCGAGAGTATCCCGTGAGAAATTAGGAAACTTTTCATATCTATTTTACTCTTGGTCAAAGTTTGACCAAGTTTGATTAGGTTTAACTTTCATTATTTATTATTTTAATATTTTAGTGAATATCTTTTTACTTTTTACTTTATTTTATTATTATTTTAAGTTGCCAATTGGGTTTTTTCTTCTTGTTAGCCGACCCTCCTTTACCATTTCAATTGATCTTGCTTCCATTTTCGTTCTAAAAAGAGAAACACCAAATTTTAGAGAGAGAAAGTGAAAATTTTAAAGAATTTACAAGTGAAAATTAAGGGTTAGTAGCCCTCCATCAAGGGGAACTCATTCGTAAAGCTTGTGGGGATTTATATAGCTTGGAAGGAAGTGTTTCTTACTTGGAAGAGAGGTAGGCAATTATTCCTCTCTAAATTTTTCATATAATTTGTTATTTTTACTAGATTAACTGATGGATTCATACTTGGAATTGATGATTGATGATTGATTACGCTTAATTAAATATGTATTGAGCATATGACTAAACCCCCAATTGTTAGGGTTTAAAGTTTTGTGGAATTATTAGTTAAAGTGTGAATTTGATTGATTAAAGCATGATTTGAAGAAATTGATTGATGGAATTGGTGTTATGCTTGGTTAATTTAATGATTTGATAGAGAAATTATTGAGTTTAAGCTTGTATAAGGGATCGGCCATGTATAGGGCAACTATGTCAAAATTTTACATATGAGGGGCATTTTAGTCTTTTCACATGTAAATTATATTTTAGGTATTTTTGAAATTTTCAAGTATAAATTGGTCATTTTACATGCATTGTGGCATGAGCATTCATTTGTATAGAGTAATTCATGAGATTTATTATTTTATGTGAAATGAAAAATTTTTCTGTGAGGGTTGTGTTTTAAAAAATGATTGCACGATGAGGTGCATGATTTCTAACCTTGTTTTTAGTTGCTCTGTGAATCACTAGCCACACATAATAGTGGGTCACCCGAAACGGTGGTTTGTCCGCATACCAACAGAGATGTGGTGTTTCGTGCACGAAACGCAAAATGAGAATAGGTCATTCGGTTTAAAATAAAGAGGGAAAATGGTGATTTAAGGTGTATGGTTGTACACTACATGACATGGTATTGACATATGCATTTGGTTGTCTATTGAGTGTTTTCACTCATAGTTGTTTGCCCTGTGTGGCAGGTAAATCCAAAACCCAACAATAAGGATTAGTGGCGGTGTGAGACCTGGAGAGACACAACAGTGTATAGTGTTCTTCCACATTTTCTTTTCATTATATTTCAGACTAGATACTGTATATTTTATTAGAAGTTTTTCTATTACGATGTGGGTATGAGTATTTCTACAATACCTATTTATCTTATTAATAGTGGTTGTGAATTGATAAAATGGTCTCAAAGAGTAAAGAAAGGTTTTTAATAATGGTTTTGGCATTGCCTGAAATTGTGTTACTTTCAACGCAGTTTTGAAAAGAAAAGAAAAAAAATTAATGATAACTACACCTTACTCGAGAACCTAGACTTAGATAAGGGGGTGTTACACTCTTCTTGACAACCTAATAACCCATTAATAAAATAAAAAATTACTTCATTAAGAGAAAATAAAATTCAAACAATTTTTAAACCCTAAACCTGTCATAATGAACAAACTCAAACACTAAATATGATATAACTAACCTCGTTAATTAAAAGGAGTTGATGGATTCACAAACTGACTTAAGGCAGCAATCAGGGGCCTTCAGGTTGCAATTAGGGTTTTGTTACTTCAGCTTTGGGGAGGAAAACTACAGTTTTTGAATAATGCTTCTGCAGAATGATGAACTGGCTAAAACAATTATTCAATATTTTCACTAATTTGGATAGTTTGGTAATTTTTTAACAAAATTTTAATTATTGAATAAATCGGTCAAAAAAATTCAAAATCCATTGAGCATGGATATAGCATCAAAAAAATTTAGTGAATAGTCTAGTCCACCATCATTTAATGAAAAGAAGTTAATTTGATAAAAAAAAATTAAAATATTAGCCTAAAATTAACCTTATAATTATGAATAAAATTTTTGAAGCCATAGTCTAGCCACCACCATCGATCATTCTCTTCTTTTTTTTCTTTAGCTTGAAAGAAGTTAGAATACATGATAGATGTTTGAAAAAAATGCTTTAGAGAAGCTTGATTGATTTGATTTTGATTTTGCTTATCAGTTATAAGTTAAAGAAAAATTTATAAAAAAAATGGACAGGTTCGGTCGATGCCACCACTGACGAATAGTGGTTGGGGAACCTCCAAGCCTATAGCCAATTTTTATTTTAACTTTTTTCCAATTTAACAATAATTCAAATTTAGTTAGATCTAAACATATGTAATTAAAATATATACAATTAAATACTTAAGTTTCACTAAAGCATTTATTCAAACACTTAGCATGTATTATAACTTTCTTCAAGTATGATAGATGTTTGAAAAAAATATTTTAATAAAGCTTAATTGTTTGATTTTAAATTTGCTTATGCGTTACGAGTTGAAGAAAAATTTACAAAATAAAAAATGGACATGCATGGTTGATACCATCACCAACGGGTGATGGTGGGGGCACCACTAAGCCCTGGCTTGGTAGGGCTTGGTAGTGGGGGAACCACTAAGTCATTCCTTAATGGTAAGGCTTGGTGGGGTTTGGTGGTATCACCAGGTGATGGTGGGGACACCACCAAGTTCGTGGCCAATTTTTTTTTTTAAGTTAACATTTAATCAAATTTAATTAGATCTAAACATATGTAATTCAAAAATATATGCAATTAAATACTCAAACTTCACTAAAATATTTATTCAAATACTTAGCATGCATTATAACTTTCTTCAAGTATAATAGGTGTTTGAAAAATACTTTAGTGAAGCTTGATTGTTTAATTTTAAATTTACTTATGAATTATGAGTTGAAGAAAAATTTACCAAAAAAAAAATGGAAGGGCATGGTCGATGTCACCACTAACGGGTGGTGGTAGGGGCACCAATAAGCCATGCTTTACCTGGTGTGCTCCCACCAAGTTCGTAGCTAATTTTTTTTTCTAATTTAATATTTATTTAAATTTAATTTTTTACAAATAAAAAAGGGTCTCGATGTAGATCTTATCAATCCAAGATTCTGTTAGTAGATAGAGCCTTCTTGCTGCTCTAACTTTGCAACCCTTTAGGAGTCTAGAGCAGTTGACCTACACCTCTAACAGATCCTCTTCCACCTAGCGCATCAAGTAAGCCTGAGTACACCTGAGGCAATAGTGGGACTTGCCAAGACTCGAACCACAACTTTCACAAACGAGTGTGATGGAATAGTCGGCTTTCTTTCCACTAGGTCACACCTTCATATGCTTATTTAAATTTAATTAAATCTAAACATATGTAACTCAAAAACATATGCAATTAAATACTCAAGCTTCATTAAAGCATTTATTCAAACATTTAGCATGCATTATAACTTCCTTCAAGTATAATAGGTGTTTGAAAAATACTTTAGTGAAGCTAGATTGGTTTGATTTTGAATTTACTTATGGGTTATGAGTTGAAGAAAAATTTACAAAAAAAACAAGGACAGTCACATTAGATGCCACCATCAACGGGTGGTGGTGGGGGCACCACCAAGTCATGCCTTGGTGGGGCTTGGTGGTGGGGGAACTACCAAGTCATGCCTTGGTGATGAGACTTGATAGGGCTTGATGGTGGGGGCACCACAGGCCCGTAGCCAATTTTTTTATTAAAAAATTCAATTTAACATTTATTCAAATTTAGTTTGATTTAAACACATAACTCAAAAATATATACAATTAAATACTCAAACTTCATTAAAACATTTATTCAAATACTTAACATATATTATAACTTACGTTAAGCATTTAACTCATTTTATTACTTCTAACACTTTCTTTACACACATTCAATTACCTAATTATTTTCTAACAAAAAAAAATTCAAAATGAATATATTCAAATGCTTATTACTCGGCCAAAGAAGAAGAAGGATGAGATTTTATTTGCCAAAAAAAAAAAAGAAGAATGATGAGGCAATAGTGGTAGCTTCGTCAAACAAAGAAAAAAAGAATGAGCTAAAAAAATATTAAGCATTAAATGAAAAAATAAGTAAAATTTTAATTTTTGTAAAAACTGTCTAAAAAAATTTAAATGACCCACTATGGCATCAAAATCACCTAGTGAAAATCTTTGAATATAATTTTTGGGCCTGCAATACTCTAGATTGATGGTGAACTTCCAAGCCTATTAATGGGCCATCTTTTTCTACTCTCGATACTGGATAATTTTGCCAAATGCCTAGCCCATTCATAATTTTTATAAAAAAATGCTCAATCTTAATAATACTTGTAAAAATACCTATCATTTTTTTAAAATACCCTTATCTAGTTAATATACAAGCAAACACCACATCCAGCTTTATTTTTTACTCAGCTCAAAATAGTTCGTATCCACTATACTGAGCTTTTACTTCTCTTCTCTTCCTCTACCTTCCATGAGCTTTCACTTATGATTCATCATGCTAGTACACAAGTTGATTATATATAGCTGCTATGGTTTTGACATCATTGTGTACAAGCTTTACATATTTGGATTCTCACATACGTGTAATGTAGATCTACAAAGAAGTTAGGTGCATATACCCATGTTTGAATTATAATTTTACAAGTTTTATGTTGTATTTTATGTGTGATCATGAGTTTATTTGAGAGTTTTCAAGGTACATTTCGCTTGTAGAGTTAATGGTGAGAACATTCAATCCATATTCGCCATAAATAGGCGAGTCTTGCTTATTCATGACAAGTATGGAAGGTGGCGAGTAAGGAATGAAATATTTTCACCATTAATAGGCGAGTATTGCTAATTATTGGCGAGAATATTCATTCCATACTCGCCAATAGTGGGCGAGTCTTGCTCATTCATGGCTAGTACGGAAGGTAGCGAGTAAGAAATGAAATATTCTTGCCATTAATGGGTGAGTCTTGCTGATTATTGGCTAGAACATTCATTCTATACTTGCCAACGGTGGGCTAGTCTCGCTCATTTATGGCGCGTAAGAAATGAAATATTCTCACCATTAATGGGCGAGTCTCGTCCACTATTGGCGAGAACATTCATTCCATACTTGTCAACAGTGGGCGAGTCTTGCCCACTATTAGGGAGTATGGAATGAATGTTCTCGTCATTCCGTACTCGCCAATAATGGGTGGGTCTTGCCTACTATTGGTGAGTATAGAGTGAATATGCTCACCATGATTATACTCGCCAATAATCAACTAGACTCGCCTACTAATGGCGAGAACATGTAATTTTTTATTTATAATTAGTTGTTTTATTTTAATTTCATTTTACATAAACTTGAAATTTATAGGGCTTATATTGAATGACACTGTGATTGTGATTTGGTTCAACAGAGTGTTTGTAATGAATGAAGTAGAAGGGAGTTGGGAGTATTTAAATGGAAGAAACAAAGTAAGAGTGATCAAAACAAATTGCACACGTAAGGAACAAAAAGAAATTGTATACCGAGCAACAAACATAAATCGCAACAACTTTGACATTGTAATGAAGTATGTATTTCATTCATCATATAAATTGCACCCTATTTAGATTGAAAATGATGGTGATGTTCAATGCTTTATTAAGAACCAATTTCGTGTTGAAGCGGCCCATAGATCACCACTTTTTATAGAGGTTTCACCTAGAGTTGTACAATTAAATGTTCCTTGTGGCAATATATTTGTTTCTGAAAGTAGCAGCAATGGATATTCTTCATCAGTTCCTGCAATTAATAGAGTCGGAGCCCCATCTACAAGACTGGAATATGAAATTCCATCTAATTCAAGACATGGCTGGTGTACCTCTCCACTTAACCTGGCTAATGATCGGGTTAACATTGATGATAAGGCTAACATCATAAGTCCTAATATGGATAGTGATGATGAAGAAGATGATGCACGAATAGAACCAATCCAACATGATTTTGTACCTGGTGACCACATTCAAGAGTATGATGAAGTGGGGGTTGATATGGTTGTAAATAATCCAGATACTATCGATGTAAATAATCCAGGTAATATGGATCCTATTGTATCACAATGTTTTAATGATCCCTTGGATATGAACGTTCGATATACTAGCTTGTGAGTTCACGAAAATATACAAACAACACAACGTGATTATTTTGGTTCGAATAGTTTGCACACAGCTCGATCTTATAATCGATCTATACCGTCAACGCCAACAATTAAACCAAAAACATCGACTCCCAATTCTCTAACTGTTGCTACAGTTGATAACATCGAGGTTGGAGAAATTTACAACTCGAAAAGAGAGTTGCAACAAAAGTTGAATAGTTATGCAATGAAAACAAATCATGAATTTAAGGTGCATAATCATGTACATAGAGATTCGAGGTTAAATGCGTGGATGATAATTGCGGTTGGAGGTTACATGCAGCACAAATTGAAGGTTTTGAATTTTTTTCAGTTAGGATATTCAATAACAAGCATAATTGTTCAGAAGTAAATAACTTAAAATTAGGACATCAACAAGCAACCTCTAGACATGTTGGGTACGAAATTATGCTGAAATATGATGGAATAACTCACCAATACAGGCCAAAAGAAATTGTTTTTGGTATTTAGAAGCAATCAAGTTACAAAATCAGCCATGATAAGGCTTGGAGAGCAAGAGAAACTGCATTGAACAGTATAAGAGGTACCCCTGAAGAGTCTTTCAAATTGTTGCCCTTGTGGTTCTCGATGTTAGAGAAAAATAATCCAGGTACTTTGACAAGTATTAAGACAGCTAATGATAACTTTTTTTTGTATTACTTCATGGCTTTAAGACAATCTAGGGCTGGTTTTAGTAAAGTTAGGCATGTTGTAGCTGTTGACAGAACTTATTTGAAAGGTAGATACAAGGGCACGCTATATATCACAGCATGTTTTGATGGGAATGAGCAAATTTTTCCTATTGTATTTGGTGTTGGTGATACTGAAAATGAGTCATCATATACATAGTTTTTTAAGAGGTTTAAGGAGGCATATGGCGAATATGACGATCTTGTCTTCATTACAAAGACACAAAGGGTTGGAAAAGGCGATTGCTAAAGTGTATGCATGTACCATCTCGATGGCAATGTAAGGCAACATTTTGGACAAAATAAGCATGTTCACATGGCGTTCTATCAAGCTGCAAAAGCTTATTTGCAAGTGGATTTTGATTTGTATATGCACAGGTTATCCACCATTGATAGTCGAGCACATCAATATGTAATGGAAGCCAATCTAGGTAAATGGTCTAGATCACATTTTTCTAGAAATAGATACAGTATAATGACCACCAATATTGTCGAGTGCATGAATGCATTGCTCAATTATGCTAGGTCACTACCAATTGTACCACTTCGCAAAAGTATTAGGGGTTTAATCCAAGGGTGGTTCTACGATCGACGAAATGAAGTAGCAGCTACCACTACTCCTATGACGCCATGGTTAGAAAAATTTTTGAAAAAATGTATTGCATTGTGTTTGACCATGGATGTCATGCCCTTGAGTTCACATGAATTCGAAGTTCGTGGTATTGACCTGTACGCAAAAGTGAATTAGGAAACTAAAACATGCTTTTGTCGTGAGTTTAACCTTGATCGTTATCCATGTATACATGCAGTTGCTGCTTGCAAAGTTAGAAACATATCATGCTATTCTTTATACTCGGACTATTACAGTACTTCTTCATGGAGAGATTGTTATGCTAACACTATATATCCACTGGACGACCGTCTCTTTTGGAATGCACTGTCAGAAATACTTGAACGAGTTGTCCTACCTCCAGTGGTACGACATGCCCCAAGAAGACACAGGACTAAATGGATACCATTAAGGGGAGAAGACCGACCACAACCTAAATATGCTACATGCGGTCAGCTTGGTCATAACTGACGGACGTGCACAGGTAATGTATAAAGGTTTTATGGTATTTACTTTATGTTTGATTATATAAACAGTTTTACAGTTTTAAGTTTGACATTAGTATTATATATTATAATTTTACTTGTTGAAGTTTGTAACGAATTGTGTGATTTATAAAAGTAAATAGTCGAATGCATTTCCACTATATATGAAATATAATCTATAATGTAAACTCATTGTTATACAACCCTACTGCATATTTTTCTCTAAAAAATTCTATCCTATCCAGTGAATAATCTAACGCCCTCCCAGCACTTAAGTAGTAAATACATAACAACATAAACATCCCATAATCACTTAGAAAACTAGACAGTTGCGGACACAATGCGGCATCAATAATACTCATGCTGAATGCATCCAAAATTGGGGTCCCATTGAATGTAAGTTCTAGACACTCGTCACATAATCCACCAGCAGCCAACTATTATGGAAATAAGACTTCAAGTGACTCAACATTGTAAGTCTGGAACCAATCATTACTCACACTACAGCTACTGTCATACAGTGTGACATGTCGCCGCACTAAATCAACTTCAGCTGCCAACCAATATTTATCTTCATTGTTGATGAGAGCATAAACCTATAACAATAACAAAATTAAACAATATTATATAAATTCAATAATCAAAAAATTCAAAGGGAGAAGATTAAAAAGAAAATACTTACGCGATCTACATCCTTCCAACTACGTGATAATAAAGGTGATATACCCTTCACATAATTGGTCATTGTATCATCGTTCATGTCTAGTGTCCAATCACGTGAAGGGATCGACAGTCTCTCGCTGGGATGAATGTACTTTTTCTGCATCACAGGTGCATGGGCTTCAAAATGGTAATGGAACGATTCCTACAATTTAACAAATAGGGGTTACAAGTTATTAAAACAATTGAATGAACTAATATTGAAAATTAATTATGTATTTTAATATACTTACCCAAAAGAATACGTCTACTATGGTGACTCGTTCTATAAAAATGTCACGGTGATCATGGATTCTCTTCCAGATAAAATAAAGAATATAATCAACTTCCTGCATTTAAATTTCGTGTTACTTACAGTACATGAAAAAAAAATATAGAGAAAAATATTAAAACGTGATTATATTATACTTACATCGGAGTGTAACTATGCGCCACTGGTCAAAATCGTGTGGAAACTGCTCTTATTCAACACCATAATATCCACACCATGACTCGGTTTACTCGAATCATCCAAAAAATTCATCAACAATGTCCGATGATTTTCTTCGACTACCTGGTACGGATCATACATCAACGTCGGTATATCTCATGTGGATAATCCTATAATAGAATGGGAATGAATGGAATTATCCGAATCCCATGGAAACCTTTACGAGCCGTCTGAACTTAAGGCCTGAAGTAGTAGCCATCTGTACTTACTGCGATGGTGGAGTACGTAAAGATCCACTATATACTACGATGGAACGTTCAGACAGTTCCATTGTATCACCCTATCTAGAATGGGAACCCCATTCCCCAATCAAGATTATAATAGGGAACCCCAACGGTATGTCTCACGAATCGATATCTACAATAGGGGAACCACCTGGCGGGTCCTTACATAAACATCAGTATTTAGAAAGAAAAAAAAACTTATATTTTAGAAAAAAAAAATTTATACCTCATACCTCAATGCTAAGGTGCTGCATAATGAGTTGCACTTTCCTATTAAGATCATCCAGCTTATTCTCCAATCGCGCCACATCCAAAGAACGAATGAAGTGCATGTGATGTGAAAATGGGTGTCTATCCGGTTGTACTTGTTCTGATGGGGGATCCATAGTGGTATCATCCACGTCCTCAACCACTTATGGTGGACCGTCGTAACTATAATATGCAACGCTCCTGAAGAAAGATGTAATGTATGCCTCTCTTTTTTCCTGAGCAGTGAGGTGCAATCGATTATGTACAGGATATTGCAAAATGATAAAAATAAATTAGTCGAACTTATATGTAAATTGGAATTGAAATGTGTAAATAATATACGTATTGTGTAACTTGAAAAATAATACTTACATTTCCTTTTTTGAATATTTTTTTTTATTGTTTCAAAATGAACTTTCCTTGGGAACTCCCAACAACGGATTCTGGGACATCATTGGGAAAATGATTCCCACAATCTAACAGTGTGGGAATAGGAATAGTTTCAAAACACCAAATCTACAGACAAAAAAAAATAATTAAAAGACAATATAAATAATAACACTAAAATAATATGAATATTAAAGTAATTACAATCACTATAAATTATATACACCTGAAAAGCTATAGGAAAGTCGGATAATGAGTATGTGTTGGAGGTGTTGTTGTGATTCACTACGCTACGCAATGATTTGATCTTAATATCATATGACAACGACCCCCACGGATATCTCTCACGTAGCTTTAGGTTTTGAATGATCTTGAAGTGGTCACGACTTACTGATTTTCTCTTATCACCAGCCAATAACACTGCCTCCAATAAGTAGAACATGCACACTTTCACATTGTCCTCAACCTCCGTCTCATCGAAGGGATACCTCTCAAACTTAGTCATAAATTCTTGTTCGAGGGTACCAAGAACACCGAAGTGTTTGTCCCAAAATGTGTTCAATAGATCACGCGTCTCCAAAAATGACGAAAACTAAAAAAACATCAAATCGGTAGCCAAGTTGAAAGCATTGCGGTCAAATCTTGCACCAATTCCCCAAAAGTTAAACTCTAAAACATCCAGGTCGTCACACTCCAATACCCTAACCAAGAAGCTGTGAACAATGCCTGAACAAAAAGTCATTAACTTCACATTAAGGAAATGTCCAAAACAAGTATTCTTAAATGCCTTAACACTATCATCCCCAAGCTTACGGCGTACCACATCAACCGCATTGGAAAAATTCTCATAATTAGTTAATTTTACGGGGTTATCTTGGCTATTTGCGTTTACTACATACTTCTTGAATTTAGTAGTCTGCAAAAAGGAACAAAATAAAATATATATATATATATATATAAGAAACAAAACAAGTATTTAGTAGCCCACAAAAAGAAATAATCAACAAACTTTATCAGATTTCTCACCATCTGATGGCAAGACTCGCTATCTTAGGGTGGGGCGAGACTCGCTATCTTATGGCGGGCACTTTTCACTTGTACTCATCAATTGATGGTGAGACTCGCTATAAGATAGCGAGTAATTTACCAAATCTATGAAAAATTATTTGCTATCTTATAGCGAGACTCGCCATTAATTGGCGAGCAACTTCAAATATAGTGAAAATTGTACTCGTCATTAAATAGCAAGACTCGCCATAAGATAGCGAGTAAATTTTAAAAGCTTATCTAACTCTTTGAAATTTTACTCTTTATCTAACAGCGAGACTCGCTATTAATTGGCGAGCATGTTCAAATTTAGTGAAAATCGTACTCGCCATTAACTAGCGAGATCTGCTATAAGATAGCGATTAAATTTTCAAAGAGTATGACTCTCTGAAAATTTACTCGCTATAGAATAGCGAGTCTCATCATTAATAGGCAAGCACGTTCAAATATAGTGGAAAGTCTATTTGCTATTAACGGGCAAGACCTACCATAAGATAGCAAGTAAATTTTTAGAAAGTATATGACTCTCTAGAAATTTATTCGCTATTTTATAGCGAGTCTCGTCATTAATTGGCGGGCACATTCAATTTGAATGGACATTGTACTCGCCAATTTAGGGCAAGATCCGCCATAAATTGGCGAGAAACATATACATAGATATACTAATTCATTCTCATCTCTTCCAATGCATGACTTGACTTGCCCATATTGATTGGCGAGGCTCGCCATAACAGAATAATGAACCATAACATAATTTAACCACAACAGAACAATATTCAGCAACCAATAACATAATTGAAACCATATAAAACCCACTACACATACTATTTCAAGATAATACACAATTAAAATCATAAAATAAAGCCTAAATTTATAAATGCAACTAAAAATCAGATTTTTATGGATAAAACTTAAAAAATTCAATTTTGGGATAATAAAACTTATTCATTGGGGATTAGATGTATTGGGCAAGTGGTCAAAGCTTTTGGGCACTTCATTTG
Source organism: Rhamnella rubrinervis (assembly GCA_007844105.2). NCBI lineage: Eukaryota > Viridiplantae > Streptophyta > Magnoliopsida > Rosales > Rhamnaceae > Rhamnella > Rhamnella rubrinervis. Next base: position 15,053,411 of record CM017580.2, on the reverse strand, counting down.
AAGGGTTAACAGAGGAAGCAACCTCCTCAACCGTCAACGGTGTTGTTGCTGCAAGTTCTAGACCATCACTCGTGGTTTTCTTAGAGGGTTTGGCCCTAACCTGTCTTTTGTTACGGTTCGCAACAACCTTTTTCTTAGGAGCCATTGTTCATTTTCACGTACTGGATTGGATGATTTGCAAAGAGGATGAAATTTGATGATAAATGAATTGCACAGAGAATAGCAGAGGGTACGAGAGAAAACAGAGAATGAACAATTCAAATGCGAGAGGTATTTTAGAAAAATGATGAGTATTTTTACAAATATTATTAAGATTGAATTTTTTTATAAAAATTATAAATGAATTGGGCATTTGACCAAATTACCCCCTGATATTTTCATAGAAAGGCCCGACACAAGGGAAATTCCATTTGCATTTAGACTGTAGACGCACTCTATGTGTATAAAGTTAATTTGATAGTTTAAAAAGTGACACACTCTAATAAACAACTCGATCCAACCACACTCCACAACCCATCGCTGGCTTAAGATTGAACATATATGTGGTCAAAATATATATATATATATATATATATATATATATATATATATGTATATAAGAAAAAATATGAAGAAAGCAAATGTATTTATATTTATTTTTGTCGTGTATTTTCTATTGTTACACTAATTAATACTCTAAATTCAATATATCAAAGAAGCTAGCAATTTCTTCTAAATAAATAAATAAGCTAGTAATTGAATTTTGGAGTTCCCCCATTTGTTCTTGTTTCCTCCTTGCCTCGCCAAAAGAAAGCTACAACGAATGTGCCAATCATCACCGTCACCACTTAAGAATGACAATATTATTATACCATTTAAGTACTTTTAGTAAAGGATTGCAGACCTTATTAATTATTCCCTCAATTTTTGCACATGCCACCAGCGTCCCTCAGTTACAATTCAAACTTAAATCTAAAAAAAAAAAATTGTCATTTTTTTATTATTATTTTAACGTAGTTTAAATTAGAAAATTAGGTTACAAAATTTAGGTGACAAGGCTTAAAATAAGGAGCTCGCACTAGAGAGGTAATAGATTTACAATAATATTAATAAGATATAAGTGAATTCCAAATAGAAACTAATAAAAAAAATTAAATAAAGTTGATAAAATTTATTAGTAAACCTAGCATTAAAAACAGTCTTTCCCCTAAGAAAAATATTTATGTCCTTTAATTACTTAAAAAAATGCAAAAAAAAAAATTGTTTCCATTTTCAAAACGCCTATTAAATTTGCTTCCTTAATTTAATATTTCAAAATGCTACAAAAATTAATAGAATAATGTTTTTTAGATTTTGCAGTATCACAGTCTATTTAATAATATATATTCGGTGAAATCTTACCTACTAAATATAACCCTCTATTTTAAGGTTGAAATTGTACAATTTATATTAAATAGCATTACTCAAAATAATAATATAGCAAATTATAATGTCTAATTATTTTTATGATTTTTTTTTTTTACCAAAAAAAGAAAGGTATTCAAGTCTAAGACATGTCTCGTACAAGCCAGTGTGGGGAGTGAGTTAATTTTTTTTTTTGGTGAATATGAGTGAGTTATTTAGTTATATAGCTACCCACTGAATTAAGTATAACGATGAGATGTAGATGGATGCTACGTTCTCTTCTGAACTAATAAATTAATAATAGCCACCAAAAAGCCTATTTTTCTATTTATAAAACAAAAAAACGCATGCCTCGTAAAAAAAACCAGACATTAACTTTTTCTATATTATTGGGCAGGAATAATAAGTCCTGACAAACTTTTTGACAAAATGCTTCAACTCCAAAGCTTAATTTCCTCTAGTAAGTAACCGAGTGATTTGAGCTAATCGCTACATAGAATAACATATTTTTATTTATTATTTTTTTTAATTTCAAGAACCGTTAAATTTTACTGTTTACGTGGACAAGTCCAACTATATTGGAGGCCCACCCAACATACACGTTAGCCAATGAGCTCTATCCACGTGGATAGAAAATTTCAAAGGTGATGCATGGCAGTGTTCAATTGACCTCCACAAAACAATGATTTGGATTAGAAATGGCAAAACTTCACCCAATTCATTAATATGATTTGGATTAGAAATGGCAAAACTTCACCCAATTCATTAATATGATACGAACTCGTATGTTTTTTTGTGGATTTAAGTCTCTGTTATTGGGTTCGGATTGTTAATAGGTCAACACAATAAAATACGTTAACTTAACGGGTTGATAATGGATAAACACGCAAAACACGATAATAATCCGTTATTATTCATAAAAATAAAAAATTAAATTAAAATTATTTTCCTATTATAAAATATTAAAAATTATAAACTGTATCAAAGTATATTTTTCACAAATATTAAGTAAAATTTTAATATTTCAAATTATAAATATTAATAATTTTATTTTTTTATTTGTTAATCACATGTAGTTTTAATTTATATAGGAAATATGTTATATATATTTATATAATTATATTTGATTTATTTTGTCACATGCTTCTATTTGATAAATATATTTGTTTCTATTAAATATATAATAAAATAGTATAATATTTTGTCACACGTATATGTATGAATAAATATATATGTGACATGTAAGACATATGTGATACAATGCATTGATCTAGTAAATTTTTTTATATGCATGTGTATGATCAAATATATAATTATGTAATGTAACATATATATATAATTATAAGACAATTTTATTTATATTTATGACATTGCTTTATATACATATATCTATGAACAAATATCTATGTGATATATATCATACAATTCTATAATATATGTATGATTTATAATACATATGTGATACATGCTACACATATAACACATGCTACACATATGACATACATGTGACACATGTGCCACATGTTATACATGCTTATGTGATCATATTTAAAAACATAAAGTTGATACAATTGTATATATATTAAATATATTAAGCACTTCATACATATACATTAAATATATATATATAATTTGTACATATAGATTTTTTTAAAAACAGATAGATACTATTAATAATAATACTATTGATAATGGATATTATTTAATTAGTTAGTATATGTTTATTTTATTAATTTTAAGTTAACTTTGTTATGATTTTGTTTTAACTTTGTGGTGATTTTTTCTTCCATAATATAATTAAAAAGTTATTAAAATTGATCAATTTATTTAACGGATTAACGGGTTACATGATAATTTAATAAATGAGTTTGAGTTTATATATTTTAATACGAAAGTTTAACAGGTTGGGTTCGAGTGAAGAAAATTTAACACGAACACAAAAATACACGGCACGTTGCCATCCCTAATTTGAATAGCAAGCAAATTTATGATAAGAATTTAAAATGGATGTGTTTTTACTCTTGTTAAACCCCCCACATAAACCTTTTTAGTTTTTAGCTACAATTTTGCTATCAAAAAAGTCTTTTATTTTCCCCCTAAATTATGAAAAATCTCTCTTGCTACATCCAAACTGTCCATCTGCGTATTCATTTGCATCTAACCCATCTAATTCACACAGACTTTGACATTTTCCAAAATCATGCATGTTGGAGCAAATAGACACTCCCCCTTACTAATTAGGGGGACATTTTTGTGGACATATTTTCAAAAATAAGTTGGTAATCTTCTTCTTTTTTTTCCTTTCTCTTTTATCTTATTTTAATTATTTTCTTCTTAATTTGTCGTGTATGTACCTTTTTCGTCCTTTTCTTTATTTTTAAATTTGAAGTGGACCCAAAAAAAAAAAGAGTTTTGTTGCAAATTGCAGGCATGTGACTATTATTTGTGATAACAATGATCGCATACAGTCATCTTTTTGATGAATATCGCATACAGTCATCTTGATTACACAATTAGACAAGGTTTAATTACTCACAAGTTACACCTTCGTAGAATAATAAACTCCTTCATACTTGTAGGTTTGCTTGCATTATTAGTGTGAGACCCACATGATAAAAGAATTAACGATATGGACATCCCAAGGAATATGTTCTCAGATATTTTAAAGCCCCAAGTTCCGTTTTTTAGCGTCCATTGACTTAGAATATCGATGTTCAAGGGTTTTGTTAGCAAAAAAAAAAATTAATGTTTAGGGTTTGGCTAGCCAAAAAAGGAAATTAAATTATAATTATAATTTTCATTTTTATTTTATTCTTTTGGAACCCAAACACAAGAACTTAATGAATAAAACAAATTTATGTGTGCAGGATAGAGGCACCTTAGAACCATTAGAAGGAAAATGCACCATGTGAGTAAAATCCTATTTGTATTTATCAAAGAGCATGTTCAAGTGGGGTCCATCTTTTGGAATTCAGGCACCCAAGTGTCTGACCCCAGAAGTAAAAAATGAAACTGAGTGTCGGGGATGTAGCATTCAATATTTACTAGTCTCATATTTTATAAACATAATTGGATCCAAGAAAAAAATAGTAATGAAAAGATGGCAATGACCATTGAAATTTAACCAGTCTGTATATTTCAAACTAAAAAAATCCTGAAGATTAATTGGAAAGAGTCAGATTTATAATGGGTGAGAAAGGTCATTGACTCGTTGCCTTCTTGGCAAATGAGACTGCCATTGACTCATTGGCTTTTTTTTTTTTGGTATATTCATTGACCTTTTTTTGGTAAATTCATTGACTCATTGGCTTTTTTTTGTTGGTAAATTCATTGACTCATTGGCTTCTTGGCAAAATGAGACTGTAAACCGGTAATGATGAGACAGGTTAGTGTCAGATTTGGGTGTGCTGGCATGACTGTTCACAGTTGTATGTTTCTTGTAACTTTCATGGGAAGATAATAATTTTTACCGCACATTATATTAATATATATAATATTAATTTGTATTATATTATTTTAGTTGAATTATATTAATCTGTATTATTTATTTTATATATATATAAATAATTTAATTATTATATTATAATATTTTATAATATTATATAATTGAAATTTAAAACGAATAAATATAATTTAACCTTTATTTTTTATATAAATATATATTTTTATATTATGTATTACACATCTATTTATCTTATCAAATATAAAATAATATTAACTCATCCCATATATCATTTCAAACATGTTCACTTTTGCTAACCATCAATTATTTAAAAAACTTCATTTTGCAAAAACGTCTCTTTGAGCAAAAAGAAAAATAAACTTCGAACTTTTTTAACTTTTTAGTACTGATAAAAATAATATATATATATATATATATATATATATATATATATATATATATGCGAGAAGTGTCATGAAATATGTTTTTAGGAGGATACAAATTCCTTTATTTTTTGTTTTTTGGGAGGGTACATCGATTTTTTTTTCATGGAAACCCTTTTATAAGAGAAGTATTTCATATAAAAGCATATTCCTAAATTGGAACATTTCTATGGGTGAATAATGCAAACTCTTTTTCTTTTTCTTTTTTTCTTTTATTAAAAAAATTTAAAATGACTACTAAAATTTATTTCATGATATTGATTATATTTAATTCACTTTGTCACCTTGAGTAATCTTGTGGCTCTAAATATTTTGTACATGTCTTCAAAAACAATATTGTATGTTGGTCAAAATCCTAGAATGGGAGAAAACATGTACCATTAAGTAACTTGATCATATAAGGAACTATAGGAGACACTTTTCATTAAAAAAGAAAAAACCAAAAGAAAAAAAAAAACTATAGGAGGCACTTGAAATATTTAAATCTTGAACCAATTAGCACTCAAAATAAGTTGTATAAACTAACTTAAACCAATCAAATTAAGATATGGATTTTTTTTTTTACAATTTCAAAAATTAAATGATATGAAACAAATAAAAATAATATCACTATACATTTTTTTTTTTTGTAAAATATATATATTAATGATATGTTTGGTATGCATGAATATATATATATATATATATATATATATGAAGGAATTAAATAAATACTCCTTTATGAAATAAAAGGGTGGTCTGAGTCATCAAAGTACAAATGTGTTAGGAATTAGAATTTTTACTATTTAATATTAAGGACTTTATATCCGATGTACAAATGGAGCGTACTAATAATAAATATCAGACCTGCAAAATAATAGAATCATCAGCTTTGTTTTACACCACTGTTTATGTTTGATTAATTTTTCGATCCAGAAGTTCCTTTTTCATTTGGTGTTGTTCATCTGTAGGATATAATTATTTTTTAAAAAAATGTCCAAAGAATACATTCTTTTTATTCCTTTTAAAAGTCCAAGGAATACATTCAACATTTCTTTTGGTAAATAAGAAATACATTCCTTAATTGCAATAACGATGAGCACAAAAAAATTTATGCAATTATTTAAAAAAAAATGAACATTAATGGATTATGTATGAAAAAACATATAGATAAACATTACAATAAAAATAAATAAATAACAAATGAAGTTTAAACGACTCATTAGTAAAAGAATTAATAAGATTAATTTTCCATTTCCTTTATTTTTCATTCCCAATAATATATATATATATATATATTGATAAAACCCAATAATATGTATTTTTTTTCTATTTATCATTTTTTTTTATTTTTGAGAACTAATATTAAAAAATTTACTATAACAGATTTTGTATTTTGACTTATAAATATAAAAAGCGGGTTTTACGTTTTATATTTGAAGATCAAAACTCACTATGTTAAAAAATAAATGAGTTTTTTATTTAAAATTTCACAACTTTTAATAATTAATTTGAATTTAACTTTACAAAATTATCCTAAATATTTTCATCTTATAAAAATAAAAATATATAAATTAAATTAATAATTAAAATAATAAAATAAAAATGAATCAATAAAGTATATTATTGGAGTTTTTTACTTAAACTCTTTAATAAAATAAAATATGCTCTTTAGTTATAAAAATATATATTTTTTAATTTAAAAAGTATTATTGGAGATGCTTATTCTATATATCTAACAGGCTTTTTCAACGATATTCTATTAAATATTAGATATCAAATGCCGTGATAATTCTTTCAATGTTCTAAAAACATGACTCAATTAGTACCATTTCAGACGCCATAAAATACAAAAAATATTAAAATTACTTGTGTGATACTCCTCTTAATATTTTGCTGGAAAAAAAAAAAGAAGAAAGGAAAAGACCCAATAGCTAATGACCCTATACAAATACTTTAAGCAAAATAAAATAAAATCCTATGCATATACATTATAAATTTTTTTAAAAATACATTCTACAATTATATTTTATTATATTCTAGCAAATATAAAAATACAAAATACCCACCACCAATTATTTAAAATATTAAAAAATTACAAATACCCAATAGAGAGAAAGAGAAACGAGGAGAGAGATTTACCAAAAAAAAAAGAAAATGGAGGAGAGAGAGGCATATACTGAGAAAAGCTTCTACTTTGATGCCGCTCATTGAAAAAGAATATCCAAACCCAAAGTCCTCCAATTCCCTCTCTAGATTCCTTTGTAATTATTATTATTATTATTATTATTATTATTATTTTCTCTTACGCAATCACTCACTTTCCGTTACTCAGTTAAAATCACAAAACCAAAAAAATCAAAAAGGGAAAAAAAAAATTCAAAACCCCACTCTCCCTGCAAGGACTGAGACCACATTATATTATTACAATCAAAATGATCATCCAGAACTCTGCTTCTCTCTCTATAAGTCCCTCTCTCTCTCCTCCTTTTCTCTCCACTACTGCAACTACTTCTTCTTCTTCTTCATTCTCAGCTCGGGTTTGTCTCAGGCCTCTGCGTTCTTCCCAGTCATCTGGAGCAATACCCAGTTGTGTTTTCATCAGTGGAGCTCCGTTTTGTTATTCTGAGAGAGCGAGACGAAAGGGTGTCAGTCAAAGTTGGAAACTTGGGATTAAAGCAAGCAACATGACCATCTCGGAGATTAGGCCAGAAGAAGAAGAAGAGGGTCCTCCTCTGTTGGATCCAGAGAGTAATAACTCCAGGCCTCGTCGTATTGCTCTCTTTGTTGAGCCTTCTCCTTTTGCGTGAGTATCTGTTTATTTTGCAATTTGATATGAGATTTTTGTGGTATTTTGTTACATTATAGCTCGAATCCTGTGAATCCCACTTTGTTCAAGTTGTGTTTCTTAATTACTGCTTAGACCAAATTTAGTACGATTTAGATAGGGGCTTCAGATTTTCTAGCATTCTGTAGCAAAATTTGCAGATTTTGCTTTTTCTAAAGTAGCCCTTTGGTTGGATATAACGTCGTTGACTCTGATGAATCTAGTGTGTGTGTGTTTTGTATTAGCTACTTGTGGATGTAAGTTTTGGATCTGGTATTTTCTTCAATATTGCGCCTTTGGTTTTTATGAATAATGGTACCATCTTTCACTCATGGCTGCTTTTAAGTGTAAAATTTACATTTTGAGTTGAGAATTTGTTGCTAAGTTTGAGTATTACTTGGGTATTGAGCATAATTTAGTAAAAATATCAGTGAATCCCAACTGTTTTAAGAAAACGAATGTGAATTCACATCTCATAACATGATGTTTTCAGAAATTGTTTTCTGATTCTGAAAAAAAGAAAGAAAGAAAAAAAGAATTTTCTTGAAAACGGCTGAAAATAACATTTAAAGAAAAAAAAATGAAACAAACCAAGGACAAAAAAGAAGTTTAAGCGGAAACTGCCAACAGGATCCCTATTGAAATTGTGGGAAAAATGTATGGCAACAGTAGGGGGGGACGCTTCTCAAGAGTCAATAATGCACCATGGCTTTCAAGAAGGATAGTGGTCAAAATGAATGAAAAATATACTACATCTTACATCTCAGTGTTCTGCTGTTCCCGAATGTTGTAGAAAACGAATTGGATATTGACTGAAAGTTATTCGCTTATCTCTTCATACTGCAGATATGTGTCTGGGTATAAGAATCGCTTCCAGAATTTTATTAGAAACTTGCGTGAAATGGGGGATGAGGTATGTTCTTTATAGCTTTGCATTTGTGTATTATGTTATAATGAGATTAATGATCACATTTGTTGATCCTATAGAATGCAAGCTTTTCACCAAAAAAAAAAAATGTATATATATATTTAGAATGCAAGCTTAACTTAAGTTCAAGCAACGTTTAGCATGAATAGAATTATAGCTGATGAATGTTTAAGATGTCTTTATTTATAAAAGAACCAAGTTGCATTACTGTGCTTATTGAACTTGAGGTCAATTCTTATATTAGTAATTCCTATGTAAGTTAGATATTATATTGGCCCGTTTAATGCCGGAAATTTAACTTTTATACATAATAGTTGCTTGAATTTAAAAAAAAATCTTTACGTAATTCATTATTGACAGAATGCCTTAATGATTAATGGTATAGGTGATGGTTGTGACAACACATGAAGGAGTGCCTGAGGAATTCTATGGAGCAAAATTGATTGGATCGCGAAGGTTGGTATAATAATCTAATTTTGGATATAACTTATGAATGTAGTTAAACTAGTGTGTCGGGTTTTTAACATCTTTTCTTATTTTAACTCCTAAATTTTTGTTTTCCCTTTTTCTCTCTTCTCCCTTTCACTCTTCCTTTTCAACCCACCAGTTTTCCCTGTCCCTGGTATCAGAAAGTGCCCCTTTCCCTCGCACTTAGTCCTAGAATAATTTCAGAGGTTGCTCGGTTTAAGCCTGACATAATACATGCATCATCTCCTGGGATAATGGTAAGTATATGATTTCTTCTACTTATTCTTGGCAACTTTATTTGTTTCTGAGGTAGAATACTGAAGAAACAAGCAAAAATTGATGACATTTTCTGTCTTATAGGTTTTTGGCGCTCTCGCTATTGCCAAGCTATTATGTGTGCCCATTGTGATGTCTTATCACACTCATGTACCAGTGTGAGTTTAATTCTTTCATTTATTGGGATAATTTATCCAATGCAAATGATGTAATAAATAAACTTCATACTTTTAATTGAGTGGAAATCTGACAAATATAAATGCTGCTTCTGAAGTGATTTAACCTTTCAAATTCTTCAATTTATCATGTCACTACTAATATGCTGCCAGATATTAGTAAATCAGTGTACTAAGAAAGCTTATAGCTGATATTTGGTCTTATGTGAATCTGCAGGTACATCCCAAGATATACCTTTAGTTGGCTGGTCCAACCCATGTGGCTTGTTATAAGTATGTGATCATCCTTTTCTTCATCTTATGATGAATTATCAGAGCATAATGTTAACATTTTTGTACTTCCTATCAGAATTTCTCCACAGAGCAGCTGATCTTACATTAGTGCCATCACCTGCCATTGGGAGAGATCTTCTTTCATACAGCGTGACAACAGGTGAACATAAAATATGTTTTTTTACAGTTGGGCGTTCAAGGTTTTTAGTTAACTTTTTAGTGTTTGTTTCATTTGGGGTTCATGTTTCCTCTCTAAACTGCATTCTTGGACCTTTTTTTTTTTTTCTTTGCAATTACTGGAATAACAGCGTTCATGGTGTCCATCCATCGCAATTTTTTATGCTGACCTTGTTCATTATTATTGATTTGCAGCGAATAAGATTCGTCTTTGGAATAAGGGTGTGGATTCTGACAGCTTCCATCCTCGATATTGCTCTCATGAAATGCGATTAAGATTGAGGTATGATTTCTTTCTTAGATTGTGTCTATCTTATTTTCCGTGGAGGTGGACGTTCTCTTGATGCTATCTTCTTGTTTTAAACAGCAATGGTGAACCTGACAGACCATTGATAGTCCATGTTGGACGACTTGGAGTTGAGAAAAGTTTGGATTTCCTTAAAAGGTAATTCAACTTAGGACTTGCAACTTTGAAATGGATAGCTAGTGTGTATACTTGTATCTTAGTTGAAAACCTAGCAAACATGACGTGGTGAGAATTTTCTTTTCAGAACCTAGGTGATCAATATATTAAAGTTTAGTGTTAAGCCTAAATCTTTATTGAGTCTATTTCAAAAGTCAAGTGCCACATTTCTGTCATATGTGGTAGTGGTATTTCCAAAATTAACTAAATGTCCTGCCATACCTTTGGTCATAATTATGGTATGCTTGTTTAAATATGTACTTCTGCAGCTTTTGGCATTTTTAACATTTGATTTAACAGCATTATGGATAGGCTTCCAGAGGCACGAATTGCTTTCATTGGAGATGGACCATACAGGTAATCTCAGACACTTATGTAAAAATCTTTTCCCAAAACAGGTTAATTAGAGAGCAGAAATTTAGAAACTTGATCTGACTTTACCAAGTTCAGTGACTTCGTCTTTTCCAAACTGAGTTTGGGGATGCCAAAACTGGATCTATCACTTGTCATGGCTTACATGATGAGAAAGTTCAAATTATTTTACTTGACATCATAACCATGAAATCACATTCCTTTTCTTTGGCAGGGAGGAGCTGGAGAAAATGTTTGCTGGTATGCCTGCAGTGTTCACAGGGATGCTAGGAGGTGAGGAACTCTCTCAGGCATACGCCAGCAGCGATGTTTTTGTGATGCCTTCTGAATCTGAGACACTAGGGCTTGTAGTATTGGAAGCTATGTCTTCAGGGATTCCTGTGGTGGGTGTTCGTGCTGGGGGAATCCCAGACATAATTCCTGCAGATCAAGAGGGTAAAACTGGCTTTCTCTATGCTCCTGGAGATCTCGATGACTGCATAAACAAATTGCGCCCTCTGTTACACGACCATGAATTGAGGGAAACAATCGGCAAAGCAGCGCGTGAAGAGATGGAGAAGTTCGATTGGAAGGCAGCTACACGAAAGATACGCAATGAACAATACAATGCTGCCATTTGGTTTTGGCGCAAAAAGAGAGCTCAACTGTTAAGACCTCTACAATGGCTGATGAAACGTATATTTCCATCCCAGGAAGTTAACTACAGATGAACGTGAAGATCCTTGCAAGTTGGTTTCTTTTTTTATTTTTATTTTTTTAAATTTTTTTTGTAAAACTTGATTTTAGGCTTCAGAGAAAGTCCTTGTGGGATTATAAAGCGTGTGATTGATGGCAATACAATTCATTTTGTTGTACATATTGGATCACAAAACATGGTCAAGTGCTGATTACCCTGTCTGTCTTAATTATTTTGGATGTCTAATTTTAGTAAACTGTGAAACTCAAATGTAGTGCTTCTTATTGTTTGCCAATGGCAAAAACATAAATTGGTTTGTTGTGCTTTCTTAATTTTCTGGTGACTAAGATGCATGAGGAAAGTGAAATGGGCTGGGCTTCATTTTGTTGTTCTCTCTCCCCCTCAACCTCCCTCTGTTTCTCTTCCTCTCTCCCTCTCTCTACCCACCTCTTGCTCTCCCTCTCCTCCTGTCTCTCTCTCTCTGTCAATCTCACTAAGTTACTAGTAGACAATCCAATAAAGTTAAAGGAAACTTATATAGCATGAGTTTATATGCTCTTCTTAATGGAACTAGTGAAATAATAAAGATTAATATTTGAGTTGAGACATCAAAATTGGGATTCTAGGAAATGATTTAACCTATGTTCTCAAAAAAAATTTCGATACAAAAAATAACCTATAGTCAATCTAACTTCACCATAGTAAAAAAGCTACTGTTTTAATGGTAATACCCTGAGTTCGAATTCCGTTATCTCCAATATATATATATATATAAAAATGAAGAGAGAGAGAGGGAGAAAAAAAAGAGGTAATTCTGAATTCATTTTGGTCACGAATTTGCATAATAAGAACTTTATTTTGGAGACTTTGGGAACAAGTACAACACTTCAGCAATGTTGACCCATATAAATTTGTTTAAGAAATGATAATACAAACAAAACCAAGGTAAAATATATCCTCATTAACAAGGATGCATCAACCTCTGTAGCTTTAATGAAAATCAATATCTCCTTTTCCATAAAAGAAATTAAAAAAAAAAATTGAAAAGGAGTTGGGGGATGGATTTTAGGGTTTTAACTCTTCTATTATGAAAGTTTCAGCCTTTTAAAGAACTTGGACTGTTCTTTTTATCATAACTCAAATTGGCGTTTTATGCTTGGATTTGGTATTGAATTGTGGCAAAAGAAAATGCCTTCCAAATTTCATCACCAAACGACATGGACTTCTTACACACATAAGTTTTTATCAATTTCAACACTGCAACAAATGAGATCACTTAAATTAGACTATGAAATTTCATAAACTATGCTAAATAACAATGCACATATTAAGGAATAGTACTATCTATCACAATTTACGAGTTATAAAATTCACAATCCACATCGACAAATTCTATTAGACGGGTGGACCCTTAATGTATGGAGCTTTTGAATTTTACAACTTGTATTAAAATATTATTTCATATGAAAATGTCTATACGTATCGTTGATCTATATATATACAATATTAATTGTGAGCTAAATATTTTATAAATCCTACATGGCATAGCCTATTAATTTTGATAAAAAAAATATATTGATAGAATGATTTATTTAATAATATTAAAGAATATAAAAATAAAAATACAGAGACTATATTAACATACACTGTTATATAAATATAATAAATATAATTAATTCAAAATAAAAGAAAAAAAAACCAAGCCTTGTCCTAATAAAACTGGTCCCACTGCTACCACACTAGGTCCATGCCAAGACTACTAGCTTTTACTTGGAGGTTCGCCACTCCTTATCTTATGCCTTTTTTAGGGTTAGGAGAGGGGGTTGTACAAGCAGAATGTGGTGGAACATTTTACATTTCCATGTCAAACATTTAATAATAGGGTATAATTCTAATTCAAAGTGCCAAATTGGTAAACGAAAACAGACACTCCCAAAATGAAAATGTAATTGTCCCTTATCAATAAACCTATAATGGTTGATAGGCATGGTCATGAACCATGAACCTGTAGTTATGTGTATCTGGGTTCATCCCCCCCAAAACCAAGCCTATTTCTTACAAATTCAATTGGATTTGGATGGTTAGGGTCACTCTCATTCGGTCAATCACGGAGAGCTAAGCTGCCTATTTTGAGCTACACATTCTAGTTCAAAGCATCCTATCGCCGACCAATTTTCACATTTTGATCCAGCACTAGCAACTCCTCCTGCTTTTGCTATTAAAAACCCTAACATGCCTTGGATTTAGACTGGGGTTTGCGCCTCTTTTGTAGGGGAATATCATTTTCCTTGGTGAAATTTCATTGACACCCCACTTCTATATTGTGCCTTTTACATAATTGACTCTTTACTTTTTTAAAAATTACAAAACACACTTTTGCATTTTAATTTTATTTTTTTTTGGATTTTGGACATGGAGTATTCAAATTTGATTTCATTGCCCGACAAAATAGCAGGCTTGTCACCGCTTTTGTAAATTATTTTTAAAAATTTATATGTAAATTCAATGTATGAACTATGAATTATGCAGATGACAATAACTGTTTAGTTGACTTGATTGAAGTCTGTTAAAAATACGACAAATTAAATGTGAAACTTTAAAAAAAAAAAAAAAAAAAGACCTAAAGTTTGAAAGATGAAATATAAGATGATGAATATATCAATTCTAAAAACAGAAAGACAACTGTGAAAAACTAACAAAACATAAAAGACGGGCTCAGAAATGGCGTTACATTATAAACTGATAAAATAATAAAATTAAAAAAATATCAATCAAACACTGTTTTAAAATGACAAATAAGGTTGGTCGAGTGGATACTTTTAAACTGAAGGCAATCAAATGTCATTCTGATCACATTTTTCTTTAAATTAAAAATATTATAATTCTCATAAAAAAACTGCTTTTAAAAAAAAAAAAAAAACTGCTTTAAACTGAAGCCAATCAAACACTGTCGTATATACATATATATGTATGTCTATAACTCTCCATGTTTTTTGATGGGCTCCATGCTCTGCTTCCTATCACAACAAGTTCTGCTATTCTTTTCAAGTCAGTGTTTTTATATGATTGAGAATATTTGGTTGGGAAGAAAAGAAAAAAGAAGAAAAAACCAAAATATATTGTACATGAAAACACAATACCCCCCCCACCATCTGCCACACAACCTAATAATAATGCCTAGCTAGTCCAATCCATGCCCCAAAACACATACAAATAATAAATAAATAAAAAAAGTGCTAAATTTCATATATATGCATCTGAGATTTTGGTCAAGACCCAGCAAACACTAAGCACAATGCACTTGGATTGGATGGTTGAGGTCATTCTAAGTGTGTGTCAATTTGGAGGCCACCCACATTTCCAATTTTAATGTCTCCGTCACATATGGATAACCTGAGTCTTAATTGCTTTATTTTTTTTTTTCTCTTCTCTCTCTCTCTTAATAATCCTTTTTTTTTCTTCTTTTTCTTGGCCTGGAGAAAAATTAAACTATGAAAGGCCCCCAAATTTCCCCCAAACACAAAACGACAAAAAAAAAAAACATAAGTGGCCAATTACATATATTGTCCAAATTCCCATCCCCTTTTATAAAAACTTTTTGGTTAAAATTAAAACCCACTATGTAAACATGCATATTTACTTGGTTTTCTAATCACCCAATTTTTATTTCCAATGTTAATGATTGAATATATATGAATTTCATTGTACTTATTCCACCATATATATTATGTATATTTTCTTTTAGAATAATTTATTTTCTTGAATTTTTTTTACAAGTATCTCTATCATTAATTTATTAATTTTTTTTCATGAATAATTTATTATTATTTTTTCTTTTAGACTATAGTCATAATATACCTAAAAATTAATATTATTTGAAGGAAGGAGGTGTAATAATGACGATATTAATAATTTAGTAGTAACAGATTATATACGAATTGCTTACTAAAATGTAAGATAGGGACAAATAGAAAGGCAACAAGTTGCGTTTTGTTTGTTCTTCCACCAGTTGAGGAAGACTAATAATAATAGTAAAATGTTTTTATTTTTATTATTTATTTATATTGATAAAATTATTTTTATTATTTATTTGAAAGTGAACCCAAAGCATTATAAATGTTAGTGTTTTTTTTTTAGTGTTGCACAAATATAAAAGCCCCAATTAAATTTTTAGACAAGCTTTTTTTATTTATATATATATATATATATAAAATATAAAAACATATATATAAATATCTCGATTTTAGTCACGTGGAAACTGAATGCTGTATTATACAATGCCCAATCACATACATCCTACTACTTTTCCAAAACCAAAACGGACAAAAAACGTCGTCGTTTTCAGCCGTCCAAATCAGACCGCACTCCTCCAACTCCTTGACCCGTACAGTACCATCTTCTATAACCGTCACCGTAATGTTCTCCGTTCAGTTATAACCGTTTGTTTTTTTTTTTATAGCGCCGCCGATACGTACTGCATAATTTCCGTATCGGATTCAACCCCGGCCATCGTCTCGGGTGCCAAAACAACCTCCAGATCAACGCTCCCGTTTCCTTCTCTTCCAGGGAAGGCCGAGATCTTGCCGTCGAATTTGTTGGCCCTACCACTCCGAACCGCCAAAGGTCGCCCCCACCCGAAATCGTTGTCGTACATCGGAAATCTCGGCGAGCTACCCATCGTGATCGACGCACCGTCGCTGTTTCCCAGCGGAAACAGCCTCGGCTGCTTCTCCCAATCCTCTACACTCCGGCGCACAGTAGCGTCGTTGTGCGCGACCACGTTCTTGTGTAGCAGATCGGCGCACCAGTGGAGGTCCTGAGACAGAAGCTCACCGGCTGAAGCAAAAGTCGGTATGCTCTGAATCGCGTTGCCGAAGTAGTACGTGTCCATTTTGGGGTTGAGTCGGTGGCGGCAGTTCACAGCCATACGGAACGTCGTCGTTTTGGCATCGTTCAGGTGCCTCGCACGTGTCACGGACCGCCACAGCTGAGCACACAGCGATTGGAAGGATGAAATCTCCGCCATCCGATTGTTCGACTTCAACGAACCATTTTTCTCCCCGTTAACGGTTTTCCAGCTGTCGTTGGATTGCTTCCCGAGAATCTCGGTCGGGTCCGGAAAACCGTTATTTATCAGTTTCACAGCACTGTTATTCGCTCTGAGCTTCATTTTCAGAATTGCTTCTCTGCTGAAATGGAAAATTCTCTCACGCAGAGGCTCATCGCCGGAGAAGGTGACCTTGGGACCCCCGGCGGGAAACCTGAGCACAGCCGGAGAGTTAAAAACAGTGTCGCGGCAAAAGTCCGGCGTCTTAGAGATTTTCAAAGCTCCTTTACAAATCTCAGCAAAGGTATTGAAGAAGTGCCAAAACGAAGTCCCATCAGTGACGGCATGATTCACAGTACAGCCAATGAACACACCGTCGGCGAGCTCAGTAACCTGTACAGCAATCAGGGGCTTGAAATGCCCCGAGTAGCTCAAAGTACGGTCAAAGGCGAAGAACTCCTTGAAACAGTCAGGAACGTCGTCGTTTTCGGGAAGAATGCCTTGGACGGAGAGGTGTTTGGCTTTGGCTTGAATGAAGTCGACGCCAGCGTCGTTACAGACGATGTAGACGTAGCCATGGGCGTCGGTGGAGAGACGGCCGGCGAGGGCAGGGAAGTGAGCGAGAGCAGAGGAGAGAGAGTGTTTGAGGGAGGAAACGAGGTCGTTTATGGAGTTATAAGGTGGTGAATTGAGTAGAACACCCTTTTGGATGTAGTGGCAGGAGAGCATAGGGAGGTCTGAAACGGAGAGTTTTAGGGATTTGAAGCTCGAAGGTTGTTCTGGAAAAACCGTACATTTGGAGACTTGAGTTATAGAAGAAGCAGGCATTTTTGGTATTTTAGGGTTTTGTTTCTCTCAGAATTTTTTTTTGCCCTTTTGATTGAGTTTTGGGCAAAAGTGTGTTGCGCTGAGATTGAAGAAGAAGAAGAGGCGGGATGGGGTTTATATAGAGGAGGCCATGGGGGTTGGATTCATGCACTTAGCTAGTTGTTTCGTCTGCCACTCTCACTATATCCATTTATTTATTGGCTATTTTCATTTTTCCTTTTCTTTTTTAATATTAAAAAGAAATTAAAAAAATCAATTAGAGGTGTCTGGTGACTTGGCGAGAAAAGGGTATACAATGCTTTAAATGGAGGACGCATGGATGTTACAGGTGCACCCGCAGTATTGTTGGCTCAATTTTTTATTTATAAATTAATGTTGGAATTTGGCCGGTGTATGTCTGTTTTCTGTTTTACGGGTTTTAAATTTTAATGTTTTTCTTGATAAAGAAGCAGAATATCATTTTAGGATATAGCTTTTTATTCCAATTTATATTGTGAATTGGAAGATTACCTATATAAAACTACATTTTAATTATATATAATTAAAAAAATAATATTATATTATTTATATTGCACTATAAATTATATTAAATAGTTGTGTCAATAATTTTGCTGTTAAAAATTAATTATACAATTGCTTGGTGGGAGCCATAACACAAAAATTTAATAAGTGATTATGAAATTATGCATACATAAAACATTGACCTTAATTTTTTTTAACCCATACAAACATTGAACTTAATTGAGGGACAGCTCATATATATATATATATATATATAAACTATTTGAAGAATATAAAAAATAAAAGAAAAGAAAAAGAAAAAGAAGAAGAGATTGTCAAGTAAACACAAAAAATTTAACCTTAATTGGGGAATAAATGGGCAAATCAGTGATAAAAAAAACAGTGTTTCTTAAATAATTAACTAAATTCGAATTCCCTTACCTTTAAATTCATGATAAAGATTGACATTGAAGATTGTCATTTTGCATTTTCTTTTTTTGGGCACAAAAATTTAACCTTAATTGGGGAATAAATGGACAAATCAATGATAAAAAAAAACATTGTTCTTAAATAATGAACTAAATTCGAATTCCCTTACCTTTAAATTCATGATAAAGATTGACATTGAAGATTGTCATTTTGCATTTTTTTTTGGGTATTTGTCTTTATGCTTACAGTTCGTATTTTGAATTGTATTTTTATTAATAAAGCAGAGGATCATATTTTGCTGCTAAAGATTGAGTAGACAACTGTTGAAGAAGTCAGTCTGTCAGTGAATGAGTGATAAGAGGGAAATTTGTGAAGTGCACGGTTTTGCTGGTCATATGCATGAGAGTTACCAAAGCTGTGTAGTGGAAACTCGTGAGCTGCATGCTTAATTTCTTCTTGGTTTCTTCATTATACTCAGCAACTCATGTGCAAAAGATCTTTGGGATTTTTCAAATCGAAAAGATTAAAAAAAGAAAAAAGAAAAAAAGAAGGAGCATTCTAATGCATATCTTCATGATCAGCTAATTTTGGCTTGGAAAGTGGGCCTTGATTCTCCAAAATCGATCTAAAAGTCTTTTTTAGAAGCTGCTCTGAGATTTCCAAAACTGATTGGAGCCAAGGAAAACATGGTATTTTTAATAATTTATGTTTAAATTAATTATTTCAGCTTTTTTTTAATGGGAAATTAAATTTTATTGAGCACCAAGTAATATCATGAGAAATAAATTGGATCATTCGAGTTCCGTTGTCTTATTAAAATTTCTATGCACCAAAATAAAACTATAATAAATAGTATAAGATCGATTTTAATAGGAAGATAGTGATCTTAAATAATTTTTTTTTCAAAATCTTTTTAAATTAATCATAGATTGTCGTGTAATTATTTGAGTTAAAATTAAAAAAACATAGTTGGTATCATGACAATCCTAAAGAGAATATCATTTCATTTGAAAATTCAAATTTGAGATCACAAATATTTTTCTATTTACAAGTCATTGCATATAATATTTGTAGCAATCAAATGAATCGCCATTTGTACGTTTGAATAATGAACTGTGGATGCACCTGGGGTGTAGCCTAACGGTAAAAAAACTGATTAAATCTTCACACTCGTTTGTGAGAGTTGCGGTTTGAGTTTTGACAAATCTCGCTGCGCCGGATATCGTCTTGCTAAATATCAAGTGGAGGAAGTTGGGGAATGGGTTTCGCTTTAACTCCTACAGTGGGCAAAGTTTGGAGCAACAAGACCCTATATCCTAACAGAATCCTAGACTAATAATTTCAATATTGAAGCCATTTTTCTTCTAAAAAAAATAATAAACTGTGGGTGTTCATTTTCAATAATAACAATAGCAATAATAATAATAATAATTAGATATAAAATCTTATCCTATACAATGGAGGAATTCAAATTTTTAAAAATATGAAATATTTTTTTGATCAATTATTAGTAGAAACACAAGAAAAAGGAAGATAACATAGATGACACAAGCACATAGCAAACCCACTGAAAAAGAATTAATTATTATTTTTTGACAGATAATTTAACAGCTCATATACTCTCAGACACATCACCAAATAGACTGTGTAATTTGCAATATTTGCCTTTTTAGGTCAATTAGTGGGGAAAAAAATGTTAGAAAAAATGTTAGTAGAGACATCGAGGAGTTCCAATTTACAAGTTTATGCTTGGTAACATTTTTATTTTTATTTTTTTTAATTGCGTGTAATTTGTTCAATTTAAAAATTAATTAAAATTTATTAATATTTTTATTTTATTATATATATAAAAAAAACACAAATACTAAATCAAATACACTTTTAGAATAATTTTCATTTTGTATTTTTTTTCTTTATATTTATATTAATTAATTAGTCTAATTAATAATAATAAATTTTAATTAATTTTTAAACTAAATAAATTATACATAATTCAATAAAAAAATAAAATAAAAAACCAAAACAGTTGGATAAGGGGCTAAAAATCGTTGGACACATCTTATTTTGATATGTTAAAACGTGGATGACACTAGGTTCCCTTATAATAATAGTTTATTGGTTTGTGTTGGATGAATTTTACTGAATTACATATGTATTTTATATTAATTTTGTCAATTATTAATGTTTTAATGTAAAGGTACTCTTTAAATTTATAGACCAAGTACTTAAAGCGATTTTAGTTGCACGTCACATATGTAAGGAGCCCAAAAATCAATATTTACATAATTATTTTTTGTTTGGTTTTGTAGAAACTGCAGGGAAAGTAAGCTGGGTTTTGACGTAGTCTTCCGCTCCCGACAACTTCTATTTGGGTGCCTTTTGCACGAGACTAATAGATTTTTGCACTTAGTAAAGTGAACGACTCAATTTTCTTTGACCCAAAAAATATATATATTTTTTCTTTCGTGACTCGTGGTTAACATGAAACATGTGTATACATGAACATAGCTTTTGCGATCCAATTTTTTTTATCTCTTTTGTCAAAATCTCAATTTACCAAAACAGGCACTTTTACACGTTTATTATGTGCATGAGAGTTTGAGAGAGAGACGCTTTCTAGTTTATTCATTACGCTTTATAAATTTAGCAGCCTTTTAGAAAAGTATTAGGCATTTATAAATGGATTTTAGCACCAATTCCTCTAAACTAGATATACATTTGTAAATTATTTTATAAATTATAAAATTGTCATAAATATCTTTTAATTTAAAAATAATTATAAATTATTCGTGACTCATAAATATAATATATATATATATATTTTATTCAGATGTATCATTTTTTAAAGGCTAAAATAAATAGCAGTATGTGAAAAAATAAATTTGTTTCGATCATTCACATAAAATATATTTATGAATAGTTAACAAAATTTGTGTTTAAATTTTAAAAACATTGTGTTTATGAGATAATAGGTAATTAAATTGCAACTATTTTTAAAGTTAAGAAGTATTGATGCCAAATTTATATTTTAAAGTTAAGAGGTATTGATACCAAATTTATGTATTATTTAGGAGTTTTGGTTCCAAAAACCCTTTATACATGTATATACATATATGTTATTCTGGACTATGTAGCTCGCATATGTTGAGGTATAGTCACGTGTCATTTTATTAGATATGAACAAAAATATAAATGAATAACATTTATTACATTTTTATTATTCTTTTCACTAGATCTCATGTAAATTAGTTAATCGTACTCTTACTGTAGCTTAGCATATGCTGAGTTATATATTTTCGGATATCATCTATGTATGCATAGCAAAAATACAAAATATTTATCCATGTTCCTTTCACAATAATATATATATATAAAACTACGTATGATATTAGTGTGAAAGGAACATGGATAAATATTTTGTATTTTTGCTTTCATGAGCAGAGAATATGCGTTGTTTATTTATTTTTTGGAAATTATCAAATATAATTTTTTTTTTGATAGAAACCTAATCTAATGGGTAAACTTATAAACATTTTTGCAGCTTGCAAGCTCAATTGTGCTCACTTATCGAACACTAACGCAATTACATTTTAATTACATTTGCATATATGTATATAGATCCAAGAGGTTTGCATTTCAATTGCATATATGTATATAGAATCTCAATTTAGTACCTTACTTTGAAACATTTCACTTAGACAACTTTAATTTGTATATTATTGCAATTTAGTACCTCTAGTTTAAAATATTTCAATAGATAACCTTAATTTACAAATTGTTTTAATTTAATAGCCAACATTTAAATTTAGCTAATGGTGTTATAAAATATGAATTTTAATATGTGGATATTATTGAAATTTATCGGGACTATATGAGAGGTTTTATTAATACTGGATCTGAACTCTAGAGTTTCCCTATGTGTATTAGCAAACTCTAACATTTATCTCTATAAGAAGAGGTTAAGGGTACATATAATAAAAATATGACCAATTTCCTCTCTATTCCCTCTCTTTCTTGTTCTTATTGTTCCTGACTTATAATTTATTTATTTTACAATATGTTATCAATACAAGTCTCTAACCCATGAAAGCTAGAGAAGCACGAGTTCTACAATGTTACAGAGGAATGTGATTGGATAGAAAATTTTCTATACACATATTCTGACCTATCAGATTTTGAATGCATTTTGATTCGCCAAATGGTAACGAAATTGTGTAAATTTTTTATATGTTATAGCTGACATCTACATGTTTATAACAATATATTATATGTCTTGAGCTGACTTCTAAAACTCAAGTTATAATTTTTTAAATATTTACTATATGTACTGGTTGAAAATCTAGTTTATGGTCAGACTTTATTATTTCTCTATAAGCATTGTAGATCGTGTTTTAGGAAACATTTTTACAAAATACTCCTATATGGTAGCTCATACTCATAACTTTTTGTCAGTTAAATTATATTTACATGATTAATTTGACTATCCAATCTGATTTGTTATTAAACTGTTTGCATTATATTGTTAGGGTAGTATTCAAACTTTTTAGTTTTTGATGAAATTTTTACCAAACCTGTACATATTGTATTTTTGTTATATCATAAATTTTCATATTTTGTGATTTATATGTAATTTAGTAATTTTTTTTTATCTTTATTTTGCTCTACTCTCCCTCATTTTCTCTCCTCTGCACCCTCTCGTTTTTGTCTTTCTCTTTTTTTTTTTAATCTCCCCACTCCCTCTTCTCCCTTACCTTCACTCCAATCCTTCTTTTCTCACTTCATCATGCTCACATTTTTTTTATCTCTCTTCTCTCCCTTACTGATATGAACTTAATGCAATGCTTGACGTGGAGGAGTCTCTTATCAAGCCTGAGGGAGTAGGAGATATCACCAACACCTCTTGTTTGGCACTTGAAGATTCAACATGTCTAGGTGGGGTGAATGAAAAATATTTAAAAAAATATTTTTAGAAAATAATTAAAAAATATTTTCCCTCTACTCTTCCCCTCTCATCCGGCCCATAATTCACACATTTGAGCATAACAACTGGATTTTTTTTTTATGTTATGAAGTGCTTGGGTAAAAGAGATATGGTTTGGATTTGGAAAATACCTAATTTAAGAAGCTTTTGACTGTTAATTGAAGGGATGTATTGTGCTGTGGATGCCAAAAGAGGGAAGGGCAAAACTTTAATTTTTTTACATTCCCCTCTGCAAACCCACTGAAAAATTGGTCATGAGTGCAAAAATTTCTTAAAAAAAGTCAAGCTTGCTAGCCAAAGCTGGGGAAGAGACGTCGTCTGGGTACTAATTATTGGCTCTCCAGTGATAAAAAGAATCTCATGTCTAAATGGAAAAAAAAAAAAAAACAATATGTTCGAGAGATTGCAGGTCAGAATAATAAAAAATAAAGATGTGAGAAAGGAAATGTGAAAAAAATAATAAAAATAAAATTTTATTTTTTATGATTTAAAAATTAATTAAATAACACATGTCAACAGATGAAAAGAGAAGAGAGATGAGAGAGATAATATTAATTTAATTGTATAGGCTTTAATATTGTTTTATTTAATTTAATTTGAAATGACATGTTTCCCCTTATGCTTTTAATTTAAATAGCAGAAAACAAATAGTAGGGGTTTGATGATATTTCTCAAACCTATATATGTTGACTAAAAATTAATCAAATCTCAAGAGAGTTATACAATAATAATTTCTTTTCTAATGAATTAATTTTTTTTTCAATGTTGTGATTTTTATTTAATTTTTGGCATACTGTTCTATAAAACTATATCCACTTATGAATATTTTGGTTTTTTGAATAAAGTAATTTGGATAAAAATTGAATGAGATAAAATTTTATAAGTTTATAAAGTTTTTCAAAAACATGTTACTCAGCCATTTAACCTAGTTCCTCGGCCATTTAGCCGAGTATCACGTTTGTGTAAAAATTTACAAACTTGTAAAATTTATATTTCATTTAATACATATTCAAATGATTTGATTCAAAAATTAAAATGCTCATAATTGAATAAGTTTTGTAAAAAAAAAATGCCAAAAATTAAATAAAAATAATAACATTAACAAAAAAATTAGTGCATTAGAAAAACTAATAAATTTATAAAACCGAACTTTTTTGTAATTTTATTATTTTTGTTTATCTTGTTGAATATTTTTCTATAAAATTACATCATTTTGATTTTTAAATCAAATTATTTCAATAAGTATTGATCTAGATATGATTTTTATAAATTTATATGTTTTTTCAAAAATATTTTACTCAACCATTTGGCATAGGCCCTCGACTAGTTGGCCTAGGCGTTCGGCCATTTAGCCTATTAGCCACCATTTATCAAGTTCCTTACCCATTTGGCCGGGTAATGTTTCAAAACTTTTTTTGAACTTTAATTTGTGAATTTTCTAACATATTGCAAGTTTGAGTTAAATAAACTTTTAAAAAATGAATTGTTTTTTCAAAACTTAAATTGAAATATTAAATAACACTTTATCAATAAATATTACAAATATAGTACTTTTTAAAATAATTTGAAGGGAATTAGATGAGAAATGGTAAAGTAGAAAGAAGATGATAAGAGAGAGAAAAAAAAAAGAGGAAGAAAAGAAGAAAACATAAAAAATAAAGAGTAAAATAAGAGAATTGAAGTGGTGGAGTTATTCACTAAGGACAAATTCATATTGTGGTTGAGTTTTATAAAAATCATAATTTGATAGACATTTTTCAAAATTTAATCATTTTAGTGATACACATATGAATATGAATGACGACCCATATCTCAATTTTTTTAAAATTCTTTTTCTATTTTTTAAAATAAAAATATTTTAAACCGTTTAGATTGTTTAAAATAAAATATATAAAATTGTTAGTTATCAACTTATTATCATCGATAGCTGAATTTAAAGGTTGGGTACTAAATCGTAATAATTCGTAAATTGAGAGTATCAATTGAAATATTGTAATTAGAAGTACTTACAAATTACAACAATTGGTAAATTGGGGTATCAAATAAAACAATTAAATTAGATGTACTAAATTGCAACAATTTGTTAACTAAACTAAATGTATTAAATTGAAAAGTTTTATAACTAAAAGGATATTAAAAATGCATTTAACCCCTTCTCTAGACTTTTGTAGGTTAAAAACTGAACTAGTTTTTTTGACATACAAAATATTGGAGATAAAATTCATTAACTTTCCAAGTTGTTTAACATAATTATAGATACAAATAACTGGAGATATACTTCATTAACTTCTAAATTGTTTATCTTTTTGGTTCTACTTCAGTCTACATAATCCATGACTTTTAGTAGTGATATTATATTTGAAGGGATATATAGGCTATTGTTAAATATGTTTTTAATTGTAATTAAAATATGTAGAAACGCAAGTCTTTAAGACTAAATAAAGAACTAGTGATGACCACATAGGAAAAACAAAACACAAAAATTAAAATAAAAAAAATGAAAAAACCAAAGTATAGCTAGGCAATGACCCACATCATTTTGGTATCTAATTACAAAATTATAAGTGCTCTTGGACAAATCTAAGCAAAATCTAATCAAAGTGCCAAAAAAAAAAATGGTCTATTTTGATGGATAAGAAGAACTTAGGGAAAGTAGACAAAATTTATCAAGCAAGGATTTCATGCTCCTGCGACCATTATGTATTTTATTAAATTATCTTCTTACAACAAAATGG
Organism: Rhamnella rubrinervis; assembly: GCA_007844105.2. Lineage (NCBI taxonomy): Eukaryota > Viridiplantae > Streptophyta > Magnoliopsida > Rosales > Rhamnaceae > Rhamnella > Rhamnella rubrinervis. Next base: position 15,027,007 of record CM017580.2, on the reverse strand, counting down.
ACCACTACTTATGCATACCAAAAAAAAAGAAAAAGGCAGGTGAACCTGACCACGTGTCCAAAACCCATTAGCTCAGGTAATAATGTTTTATTTTATTGCGTAACATATTCTAGCCTAAGCCCACCGGGTTGAGCCTGCGATAATAGTAAACAGTGAGGCCCACTGTTCTCAATGAATTTTAAAATACCATGAGAAAATACTAATCAATATTTAATGGACACAAGTCAACTGTAGTACGTCCATGTTCATGAATCTAAGGAGTAGACCATTTTTTTTAACTAAAATGACTTGGCCCAATCGTGCGGGCCCACATGTCACTTAAGTCATCATTTTGAATTAAAAAGGAAAAAATTCACGGGTGTTATCATATAATAATATTCATAAGATTTTGTTAAATATAAGTCAATTTATAAGATTTTAAAAAATTAAAATACTCTATCATTAGTTTACTCCTGTTTAAATTAACAGATAAATATTAAAAAGGTAATTACACTTATTTTTAAAAAATAAATAAAAAATGAATAAAATATATAGGCAAATTATGAATTGACATTTGATATAAATAATTTAATATATTTTTTTCTTTTTGTTTTTGGTGTCTTATTTCCTTTCTCACATTTTTTTTTTGTCCTGTTCCAACCGCACCACCCCCTCGTTGCCCACTCTCCCTTCGTCATTCTCCATCCAGATGGTATCTTTTGTCGATGGTGAGATGGAGATGAGGGTTTTGTGAGAGAATGCTTGCTGGTAAGAGAAATAAGCTAGGTTATTTTTTCTGAAATTTTTTTTATTCTTGTTATTTTTGTGATATTTTTTTTTCGTTGGTGGTAAGGGAAAAAGGAGGAGGAGATCACTAGAGGGAAAGAGAGAGAGAGAGAGAAAGTGATAAGGGAGAATATTTTTGTTTTTTATTTTATAAATTATTATTATTATTATTATTATTATTTTTATGTATTCATGGCGTGTGAAAAATAGAATTTGAGGATAAAGGTGGTTTGGAACAATATGGTAGATTCAGATCTGGTGATGGATTTAAAATGCTGACATGTTGAAATGCAGATGGTGGATTTGAGATGGTTTTATATTTTTAATTAATATATTATTATAATTTTATATTTTTAAATTTTATATAATTATTCATTGAAATTTAAGGGTAAAAATATTAATTTATTATGTCAAATAGGATATTAATTAAAATTAACCGTTGACCCTTAAATTAAAGGGATAAGATGATATAAATCAAAATCATATAAGTAATTTAAAATAAATTCAAACACGAAGATGGTTGAGTATAAATAACCCAAAAATCAAAACACTTACCTATATTGCTTCTCTCATTAGGCATGCTGTGAGTTTGTAACTAAGAGTCCGTTTGGAAGTGCTTATGTAAATAGTGTATTTTTTAAAGCGCTTTTTATTTAAACACTTTAGTTAAAAAATACTTTAATGATAAAGTAGTTTGTGTTTGGTAGAAAGCTATAAAAAAATGCTTTACAAATATTTAACAGTGTGTGAAAAATACTTTTTAAAAGCAACTATCAGGTGCTTATAAAAAAAGCACTTAAAGTGCTTTTTTTTTTTGTTTTATAAAAAAAGTGCTTTAAATTTTTTTGGCCAAACATGTTTTAAACTGTTTTTTTTAGAAAAAAAAAAACATTTTTCATTCAAAAAAAGTATTTTTTTAATAAAAAAAGCAGTTTGAAACATGTTTGGCCAAAAATTTATAAAGCATTTTAAGTGTTTTTTAAGAAGCACCTGATAGGTGCTTTTTCAAAAAAGTACTTTTTCTAAAAAAAAAAACACTTTGATATATTAAATGAATATTTAAAATATCAAAAACACCTCTATTTATTTTTAAAATTCCACTCTTTGTCCACTAGGGTTATTTTACGTAGAAAACGATCTCTCTCACATCTGTATCTTCTCTCAAGTCTATCTATAAAAATCGATGACTGAACAGAAACAATAATGTTAGTACCACTATCTTTATTTATTATTTTGTTTATCAATTTAGCTATCCACTTTGTATGATTAGCTTACTTCCTGTCAAATTAGATTTTGGAAGAAGTAATAATTCAACAAATTTTTAAATAGGCAAATTATTAACTATTTAAACATTTGATATAGATAATTACTACATTGATTAAGAATTTAGATCATATGTTCCCCTAACCATCCCCATATTAACATAATTAGCTCACCAACCTCATATAATCAGTTCACTAACCCCATCTTACTAACCCACACCATAATTGTTAGTTAAGCCCTTTTTATTGCTATTAACCCATTTTTATTTTTACCTTTATGTTTTCTCATTTCCTTACTCAGGCATGATACACTTTTCCTTTATGTTTCGTAGCCCATTATGATTCTTCTTAATGGATTCAACTACTTTCATTAAGCTCAAGCTATACGAAGGTTCACTGCTTTTATAGGTTGAAGTAAAACTCAGGTGAATCTGTTTATAATTTCCATTCTCAAATGACATATATTTGGGATTAGCTTGCCTTATCAGATGCCAAATAGACTAATCCCAAAGATGCAGAGCTTTATAAAAATTATCAAAATTAGCTTCGTCTAATCTAATTTCTAAAAGCATTAAATAATGATTTTGAACATGTTTGCACCACATTGCTTCATCAAAAAATCTTATCCCAAACTTAGCACTTACTTAAATTCTTTTAGAAGAAATAAGGAACTCAACTTCTCAGTCTCCTCCTCCTCATGGGTTCCTTCATCATCTTTTATGGATTCTATTGTTGCTGTCGCTACATTACTAAAATTTTCCTATTAGTGGATAAATTATCCTCCAACTTAGAAATCAAGGTCTAATGATTTTTTCTATGGGTACTATCTCAAACCTATTCATCACATTGACAACTGTTACAAAGTTAGGACCTCCAAAGAAATCCAATGCAGATACTGTAAATTCTTTGGCTACATAATTGACAAATGTCCTCAACAAGAGAGGAGAAATGCCTAAGTTACTGCTCCTGCGACTAATGAAAATCCATCATCTATCTAATTGCAGATTTAGAGGCCATTGTTAACCATATTTTATCTTGAACTTCTCTTCATTTTGTTTCTACCATCTCTGGTGCTTCAAGCAATCATTCTTGGCTTCTTAATTTTGGTTGCTCAAATAATATGACATTTGACTCTTCAATTTTGATTAATACCTTTCATGCATTTAATATCCCTTCTATTCATATTGCAAATAACTTAGTTCTTCATGTCAGTCATATTGGTTCTATATTTACCCCTCATCTCTATGTCCCTAATACTTATCTTATTCTCAAACTTTCTCTGAATTTACTTTCTGTTGATCAACTATGTGATTTAGGATATAATATTCATTTTTCTTCCTTTAATTGTACTCTGCAGAATCCTCAAACTCATCAAATAGTTGGGACATGCCGTAAAGTTGGACGTCTGTTCATAATCACAAAGCCTCCATCTTTCCTCTCATGCCGCTACTGCTACTCACACTGTCGCTCTTGCCATTCTCTTGAGTCTCTAGTATACTTGATTATGTCATACTTCTATTACTAGTTTACAGCTATTAGTTTGTTAGGATATATCTTTAATTCCAATTTTAATTTTATATCTTGCCAAATAGGCAATCGAACTGCAGTTCTTTTAATAAAAAAACCTCTACAACTTTTATATCTTTTGATCTTATTCAACCTTATATGTAGGGACCTTCTCCAATCCTTACTAGAGGGGGTTTCATTACTTTATTATTTTTATGAATGATTATTATAGATTACCTAGATATAACTTTTGCAAAATTATTCATTGTAAACCTATATAAAATTTTGCTAAAGTGATTAAAAATCAATTTTCTAAAACTATTAACATTTTTTGCTTTGATAATGCTCAAGAGTATAAGAGTCATATTTTCTTTCATATCTTCATCAAAATGAAATGATTGCCTAATATTCTTTTCCAAAAACCTCCCAACAAAATGGTCATGTTGAGCGTAAGCATTGTCAGATTCTAAACTCTGTTCAAGCTATGCTTCTTTTTGCAAAATTTTTGAACATTTCTGGGGTGAACCTGCTTTAACTTTTGTATATACCATGAACTACACCCCTTCCTCAGTCATCCACCATCAAACCCTTTATGAGCACCTCCATGGTAATCCACCTCTTATGATTATCTTCGACTTTTTGGAAGTGTATGATTTGTTCTCCTTCAATCCCATGAATATCAAAGCTTCAACCTCGTACTCATATTTGTTGTTTTCTGGGTTATAATAATGGTACAAAAAGTTTATCACTGCTATGAGCCTATTTCTAAATGTCTGTGTTTTTTGACAAGTGTTATTTTAGAAACATAAGATGTTTTTCAATCTCACATCCGTAAAATTGTAATAAGGCTCTTCTCCTCCCCTGTTTACAAATTCTTTTCTTGAGTTTTTTCCTCTTGACAGTGACATAGATGCTCTAACTTCATTACATATTGATGTTGATTCTTTGATGATCCTACCCCCGTTGAAGTTTTCACTTATTTCCTTTGACAGTCTACTCGAGTAAATGTTCCTCCTTCTCATCTTCAAAATAATCATTGCTGTTATGCCTTGCTAATCTTCATGAACCTCGACCTTTTCACAATGCTTCTACTCATCCTTGGCAGAAAGCTGTGAATGAAGAACATTTTGCTCTTACATTTACCCATATATATGACACGGTTGATCTTCCTCCTGGAAAATCTGTAATAGAGTGTAAATGAGTTTATAAAACTAAGATATATTCTTATGGTAGCATTAAGTAGTACAAAGCTCGTCTGGTTGCCAAAGGTTTTACTTAGGAATATAGGATTCATTATGAGGAAACTTTTATCCTCGTGGCTCTATTGCCTACAATCCATACGTTGATAATTTTGATTGCCTTGTGCCAATGAAATTTTTTTTAAATGAATTTTAAAAATGCCATTCTCAATAGTGATCTTAGTGAAGAAGTTTATATGTAGCCACCTCCTAATTATCCTTAAAAAGAAGGTCAAATATGTCACATGCATAAAGTATTATATGGATTGGAATAGGCTCCATGTGCTTGGTTTTCTAAGTTTAGTTATATTATGAATGCAATTGGTTTTTAACTCAGTTCACATGACATATGCCTTATTCTTTCATAAAACTGTTTTTAATACAAATATTCTTTTCTTGTGTGTTAATTAAATGATTATTACATGTGGTGATCATGCTGGTATTCATGAAATCAATGCTACTTTGACTAAACAATTTGAAATGAAGGATTTGTGTCTCTTAAGTTACTTCCTTAGACTCAAAATTACTTATTCCTTTAATGTGTACTTTCTTAGTAAAACTAAATATGCTTCAGATCTTCTTGCTCGAGTCGCTTTAAATAACAAGATTGCTAACACCCATATAAAAGTTAATAAAAAACTTCATATCTCTAATGGTGAACTTCTTTATGATGTAACTCTTTATCATAATGTAGTTGGTAGTCTTATTTATCTTATATTTACAAGATAAGATATCTCCTACGTTGTTCATGTAGTAAGCCAATGCATGGTTGCTCCTTATTCCTCCCATTATGCTACGATTCTTCACGTTCTTTTATATGTCAAGAGAACCTTATTTCATGAACTTGCTTTCACATTCAATTCTTCTATAGAACTAAGGGTTTATTTTGATGTTGATTGGGCTAACAATTTGGTTGATCATCACTCTACTACTAGTTATTGTATCTTTGTGGGCGATTCTTTAATATCATGGAGAAATAAGAAACAAATTGTTGTTGCTTGTTCTAGCATTGAAGTTGAATATCATGCACTTGCTGAAACAACATCAGAATTATTGTGACTTAAATGGAAACTTGAGGATTTACTTGTCCATATTGTTTATCTTATTAAGTTGTGTTGTAATAATCAAAGTGTTTTCATATTGCTAGTAATGATGTCTTCCATGAGCATATCAAACATATTGAAATTGATTGTTAATTTGTTCGCCATCATCTTCAACAAAGACATCTCCAGCTTTGTTCTATTTCTACTCTTGATCAACTAGATCATTGACAACAACTCATTTTACTCTTTTGATTTCCAAACTCAATCTAGTATCCACTACACTATTTTGAGTTTGAGGGGGATGTCAACATACTCAACTCACCAACTCCATATCACCAACCCATACCATAATTGTCAGCCAATCCCTCTTTACTGCTATGTATTAATAACTTACTTATATGTCATATTCTATGTATTATAAATAAGGACTCATACTCAATTGTAGCATAAAATATGTAATGCAATTCTTTATTCTTTAAAATGTGCTGTCAATATTTTAGGTTGTATTTGATAACACAACTGTTTTTTATTTTTAGATTTTTGCACTTGAGTTATGTGTAATTTGGTTAGTTTAAAGGTTGGTTGGAGTTTGTTAAATATTAATTAGGTTACTTAATTAAGTAAAAATGTAAAAAACAAAAACAGAAAATGAAAACACTTATTTTGTATTTTTTATTTTCATTCATATTTTTAGTTTAACTAACATTTAACAAACTCTAACAAATCTCTAAACTAACTAAATTATATATAATTCAAGAGGAAAAAATTAAAAATAAAAATAAAAAACAGTTGTAATATCAAATAAGCCCTTAAAGTTTACCATTCAAAACTAGATTTTGACACATTTTCAAATAAAAAATAAAATAATTAAGGTGTCAAATTTTAATTGAGGAGACAAATAAGAAGATATAAAGGGAGATAAGTGATATGATTTCATTGGTTAAGGCCGACATTATTAAATTTCATTTTATGTTAAAGGAACCAACTGTTAATTTTGAAAATGAAAGGTGACTCGTTTTGTAATTATATTATATGTGAAGACATGCAATAGAGTTCTCCACTTTATTATTATTAATAATGCCAAAAGTTTCACTTGTTACTAATGAGAAAGTGAATGAAATTAAATATTCAAATAATACAAAAAGTTTTAAGAAAACAAAAAAATGAATTATGCCATTAAAATTTTTACTTGTGAGGTAAAATTCCAACGGCGTAGTACGTAATTAACTTTATAATAATTCAGCTCAAGAGTATTATTTTTAATTGTCAAAACTATAACTATTTCAATGATTTCCATTAAACTATAATAAATATAAAGCCACAACAAATGTCTCGAACGCATGGTTTCCAAACAAAAATGGTAAACGGACAACCAAAAGTTATAAATTAGGTAGTTTACAATAAGAGTAATGGTAGACTTATCAAGTTTTATCAAGAGTATTTATGAACTAATATAATAATTGATGTGGCGACAAGTTATGCATTAATAATTTAATATACTCACACCTGGGGGTGTGACCTAGCGGAAAGAAAAGCCGACCGTTCCATCACACTCGCTTGCAAGAGTTGCGGTTCAAGTCTTGGCAAGCCCTATTATTTCTCGTGTACTGAGGCGCCAGTGGAGAGGATCTGTTGTGAGCCCCTCTAAACTTCTATAGGGTTGCAAAGCTAGAGTAGAAAAAAGGTTCTACCCACTAACAGAATTCTAGGCTGATGAGATCCACATCGAGGCCTTTTTTCTTCACAAAAAAAAAAAATTTAATATACTCTAATGAGAGATAAATATATAAATAAAGTTTAAATGAAAATTATTAACATGTCATCACTTTATCACCACGTTAGTTGAAAAGTAATTTTGATAAAAAAAAAAAATTAGTAAGCCTTGTTTATTGTTACAATAATTTCGATTTCTAAAAGCATATTAATTAATTGCGTTTATTTACTGGTCTTGAACATGCAAGTGTGAAAGTCAAGTTTTCATATATAGGTATGGTTAATATAAAATGAGTTATCTATACAGAATAATAAAAAAAATATTAATATTCAAAGCATTTAAAACCATGAAAATGAAATATTTATCCGTTATGAGGTTATATAGTAATATAACAAAATAATTCATTGTATTTTAACTCCTTTGCATAATTGTCACCCTGTTTTAGAAATGAGGCCATAACCCTCACATTTTGTTTTTATTTGAATTAACCATATTTGTCAGTCACCCTGCATTACTTTTTAGAAAATTAAATGAAACTTTTGTAATTTATAAATTAGAGTTTAGCTAGTTTGAAAGTGTAATTTTTTAAAAAGTATATAAGGTGACAAATAGAATTTGACCAACAAATATGGTTAAATTTAAACAAAAATGAAACTTAAGGGGACTATAGTGTAATTTTTTTAAAAAATATGGTCGCAATTATATAACAAAAAGTCAAAATATAGGGACTATTTTTAAATTTTACCCATTTAACAAAAATAAGGGGAATATCTTAAGAAGTTTTTTCTATTACATAAGATTAATAGAATGTTCCCCGCTTTTTTTCTCTTCTTCTTCCTATTTTCTTTGTTTTTTTTTTATTGTAAAATATATAACAAGAATACAAGCCAATGCTTTTGTTCTCTTCAAATAAGTTTTCTTTTTGTAATGCCGTTTGGGACATGTTGGCAGCGATGGTTATATTTTTTCTTCAACCGTTGTCTTCTTTTACTGCACAAATTCAACTATTCTTTTGAGACTCTATTTTAGAGACTGACCATTAGAATGTTTTTTGTACGTTTAACTCTGCTGAAGATTGTTGAACTGATGAAAGCAAGCTGACGGAGAACATTAGATATTATTTAATATTTTTTCTAACATATCTTGATGTGTATACGTAGAAATGCTAATTGTGTGGCTCATAATTTATTAGCTAAGTATGCACTTATTTGTACTGATCAATAAATTTGGTTAGAAAATGATCCATTTTGGCAATTAAATTTGTTACTTCGTGATGTTGATATTCCTACTATATTGCCAATTTAATATAAGTTTTTTTTCGTCAAAAAAGAAAAAAAAGCCAGTAGTGTCACTTTCTGTCCTCTTCACTTTATAATGAGGTGGTAGTGGTAGAGAAAGGATATGAATTAGCCATAGGAGGAAGACAGCCAACCTTCACCAACCTACATGGTCAAAATATTTTCTACCCGATTAATATTCATGGTCAATTTTTATATATTATTTTTTCTTTAAAGACACATAAAATTGGCTAAGGAATTTATATGTTTAATCAAATTCTTATGTCATCAATTTAAATAAAATTTAATACGGACTGATCTGTCGTTTTTGTACATGCATGAATCTTATTGATTTTTTCAAAAAACTAAAATTTGCGCAATTATTTTAATAATACACATTTTAATATTGTTATTCCTAACATTTCTCATATATATCTTATATAAACTATTAGAAAAAAAAAAAAACGAAAATAATCTGTCAATTACAAGACGCTTTTTAAACAAGGAAGTTTGATTTGTTAGAAAACAAAGAATGATACAGAAGAGTCAGTCAGCACCTATATTTTCATGTTGTTGTTTTTACCTTAAAAAATAAAATAAAGTAAGAAAAGAAAGAAAGAGAATTAGATAATCAATGTTGTTAAGGATTCTTGCATAAGCTACAGGTCATTGGTAATGCTAACGGCATATGCCATTCTAGTGATGTTCAAATAAAGAATACAAACACATAACATATAACATATATATATATATATATATATATATTAATTAAGCATATAAAAACTTAAAGAAAAGGAATAAATCCAGTTTGATAATATGCCAAGCTCATATTCATGTCCAGCACTTCGACTCTTTCAGGGAATCCCCAATTGTCAAGCCTCATCCTTTTGATTTGAAGCAAATTTTTATTAATGACTTTTTGTTGATTTCATATATTATTGCTATTATTATTGTATATGAAAAGAAAGATTGCCCAAATATGATTCTTCGATGTCCCCTCATCAACTTGTATAGCCAAAAAAAAAGAAAAAAGAAAACAGAAGGAGAAGATAGCGAGGGATTTGTAAAGCTCATCTCTAATCTTAGCTAATTAGATCAAGAGCGAGACAAAAGACAATGGCAAGAAAATAAATCTATGTATTATATTAAAAAAGAAAAACAACTTTTTGGTGTATTAAAAAAATTAAAGACGGTATTGTTTGATTGTGCTTTATAGACAAGATGCTAACTTCCCACTAATCTTGGTCTAAGATGGTGTTTTTTTGTGGTATCAATTAGGTTTTAACATTAAAATTTTGGGCAATAACAACTTCATTATTGGAATATGTTTTGCTAATGATTAGTCTTCCATATGGTGCATGAATGTAATCATTAATTTTACCATCAACACCTTCCAACTTCAGAGAATCTCATATCTGGACTCTTTCACTTGGAGATTTACTTACAATATATATATCATATTACAGAGACTGAATAATTACTTTTTAAATACAAATATTTAATACATAAAGCTGTTTCCATTTTCTATCAACAAGATTGTAGATGCTTGCTAGACTGAATATTACTTTTCAAACCCAAATATGCTTTAATTGAAAAGTTGATTAATTCCCATTTTCTATCAACAAGATTGTAGATGCTTGCAGGACTGAATATTACTTTCCAAACCCAAATATGCTTTAATTGAAAAGTTGTTTAATTCCCATTTTCTGTCAACAAGGTTGTATAGATTCTTTCTACCAAAAAAAAAAAAAAAAGGGTTGTAGATTCTTGGCCAGCCACCACATACTTTTACAAAGAAGAAAAATTAAGAAAATAATAATAATAATAATAGTATGATAGAGGAAACAAAGAGATATACACAAAATAAATGAAGAAAAACGTAGGCACATGTTTGATAATGGTATATATGCATATATTATATTTGACTGCTTACATCATTGGGCAGGGCCAAGTTGTCTTTCCCTCATTTGCCATTGTTAGGTCCAAAGCATGACAACAACTCATTTGGATGCTTGATAAACCTCACATAGCCATACTTTGTCTTGGGGATGAAGACAAGGCAGCTAAGCCTTGAACTAATTGACAAAGGAGCATTTTGACAAACAGTTGGCAGAACCTTTCAGGAGGAGTGTCAGTTGGCTGAAAGCTTAGCCACGTCTTTGAGCACATACTAAGCGCCATGCACCGATTGCTGGTGGTTGGTTTTTTTAGCGGTGACGACTGTATAGCCCATACAATGCTTCATGTTCTCCTCATAGAAAACAAACCATGGCCCATTCCTTTAAAAGCAAGTCTGTCACATCATTTGTTTCTTTACCGCAAGCTCTCCTAACCAAGTAGGTCGGTCTCTCTCTATGCTGGTCTTTTGAGCCTTTTCTCAAACAATTTAAATGCCCAGTTGGCCAATTGACATGACAAATTAGTCCAGCAATTCAACATGCTCCAATAGATAAACAAATAAAACCAATGCTGGCCATGTTGTTTGATTTGGTTATAATTAATTTTACACAAGGCGATTTTCTAGACTCCATTGGATACGGAAATCAGATCCTATTAGAGATTGAACATATTACACACAGATTTCTGATCCAACCTGGAAGTCTAATGTTGAAAAATAGAATGACATTATTGTCACATAAACTGTCTACTTAAGGAATGAGATAATTAATTCTTGTAAGACAGTTTTGACGATTCTATCCCATGTCCGTTCACTAATACATCTATTAGATAAAGATTAAACAATTTTCATATCAAAGTCAAATTTCCTACGTTGAAGTTGATTGTTTTACCTAAAGTTGATTTTTTTTTTCTTTTTCATCTCAAAAGTTAAGTTTTCATCCAATAGTCAAAATTTTCAAATTAAAGTCTTTTTCATCTCAAAATTAATTTATTTTAATCTGAAAATAAAATTTTTCGCGTGAAAGTGAATTTTTCATTACATCAAAATTGATTTGTCCACATTAAGTCGAATTTTTCATCCTCAAATTGATTTTATATTTTTCATTTTTATATTTTTCATTGAGGTTAATTCAACAGTATATCTTTCACACTTATACTTTTGAAACTGTGAGTTCAAATTATATCCCCTTTATTTTTTCAAGTAAAATATTATAATCCTGAAAAAAAAAATATTGAAATCTTTATTTACCTCTAAAGTTGATTTTTTCATATTAAAATTGATTTTTTCCATATTAAAGTTAAAATTTTCACCTAAAGTGAATTTTTTCCTTTTCATATCAAATAAAAGTTTTTTTCTTTTTTTTATCTCAAAGTCAAATTTTTACTATTCCTTATATCAAATTTTATTTTATTTTTTAATTTTTTTATCGAAAAATTAATTTTCTTTGTTCTCCTTCAAGTCATTTCTTCATATCAAAATTGATTTTCATCACGAATTCGGTTTTCCCTATTTGAAATCAACTTTTTCAGTTGCAATTTTTCCATAATAAATTTGATATTTTCACCCGATTTTTTTATTGTTCACCTTAAAATTGATTTTTTTTAATCTAAATCCAAGTTTTCCATAATGAATTGTCCATACACTTCTGCATAAGCAATCTAAGGAAAACCAAATCCCATCAAAGATTAAACATCTTAGACATAGATTTATAATGCAATCCAGAATCTAATGCTAAAAATGTAATGATTAATATCACTAGGCCATTACATAAAGAATGATATTTACAAATTTGAAGGGATGACCTACTAAGCAACGTTAAACTTTGTCCCGTTTTTAAACAAAAAAGCCACAACATTGTTGCTTCAGATAACATAAGCAAATATGCATGATAGATTAAAATTGTATAAATTTGTGTAAGACAATTTTTAGGGCTCTACTCTATCCATGTTCATTTGGTACAATGTAAGACATCAAACATTTATATTATACACAATTTTTATTTCTTATCGAACTCGAAATTAAATAATTAAAATGGAATGACTATTAGCACTTGACCTATCACTTAAGAGACAGGATAATAGCAAAGTGTGGTGTGTTTGTCCATGTTTAATTTGATTATTGGTGGGAAAATCTTGGTCAAATTATGAGTGCTACATAATGGATAGGCACAGGCTAAACAGTGCAGGTAAGAGACTTACAAAAGGAGGCGGCTGCCTTTGTCAATATAGGCCATTAACCGCCGTATGTGGGTTTTGTGTAGACGCCATGTTTTACTAGTTTTAAGCTTGTGCTTCTTGAACCACTCCAATTACTACGTAGGAGTGGTTACAACTTAGAATATGTTTCTACACGCCAATTGAAGTCCACGTGAGTATAAGAAATAGAATAATGCTTTTTAAAATAAATTGTGAATTTTCATAAATAATATGACAGTTTGTGATTAGTTAAAAATATAAAAACTTTATATAGATATCATATCACTGTATCCATTGCAATTTTACGGGTTGTAAGTACTTTTAGAAATAATTTGTTGAAATCTACATGAGGTGATAGTTTATAGATGATTAAAACTATAAAAAAATAAATATAAATATCACGTCAATTGTATTAATTTGCGATAGATATCAATATTTTTAGAAATAACACGTTGGATTGTAGTAATTAAAGTTAATTTATTATGTTTGAAACTTTGGTTTTGAATGATTAGACTTTGATTTAGATTGATTAGACTTTGGTTTTGAATGAAACTTTGGTTTCAAAATCATAATATATCATATTTGAGTAATGGGCCCAATCGTTTAAAAGTGTATATTGGATTTATGGTTTGGAGAAATGGTTAGCAAATTCCGCTTGCATGAAATTAAAAATAAGACCCATTATAAGTCAAGAGAAGAAGCAACGCCCATGTGAAATAATGGCCCTTTGCATAAATTGATAGGATTAGGATAGAGTTGATCAACTTGTCTAGAAAAGATAAAATTGTTTAAAAGGAACTGCAAAAGTGAAAATGAAAGTGAAAGTGTAGCCACCTAAGCAAATAGATGATCTTGAGAGTGACGGATAAATATTGTAATTAGATTTTGGTTGATATAATAAAATAGACAATATATATATATATATATATATATATTTATATATATATATACATATAAATATATTTGTCATCCGGGTGATGCTCGTGAAAGAATTTTAAATGAAAAATTTGATAAAATATGATCATTATAACTTTGAAGCAAAATAGATGATACAAGGTTATAATTAGCTTATTTATTTGAAGTTATCAATTGAACAAATTAAAAATGCATGGCCTAGTCAACAAAAAGTAAAATTGAGGATCCAAATTGAAAAAAAAAAAGAAAAAAGAAATTAAACTAAACGGTCCGTTTTAAAATTAAGGGCAAACTTAGAAGGCCAAAAGTGTCATTAACCCTAAAATTATTAATTTTAACATTAATTTCTTGCCAGCAAAAGTCAAACTCAGAATGGCTTGGGCTTATGCAGGCTTTGGATTTCATAGCTCTTTTTGTCTCCGAAGCAATAGTAGTTCTTTTTACACTCCCAAAACAATACTTTAACATGCACCCTTTTTTACCTTACCTCCTCATCCTCTATGGAATTCATAATTTTCACAAAATATGAACGTAAAAGAGGATTCAGTTGAACCTATTGATAAATAGTCCACCATTCAAAATTATTACATAGTTAGAATGATTTATAAATAATTCAACTTAAGCTATCCAAAAAAAAAAAAAAGAAAGAAAGAAAGAAAGAAAGAAAGAAACAAAAAAAAAACTCAATGCTAGATGATAAAGGTTCTCAAAGTGGCATAATAATCTCATTTCCTCTTCACCAATACATAATATAAAACCATCTTGACTTCCATCAATTATTCCACCATCCCCTAATAAAATCATTCTCTCCAAATTCAAACCATCATATTATTACTTTTGACGTTTATTAATACATTTTATTTACATTTGGGTTTTGGTTGTGATTTTAAATAATCAACACCAAATAAAAGTTTCTACTATTACTTTGATTCGTTTTCTTCAATGCGTTGAAAGTAATATATGAAAAAAGAAGCTACCAAATTAAGGCGTACTAATTGTAGTCAGGGGTGAATCTACACTTAGGGCTGTATTGACTAATTTTTTTATATATAACTTCTGTATATTATAGATTCAGTATAAACAGGTTAGTCTAGTCCATATCTCTTTTCTACCTCAATTCATTCTCGTCCTTTTCTCTTTAGTCTTCACATGCTTTGATGCCTTAACCTAGCATACATGCCCCTGCTTTCACAATACCAACCTGCCACGCCCTCAAACCCATCGCTATCTTAGCTCCCGCCTATAATTGTAGCCTATCCTATTTACAAATCTTAGATTCACCTTTGGTTGTAGTATCTTTATCTTTAATTTGATGGTGATCAAGCTTTTCACAATTTGCTATGGAACATAATTGGTATTTGAATTAAATTTAAATACACATACACATATAAATAATATATATTGTAAAGCTCTTTATGATTAATAAGAAATTATCATCCACTAAATTCAATGTTTTAGTAGCTGGCAGTTATACCTTTGTAAGCAATTTGCTCTTCAACGAAGCCTATCCTAGCTCTCGCCCATAATTGTAGCCTATCCTATTTACAAATCTTAGATTCACCTTTAGTTGTAGTATCTTTATCTTTAATTTGATGGTGATCAAGCTTTTCAATTCTTCAGTAAAAAAGGTAGACAATATGGCATGATATTACACCCTCAAAATTGCTTACACAAGTCCAAACACATCACCACCTCATACTTTTTTTTTTGGTAAATAGAATAGCATTGAGCACAGAAATAAAAAGCCCTAAAGGGTTACAAAGCAGAGGCTTTCCACACTAAAATACTAAAGGAAGAGCTCCAAACAGAGGGGAATAGCATCCCTCTTAGCATCAAAATTAACAGTATCAATACAATTCTTCAAAGAAAATTTAGCTAAAGCATCAACTAGTTCGTTAAAGCTTCTACTGATCTAATGCATAGACCAAGGATTTGATCTAAACCTCCTTCTAATAGTTGAAGCTTCTAAATAAGTGTCCCATGAACAAGGCTCCTCTTCACTATTGATAGTGCTAATAGTAGAAAGAGAATCACAAAACCAAAAAGAGAAACCCAGCTTTAAATCCATAGCTATCGAAGTTGCCCAACCGATTGCCTTCAATTTAGCCAGATTGGGTTCCATATTTTGCACTTTTTCAGAAGCCAAATACACCAGCTTACCTTCCCTATCTCTGACAGTCATCACGATAATAAAACAAGAAATACCAATAGTTATATCAGTGTTGATAGTGAGGTAGTATTGGGGAACTACTGGGATAACCTCTTTCTTGGTATTTCTAATCAAAATATTCTCAGCAGAAGAAGAAAACTCCACAAATTTTTCAAAAAAAGAAATTGCTTTCTTAATGTCATTTTCTCCTTTGAAGAGGCAGCCATTCCTAAAATGCCATGTCGTGTACATAGCTAGAATCATTATCAGAGATGTCTTCCTACCGTCTCCAATGAAATTAACCTCCACCGACTTTAAACATAACTCAAATAGAGAATTCAAATAATTGGGAATTACAATGTCCCATTTTAAGCCTCATTTACTTCCAAAAGTAATGGTTTTGATTGCATTACAATGATAGAAAAGATGCATTAATGATTCCAAATTATCACCATACAAAACACAAGTTGTATCTGATAAACTTAAAATATCACCACCTCATACTTACAAATTACTTTTGCGTATGTATTGCCATGTCCCAATAATCACCATTTTTTTTCATAGTGAATGGCAAAATCTCCTTTTGTGTGCCATATTTTATATTTTGTGGTCATAAACATTTATATATATATACATAAAAAAAAACAAGTTTCAATTATTTGGATATAAAAAAATAATAATATTATTAATTGTGTTATATTTCTATGATCATTGGTTATAAAGACTTAAAATATCTTCCACTTTCTTCCTACTTTTATCTCTTTGTAATGTGATGAACAAAAAGCTACCCAAAAACATTATTCAATATAGCTATGGTCCCATAATGATCCCCCTAAAAAATTAATTAATTAATTCTATGTGGACTACTCACCTTGTTAATTTTTTTATTTGAATCAATATTTTAACCTATTATTATATGCATATTAAAATTGAGTTTCAATTTTGTGTTACTCCTTATATTTGGAAATTAAAATTTAAAGGGTTAATTACACTTTACTCTCATTAACTATCATGGGATTTACATTTTATCCCTTGAACTTTCAATTTGAACAATTTACCTACTGAACTATTTAATTAAGTTTAATTTGCACCTATTAATAATGTCCACTCAAAATAATGGACAAAATATAATGTGTGCGTGTCACATGACCTAATTAGAGGTGCATTTGTTGAGAAAAAAAAAAAGATTTGAGGGCAAAGTGTAAAATTGTGAAGATTCAGAGGGTAAAATGAAAATTGAAGCATTGTTCACTATTTCATACTCCCTTCTTCTCCTTTTATACCTTGCCGGAATTAATATGTGAAACAAAAAACTAAGTATGTGATTAAATCAAAATCAAAATAAAAAATAAAAGTCAAAATAGGGTGAAACAAAAAATTAAGCCTACAATTAAACCAAAATAAAAAAATCAAAATTGATTTGAGGGGTAAGAGTTTTGAAATTGAAATTTTTTTAATTTTGTGGTGGAAGTATTTTCTATTGAAACTAATGTTTGAGGGTTGCTTTAATACATGTTTATGAATAAATTTCAACTCTTTAAGAACTTGATTTTGTTTGGTTGGTGTTTTGAATTTTCAAAGAATAAATTTTGCTTGAAAATGAATTTATAGGGCTTGAATTTTTAGCTTGCATTTTTCAAAAATTATAACATAGATTGTATAAAATGATGAGAGGAGTAAAATCCCTAATTAATAGTGGAAACATTAAGTTTTAAATGTTGAATTCCTTCAGATATGAATAATAGATCGAGAGACCCAATTGTAGAAAATGGGTAAAGAACAAAACAATGGAACAATGCTTGATTTTCACTTTACTCCTTGAACTATTCTATTTGTATGTGCACTAGTAAATCCTAACTTTAAATTATATAAGAAGACGTGCTAAAGTACATATAATCAAAAGATATTACTTGCTCAAAAGATGGGTAGAGACATATAATAATTATAGTAGGTTACATGCCGGATAGGCGGGAAGAGGTATCTCAACTAGGTTGGTACCCCTCTTGCCCCAGTTAGAGACATCCCAATTAGGTTAGCACCCCTCCAAACCCACACCGAACAAACAAAAAATTTATTAAAATGAAAAAGTTACATAAGTTATAATAGTTACCACAGATATAAAATCTAAAATTGTAAATTGCATCAAGCCTAAAATGCATTTACATTGAGTTAACTAGTTAGGCATAGTACTACACTCATCAAAAGACATTGGGTTTGATGTTAAGCACACTCTTTATTGTCTTTGAGATATTGTAAATCTTGGTTCATATTATCCAATAATCAAGAAAAAAAAATTAACTGTTATTATTGCAATTATTATGATTATAGCTATTTAATTGGTCCTCATAATGCCAGATTATAGACTAATTGTGTGTTCTTTAATAAAGGTAATTTTACCACCTTGAGTTATTAAGAGACTTTAGCTATATAAAACTAGGCATGAATGTTCATATTGAGGTCTCAAGTTTAGCACATTCACGAGTTATGTGACTTGGCCTCAAACAAAGATAACTCTTAGTGTAATGTTTAAGGATAACGTAGCATGATTCAACAAATTAAGAGTGGATATATCAAAGGAGACAAACTTTTGAAAAATAATGAACTCTAGAAGTTCTTTTATATATATAAACTCTTGAAGGGTTGTAAACCTAATATCCACAATCTCTAAAGAGATTTGAAATTAATATCCACTAAATTCACTCAAGTAATAATTTTATAGATTATATACTAAGTCAACAAAGATAACTCTTAGTGTAATGTTTAAGGATAATGTAGCATGATTCAACAAATTAAGAGTGGGTATATCAAAGGAGATAACTCTTGAAAAATAATGAACTCTAGAAGTTCTTTTATATAAATAAACTCTTGAAGGGTTGTAAACCTGATATCCACAAACTCTAAAGAGATTTGAAATTAATATCCACTAAATTTACTCAAGTAATAATTTTATAGATTATATACTAAGTCATTGTTAGCTGTTATTTTAAGAGACATGTATAAAAGTTAGGCATGAATAGTCCTTGAAAGTTGTTTTCATCAAAGGGTAAACAATTCATTGACTCACTAGGTCAAGCCCGAATGGTTTATGACTATACTTTTTTTTCTTCATCAAGTTTTTGTCCTATAAAATTTTCTTAATCAAATATTTTAATGAGGCAGCTTATACATTTTAAAAATAGTGTATAGACATGTACTCTTTTTCCCTTAGCTAGTTTTTCCCACTGTGTTTTCTAGCAAAGTTTTTAAGAAGGCATTAACATGATGCTATAATGTTCAAGAGTAAGTTTTATAAAATATAGGTTATAATATGTTGACATTACTAAAAGAATATAGGGCCTATATAAAGAGAGGTTTTATTAATACTGGATCTGAAGTTAGAGTTTTCTTGTTACTTTGTGTATTAATAAACTATAATATTTATGTTATATAAGTATATGTTAAGGTGTAGATAATAAAATAGACAATTAGTTTCCTTTTTCTATTCTTTTTGTCTCTTTCTCCTATTATGACTTTGCTTTTATATTTATTTTACAATATATACAAGGGTGTAATTAACTTATAAGGTTTTAAAATAATATTAAAAATAATGTTGATTCTACTATAAGATTAATCATGAACGATGGAACCAAAATTAAGGTTGAAGGTATTAATTGAACAAATTGAAAATGCAGGCCTACATTAACAAAAAGTAAAATCAAGGATCTAAATTGAAAAAGAAAAAATTAAAAACTAAATGGTCTAATTTAAATTTGAGGGCAAACTTAGAAGGCCCAACAAAAGTATGATTAATCAAAAAATTATTATTTTAACACTAATTTGTTGCCAATTAAATCAAATTAAGAAGGGCTTGCTAATTGTAGGTTTGGGCTTATGCAGGTTTGGATTTCATAGTTCGTATTGTCTTCCAAGACGTTTAGTAGCTCTTTTTACCTTTTGAAACAATACTTAATACACACTTTTTTCCTTTATTTCCCAAATACATTACCTCCTCCTCTTCCGTGGAATTTAAAACTTTTTTATTTTTTATATTTTGGTGGAAATATTTACAGAATATGAATGTTAAAGATGATTCAGTTGAACCTATTAATAAATACAGGCCTCCATTTAGAAAATTATTATATAATTAGAATGATTTATAAATGATTCTAGCTCTCAAAAAAAAAGAGAAAAAAATCATGGTTTTCAAATTGGCGTAATTAATTTCATTTCCTCTTCACCACTACATAATATAAAACCGTCTTGACATCCATTAATTATGCTAACATTTCCTAATAAAATCATCCTCTCCAACTTTATACCATCATATTTTTACTTTGCTGTTTATTAGGACATATTATTAGGGGTGGATTCAAGTTCATGAGCTATAGCCTATGCAGTTTATATATACATGCTATCTATTTTATTTTAGTCCAGTCTATTACACTCTCAGTCTAGCCAAGCCTTTGTTATTTATTCTAACTTTAAAAAACCATATTTTTTTAACCCATCTTCTAAAAATGGGCCAAAATAAACACTAGGTTATTCTTCGATTAGAGATTTCTAACAACTTTTCCCAAAAATCTAAGTCTCTTTCCCTATTTACTAGGATGATGAAGAATCAATAACCTTTTGTAATAATTTATTTTTACAATAATACAATGAATATAGCCTAATTTATTTTAAAATTCTAGATCTGTCTATGTATATTTGTTAAATTTTTAAATTTAAAATCTGTGAGCCTAATTCATCCTCAAAAATCAGCTTATAAGGTAAAAAATTTCTAAGATTTATATACAATAAATTTTTATTATTCTTAGATCCGAGGCGCCTATGCAATTTTTTTTCTTTTATATATGATATAAGTTATATGCCTATGCAATTTTTTTTCTTTTATATATTATATAAGTTATATGTTTTATTTTAGTCTAGTCTAGCACACTCTTAGTCTAGTCCAGTTTCTCCTCTTTAATCTCACTTCACAAAATCACATACCTCAACCCATCTTTTAGAAATGGACCAAAATAGACTACATTATTTTCCGATTAGCAATTTCTGAAAAATTTGGAATGAAATCTAAATCTCTTTCCTTAAATACAGTCATTCAATTTTAAAATTTTAAATATGTCTCTACTATTCTTTAAAATTTTAAATTTGTCATCCGTTGACCTAATTTATTCTTAAAAATCAGCTTATAAAGTAAGAATTGTTTAAGACTTATACACAACAAATTTTTATTATTTTTAAGTGATTTGATATTATTTTAATACTCTTCCTTATTTGTAAGACACCTACGTTGGCCTAAATTTGAGCTCATTTTAGGAGTCCTAAAAATATTTAGAAAATTGGCCGTTTTTTTTTTTGAATGAAAAAGGACTTCAATATGGATCTTATCAGTTTAGAATTTTGTTAGTGGATAAGATCTTCTGCTCCAACTTTATAACCTTTTCAGAGTCTAGAGCAGCTAGCCCACACCCCAAACAGATCCTCCTCCACCTGACGGATTAAGCAAGGCTGAGTACACTTGAAGCAATAGTGGGGCTTGCCAAGACTCGAACCACAACTCTTACAAGCGAGTATGATAGAACGGTTGGCTTTCTTTCCACTAAGCCACACCCCCAGGTGCAGAAAATTGGCCACTTGATAGGTAAAAATTGGCCTTAGAATTCTAAGAAAGCTGGTATCCTTACAATTGTATCATAAGGTATGTTATTAAAATTTTTTAAATTAAAGTTTGTGGGTCTGACTCATTTTCAAAAATTTATTTGTAAAGTGAAAATTGTCTAAAATTTATATACAATAAATTCTTATTTTTCCCAGATATTATGGTACTATTTTAACAATATTATTTACATTTCGATTGGTTGTGATTTTAAAGAATCAGCGTCAAATAAATATTTCTACTATTACTTTCAAATAAATATTTCTACTATTACTTTGATTCATTTTCTTTAACGCTAATGTTGAAAGTAATATATGAAAAAAGAAGCTAGCAAATTAAGGAGTACTAGTTTTTTGTTTTTTTGTTTTTATTAATATTAAGGAGTACTAGTTGTAGTATCTTTATCTTTAATTTGATGGTGATCAAGCTTTTTACAATTTGCTACAAAACAAAATTGGTATTTTTATTAAATTTAATACACTTGTAGATAAAACAAATATATTGTAGAGCTCTTTAATTAGAGATTATTATCCACTAAGTTCAATGTTTGAATAGTTGCTAGTTAAACTTTTATAAGCAATTTCCTTTTCAACGATGCCTAGCTTCTAAATTCTTTACACTTTTAAAATTGCTTACGCAAGTCCAAACACATCACCACCTCATACTTTCACATCACTTTTGGGCATGTATTGCCATTTCCCAACAATCACTTTATTTTTCATTAGGAAAGAGCAAAACCTCCTGTTGTATGCCAAATTATATTTTTCCCT
Source organism: Rhamnella rubrinervis (assembly GCA_007844105.2). Taxonomy (NCBI): domain Eukaryota; kingdom Viridiplantae; phylum Streptophyta; class Magnoliopsida; order Rosales; family Rhamnaceae; genus Rhamnella; species Rhamnella rubrinervis. Next base: position 15,004,635 of record CM017580.2, on the reverse strand, counting down.
GTCATATATGTATACGAACACATATCCAGAAACATGTTTAAGTTGTTTGGATATACAAATAATAATAATAACATTAATTGCATTATATTTTTATGATCATTGATTACGAAGACTTAAAATATCTTCCACTTTCTTCCTAGTTTTATTATCTCTTTCTAATTATGTGATGAACAAAAAGCTCCCCACAAAAGATTATTCAATACAGTTGTGGTCCTACAATGAAGCAAAAATTAATTAATTAATTCCATGGGGCCGGGACTACACACCTTGTTAACTTCTTTATTTGAATCAATATTTTCACTTACAATTATATACATGTTTAACATGATTAAATTTGAATTTTAACTGTGTTACTCATATTTTGACATAAAATTTGAATTTGTTTTTTAATGAATTGTAATTAATCCACTTAGCATTGAGATTCTTTTAATTGAAAAAAATGATTTTTGTTTTAATTAATCCACTTAGCATTGAAATTCTTTTAATTGGAAAAAATGATTTTAAAATGATGCTATTGTAAGAATATGTGCAATAGAGTACAAATTAAACAAGCAATGAAGCAAACAAAAAAAAGCCCAAAAAAAAAAAAAGGTGGAGCCTATGGGACTAGGTATGTGGTCTTAAATCAACGTAAAAGTTTGATCAAAATTTTTAGAATAAAGTAGGCAAAGTGCTTTCCTATGCAGCTTGCAAAAAAAAGTTGCTGCTTTTATTAAAAAAAATATATAGAGAAAAAAGAAGTGGCAATTTTGTTATTTACAAGAGGTGAGTCTTTGTAGGACTTTACATACACTTCTCTTGCTCTTATATTGCTTATTGCAAGTGTTTGTCTAGTGAGTGGGTGGGACCTAAATAATGCTGTGCAAGTAACATCATGGGCACTAAAGCTTTTCATGAAGCTTTTTTCCATAACAACGACAACAATGTTAATTGCCACCAATTAGCAACAGCAGCAACCCAGAGGATCCAAAAGTAGGTAAAGCAACTAAGGACAACAAGAAAATTTTCATTTTAATTTTTTTTTCAGTTCGCCATTCCCTTTTGTTTTCTTTCTTAACAAATCTTTGATTGCATATTGAATCTAGTTCATGAAATGTTGCTCTTGATGTTTAATTGAAAAAAAAAATTCAAACACTTGGGTGAAGCTAGATAGATAATTCTATTCAGGCTGTATGGGACAACGGTTGTATCATATATGGGAGTGGTAATTAAAAACAAAAAATATTATATTTTCAAACCATTTACAGAATCTTAAAGCCAATCCAAAGAGCTCTAAAACGATTTGTATGTAATCTCTCTTTGACACAAAGAATGATTAATTAATATAATTGCACTTGATAATACACTTTAGAATCCCAAAACCAGGATTCTATGAGTGATTAGTAAAAGGAGTTTATGAAAATGCAAATCTTGGGTAGCATTCAGGATTGGTTCCCTTTCTTAAAGTGAAATACCAAAGAAGAAACTGACAAAGCAAAATAAAGTTTTTTCCACAAGAAACAAAACAGATTATAACAAAAGGGTTTGGATTGTTTGGTTTGATTGCATTCTGTAACACACTGTCTATAGTATCTTCTTCCACACCAGGCCCCTCCTCAGCATCTAATTTTAAATAAGAGAACAAGAATTACTGTCACGCTCAGGAAAAGAACAAAGGAGAAAAAAGAGAGACAGAATTAGTGAAGCATGAGATGCTCAAATTAGTGGCATTTGGTGTCAGCGTCAGTCGGTCGAGATTCGATGTCAAAACCTGGTCAATTTGCATAACTTGTTCATCAGATGTGTGTAATCATATAAAAGTTTTCCTCAAAAGAAATAGGAAACAAAACAAGAAGGCTAAACCATGTGGATTAGAGAAATGCATTGTGACTAAGCATCCCATGACATGGCTTATACTGGCCATATTTACTGCTTCCACTTTGGTTAATGAATGAATGAATACCTGTAAATCATGCATGATTGTGTGCTTTGGATTTATCATTATTCCAGGAGTAGTTGATTAAGGAGAAAAAGAAGTCAATTATTGAAACCCGTTCTTAATCAAACATTTGATATTTAGCAAAGAAAACTAAAAAAATAAAAGAATAGACTTTGTTTCTGCATCTACATGTTTACCAAATTAACACAAGGGATTTAATTTTTACCACTGACGCACATAATAACTCATCCACAACTTGAAATTTCCTAATTTCCTTTATGCAAGAAACTCTTAAATCATTGGAGAGTTTACCATCTATTAAATTCTATCTTGAAGCTTATTTTGTAGACAACTCTTACTAGCATAAGTACTCCCCAACTCATAGCTGAAATAATTTTTGTGACTAAACTCACCCCAAGCACACAAACTGCATAGAACATCACAAGTGATCAAAAGCCCAAGCTTTCACTTTGGTTTAACTTTTTACATCTTTGGTTCAATGATTCAGAATGTGAATCTCAAATCAGAACATGACTTAAGCGTTTGATCTCTTTATGGAGTCTAGTTACTAAGGACTAACAGAAAGTCCTAGTCAATTATATATTCACATAAACCACCTTCACTGAATTTCAAACATCTCCACTCTTTTGCACCTAGAGGTTCACTGATGTTGCAGGGATTGCATCTGAAGAAATGTATTGTAGGAACCCAACTGAGATCCATGAAGATTGCTACTGAGAAAATTCTGGACCTGCAGCTTCTGTCCATACGAAGAAATCCCACAAAATGGTCCCATGAATGTGTTCCCATTTATTGGGTTGAAAACCATAGGCAGCCCCTCATTTGGTGACTCCCAGTCATATTGTTGCTGCTTTACTACAGCAGCAGCAATATTTTTTGGATGCTGCTGAGGCTGCATAACCATTGCTGAATGGGCCGGCGTTGGAGGTCTCTTAAGCTCAGGTGAGGGAGGTTTAGTATCTGAGAGATTAACGGTTGTGATATCATGAATGCTAGATCTCCTCTTATCTTTCCCTCCAGTAAGCTGCCTGATAAAGTATTTCTGAGCATGACTGGCCACCTGAGTTGGAGTCCTAGAGGTCACAAAATTCCTAGAGATATTTCTCCAGTCTCCTTTACCATACTTTTTAAGACCCATCAGAAATTGCCTGTCATTTTTAATCATCAAAATAAGCACCCTAATCAAATATGCAGGCCAAAATGATGTGAAACAGTAAAGGGATTTTTAAAACATATAACAAACAGTTCATCTGCATATAATATACATACTAAAGAAGTACAAGGATGCACAATCATTCAGTATATTTATTAAAATGAAATAAATTTGATTCTCAACTACGCATCATAGTTTCAGACTACATCCTTTTCAACATTTCATATCAAACAAGCATGGCAATCAATCTACTTGTGTTCAAACAAATGAACTAAAAAAGCAAGTAATAAATTAAAAGTTGGGCAGCTTAGGAAAATCCAAGTTCAAATCTCTAATTGGTTTTAAGTAGAATATAAAGTACCTGTGCTCCTCTTCTGTCCATGGAACCCCTTTCTTCCTTTCCTGATCAGATGGCCTAGTTGATGTTCCTCTCTTTCCACCAACACTGTAATATTGTTTAAACCCATCAAAACCGTGGCTGTTAACCCAATCCAATGTGAAATTGTTGTTTGAATACCCAGGAATTGGGATCAGCCCTGCTTCAATATCACTGACATCTTCTTCCAATTCCCTATACTGCTTCTTCACATCTCCTACTGTCTTCCCTGGGATCATTGCTGCTACTTTCTGCCATCGATCAGGTGTATCTTTGTCATATAAAGCAAGAGCATTTTCAAATTGCTTGTTCTCTTCATGGGTCCATTTGGCTTCTTTGCCTTCTTGAAACAACCAATTTGAATTTTGAAGATAGATGGCTGGAGAGAGAACTTCAATTCCTCTATACATGGTGGGTTTTGTTCTGAGATAGTTACAGTACTGTGTAATTGAAGCACATATCAAACACAACACCTATAAATAAAACAATGAGTCTCTATCTGTATATGTGTCTCTCTCTCTTTGAAAGTTTTCAAAGAGAGAGAGAAAACCCTTATAGGAAATGCAGAGAAGCGAGAGGTTTTATTTATGACCAAATAGGCATTAATCAAAGGAGCATTTGAAAGGGAATCTCAGAGACCTTTTCACATACAAATAAGTTGAGGAATCTAGAAAAGGACACAACATTCCAAAAAACAAGGGGAAAAAAAATTCGTGAAGCAATATGGGAAAAAAAAAGTAGATCTTGGTGATTGTCAAAGATAAACCCTAGACCTTCATATCAGATCCGAAACAAACATGCATCAGAACAGCAAACAACAAGAGAAGCGAAACCCTGATCATGTTACACGAAAACAAAGCAGAAACACAAGTGTTGGGAAGCTTCTGGAACTTGGAACTAGCTTACAAGCTGAGAGATTCTGAGCTTCCGTTCTATAGACAATCAAGATTTACAGAATCAAATAACTGAAAAATTGTGCAGAGGTATTAAGTTGCTAAAGTTGGAAGCTTTAATGGTTTTTTTTTCTCTGAAGCTTTTACCCTTGCAAGAGTAAAGCAAAAGGCAGTATGAAAATGGTTGAAGAAGTAAATATATAGATTGCAGTGTGTTCTGCTCTCTCTCTTTGTAGTGCTGTTGTGGTTGACACTGTAAGAGTCTATGGAACAGAAACCATAAGCAGAGAGGGGGGGGAAAGAGAGGTCAAAGTTGTTGAGTTGTGATTGGTGGGTATGGTGTTTGTGGGCGCAAAATGGCATAGAAAGATAGAGAGAGAGAGGATGCTCTACCCAACCAAATGCTGAAACTTGACATGGACAGCCTGTGATTGGCTAGTTATTTTTTGACTGAATGTGGAAGGTCATTTTGGTAATTTCGTTACAAAATGATGGTGATGCACTTTATGTGAAAAATGTTTTTTTTGGTAAATACTTTATGTGAAAAATGTTGGTGAACGGTGGGGGTTATAATTATATTAATACTCCTAGGATTCAATTCGATAGCTAATTTTATACTTTATTGCTTGGTTTAAAGAATAAGGTCAGAAGCTCAATACTAAAAAAGGTAGTTAGCAACAAAAACCACTATCATTATCTTCATTGATTTTAACATCTCAAACTTTTTTTTTTTTTTTGAAGTTTGATAAATATTTGTTCCACTGCACATAAGAGAAAATGGAGCATACTATTTGGTTCTATTCCTCATAAAGTTGAGTGAAAAGGGAAACAAGAAAAAGGTGGCAATAATAATTGGGGCAATTATTGGGGATGAAAAATGCAAAAGTGAAAGATGAAGCTTCATGTTGTCTATTGGGTGTAACCCATTTGGATCCATCCCATTTGTCCATGTTACCAACATTATATTTCGAACTCCCATGCTTCATTCTGTGACATGTATTCATTAATGTGATATTTACATACTTGACGTTTTTATAAATAGTTGATACTTTTTTTTTAAAAAAAAAAGGATAGTTCACAGTTGATGAGAATTATCATTCATTTTCAAGTATATATTGTATGGAAATAAAATTACATACTGATCACTCCCAAATTGTGAATCTTTTTGCTTTGTTACCTCTTCAAATATAGTTTTTCAAATCATAAAATTTTGCATCTTGTATGTATTTTTCTTTTTCTTTTTTAAATGAACTGTGCGTTTATTTTTTACTTTTTTACCAAAAAAAATTAACACACAGTTCATTTAAAAAAAAAAATACACATAGTTATAATGAAAAACTATTTTAAAATAATAACAAAAAAGTCATTCATCCACATGATTTCTATTTGTGTATTTTGTATATCTTCTAATACTTTGAAGTATAAGAAGGTCTGTATCAATACATAAATAAGGAAGATAAATTAGTTCTCTTTTTTTAACTCCAAATTTTATTATTTTGAAAATATAACGAATCTATATATAATTTCTAGAAATACAAGGGTGGTTAAATTAATTTAACAAAAAATGTAAAAACACATTTTACTTTATTGTAATTTTTCTTACGTATATTTATTGATAAATATATGTGATATATAATAAATAAATTTAACTCTCGTCATTAAAAAAAAAAGGTGTTATTATTCTTTAATCATATGAGATTTAACTTAATATTATCTTGCTTATATAGGTTTAAAAAACTATGAAATAACCCTTATTATTAATAACCTTGTATTAAATTTAACTGCCAAAGAATATGACGATAATATAGCACTATATTTATTTTATAATAACATGTGAGCCCTAATTTCTTTTTTCTTTTCACTTTTTTCCGAGGTCTATCTTCTCTATCTATCATCTCTAATTGGGTTGGCTTTTACCCGAGAAAAGAAAAAATAATTTCAATTATTATTTGTTATTTATTTATTTATTTTACTTGGGCCTGGTATGTAGAATCTTTATATAAATGAAGGAGATGAGAGAGGGCGGTGATAAAGAAAAGAGAAAGCACTACTCAAGGAGAGGAGAGAGAATCAATGACGGAGAGGAGAGAGAAAATAGTGAAGAGGAGAAAGAGAGCCAAGGAAGAGAAGAGAAAGATGTTGAGGGAAAGATTGAAGGGGATAGTAAAAGATAAAGAGATGAGAGAAAAACAATAGATCCAATTATTATTTTTTAAATCTTTTCATTTGTCATATAATCTTTTTATTAAAATTAAATATTTTTATTTGCTATTTAATTTTTTTATTTTTATTTCAAGAGAGAGGGAGAGAGTGAGAGAGAAAGAGAGGAGAGAGAGAAAAAAGACCCAATTATTTTCTTTAAAAATATTTTTATTTTCTATATAATATTTTTATTTTCTATTTTATGAATTTTTATACTTTTAAACCAATATTTTATTGCAACTTTGTGCATCTAAATTTTTATATGAAGGTTCAAAATTTGAGGGTAAAAAAGATTTCTGTGTATCACACAAAAAAGATAAGAATTTTGTAACTAATAGAAGTTGATAGAAAAATAGAATAATAAGAAAAATATTGAATTGTAAATAAAATATAAATTATATTGAAAAAGGGTGGAACAAGAGAAAGTACTTGAACTTTTAGTTCATCTTCTAAATACCTTAGAATGCCTTAGTTTAGCACATAATACAAATGAAGCTATAAGACTCTATTTATAGATAAATATAGTTGGTTAAAATACATAGTTTGTTTTTTTTAATGAATTAAAAATCAATTTGAACTTTTCCAAACATAACCGACTTTGACTAGTATAGGTAAGTTTGACTACTTTTACTTCTTGTTAAAGATTAGCTTATGCTTGACTTCACTTAATGGACACTTGGCGTTGTTTGTAAACCTTTTCATGACAACTCAAGCTTATTATGCATTGTATCTAGAATTTGTATTATAACTCATGCTTAGCTTGCATGTATTTTTTAGAAATAACAATCATTTGAGTTTCAACATTCCTCCTTGATGTACATTTCTAAACATCAATCGTATCTTGAAGTAATTCAAACTATGCTAAGGATAGTACTTTAGTAAAAATATCATCAAGTTATTCTTATGTTTTGCAGTACTTTAGTGTAATTTCCTTATTAGCTTTTGCTTCTTGTAGAAAATTATACTTGACTGCAATATGCTCTATTTTGGATTTTTTGCCATTGTTATTATGAATTTTCTATAATAAACAATCTATGTAGCTTGATTCATATCTTCAAATATTCTTCTTATCCACATCGTTGACTTGTAAAATTTGCTACTGTTACATATTCAACTTCTATTGAAGATTCTGCAACACTAATTTGTTTCTTTAATGTTCATGAAAAAATTTCAAATTTGTAGCCGAAAGTACTTTTCATATCATCTACTAACTCAGCTTAGTCACTATCTATATAATAATTTTGAATTTATAGAAGATTTAAACGAAACTTTATAAATTGTGTACCTTGTAAAAATCTAATTATACACTTTGTTGCGCCAAAGTGAACTTGTGTTGGTTTTAGTATGAATCTTGAAAGCAAACTAGTACCATACATAATGTTAGGTCAACTAGTAATAAGATATAGCAAACTTCCAATTAGCCTTTTGTAAATTATACCATCTGCATTTCTTAATCTATCTTTAACTTTTCATTTGTTACAAGCATAATAGATACCATTTTGCATTCTTTCATTCCTAATTTTTCTAGCATTGTTTTTGTATATTTTTTATGAAAAATAAAAATCCTTTCATTTTCTTGAATAATTTCAATGTCAAGAAAATAATGTATTAGACCCAATTATGTCATTTCAAATGTTTTCATCATTTTTTTTTTGAACTTCTGCATCATTTTCTCGTTGTTGCCTATATAGATTAGATCATTTACATATACATAGATGATGACAGTATTATTACTTTGGGTCTTGATGTAAAGTGTTGGTTCACTTTTTGCTCCTCTTGAAACCTTAATTTGTGTAGTATCCATTTATTCTGCTATACTAGCTTGTGGAGTTTGTTTTAATTCATATAACTTTCTTTAATTTAAGAATTTTATCTTCTTTTATTAGAATTATGAACCTTAGTACTTGTTTAATATATATTTTCTCTTTAAGATAACCATTTAAAAATGCTGACTTCAACTCAAGTTGATGTATTTATGCTACAACTACAATAAGTACTGTAATTGCACCTAGACAAGAAAAGAAGATAAAAGTTTAATTATAGTCGATACCAAACTATTAAGAATATCCTTTTATCACAAATCTAGTTTTCCATTTTTGTATATTGAACCATCTTATTTAAGTTTTATTTTGTAAACCCACTTAATTCTAATGATTTTTTTTATCTGCAACTTGATTTTATTTTTTCGATCATCTAAATTTTTTTTTTCATTTCTTACACCCAAACTTCTTACTTTGATGCTAGTTCGAAGTCTTCTAGTTCTAGTATGGTGAATTTACAAGTTTTATAAATTTATAATAATCGCCTCATTTACCTTAGTGATGATTCTTGTATGAATTCATCACACTGAGGAATTATTGCTTGAGTAGGAGTCTCTGGTGTTTCGTATTCATCTGCTTCATCTTCTTATTATCTAAAAGTTGATGCTTCAGATGAGATAATAATAGTTTTCTTCTCAACTTTTTCTTCTTAACCATTTCATAATGCATTTTGATCAAACTTTACATCTTGACTAAAAATTAGATTTTTTTTTTTGAAGTCATAGAATCTATAATCTATTGATTGAGAACTATAACTTAAATATATATATATATATATATATTTAAGTTTTATCATTGAGCTTGCTTATTTTTTCCTTAGGAATGTGAACATAACATATGTAGAAAAAATTTAAGATGTTTTGCTAATGGCTGCCATCCATTCCAAGTCTCAATTGGTGTTTTGTTTTGCGCTATCTTTGTTGGATATCTATTTAGTAGATAAATTGTAATAGAGACAGCTTTTGTCCAAGAAATGTTAGGCAAACCATTAGCTTTTAGCATCATTTTTAGCATCTCCATTACTATTATCATTTCTGCCCAAGACTTTATAATTTATAAGTACGTACTTTTTCATTACAATAAAACTCCTCATTTAAGATATTACATGCATCTTTAGCAGTAGTTGTACTCGTGATTTTGGGGAAGATTTCATTTGTTACAACTTGTTTAAGATGAAATGACGGATTTAAATCTCTTTGTTGGGAATCTTTCAATTTTTTCCTTTGACCATTAGAAAGTGCGGAACTTCTTGTATATTGTTATACGTGTAAGTCAAAATTTAAAAACACAATTAGTATAAGGTCCATACATGGTCTTCGATCCTAAATTGTGAGGGCCCAATAGCCAATAGTTATAAGAATGGTTGACCACCTCAAGTTTGAATTTAGATTTTGGCTAGAGAAAAATAAAAAATCTTTATGTGATTTCTAGATTTTTTTTTTCTAATTATTCTCGTATCTTTTTATAATGATTAGAGCGATCACATGTTACTCTATCACTTGAGGATAGTCTAGAAGATATATAGATCTTGTGTGTACATATTTCAGCAAGCTCACAAGGTATGATCTATTTATTTATGGTTGTTTAATAAATTAATTGTGTATTTTAATTCACATATGATCCTATTTTTCACTATAGTTCCTTCTATTGGTATTAGAGCCCTGTGTGATAAAATATATGATTTGATCTAGACCAGTTTTATGTATTTTGAGGTATAATTAAAAATATGGCACCATATTTTTATGTATTTGTTGATTTATATAAGTGCATGTTTAATATAATTTTTTTTCTTGGATGGTTACTTTATAATTATAGTTTGCTTTAATTCATGACAGAGCTTTAATTGTATCTTTGTTTTTGAGTTTGTAACAAGGAGGATGATCATAATGTGTATTATAAAAGAAAAATTATCTAAGGAGATTGAGACTTAAGTAGTCTGCTTGTGACTCTCCAACCTTTTCTTAGAGCTAGCCTAGTATAATACTGTTCATTTCATATTCAAGTTTAGTTTATAAATGGCTTAGCCAACATGGGTATTTATGATGGAAACTAAATTATTGTTTCCAATAAATAGTGTATAGTTTACATGTTAATATTAGTGTGCAAATTTTATTTCTTTAAAAAATGAGAACCTTCAATCCTCTTGTTATAATGTTGAATAAAAAATTATTAGATGGAAATAATTATAATGAATAAAAAAGGAACTTATTTATTGTTCTAAAATATGAGAAAATAAAGTTTATCTTTGACATCTCTAGGCCCAAGGAACCTGCAACTGATGGTCTTGATAAAACTAAGATAGAGTATTTAGATTGGCAAAAGACAAATAATGTAGTTCGCAGTTATATTTTTACCAATGTTGGTCACTTGCAGCTACAAATAACCACTATTGATAGTGGAACATAAATTTTCCAGACTTTTGAACGAATGTTTGCTAAAACTAGTAATTCTACAAGGCATGTTGGGATCAACAATTTAATAAACACTCATATAATTGAGGGGCATATGAAGGATCATTATTTGACAATGATTTCATATCTCAATTGAGTGGAAGTGTTAGTGCCGAAACTAGAACAACAAATGAAATAGACCTTAACTTACAATCTTTGCCTTAAAACTTTAGTTAGTTCAAGATGAATTATAATATGAAAATTTTGAATTTGACTCCTGTTGAGTTGATGCATGAGTTTGAGATTGTTGAACAATCTTTCAAACCGCCAGGTAATATTAGTTTTACTAAGAGTTCTATTAAGTCCAAAGGAAAACATAAGGACGATAACATGAACAAGACAAAGAAAGTAGTGGTTCCAGTTGTCAAACCAAATAAATGAAAAAATTCGAAATACAAGTTCTTCAATTGCGGATAGAAAATGCCCTTAAAAATAGAATTGCCGACATGCCACCAAAAAGCCAAGTATGGGTAATTTACTTGTTGTTGAGTTTTGTTTAATGGAGAATTTTAATGATAAATGGATTATTGAATCAAAAGCCACTAATCACATTTGCTATTCTTTATAGTGATAAAATGTTGCAGCCTTATTGGAGAATGATAAAGATATTTGAGGCTTACGAATGAGGAGCTGATCACCATGAAAGCAGCAGAACTAGTAGTTTTATCTTTTTATATAATATGTCTTTTTGTTTAGAAGACTGATTATTTATTTTAAATTTTATGAGGAATTTGGATTTTGTTAGTTGGTTAGCTAAACATAGTTTGACAATATAGTTTAATTCCTCAGTTTCAATAAGTAGTAAATCTTCATTTATTTGTTTTGGTGATCTAATGAATAGTCTTTATTTTTTAAGTCCGTTGTCCTATGATATAAATGCAATTGAAATTGTAAATAATGAACATCACTTAGCCAAGAAAAAAGGAGTTTCAAATGAAACTTATCTTTTACATTTGCAATTAGATAAGTTCTTAGTCTTTGAACCTTATGCAGTATATGAATTTTGTTTAGAAGGTAAAATGACCAAGAGGTCCTTCAAGGTTTAAGGATATCGCACAACTATACCATTAAATGTACATACTAACTTGTATGAACTAATAAACATTGAAGTTGAAGGTGGTATGAGTACTTTGTCACTTTTAAAGATGACTATACAAAATATGGTTATATTTACCTAATGCATCAAATGTTATAAACTTTCAATAAATTTCGAGAGTATAAGTTTGAGGTAGAAAAGAAATTAGGAATTCATATCAAACTGCATCTGTCTAACCGAGGCGATGACTATCAATATGGAGATTTTAAGTCTTACTTAACTTAAAAAGTGTTAGTTTAACAACTGTTAGCCCTTGAAATGCCTCAACAAAATAAAGTTGTAGAAAGGAGAAATAAAACTCTTTTGGACATATTGAGAGCAATGCACAATTACATATCACTACCTATATGATTTTGGGGATACATCTTAGAGAAATCTACGTATCTTCTAAACTTGGTCCTTTTTAAGTTGGTTTATAAGACACCCACAGAGTTGTGGAAAGTGCACAAGTCTAATCTGAGCCATATATTAAAATTGGGTGTTCTTACATATAGCTTAAGAAGAAACCACATAAGTTTGAATCTTCCACAGAGGTATGTTTGTTTATTGGATACTCTAAAGTTAAAAAAGGTGGACTTTTCTATTGCTTCTCAAATAAGAAAGTTATCATGAGCACTCATTCCACATTCTTAGAAGAACACTATAAAAACAATTTCAAGCTTAAGAATAAAATAACTCCCGAGGAGCTTAATTCAACTTAAAAACCACTTAAGTCCCCTAAATTTGGACTTATTATACTATTGTCTCTAGTGAATATTCAATGATGGAAAAATAAAAATGTACCCGAAGATGAACAGGCATAGGTGGAACTAATAGTAGAACAATATACATACATATAGGTGGAACCATAAAATAAATTTAGAATAATCATGAGGATATTCTTATAGAACGACAACAACTAGTAGAGCTTTGTTTTAGCAAGAGGATAATACATAAGCCAGTGAGATATGTTTTGCTATGTAAACCATAACAAGCCATAGTTATCAATAGCAAAGAGGATCTCAAAAATTATAATAAAGCATTAAAAGATATTGATGAACAAGAGTGGCACAAAGTCATGGACCATAGATAGAATATATTTATTCCAACTGGTCTAGTCTTTTATAGAGGCACCTAAAGTAGTAGATACTATATGGTATAAGTGGATTTATAAAAGAAAAAGAGGATCAGATGGGAAGGTAGAAACCTTCAAAGTTAGATTTGTGGCAAAATGTTATACTTAAAAAGTAAAGATGGATTCTTAAAAAAGCTTTTCATTGGTAGCCATTCTTAAATTTATTCGGATTCTTTTAATCATAGTTATAAGTCTCAGTTATGAGATTTTAACTGATGGATGTCAAAACAGTCTTTCTTAATGACAACTTAAAAGAGGATATCTACATGCAACAATCAGAAGAGTTCATAGCTAAATGGTAAGAACATATGATATGTTAGTTACAAAGATCTATCTATTGTCTTAAGTAAGCATCTAGGTCGTGAAACATTATGTTTGATCAAGCCCCCACTTCATTCGGTTTTAAAAAAGTTTTGATGAATTTTATGTTTATAAAAGGATCCAAAATACAAAGGTAGTTTATTTAGTCATTTATGTATATGATATTTTATTGATTGAAAATGACATAATGGTGTTGTTAGGTGTAAAAGGCTGGTTGCAAAAGTAGTTCAATATGAAAGATTTAGTATAAGCTAGCTATATTATTGGAATCAAACTTTTACAAGACTAGAAAAATAAGTTGTTGGCAATATTCCAAGCCTTATCAGCATGAAAAATTATAGAAGGAGAACTTTACCTTTCAGGTATTAAATTCTTCTTTCTAATGAGTAATTATTAAAATCTCCTTAGTAGAAAGGACGTGTGAGTAGGATACCTTATATTTTGGTAGTAGGTAGTCTTATGTATACTATGTTACATATCAAATTGAACATCTGCTACACAGTGGGAGTAGTAAGCCAGTATCAATCTGATCCTAGAAAAGAACACGGGATTGTGATAAAATATACTTTTATATATCTAAGGAGAATAAGGGATTACAAGTTGGTATATTCTAGTGGAAGTCTTGAAACTATTAGTTACACAAACTCGGATTTCCAAGGGGACATTGATCTAAGAAAATCCACTTCTAAATATATGTTTACCCTATATAGTAGAGTCATTTATTGGAGGAGTTTCAAACAAACCTGTATTGATGACTCCACCAGTGAATTTGAGTATGTGGATGCTTTTGAAGCAACGTAAGAAGCTATATGGTTGAAGAAGTTTCTTTTAGATCTTCGGCTGGTATCGAGTGCAGATCGTCTCATTACCCCTTATTATAGCAATAATCGGGCTATAACACAGTTTAAGGAACCAAGGTATCATAAAAAATATAAATACATAGAGAGAAACTACCATTTGATTCAAGATATCATAAAAAAAGAGAAATTAATATTAATATTTAATATTATTAATCTTGGGCTTTTAATGGAATAGTATCAAATTAGATAATTGTTGGCAATTATAAAGAACTTTAATTAATATTAGTTATTGGATCTTAAGGCTAACTCAAGATAAATGTGGAGCTGATATCAAAGTTTACAAGAAGGAATTCAGACTTGCTCTACAACAAGTAGAAGATTATTGGGTATTGCTATATGTGCAAGTCAAAATTTAAGAAATAATTAATGGATGACTCACACATGAACTTAGGTCCTTAGATATAGAAATCCAATGGCTAATAGATTATAAATCCTATTAGGGTTTGTAGATCTGCAATCTATGATTAGACAGTTATGCTGCAATCTTAGAATGGTTAATTGCCTCAAGTTAGAAATCTAAGTTTTAGTTAAGGAAAAAGAAGAAATCTTTTTGTATTTTCTAGATTATTTTTCAAACTATTCTTAAGTCTTTTTTTGTAATGTAATGGCACTCATACGCTGGTCTATCATCTTAAGGATAATCTAAAAGATTGGCAAATCTTATGTGTTCATCTTTCAGCAAGCTCACGAGGTATAATCTATTTATTTGTGGTTGTTTAATAGATTGAATCATGAATTTTAATTCACATGTGATTGTGGCTTTTGTTGTAATTTTTTCATAACTATTAGGTAGAATTTTAAATATAGTCCCCACAATATCCCAAAAATCTTGAGATTTGTAGAATGTCATCATCTTTTTACACCAAAAGTCATAATTTTTACCTTTGAAAATTGACATAGAGAGGGATATGGATGAGAAACTTGATTCGGCTAAAGTAAAGATGTTGTTAAAAAATTAATTCACGCCAACAACGATCAAACTAGGCTTTGATACCACTAATAGAAAAAATATAGAATTAAAAATAGAATAGAAATTATGTTGAAAAATAGTGGATACAAGAAAAAGTATTTAAAGCTTTAATTTTGCTTGTAAATATCATAGAATGTCTTAGTTTAACACATAATATAAGTGAAACTATAAGATCCTATTTAAAGATACATATAGTCGGTTAAAATACATGGTCGGTTTTCTTTAAAGAAGTAAAAATCAGTTTGAACATTTCTAAACATAACTGACTTTCACTAGTGTGGATAAGCTTAAGTATTTTTTACTTCTTGATGAAGATTAGCTTCCACTTGACTTCACTTAATTGACACTTGCCTTTGTTTGCCAACCTTTTCATAACAACTCAAACTTAAGTTTCATTGTATGTAGAATTTGTATTACAATTCATGCTTAGGTTGTATGTGTTTTCTAGAAATTGCAACTTTTGAGTTTCAACAAAAATTAACTATAAGAGTGGGATGAAATTTTCTAAAATTGTATAGACTACTTGGTACTAGTCCTAATCTCAAAGTGAGTCAATCCGCTCTTATAAAAATAAAAATAAATAATTCTTTTCTTTTAAAAAATTGAATCATGGCTAAATAACATCATGTTTCTAAGAAAAAATTACTTTTACCACTCAATATTACTACCAATCATTAATAATATTATTTTCACCAAAAAAATAATATTAAGTATTTTTTTTTTCAAACAATAATAATAGTTGTTGTAGTCATTTAAATATTTTAAAACTTAGTTATGATGATATGTGATGACTGTATTTGTAACATTTTTAAAATTATGATTTTTTTACCTTTAAAAAAACTTATTATGCTTTGAAAAAGTTTTATAGTCATGTTTAGTATTATGTCACAATACACATAATAATCAAGAGATTCATAGAAACATTTGATGAAGAAATACTCTTTTATATATTTTTTCTTTTTTTAATCTTATTCTTTAATTTATACTTAATTTAGGATTATAGTATTGCTACAAAGTTTAATTTTCAATAGCATTCTCCATTGATTTTGAAACTTAGAAAGCTCAACCAGTAAGAAAAGGTGTTTGGCCGAAGCCAAAAAGAGGTTGACCCACTTTATTCGTGAAGTGAATTCTCTTTGCTTCGCGGGAACAACAAAAACTACTGTCTCGCTCCAACACCAGTTATACTTTACAGGTAGATAGAACTTACATTAAACAACACATAAATCACCACCTTTAAAACAGGAAAGATAAACAAAGACAACGTTCTCAAAATAATCATTACGCAATAAAAAAAATAAGAAAATGAAACAAACCTTAACAGTTGAAACATCAAAATTCAAAACACAACTAGTCCTAAGAGTATATTTAGCAATTGTACCTGCCACTTGGTTAGTCTCTATGCTCTCAGTCAAGTCTCAAGTTAAACTTCATAAACCTGTCCTTAATAGTCATCGTATGATAAAAAGATTCCCAATTCCACAGTTTTAAGTTAGAATATGCTTCTTTGATCATGTCCAAACCATCAAAATCCTGTTTCAGTTTTCATTAGCAACTATCTCCAAAGCTCAATTTAGCACCAAGATCTCTACCAAACGAGCAGACTAGTAAGCAACTAAATGAGCAGACTAGCAAGCAAATGAATATAAGGCCAACCATATTAATTTCTTTAAGCAATCTTGGACTACTACAACCACTGTAACAAATCTTTCTTTAACAATAACATCAACATTTACTTTGAATCAACTTACATTCGGGGGTCTCCACATTGTCACACCATTAGAGCTTTTTTCTAGTAACCCATAAACTTCTAGGAACCTAGAAATATCCTCAGTATTAGGCATACTTCAAAACTTTTTAATGGAATTGTTTAAAGCAAACATAACTTGATTAAAGTGCTTATTGCCCTAAAAAATCTAATCTTTCCTTTAAATTCCAGATACAATGACATAAACTTATCAAAACACAAATACAAAGGCCAAACTAATTTAATAATAACATCCATCACATCAAGTCCAAACAATTCTATAGAATCAGAATATTTCAATCATTCAAGTCATCCTTTTAAATCAACAACCTTGAGCCAACTATTCTTTTTTCATATTCTTTTTTTGCCCAAATAAAAAATTTGGAAGTCAAGAAACGTAGGGGTCTTGCTAGGAATTAATGAAATAACCATTACTAAGTAAAAAATAAGCTTCTTTTAAGAGAATCTTTCTCGCACTAATGATACGATGCCATACAAGGGAGAATCATTGCCTTAAAATATGTTTAGTAAAAGATTGTCCTCACAAATATTTAGCCCTTAATATAGATGTCCACTAGCATGCGTCTCCATTAGGCACCTTCCATCCCACTTTGCTAGAAGTTTAGTATTGATATTTGAAGTGTCGATTACTTAAACCTCCAAAATCTTTAGAATGATATAACTCTTTCTAAGCCTTTAGAGCTAAATAATGTTGTTTTCATAATTTGTTCACCACAAAACCTATGCATCATTGTATCTAAGTCCTCATAAATACCCTTAACAACTCAAAAGTGGACATTGTGTAAGTAGAATTTCTTGCACAACTAACTTTATCAAATTGTTTTGCCTACTCGAGTTAGGAGTTGGCTTTTCCACCCCTTCAATGTATTGTGGACTCAATCCTTCAGTTTTCCAAACTCTTTTTTTAATTCTACTAAGAAAAAATAAATTACCCAAATAAACATAACCTCCTCCCATTTCTTTAAAAGTAAACATGTCCTTAATTGATCTTTCCATTTCTCTGCAAATATTAGTTGAAAATAAAAAATTTTGAATTTCTTCAATTTTTTGTTACCCAACCATTCAAAATATATAGAAAGATATTAATGAATAGCTCTTGCACTCCTCTTATTTGCCTGACAAGTAATCATCAAGTCATTAGCATGCAACAAATGCGAAATAGCAAGTGATTTCCTATACACTTTGATCCCCTAAACTTGGTTAGCAGGTTCTTCTTTTATTATCAACCTAAAAAAATTTCTGCATTAATAATAAAAAAAATATAGGGATAAAATGTCTCGTTATCGAAGACACCTAGTAGGAAAGATAGTTCCACCCAATACTACCATTGAGAAATAGTTATACTAAATGAATCCAATATAGTTGAAGATAAAATATTTAACTTGTTACAAGAAACCCTAGCACTCAAGAACCATGTCAAGAAATCTCCATTCTACATGACTTTAAGCTTTCTTCAAATCCATCTTGACCAGCATTAAACTGTTCTTTCTTTTGTACCATTGAATTTTGTGAACTACTTCTTGAGCCAATGCCTTATTTTCCACAATCCATCAACCTTCAATGAAAGTCCCTGACTAGGAGAAGTTATCATATCCATCACTTTCTTAAGTGTCAAGGTCAAAATTGTTTATCATATGAACATTTTTTTAAAAAGTATGAATGTTTATAATATTCTTACGATACTATACTTATTTTGTTTCATTTGTTCAAAAGGAATACTATTTGAAATTTTTTTTTCATTTTTAGTTTTTAATTATCTTTTTTTTTGCTTTTGAGTTATGTATAATTTGCTTAATTTAAAAATTCATTAATATTATCATCTTACTATAAATGTAAAGAAAAATAAAATAAAAAACACCAAATCAAGAATAATTTGAAATGAATTTAAGTTGTTGTTTTTACTTATCGTTGACTCAGTTCTTGAGAAGGGAGGAATGCCTTGTGAGTATAGGCTTGACAATATTTTGGGGATGAATTCTTTTCTAATTCCTACAAATAAGTATGGCAATGGAGCAGGCTGAGCCTAGCCCGGGTGGTCCTTCCAGTCCCTCGCCCCGTTATCTCATCTCCACCCCATTCCCTTCTTATAGGAGGCGAGGCGGAGTCGGGGATTCCTCAGCTAAAGTCGGCGATGCCAATTCTCTGCCCATTGCCTCGTTACCATTAAAGAAAAGTAAAAATATAGAGATAATATGCAATATATATGTTTTCTTCAATTTTTCCAACTCAAGTAATACCTATTTTTTTCAGTGTCTACTAAAGAAGATTCCGACACCAAATAAAAAGTAAAAAGTTCACAAAAGAAAACCATAGAATAATAATCACTAACCAAGATTACTTATATAGAAAAGCCGATCTAATTGATAAATATTATCCATTAAATTCTCCGCTAATTGGATAAAATGCTAATCAAAATCAAAACTTTTATTACTAATTAAAATCAATATACTCTATGTATACATGTAATTTTTCAATTAAGGCCATAACCTCATATATGCTAATACACCTGTTGATTGGCTTACTAATCAAGACCAAAAACAAATCATGAAAACCTAGCTTCACATCTTTTTCATGTCCTTCATTGGTCAAGGTAAAAAAAGGAGTAAAAACCTAAAAAATTTTGAAATTAAGACTGATCTAAATGATTATCTTTCTTACCAATAAAAATTCAAAAAATCAAATTATAAAAGGGAGGAGAGATATTAAGGGGCAGATCTAAGACCAAGGGGTTAGAGGGTCTGGGTTTAAACCTTTTGGTTGGTATTAACGTGAGCATGAACAATAGTAAAGTCAAAGAAAACAACCACGCTAAGTTGGTCACCACCGTTGACGTGAGAAGAAGGAGGAGAGTCAAACAGCTTGCCATTGAAATATCAAAGATGAAGAGATAGAGACGAGAGATTTACAAATTAGTGGATTAGGATAGATTATATATATAAATTATAAAAGCTATAATATATTAATATACATAATATATATAAATGGGATGGGTTCGGGGCGGGAGCAACTTTATTTTCTCCAACCCCGACCCCAGCCCCATCATCTTAACTAAGCAGAGGATCCTCACCCTATCTGGGGTAGGATTTGGTAAGTTGAGACAGTACCAGATTATTTTGTCATTCCTACGTGCAAAATGGGATGCATAGGGTTAGAAGGGTTTACCACTTTGGGTTCGATGAACACCTTCCGATGCCTAAGTTATCTCTTATGATTTGGGTAATCAATTAGAATTTTTTTAAGGAATATTCAGGAACTATAAGAAAAAAGTATAATAAAGGGAAGAAAGATAGGAAAGTGGATGGAGGATCTTGTTTGTCCCAAAATGTCCTCCCTCTCCCTGCTCATCCGTTTCCTTTTTATATACTTTCTCATTACCTCTTTATTATTTGGATGTTTACCATCTGTCTTTTTCCAATGGTTCTTATTTTGTTCTCATATCTAGAAGGATGATGTGGTTCTACTTATGATAAGAATATGAAACCTCATCACCTTTTCTCCTTTGTATAAACGTCCCCTAGGCAGTTATAAGAAGAGTCCCTTTTTTCTTTTATGATATTAGTCTTTCAACTAGGAATTCTAGCTAATAGTTAAATGGGTCTAGGGTGGAATTGTCCTCAACACTTGCACCTAGTTCTATGGTTTGCTTTAGTGAATATTGGAGTTAACATATTTCTTTAGCTTTTAAGGATCAGTCCTAAATTCCCCAGTGTCCTTTATTTTTCCACTATCTATTTCAATTTCTTATGTGTATTTGCCACATATTTTAAAAAATAAGTTTAGAGTTGACCGCTTTGATTCTTTAATACACAAAATATTTTATCTACCATTGGATCAATATTATATCTCCATGGATATAAAGGATATATGTTAAGCTCACAAATAATATAACTATATAGAATAAAATACCATGCACAAATTTTTTTACTCACTTTTGGTGTGTGTATATAGTTCACAAAGTTAGAAGGAAATAAATGTTAAGATGTCAAACTCTAATAGCTTTGGACCACACAAACTCATCATTACTAAATCCACCACTTAACTCATAACACATATTACTTGGCTTATAAATAAAAATAAGTATTATTCTTTGGTGAATTCAAATGCAGCCCATTCGAAAGACCACAAATACCATCAAAAGATAAAGTATATAAAAGGACAAAAGAGAAAAGAGAAAAAAAGGATGTAATTAAGACACACAACTCACTATCTTCTTAAACTTTTTCTCTCTTATAAGTTATTTGCCCCCTTTCCTTTAAATATTTTTTTGCACATTTTACCTATCACTACAAAAAAAATGGGCTCCACCGACCATCTAAACTGGTCTGTAAATCTATATTTTTGGTCGCTAAAACTAAACTGGTCGTCGCAAATTCACTGTCGGTAAATGTCTATAGCGACCAATATTTCTTTGGTCGCTAAAACAATCACATTCAGCGACCATTAATTAGTCGGTGAATGGATAAGTTTCTCCATCGAAAATCAACATTTTCAGACCAATATTTGGTCGCTATATGCTATCTAAAATAATTAATATTAATTTTTGATAAAAATAATTTTGGTCGCTGAAGGTATATTTTCAGCAACCACGAATTGGTTGGTGAAAGATAATACCCTCCAGCAACCAAGTGTTGGTTGCTAAAAATACTCCTTTAGGGACCAACATATAGTCGTTGATACCTATAGGAATTATCTTTCACCAACCAATTATTGGTTGCTGATAACATATTTTAGGGACCAAAATTTGGTCGTGGAAGAAGGGCCTTATTTGTGCAGGTCACCTTTTAGCGACCAATTTATGGTCTGTGAAGGTGTATATCAACGACCACTTTGAAGATTTTAGTTATTTGATTTATACTTTCAGCGACCATACTTTGGTTGGTGGAAGTTTCTCATTTTAATTAATAAATATAATTAAAAATACACAAAATACATAAAATTATATAAAATCAATACCACAGTATCACCAAAAGGATAATTTTCATTACATTTTATAATTAATAATAGTCAATACATAGCTTCAGATATTCCATTTATAAGCACATGTGCCATATACACCATTATGAAGTGTCATACTAACAAAAGAAATTTTGGTTAGAAATGTATCATAAATATTGACAGCAACATGTCTAGACTAAACAGAGAGTAAGTCAGAGATATTACTCATAAAAAAAAAGAACTATTCATATTAATCATATGATTGTAGCACCATTTGATGGGGGTGGTGGAGGTGGATTATTGGTTGGATCTATAGAAGGATGTTGACTGGTATTCATTCGTGTCATAAGGCTTTGGATAAGTAAAGCTTGTTCTTCGAGGCGCTGTGTGAGCTCAGTAATAGCATTATCCTTCTCATTCACTCGCTGTGTAAGAGTCTCTAACTCTTGCATAAACCGAGAAGATGGAGCCGTATATGTGTTCCTATATGACTTGCGTGGAGCAGGTCCAACACCAGAAATGGTCCCAGCAGTCCTACCAAGAACTTCAGAACATATTGATGCTTCATCCATGGAAGATGCATGATCCTCAAGATGTGGTTGTGCTTGTTGCATCTCCACCATTTGTTTCTGTTAGACAATAGCAATATATTATTAAAACAAATAATATTTATTATAAACTTTATTATTGTTGCAAGTTCAATGTCTTACATATCGTGACTCAGCCAATGGGTTATCCCATCCTTTTGTTGTGGAATGCATCCTCCTAAATAATTCAATGTGACCAATTGGTTCTTCTTGTGTAGACTACAAGAAATATGCAATAATAAATGGATCACACAAAACATAGATTAATTATCAATCAATTGTAGAAGCTGTATCACATAAATGTTAAAAATAACCAGCATAAGTAACCACTGTACTCACAAAAATATAATCACATAAATTAGAAAATGCAATAAGCTATATCAGCAAGGCAAAGCCATCTAGCAAATATCAATTAGTTTAGGTGTAGAATATGAAAAATCCTTCTAATAAATAGGTAGTAGAATTTAATATTAATTATCCAAGGAAATAGAGATTAAAGATTATCATCCATTAATCAATCAGATTTTTGGGCTAAGTTCAAATAGACATTTTAACTTTAACAACTTCTACAAAAATATTACCTAAATTGTCATTTTCAGGTAGAAATTGCAGGTCAAACAGAATGCAAAGACTCATTAACTAATATCATAGTAAACGAGAATGATCTTTCACTAAAGAAACTTGAGGAGTTTCAGAACAAGTTGCAGAGGCTCCATAATGAGAAGGTACTATAATTGTGGTTTAGCAAATAAAGTAGTCATGGACACGAAATAAAGTATTCCTTAAAGCAATGGCTTCTAATTCTTTGTACTTTCAAATTGCTTACTTGAAGAATGAAAGGCTTGAGATAGTGGAAAACTATATAGATGTAGTCCACCACCTATCTGCAATATTGGGAATGGATTACTCCACAATCATCACCAGTGTTCACCCAAGCTTAAATGAACTGTGGGATATGTAAAAAAATAAGCAACGGTATTTTGGCCAAACTTAACATCACAGTGGAATCTCTGGAGGAAGAAAAACAAAAGAGGCTTGAAAAGGTGATAATTACATTATTTATGGTTTTAAAAGAGTCATCATATAAAGGGCACCTCTAAACATCTGTAACAGTACAGTGTCTCAGTGATAACCAGTTATATGAATAGAAGAAGCATGCAACTGTAAAAAGATTGTGAGCTTAAAACATTATAAGAAAACAAACACAAGTTCAATGATTTTTTAATGTGCTTCAATTTCTTTGGTTAAAGGAAAAAAAAGTTTTATTCTTTCAAATGTACTACTTTACCAGTAAAATAAAGCATTAGCATTATATATTTCTGGATATGTGTTATAGCTTCACCATCTCGGTAAAGCATTGACAAACTTGTAGAATCTGATGGACACGCCATACGAAGATTGTCGGCTATTTTCCCCTGTTACAGTTTTGTTATCAGTCTCATCAGCAGAAGTATCAGATCCAAGAAGTCTTTCCCAAAATATAACCATGCAGGTAAATAATATTCACGACTCCTTAATACTATCAGAGCCATATAGAGAATAACATTAAAGTTTGTTTCAAGGTTGAGGCTGAAGTCGAGAGACTGGATCAGCTGAAAGTAAGCAAGATGAAGGAGCTCTTCCTAAAGAAATAGAATGAGCTTGAGGAGAATATAGCAAGGTTTGTATTGCAAATTGATCTACAATAATAGTTGACTCTAATCTTTATAGTCATTCATCTGTATAATCGTATTATATATGAAAATCTACATTTGTGTACCATAATCAAAAAATGCTTTCAAGATGAGAATTGATACTCAGTCAGTAGGGGTGCTCACAACAACCTGAGACGGGCCGAACATGCTAGAGTAACAGTTAACAAAATCTCAGGTAAAATTATATAAAGTTCCCGAAGCAAAATCTAGTCAAAATCCTATATATCACTAATCATTGATGCACAACTAAAGACTCTATATATGATGCAGAATCGTACTGTTATATGCAATAAAAATATTAAAAGAAAGTTGTCCTAGATGATGAGGTATGTTGAATTACTGTTTATGATGGTCAACCCAATTTTCGTTCATTTATCATCTAATGTTCATCCATGTAAAATGTATCAGCTAGTAATGTAAACAAGAACTTTATCTTCAACTTTAGTGAAACCAGAAGGAGTAGAGTTTATTTATAATGTAACTTTATAATCATAAATAAATCTAGCATATACACACAGAATTGGAAAATAATTTACTAGACCATAACTCTTCCCTTATGATTCAAGAGCACTCAATAAAGCTAGAATCCAAAATTCACATCAAATGCTATAATTTATTATTATTCAATGTAATATATAAGAAAAATTAAGCTTACAAAGTTTGATTGAATAACTTTCATTACTTACGAATGCTTCCCTAGTTGCAATGAATGATCTAGTCCCGCCATGATGATTATATGGAATTTTGGCTCGATTGCGTTGCCCTGCTGCAGACCTCTTCTAAAGAAGACAAAAATATGATAAAGTAATAAGTTAGACAACATGCATTATTTATTTGGTTAATGTTGAAATACTGTATTGTACTAATTTAAAATACCAAAACTTCTCGCTTTCAAAATGTGAACACATCCACTCCCAATCCTCTTGTACTTTTACTGTTTTGGACGATATTGTAGTGGATCCTTTCCCTCAAGTTTTAGTTCTTTGTACTTTTTATGGCATGCACTTCTATGTTCTTTATATCTTTCACGGCAATATCTCTCAACAATTTCATACCATTGAGGATCATTTAAATCAACATCAAATTTATCCTGCACATAGTATAAAAATAAAAGATTCTAAGTTATTATAACATTAAGCATAATATGAACACATATTTGATAGTTAATTTACTTACAAGAAGACAATTGTAGGCTATCTTTCTGTCATCGTCTTTTGCATCACCCCAACCTATCAAACGCTGTGAAACCATGTTTCGCATGATGATGCTAATCTCATTTGCAAACATAGCAGATGTTTGACCATACGTGCGCATCTCTCCCTCTCTGGCTTGTACAACTAGTTTTTCTTATTTGCATCTTTGAGTTTTTGTGATGCCAATCCACGACTAATCTCACGTCTTTTTAGTAGGAGGACCTGAAAGATATTTATAAAAAAGTTTACATTGATGGATAATAAGACTTAGTCTGCAAACTAATCAAAATTATTAAATACATACCATTTATGGTAGTTTGCTCATTAGTATTTGTAACATCAGTATGATCTATACTATCACTACCAGTCATATGTACACTTGATTGAGCTGTAGAAGGTGTAGAAAGAGGCAAAGGTGATTGAGTAGATTGCTGCCCTTGCACACGGGGAGATGGAGTTCCATTGGAATTTGGAGTAGCAGCAGAAGTTGAAAGGCCTATGGATGGCACTTGCCTTGATTTTCTTTTGGTGGCATCTATTACAAATTATTAGTAAATTATTAGTAACTTATGTCCAGCAAGCCAAATATTTGCTAATGCATAAAATCCACGTTAAAATTCAAAAGACAGAAATACTATTGGATTTACCTCATATTTTGCCCATATGTTTTCTCTTTCTCTTTGAAAGTCAAAAGAATAGTGAAGAAATAGGCTATTCTATAGTAAATATTAATTAATCACTTTAAAAACTAAATCAATTTGACATGACATATGGATCTCTAAATGAATAATATTGTTTAAAATTGTTTCGTATATATATATATATATTAGTTTATTGTGTTTTTTTATACCAAAACAAAATGTATTTTAAAAATTACTCGTGCTTCTACTTTAAACTTTCTAAACTCCATATATATATATATATATATATATATATATATACACACACATATATATAAATGCTATCTTCTACGTAGACATATGCACATGAAAGTGTAGAATTAAAAGTGACTCTATTGTATATAGTTAAATATATAACATACAAATGCATTAATTATATAATCTATATAATATCTTTTTTTACTGTTAGTTTAAAATTTATCAAGTTATTAGTGTGTAGAATATGTGTACCCTTGTATATAGGAGTGAAACTCTCTCTATATTTACATTAGCATGAAATAATGACAACAATCTATTAAGAAAGTAGCTGTGGTTAACATGGTTTGTAATAAGTATTGTCATTGTTAACCAGAAACACAAGTTTCTAATATCTCATCAATCACAAGATTTTATCACCAACTCATATTCTATCCTTGAGCTTGAGATACTCAAGTCTATAACATGACACCACAAGGTTTTATTCATATTATAGAGATCCAAATGTCATGTTTTTTTATCCTTGAGTAACTTCTGAACATATTTTTTTATCTTTTGTTATTCTTCCCTGCCAATCAGCAATGACAAAGTTCTTGAAGTATAGAAGAAATATATATATTAAGGACTAGTCACATTACCTTCACAAAAAAAAAATACCAAGATGAAACCTCCAGCAGGTAATTTTTCTGAATGCAATCAAGGTACAAAACATCTAAATAGCCTTTTAATGCTCTAGCAGATTGTGCCTTTAAAACCTAATAATAAAAATTCAATAGGTGAAGAGAGATATTTTAGTAACTGGAATTACATAAAATTTGTACATAATATCATTGTATCATTACATAAATTCAATATAATATCATTATATCTTCTCACAGCCAGCCAGAAAGAGAGAGTTCAAGACCATATATATATGTATATATGTATACAATAGAAAACATATATATAAAATATATATATATATATATATATAAGAGACAAAAACCTAGTGATCCACATCCAAAAGAAAGAAAATAAATTCTCATATATAATTAAACTTTTACTAGAAATTGAAAATAATTAAAACAAATAAATAAAAAACAGAAACTATAGAAAACATAACTTTTAAAATGAATCAACATCATCATCGTCACTATCTAAGAATGGTTCATCTGCACTTTCTGTTTCACTATCACTACTAGACAATGCATCTTCATTAACTTCTTCATCTTCCAACGTGAATTGTACTGGCTCAGCATCTTCTCGATTTAGTTGCTCAATATCCATTGCCTCAAATGTTATGTCAATGTGGTTAGAACTACTTTCTTGATAAGCTTCACTTTCACCACTCTCAACCATATTGTTACTATCATCTCCTCCTTCCAATTTGTTTGGAGCATCCCACACATGCCGATGATGAAACTTTTGAACAACTTTCCAATTTTTACCCATCTTATAATCATCCACATAGAACACTTGGCAAGCTTGTCTTGCTAGCACGTAAGGTTCATTCTCATACCAATATGAACTTACATTAATGCTCGTTGTGCCAATGTAATGTGTGTATATTTTTCCTACTTTCATTTGTGTCAAACCACGTGCACTTGAAAAGTTCAACCTTGTGATCGTTCATGTAAGCCAATTCAAGAATCTCTTCTATTAACCCATAATAGTCACAAGATTCACCTTCAACCCATATGCCACAATTTTGTGTGACACGTCTACCATCATGTGTTCTAGTGCGATATCGGACTCCATTTACATCACATGCATTGTAGGATTTAATTCTATAATCGGGTCCACAAGCTAATGCATACAACTCATCATTTACTTTAGGATCATTACACAAATATTCCGAAGTGATCTGTCAAAATGTACTATTTACAATTAGATGGCATGTTAAAATACTTTATAAAGTAGTATGAAGAATTAAAACAATAAGCACATACACGCTCTTTAAACCAATCTGGAAATTCGTGCATACGTACTTCATCAATGTTGGGAACACCTCTATTTTCTAATAGAGCAGTGTGCTCGCTGTAAATATATTATAATTAGTACTACTATATATAAACTTGTAATAGAGATATAAAGTTTATAGGAAATAGTATTACTTTATGTAAGGTTCCAACTCGAGCAATTATATAGAATGTACCAATGAGCCTTTTTCTTTTCATCATGTGACAACTCAATGTATTGAATACTCCCAAATGGTTTTGCTGGTTGAGTGAAGACCAACAAAGTTGCAGGATTTTGTTTATCATAACCTCCAGTACGTTCTGGCCTATTGAATTGAGTTTCGATACCACGAAGGTACATTGAACAATATGTTAATGCCTCCTTATTGACATATCCTTCAGCAATTGAACCTTCTGGACGAGCTTTGTTCTTCAGATAATTTTTCAATGATCCTAAAGCTCTATTATGAAACAAAATAGTAATTATGAATGTCACACATAACTGCCCACAATTAATCAATTAAATAACTTTAAAGCAATTGATTTTACCTTTCAAATGGATACATCCAACGAGTATGCACTGGTCCAGCCATCTTTGCCTCATATGGTAAATGAATTGCTAAATGGACCATGATATCAAAGAAGGCAGGAGGAAAAAGTTTTTCCAACTTGCATAATGTAATTACAATCCCATCTTGCATAGCATCTAAATCTGAAACAGAAAGTGTTCGAGCACAAAGTTTTTGGAAGAACATGGCTAACTCGCTAATTGTCGTACTAACCTCCTTATTGACATATGGTCTTATACCTATTGGAAGTAGCCGTTGAAATAGAACATGACAATCATGACTTTTCAAACCCATAATCTTGCCATCCTTTACATTCACATTATTTGAAATATTTGCAGTAAATCCATCAGGAAATTTGACTGACTTTATAAACTTACAAAATTCTCTCCTTTCATCCATTGTCAATGAATAACATCCTAGTGGCTTCAATACTCGATTACCATGATGTTTCAAATGCAAATGCTCTCGTATTCCCAAATCCTCTAAATCCATACGTGCCTTGATAGTATCTTTTGATTTACCTTCAATACCCAACATTGTTCCGACAACATTATCGTATATATTTTTCTCAATATGCATCACATCCAAGATATGCTTCAACTACAACTCGGACCAATACCCAAGTTCAAAAAATATGCTTTTCTTTGTCCAATTTAATTCACATGAATCACGTTTTCTTTTCCTATCAACATTGTTAGGATGCTTACCTGGTCTACTCTCTCTTACTCTATCTAATTGTTGTAGTATTTCAACTCCAGTAAAGTTTCTTGGAGCTGATCGTCGCTCCAAATTTCCATCATATTGTTTACTATTTCTCCATGCATGTTTCATTGGTAAATATCGCCGATGTCCCATATAACATATCTTGCTTCTTAAAGGTTGTGAAGCTGTGTCTTTGTTACACACGGACATGCTTTGTAGCCCTTCGTACTCCATCCAGAAATAGTCCCATATGCTGGAAAATCATGCACTGTCCATAATACTGCTGCATGCATTCTAAAAATTTCCTTTTTGACACATCATAAGTCATGACACCTATATCCCATAGAACCTTTAATTCATCAATTAAAGGTCGTAGATACACATCCATATCTTTACTCGGTGCTTGTGGACCCGGTATTAGTAATGACATCATGAAAAATTTTCCTTCATGCACTTCCATGATGGCATATTATATGGAACTAATATCACTGGCCACATACTGTATCCGTTGCTCATATTACCAAAAGGGTTGAATCCATCTGTAGCAAGACCTAAACGAACATTGCGAGGTTCTGCAGCAAATATTGGAAACTTTTCATCAAAGTCCTTCCATGCTTCTCCATCAGCTGGATGCATCAACACACCTTCTTTATTGGGACGCTTCTCTTTATGCCACCTCATATCAACAGCAGTATGCCGAGACTTAAATAATCGTTGTAATCTCGAATGATTGGAAAATACCTTAATACCTTTTGAGGTATATGTTTACCCTTAGTATTGTGAAACTTGTACCTTGGTTCAGCACATATAGGACATTTATCCAACTCTTTATTTTCCTTCCAAAACAATGCACAATCCCATTTACATGCATGAATTGATTCATAACCTAAACCTAGCTCACGCAACATACGCTTTACTGTGATATTGATTTTCCAATAACCGTTCCATCTGGAAATGCTTCCCTTAATAATTGAAGTAACATATTAAATGATTTATTACTCCAACGATTTAGTACCTTTATATGCATTAACTTCACTATGAAAGTCAATGCAGAAAACTTTTTACATCCTGGATATAAATCTTTTTCAGCTTGCTGAAATAGGTAATCAAAATCTTCTGTTGTGGTATTTTCTTCTGCTGAAATATTATCTCCACCAATATCAACATGCACTCCCCCCGTAGCATCATCTAACGCTGCCATCATATCATCTTCCTCATTGAAATCATCTTCAACATCCTCTTGAACATCCTCCAAATCATCAACACCATTGCTTCTTGGAAGTTCTCCATGGAAAATCCAATTTGTATAGTCACGAGAAAATCCTTTCACCCATAAATGCCTCTCAACCACAGTAATATTTTGAACATAAATATTACGACAATGTCGACAAGGACAACGAGTTTTGTTATCATTGTCCAAATGAAGTTTTGCCAATTCAATGAATGTCTTAACACCATTAATGTACTCATCAGACAACTTATCATTACACAATATCCATCTTTTATCCATGTACACTAAAATAAATGAAAAACAAAAGATAGTTAAAAATATTAAATGCAAAATAAGTATACAACATAACGACAATTATACATGGAAAGTAACAGCTTAGCTAAAAACATGGGACATGCATTAAGTTGATCAGTTGGGGTGTTAAAATATTAAGAAGACCAACAGATAATGGCCACTGAAGGCCTTGTGCATTAAGTTTACGTGATGTGTATGCATGTAGGAAAATGTATACCCTCATCGTTCCTTAACAAAATATATATAAGAGATAAAAAAAGCTAATCTGGAAAATGACAAAAAAAAATCTCTGTAGCAAAAAATATAAATGATAAGAGAAAAATAGTTGTGGATAATATTAACAAATTATTTTTCAAAGAATTCCTAAAGTATTGGGACCTCTATTTCAAAGAATAAAGAAAGACTTTTTTATTAATTAAGGTTGGACCCACCCTCCTCTCTTGTCCATCAAATGCCAGCACTTAATAAACCTCTACCTAGCTGGCATGCTTCCCTGCTCACAATAATATATGATCTAACTACACGATTACAATATTATACCTACGCATATATATATATGCTTTATTTATTATATATTAACACTACAAGAATGTCTTGTGAAGGTATATTGATCTTGGTATTATGTAATTGGCTAGGTAGAGGTTTATTATAAAAGTGATTTTCATTTATTATTAAAGTGGCCAAATATGAGTAGATGATAACGCATGGTGGAACAAATTCAACACCTACTTAGATTCTTCTAATGATTGCAAAAGGTCCTTCAAGTTAATTATTAGTTGAATCTAATTAAACCGTAAAACTAATATTCCAAATGGAAAAATAACTAGCATACTAGAACTAATTTTTAGGTACATAAAATCCTGTAATACTAACCTCCCCTGGATATCTTCTCTATAAAAATTTAAGAAATGATATTTAATAAGATAAAGCTATAACTCAATTAGCATTAAGAGTTAAAGAAAACTAAATGTGATATAAAATAACAAAACATATTACCCAATTTGCACAAAGTTTCTCTTTCTTTCTATTTTTGAAGCAGCCAACTGAAATTCTTCCTGTGCAAAAAAAAAATTTCCTATACAAAAAAATAAAATTAAAAATAGAAAAAATTGGAAACAACATAGATGCAAAGATCCACTACCGACCTCATTTATTTTCAAAAAACTCATTAAGAAACTTTAAAAGTTTCTTTCAACCAGGGAAAATAATGAGTTGCAAGCAACACAAAAAGCACATAAAAATAATAAATAAATCCTTCAAGATAAAACATATATCGGCTACAAATGCAAACTTACCTTGTTTATTAATCCATCATCAATCACAGAACTGCTTATGCTCTTGTAAAGCTCCAACAGTGCTTCAACTTCAATAACGCTAATTGAGAAATCAAAGATTAATAAAAAATTATTTAGCCCAAAAAAACAAAGATGAAAAAGTAAAAATAAAAAACACGCACACATAATAATTAAAAATAATAATGATTTACTCTAAAGTTATAATAATTAAAAAATAAAAATAATGATTAACTCCAATGTTTTATAATCAATAGCTTTTGTTGAAGACTCTTTGGGAAGAAACCAAATGCAATCATTGATGTGCCTGTTAGCCATTGTGAGTGGTAGTATACTCTTTAATTATATATCCGTTTTATAAACAAAACCCTTGGTAAGGACAAAGATTACCCATTACCCGGTATTTCTCTTTGCAGCTAAGCATGTTTCTGGGCCAGCAAGGCCCATGTGTAAAAGAGTACAAAATAAAAATCTTTATGTTTGTATAATATGTTGGGTACATAGATTACAATGAAGCAAACAAGTATTTTGTTCCTTTCTTGTAAAATTTATTTCCAATTCTTGCAAAAAAAATATGCATTAATATCATCAAGTGGTCTACCCCAAAGATGTTTCCAGCTCAGCAAATCCAAAGTTCAAACGCTGGCTTTATGTGAGCTACAACTTCACACTAGCATCATTTTGGTCACCTTATTTGGTTAAAGCCATTGAAACTGAACCAAATGGGCCAATCTATGACCGCCCACTGCACCAGTGACTGTGTTCATTAATGGTGCTTGCCTGGACCCATTGACACTTGGAATGCTTTTTTGCTTTGAAGAAGATAATGCATGAAAATTGAGGATGAGAATGATAAGGTTACCAATCATTCGCTTGTAAGTCACCCTACCCCACTACTACCAAAAAAAAAAAAAGTGTCACCCTACCCCACCACATTGGTAAAGTAATATAACCCTTAAAGCAAAACTCAGTGAAAATAGATCAGCAGCAAGTTTTCTGTCAAATATTTCTAATTTTCCAATGTAATAATTAAAAGATAAAAAAAATAAAAAATAAGAGGAAGACTTACGTCTTTGAATTGGAAGAGGTCGATATCACCGTTCTATAAGACAGAGGCACGTTTAATGTCTAGTGGGTGTAATCATGAAGAGGCAAAAGGGAACAAAACCTACTCCAAGGAATGGCAGAGGGTGGCAAGAAAGAATGGCAGAGGGCAGAGTGTGGCAAGAACAATAGAGGGCAGAGGGAAGAGGGTTGCAAGACCAGTAGAAAGTAAAGAGAAGAGGGAAGAAGGCAGAGGGTAGAGGGAAAGCAAGTCTGGGATGACACATCACTAGAGTGAAACGCACGTTTAATGTTACCAACGATTTCAACTTTATCACAGACCAAACATTGGTCGGTGATACCTATAAAAATATTAGCGGAATGCTTCCCGCTTTTCTGATAAATCTGAAAACATCACCAACTATTATTGGTCGGTGAAATAAGTTTATATTATAAAAAATATATACAAATTAATTAATATATATTTGTATACTACATTTGCATATATTATTTTAATGTATGTACATAATGTAAAACCAATCTAATTGATATATGCATGTGTAGATCATAATTAATTGGATACCAATAAATATATATTTGTGCTTATATTTACATATGTAATAACATATTATAATACTTTGTCACATATATATATATATAAATATTTATGTGACACAATTCTATGTCATATTGTGACACAATTCTTTGTCACATGCATGTGTAGATCATAATTAATTGGACACCAATAAATATATATTTGTGCTTATATTAGTATATGTAATAAAATATTATAATACTTTGTCACATATATATATGTATAAATATTTATGTGACACAATTCTGTGTCACATTGTGACACAATTCTTTATCACATGCATGTGTAGATCATAATTAATTGGATACCAATAAATATATATTTGTGCTTATATTAGCATATGTAATAAAATATTATAATACTTTGTCACATATATATATATATATATATATATATGTATAAATATTTATGTGGCACAATTATATATCATATTGTGACACAATTCTTTGCCACATTGTGACACAATTTTGTCACATTGTGTCAAAATTCTATGTCACATTGTGACATTCCTATTTGCATATATATGTATACATACAATTCTATATCATATATATAATACATATAATGCTATGTCATATATATATATATATATATATATATATATATATATAATCTATATGACATTCATTTTATTTGCATATATGCATAAATAACTATCTATGTGACATTTAAAAAAAAACTATCTCTGTGACACAATTCTATAATACATCTTGTACTCTACATTTTTAAAGCAATTTACCTTATTAAAGTTTAACACAATATCAAATTACTCTCTCAAATTTTTATGTTAAAATTTGACATATCTAATGTCAACCAACATAATTGTTTAAAATTGAAGAAAATTTCATAATATTTTATAATTAAATTATGATTTCTATATATTAATTTATTATTTTAAATTCATAACAAAGTAGTCACTAACCAATCAACAAATTTTGCTGGAAGTTTAATTTTAATCAACCTTTCAATAAATCATATATATATATATGAGACTTATTTTATTAGGTCCACATATTTAAGTGTAATGATCGATATTATTAAAATTATCAATTAAGTATCTATCTATTTGTATATTATTGATTCGTTATATATATCCCAAATGTGGTAAAAACTTTTGACCTTGATAATTTTATATTTTGGAAATAAATTTTAATATTTATTAATATTACATTTACTAAAATTATTATTAATAATAAAAAATTTATTCATAATATTACACTTACTAATGGCAGAGTCATCTCATAATAATTAACAATCAGATATACGTACGTACTACAATTTATGATCTCAACATGACTTTTAAAATAGCAGTCCTTCATTTAATAAAGTATACAAATGACGTTTGTTTTATGAGCAAGCAAAATAGTAACTAGCATAAGGAGACCATATGCCAATACTCAGAAAAATGCAGTTTCTCCTGATAGTGAATTGTAACTCTCGTTGTACAAGATGTTACATACGAATTTTCAGCTGTATAGAATGGATTCAGATAATGCCAAAACAAAATTCCAACCTTATATTGAACAAGAACATCATTGTCCTTCATCGTTTCACGAACAATATTTCCATTTTCATATTCAATTATAAGAACCTTAGTCATACAACAGATCATAAGCAATCTCAACTTTGACATTGGAATAGCATATAGCTGCCGCCTCTGCAGAAGTGGAGAACCAAGGCCATCAAATGCATCTGTTTATTCAACAAAGATACAAGCTTAGTAACCTTTACAAACCTAGTTCTTCAAGGAAAATGTAAAATGAGAAAAAAGTTGAAACAAAAAGAGAAAAAACCTAAGCCTTATGCTATTACTGACGAATTAAACCTAAATAAAATATATACAGGGATATACTTACAACAAGCATTCATATTAGAAATATGGTAGGAAGTAGGAACAGTAGTAATTCTTGAACCCTTGAATTGCTAAGTTTGCAGTGAGAAAACCCTTGAACTAGAGATTTTCTACCAAAAGTTCAGTTAATATCAAACTTATTGCTTACTGTCTTGAGTTCCTAACCTAAGACAAATTTGCAAAAGCAACAGGTAGTTCCAACAATTTTCTCATGAATTTATATGAAGATCTTAGGAAATAAACTCTTACCAAGCCACCATAGTCATCAAAAAGTGCAGCAGAGAAGCTCCCAATTTCCGCATCAATAACAGTATCATCTGAACCACATGTCACAAATATGATAGTGCTTCATTTGGTAAGTCACATGTCTAGCCCTTTCCTTAAATGATAAGCATATATCCCATTGAGTCAGCATATATTGCAGTCCCGAAAGGGGGTTACATACCTGGAATCCACATTTCATGCTCACGTGACCAAAAGCCATATTGATTAATATCCTTGGGATGAAAAACCGATTAAGCCGACAAATGCGCCAGAATTAAAATGAGAAGTATAAAACAGAATTAATGCATTGGAATTTAAATGCTTCCAGAGTGATAAGGTCATTTCCAAGATTGTGCTAGTGGCTACTGGAAAAGTAATTTAAAAAAATAATAATCTTTAAGTTGTTTCGATACTTAGGTAATAATTAACAAGACCTTCTCACAAATCATTTGTGCTGCATCCAGTATGTCACTGCTGCTTCCAGTTCCCCCACCAATTGAGACTCCCTGTATTCTTCAAGTTAAAAAGGATAGATTACCATAGAATTTAACCAAGAAAAATAGATAAATAAAATCCATGGATTATTTGCATATAAATACACAAGTATGCGTTATTTACATATAAAACACTTACCGTTCTCTTCTTCTCTTCCTGATCAGTGGGTAGCCACTTTGCATCCTTTAGGGCTTCATCAGCAGCACATAATGCATACCCAATAAACCCTGCAATTGATCTGTGTTCCTAAGAAATAGATTATCATTATAAATAATGCTTTATGTTTGAATATATTATGCTAAAAATAAGCATTTGGTAAAACTAGTTAAAAGAACAAGGGAAAAATAAAGTTTCTGATGACAGCCTTTGGTTTGCATACAAACATTATTTACTTATGTTGTGCAACTTCAACCAAACCAAAAAATAAAAAATGCAATCACAAATCATCAATCAAGAATTTCAGCCATGCAATTTCATGAGTCATCACAATTACCTTGGAATTAAGCCACAAATCCTCATTGAAGTCACCTAGGTTGGTTCGGCAGGGCACAACTGCAGCAACTTTTGACGTCAGCTGTTCATATGCGTGCAACTGGATTTTTCTATCAAAGCTATTCATCCTGAGATCTTCAGGGGATAAGGCTCTAATCCCACAATCCCCTTGAATTAGTCGCTTCCTAATAGTGTCCACCCCACAACCCAGTGGAGTCGCCATGCCTAAACCTGAAATTCATCACTTCCCAACATCAAAAAGGAAAAATCCAACACAAACACATAACAAAACTACATAATCACAAACTGGGCTTACTAGTAACAACTACTCTTCAAGAATGTATAAGTGGAGGGCCATCAAGAGCTTCACGACAAAAAGAAGAACAAGTGAAGGAAATACGACGAGTGAATAGGAGATGAAAGGGAATGTGGAAGTTACTGTGAGCTTGGCCAGCCACAGCTTACAAAGCCCATAAAACAATCAAATACTTTGAGAAAAATAATAGTTTGGAGCAGAATGGGCGGAGCCAAAATTGTTTATTTGGGGAGCCAAAGAAATAAAGTTTTTTTTTTCAAAAATCAAAAGTGTATATATGAGAAGAATTGTGTAAAAACAAAATTCCACGTTTTTTACATAAAAAATAATAATATAGAGAAGAGTAAATTTATAAAACAAAAATTAATTAAAAAAAATGTCACTAGAGATTTAGGAGGAAGACACAGACGCACGCAGCCAAAAGCGAAAGTGATGTAGAAACAGCAGGGCTTTGAAAGGAAACCAGAAGTGATACGGCCTTGTGTTTTCTAGGCAACCAAACAGAGAGGGCTTCAAAATTCAAGAATTCTGTGCACAAAACCTAACGCAAAAGCACAAAACACTTAAGCAAGTGTCCCTAAATAGCTTACAACTCTTATTCCCAAATCAACAACTACTCTACTAGAAACACAACGTAAATCACAAAAAACCTCACAATTACCAAACATAGACAAAAAAAGAAAAGAAAATTAGATGCGAGGGAAGGAAAAGTGCCTTGGCTTCGTAGATGCGAGGGCCATGGTAAGCAAGGACCTTCTCTGCCCTCGGCGTAGTGGTTGATATTGGGGGGCGGAGTGTCGCCGCTGGGCGTAGTGTCCCTTCTAAGGAAAGGAATTGAAATTGAAATCTTGCAAATTATACACGCAGGCCTGTTTCATTATTTTGATTAATTTATGAGACATTGTTTTTGACATTTCAACCAATTTTACTGTGGAAAAAAAATTAAAATTAGATTTAATGTATTGGATTGTGTATATGGTCGTCCAAGCTTCTAACTTAATTTCTATCAGTTATGTGGACCCCATTACTTACTTTTCTAAACACCATTTTTAATAATCAAATTTTATTGTATGAAGCTACTGAGAAAGTTCATAATTTGCAATATATATTATAATATATATATATATAATATATACAAAACAAAAAAAGAAACCTCATAATTTCATTTATCATTTATTTTTAAAATTTAAAATAATAAAAAAAATCAAATCAAATTCAACTAATGGTTGGACGTTGAAGTATAAACACAGCGACCAATTTTTGGTTGCTCATATTTTCCAAGCATTGGTATTATCGACCAATTGATGTATGGTCGCTAATATTTAGAAACAGCGACCACCATATGGTCGGAATAAGAACTTAAAAATAATTTTTCACAAGCAAATAATCAACACTTTCACAGACCATATACTGGTCGATGATAGACAACTATAGCAACCAATTCTCCTTAGTCGCTAAAATGTTAGTTGTTGTAGCTCATTTACTTTTGTAGTTTTCGACCAAATTATTATTAGTCGCTGAAACAGAAATCCAGCCACCAACGATTGGTTGCTAGTAGATTCTCCCTGGTAATTTTTTTCCCCGCCAAAATCTTTACCGACCAAATAATTATTGGCCTCTGAAGCAGAGAAACAACGACCAAAACTTGGTTGCTAATAGAATCTCCCGCGTAATATTTTTTCCCGCGAAAATTTATACCGACCAAATAATAATTGGTCACTGATGATTGGCATTAGCGACCAAGTTTTGGTTGCAATAGCTTTTCCATAAAAGATTTCAACATTAGCCGACTAAACATTTTAGTGACCAATATTTGGTCGGTGATAGTTACTTTGAGCGACCATTTTAGGTTAGTCGTTGAAGATTTGGTCGGTGGAGCCCATTTTTTTTGTAGTGACACATAATGACTTGGGCATCATAGGACACACAATGACACCGCCGACCTTTTGCTCATACTTGCAGCGTAATCGCGAAGGAAAACCCTCAAATTACCAAAAGATTCAAATCTTGATGTTGATGAGAATGATGAAAATTTATCTCAACATAATGAATACTATTACAGGCATAAACTTATTTACCACGATACCAACTGACGTGACAATAGATAAATGGATGACTTATTAATAATAATACACCAGAATAATGAAAAGTGAACTCTTAAGGACCCAATGCAATAATGCCACATAAGTGGATATCCAAAGTCTTGGTAAGCAAGCTGGTACCGACAAATCATTGTTATATAGTTTAAACGAGCCAGAAAGATGAATAAGCAATGCATTAAAATTTAGTCAATTAAAATAATATTTAGATATCACCATAGCTGAATTTTTTACTTGAACTATCGTACTTAGATCAAAATAGTATTTCAACAAAAATTCCTCATCCTATAGTTAATTCCTCATAGTTTATTAATATTTTTAGTTGCGGGTATAAATTCCAATGGTAAGAGATGGCGAAAAGGGCAGGTTCAAAACTCGTCAATGGATTCTTAGAACTATATTATATATATATATATATATATATATATATACATACAAAGGATTTTTATATATAACCCTTTTCAAAAAATAAAAGATG
This sequence comes from Rhamnella rubrinervis, assembly GCA_007844105.2. Classification (NCBI taxonomy): domain Eukaryota; kingdom Viridiplantae; phylum Streptophyta; class Magnoliopsida; order Rosales; family Rhamnaceae; genus Rhamnella; species Rhamnella rubrinervis. The sequence continues at coordinate 14,964,729 of CM017580.2, read as the reverse complement.
TGGCTAGCTAGTAGTGGTAGGTCTGCAAATTTAAGGCAGTTTTAAAGCAAACTACATTGGGTGCCGCAGCCACAATGTGTACTTATTTTTAAAACAAAAAATTACAAGTCAAAAGCCAAAAACAACACATTGGAATGTCAATCTCCAAAGTACAAGGAAAGGCAAAGTGGGATAGGAGTGAGGAGCCAGGTATTTAATAATTACTTTAAACAAAAAGGAGATTTCTCATTGTACTTAAAAAAGCATATATATATATATATATATTGATGCGTTTAAGGTTATAGTAATTATTAAGGCTGTCATTATGCTAACAGATTAATGTTAAATAATATTATAATAAAGGATTATAAGAATATGGGTTAGGTAGATAGCAAAAGCATTTTTTAGACAATGACACATTGTTCACATGATGTTCTACCAAGTGTTAAAAAAAGTTTGAAAAAAAAAAAAAGCTATGTACAAAAATGACTTTTCCTGAGGAAGAAGTTCTGGTTTTATCGGTTTAGAATTTGGAAAAAGAATGAGGGAGAGAAAACTAAGGTTTTTCTGAAACTCCATGACCATCCAATGGGTCTCACACAGCTCCTTTTTGTCAACATTGCCTTTGAACTGTTTTTCTTTTATTTTTGTTTCAAATAATGACACTTTTTCCCCACACTTACCAAAGACAAAAAGAGATAAACTAAAAAAACCAACCATTAAAGTATTTTGGGTTTGTGCTATCTTCCATTTTGTGTATAATATAAATTGTTTAAGAAAAGAAAAGAAAAATAGAGAAAAGGGCTGCAAATAATAAATAAAATTCTATTTGTTTTTTCTTTCTATTTTTTTTTTTGTCTTTTTTATGGACCAAAGTTATTATTCTACTTTGGAATTTAAAAGGGTATATATTCATATATTGCTCTAAATGATAATGACCATTTATTTGCAAACTAGAGTTGTGTCTATAAATGGAAAGATTCTAACTTCAACTACTATGCACTTATTTACCAAAAAAAAACTACTATGCACTTGAATATTAATTTGATTAATTAATGAGAGAAAGTCCATAAGCCTTGTTTTTCTGTACGTTTTCTTTCTTAATTTCCTTCCACTTACTTTAATTTTTAATTACTCATTCCAACTTCTTATTTAACACTTTTTTATGTACTTTACATGAAGAGCACTAAACATACATTTCGATGACAAACTTTTAAAAGCATATATATCTTATAAAGAATATTCTCCTTTTCAAAAAGAAAACTCGAATGCCCGCAATGTGTGCATGCCTTAATCTTGCCCTACAGTACAAGGGTGCAAGGGACCCATTTGTGGGCCTACTGTGTATATAGGTTTGGAACACAAAGTCATGAAATGTAATAAGTTTTCTTTTCTAAATTTACATAATATATAGGCAATAATATTCTACATAACACATGTTTCTAATTAATCGGCCCATAAAACTTCCATGATTAATTACTACCTAAATTCTTGAGACTACTTTGCCTGCAACAGAATAATAATAATAATAATAATAATAATAATAATAATAATACATAACTAAGCACAATTATGCTGATTATTTCAATTTAAGTTGAAATTATTTTTGTTGGAATTTGCTACCCAACTTCTTAAATTATGAAGATAAAGAATTACAATTAATATAAATGAAACTAAAAAAGCAGCATGGCATTGCAATGGTGAGAGCCACGCTTATATATACAAAAAGATGTAATTTTTTGTACAAAAGGCATATATGAACTATGAGTTAGTTTCTTGAAAATATATATAGTTTTTTTTTGTTTTTTGCAAAATTATCCAAGTTAAGTGACTATTAAAGTTTTCTAGCCAAATTTTAGTATAATTAATATTTTAATCTAGCTTTTGGATTTCTTTCACAAAACCATTATTATCTAGTTTTTTTTATTTACCTGTCTCTTAAACTCTCTTTCACCTACTTAAAAAAAAAAAAATTCTTTCTGAAACTTATACGACTAATTAGAATAAGCTACAACAAGCAAGAAGATGACATGTAATACACCCCTACTAAGTTTTTTTAGATCAAACAAAATTAAGATAGCTATCAACACAAAATATGCAGAAATCAAATTCAATAGACAATCAAATTTTATACTTTGATTTCACATATAACACTTGTTAGCGAACATGCATATTTATAAAATAATCTATATCATAAATGAATGAAAATGGATCATATATCTTAAAATGATAAATAGAGGATAAAACAAAAATCTTTACAGAAGACCTGTTGATCGAGAATTGTTCCCACTCTGAATTGGTTTTATTTGAGGCCTGTGTATATCACAGTGTCCTTAAGACAATTCCACTCCTCGCGGTGCTGTGATTCCAGTAATAGTTATCTCCTAGGATATAACGAACTCACAGTAATTAAGAATTTGCACCTTCAAAATTCCTCGAACTTGGAAATTGCCTTTCCTCTATCACTCTACTGACTGAATGCACAAACTCTTCAAAACTCATGTATCTTTCTTTCCGTGTAAAAACGATATATGAAATAGAATTTTTTAAAATATTAAAAGTTTAATTATGGCATTAAATTGTGACATTAAATTATGCCATTAATTTATACAATCAAAATTTCTCAAAAATTGAAAAGTTACAAATTAAATAACAATTCATTCACATTAAAACTAAGAGCATAACTTATTTCAAATAAGACTTATTCTTGTCCTAAAGGATTTTCTCTTGAGCCGTCATGCAATTATCCACCCCCACAAGCTTTTGACTAAACAAAAACCTTTATTCATCATTACTTGAGAAAAATAAAAAAAATTAAGATGTAAGCTTATAAAACTCAGTAGATTTCCCAATCATTATAAACATCAAACAATTCAAAATAATGTCATTCACACCATTATAATTAATCAAGCAAATATTTACTTATTCATAAATGTCCAAACTTATTCAATATCTTAGCACATCATAATGCAAAACAAACAAGTAGCATAAACATATCAAACTTATAATGCAATCATGATTCATGAGTTTAATGCCCGATAGTTGGATTTTTTACAAAGTAGACATTATTCAATATTAACTTATACCTCTTTATCATATCTTATGTGTGCATGCATTTCAATCTACACTTCTAGCATAGCACAATAAGCATTTCAATATGAACTTATATCATGCATAGTTTATTGTGGTCAAATTTAAACATTTATATAGTGATTCCAAAATACCAACTATATACAATATATGGTTTCATAATTCATCGTACATTATTATACTTTTGCTTGCATGTATACTAAGTTTACATAATAAGTAGCCTAGTTATTATAAAAGAAGCATGCATAACATGCATTGACAGTCCAAATCATATAAAGAATTTTCAAAGCAAACAATTGTATAAATACCATATTAATTTCATACTCGCAAATTTCAAAATCTACACAATTGTCAAACTAATAAATTCATAACTTATTCAATATTCGATCAGTTGATTCAATTCTAATGAAATTACATCAATTCAAATGTCCACACCATCACAAATAATTGTCCAAATTTTTAAAGATAAATAAATATTTTATTAGAATTAAAAATTTCAAACTGTTCTGGCATAAAAATATTAACCTAGACAGATTCTAGAAATTATAAATAATTTGAAAAAATTTGGTATCACCTAAAACTAGTGCCAAAATGACAACACAACATCCATTTATCTACAATGAATAATTAGAAATTTTCCAAATAGTATAAACATAGATTTAAAATTAAGAATCGAAATTGTCAGTTAAATTTCATAACAGTAAATTGAGCTTTGAAAATTCATAGAATATTCATAAAAATTTGAAAAATAAAATTCCAAATAACATAGTTTTATAAAAATATTGATTATGATCTGTAAAACTTTCAAGGCCAACAACATTTATTTTCCCATTGAAAACTAAGTGTAAAATAAGACATGTCTAGAATTTTCCCATTTAACACAATAAACTTCAAAAAATCAAAACTAATTATAGAAAAATGGGTTTGGGCTAAAATAAAAACTAAAATGATCACAACTCATAGTACTATCTATGATAAATCACTCATGAAAATTTAAAAACCATTAATACAGAGAAAACAATTTGTAAGCTTCATAGTTAACAATTCATAAGCTTCATAGTTAAAGTATATTAAAACTAATTACATTCAACCAAATATTCACCACAACAAAATAAAACAATCATAAACAAATTTGTGATAAGAATCTTACCTTGATTACTTGAAATATATATTCTTGAAAAAAAAACTTGTCAATAGACATGTCTAGAATTTTCCCATTTAACACAATAAACTTCAAAAATTTAAAACTAATTATAGAAAAATGGGTTTGGACTAAAATAAAAACTAAAATGGTCACAACTCATATTACTATCTACGATAAATCACCCAAAGATTTTAAACATCATTAAGGGGTCATGAAAATTTAAAAACCATTAATACAGAGAAAACAATTCGTAAGCTTCATAGTTAACAATTCATAAGCTTCATAGTTAAAGTATATTAAAACTAATTACATTCAACCAAATATTCACCACAACAAAATAAAACAATCATAAACAAATTTGTGATAGGAATCTTACCTTGATTACTTGAAATATATATTCTTGAAAAAAAAAACTTGTCAATAGCCTAAGCCCAAATAATCTCTTCCATTAGACAAATAAAACTCAATTTTCTCCCTCGCAACACTCAGGTTCTTATCTTTCCAAAAAAAGGCCAAGTGAAATAAAATAAGCTGAAGTATTTTATTTTATTTTTAATAAAAACTTTTAAGAAATAGAGATATAGATAAGATAGAGTTTATTTAAAATTAAACATTTAATCTTTAAAACTAAGACAATATTGTTAAACAAACAAATAAAAATAACTTAAACAATTCAAATTCAAATTTAAAAAATAACATTTAATTAAGAAATAAATAAATGTCAATTCCCACATGGCCCATCAAAATACCTTCTTTTTTTTTTTTCCTCCGCTCAGTCCACTCGAGATGTCAATGAGAATTGAGACCAATGAAGATTGTAAGGGAAAAATTGTGGAGCCGACTAATAGGCGATTCTTCAGGGGGTTTTATGGTCGTACAACCAATTATACTTCAAAATTAATAAAATAACCATTCACTTTTTTATTTATCTGACGTAGTCAGAGTGTACTTTTATAACTTGTACATTTACTTCCCTACCTTTTAACATCCTAATTCGAATTGTATATTTTTTTTTCTCGTATATCTGACCAACCTACGCTTTTGTTCTTCTCATTTCACTGCATACACATATATATCCGAGCAGATTATGCTTTTCATACGATCGGATGGTGCGTTGCTTCATCGTCGCTGATCCCACTTGGGTGCTGAAGAAGAAGCCGGTTAGTGACATTTTGGTTTTTTTGACAAGTAAAGTTTTGATTTTTATGAATTTTGAAGTAAAGTTTTGTTTTTTAGGATCTATTATGTGTTTTGGGTGTGGTTGATCTGAGCGGATTGCGCTTTTCATCCAACCTTCATGCTTCATCATCGCTGATCTAACTTGGGTGCCGAAAAAGAAGCTTGCTCCGATTAGTGACATTTTGGTTTTTTTTGAAATGTAAAGTTTTGATATTTATGAATTTTTAAGTAAAGTATTGAATTTTAGGAGATATGGTTTGTGTGAAAAAATTAATTTTTTCATGTTTTAGTGTTCCTTTCTTGTGTAAATTGTAAATAAATAAATAAATAAAACCCAGTGAAAACTAGGAAGATGTCGGCGCGGGGGAAGACGGTCAGCTTTCATGAAATTCGACCAAATTTTTATTAAATCTGATCAGATTTATAAAATTATTATATAATAAAATATATAATAATTTAATAAAATATATAATAATTTTATTTTATAAAATTTTATTGTATTAAAATATAAAATAGTTTAATAAAATATATAATAATTTACTAAAATATATAATAATTTTATAAAATATATAACTGTATTTTAAATTATATAATTGTATTAAAATAATATATTATTATATATAGAAATTTGTATATTTGTATTGTAAAATTATATAATTGTATTTTAATTATAAAATATAAATTATATATTAATAATATATTTATAAATTGAATAATAATTATAAGCTTAAATTGTTTTATTATTAATAATTAAATTATTTTAAATTTAAATCGTTTTATTATTAATAATTAAAACAATTTATATAGTAATTTGTAAGTATAATTAATAATTATACTTATAATAATAATTGTAAGTTTTAAATATTTTATGTTTAATAATTAATTAGAAAATAATAACAGATTAATTATTAATAAATATTTATTAATATCCTATCAGATTTCAGTAGTATTCGTATTTATTAATATCCTATCAGATTTCAGTAGTATTCGATCGGATTTGTTGTAAGCCGACCGGATTTGGGGGAAATCCGACTGGATGTACAAAAGTTTATTGTAGATATAATATAATAATATAAAATTTTGTTGTATTTATAATATATTATAATAATATATATTTGTTTTGTAAATTATATAATTGTATTAAAATAATATATTATTATATATTGAAATATTGTGTAATTATATTGCAAAATTATATAATTTTATTTTAATTATACAATATAATTGATTATCACTAAACCCTAAACAATAAACAATAATTGATTATACAATAATTGTATTGCAAAATAGTCTTAATGTTGAAAAATTATTGTAGTCCTAATCTTTTAAATTTACGAAATTAATGTTGAAAAAATATTATTTATTATGACTAAACCCTAAACACTAAACCGTAAACCTTAAACTCTAACTCTTAAACCCTAACCACTAACCCCTAAACGTAAACCCTAAACATTAAACCCAACCCCTAACCCCTAAACCCTAACCCCTAACCCCTAACCCCTAAACCCTAAACCCTAAGTCTAAACCCTAAGTCCTAATTAATATTGTTATTAGTATTTATATTGATGTTGTATTTGTTTTTATTATACTATTGTTATTTAATTATTATGTTATTGTTATAATTAACATCATCATTATTATTATTCAAATTGTTATTGTTTTGTTATTCCTTATTATAATCTTATTATTATTGTCACTAATGACATCTTTTTTTAATTTTGCAGTAAATATGGATTCGTATGTGCAGATGTTCACCGACGATGAAATATATTCGACAAAGGTGACAATCAAGTCATATTTGAATTCAGCGGTGAATACAATCAAGAAGAAGCTTAGTACGAAGCAGCTGGGCATGTTTGATAAAACCTGTTTTGGGCATTTTCTCAATATGCATAAGTTACAGTTTAGTGGCCAAGTCGTCAATCATATGCTTTGGAGGCAACGTGTTTGTGACGATCCAGATATCATGGTCTTTAATTTTGGAGGATCGGGTGCCAGATTTACCATACATGAGTTTTGTTTGATCAATGGATTATTTTACGGTCCCGTACCTAGCATACGTCCTACAACTTCTGGGCGTTTTCGTGATACATATTTCGGCAGTAGAAAGTTTCCTCTTCACAATCATGATATTGTCGAGGTGTTTAGTATAGCGACGTATGAGGACGACGACGATATGGTCAAGCTTGCTTTGCTCTACTTTTTGGAGACAGATATACTAGACAAGGAAAAGCTAATGCTAATACTTGTTGAGCGTGTCGACATGCTAGATGACATCGAGTATTTCTTGACGTATCCTTGAGGCACTTTATCATATGACGCTACTTTCAAGTCGATGGGTAGTTGCCCGGGCAAAAGAAGTAATGCATCCCATACATACAGTATTACTGACTTCCTATAGCATTTATGGTATGTAATTTATATGAAAGTAAAATTTATATTAACTATTATATATTTAAAATAATATTAATATATTATTATTAATAATAATTGATTTTTGGTTTAATTATTATTAAAATAATATTAATTTGTATTTTTAGGTGTGGGGATATGAGACGATCCCATCGCTAGCCGAGGCCTTTGGGATCAAGTCATCGCTACCTCTATGTCCTCGAATACGGAATTGGACTATGAGTGGGATGCCAAAGAAGAAAATTTTAGAGGATATCTTTACTGGACGGGGTGTAAGTATATTTTATATACTTAAAATTTTATTTATTTTATAAAATATTATTGGTTACTATTATTATTATATTAATATGTAAATTTGATTTAAATGGCAATTTGAGGTGGTTGGTGTTATGGTGTCAAGAGTACATGAAATGCCTTTGATTGCCACTGTTCATCATCTGGAGGCCGAAAGCTATCTGATACAGCTCCGTTGTTGAAGATAAGCCAGATGTCGATCCTGATGCTGATAGGGTACATTCGGTACCAGATAAAGATAAGACAGGTACAAAAAAGAATGATGCAGTAAAACGAGGGAGACGACATTCATCACCTTCTGCATATACTCCCTCTGCTTCAGCACGTCAGTCATCGCCTATTGCATCTCCGATCGGTGCGGCTACGCCCGATGCATACCATCAGCATTCATCACCAGCTCCACATACTTCTACCGAGGTATTATTGTATAAATTAATAATATATATATATTATAAGTTTCCTCTCTCTATATATTTTTTAAGAAAATATTGTATTATAATATATAGAATATTTTTGTTAAATTTTGATTACATGCTAAATTTTATTGTAGGGCAATTTGGAGGAAGATAGATCGTGTACGATGAAGGAGAGACTATCTTCCATGGACAGTAGACTATCTTCCATAGATAGTCCATATGACTGCCAGTCATTGCGTCGGAAGATGATACGCACTTTGCTTATGTCCGGTAGTGTTACATTTGATCTATAACGTCCAGTCTCTGATGAGGACGCTCGACAGTACATGTATTTCACGGACACGAGTGTCGACGACCATACTGTCGAGTTATTTTAGATTACTGTGGGAAAGACTACTTCAGGGATATGGAGTGCAGTCCAAAGTGGCTAACGAGGGATGTAAATTACATTTTCTTTATCATTATTACAATAATTATTAGTATTATTATTATCCTTATTAATATTTATTTTGTTATTATAACATATTGAGATTGTGGCTCAATTGATCCGACAACGCGCAGATAAGTATCCTAAAGTATTTGATGATCGCATACTTTTGTTGGATAATCGATTATCCGTAAGTGTTTTTTTTTTTGATTATCCTCATGCTGTTATTGGGTGATGTTATATACATTTGTATTTATTTAATATTAACTCATCAACATACAAACTTTGTCATTTTATTTACAGCAATATATGGAAGCAAGCTTGGAATTCTTCAATGAAAATAAGGAAAACTATAATTTCGGTGAAGAAATACTTAAGTTCCTAAATGGAAAGGAGCCGATGATGAATATCAAGCCATGTACGGTGTATGATGAGTAAGTATCAATTGTAATTGGATTTAATTATTTTACAAAATGTGTTTTGAAATATAATTTGTGTATTTTCTACTTGTTTGCATCAAGATTCTTGTTGTGGGATCTCCAATAGTGTTTGTTATGGCTATTGGACATTATATTATATTATTTAAATGTGCAGGTAAATTTTGGGATAGCTTAATTTATAGGGGAGGTGCTATCAAAATTTCGATAAAAATTTACAACTACCTCACCCATGATATAATTGTTAATTATTATAGTATTATTTATATTTGTTGAATTTTTTTATAGGTACTATTGCCACTATATAGAGATAACAATCATTGGTTGTTAGGTGATATCGATCTATGTGTTCGACATATGAACTCTACGATTGTAGGAAGCACGGACAAACAGATCAGTTGTATCAAGTAAACCATTATTGGCGTTTGATGCCTATGCTTCCATATTTATTATGTGCTGCAGGCTTTTTTGCATCTCATACTGATATTTCAAATTCAATGAATGAGTTCGAGATTTCTTTGCCTCCTGACTGTCCACAACAGAAAATAGAGTAAGTACAAATAAAATAGTAAACTGTTTAATATTATTATTTAATTTCCAATTCTAAACCTAAATATAAATACTAACCACATTTTTTACAGTGATGATTGTGGCGTATTTGTCCTAAAGTACATTGAGTTCTTAATGGCTGGAAGAGAACTCAATTTCACTGTAGATCACATTGGACAGTTCAAAAAGAAATATGCACAGGAGATATATGCAAAAGAACTGAGCGTGTGATTATTATTTTTATTTAAATTACAAACTACTTATATTTTGTGATAGTTCAATTTATTTATATGTATTTTGTATATTACTTTTATTATGAATATTTTAATCTTTTTATTTAAAAGAATGCCCACGTAACAGTTTTTAGAATTAAACTTCGATTTATTTATAAATTAAATAGTAAAAAAATATATATAATTTTGCAAATTAAAAGTAGGCATGAATTCGTAGTAAACTTAAAAAGTATTCAATAGTCAACTTAACCTTATTGTCATTAATATATTTTTCTTAATTATAGACTTTTTTGTCTCAAATAGTTTATCCTACACATCCTTTTAATTGGTTATTGACTTCTTTAATGCCTTTCGTATCCTTTCTATTAAATAAAACAAAAAAGGTTTCAACAATCTTTAGTTTGCTGCCAGAAATAGCAAGATAATGACGCAACAATAAAATTGAAAACTACATATCCATTTAACAAGCATATTATCAGATCCCAGAGCAAGCACAAAATCAGAATAACGAAAGCGACCATTGTTTAACACAATGACTTAGACTACACAAACCTTTAAATACAATGCAGAAATATTACTTTACAAAATTAAAATCACAAGCAGTACCATGTATATGTTACTTACTGCTCTCATTTGGATCATATACATACTGATAGTTACATCTTGCCCTATTATGCCCAATACCATGACACTTCTATGTGCAACAATATCCTCCCCCTGTGATGGTATTCGTAACTTCCTTGGTCTCTCAGCTGATCTACGCACATTTGTTGGTGGAAGAACAATACGGGAAGATACCCCTTCTGGAGTATGCCATTATTTCCGATCACGAACAAGATAAATCGAATCCATGTAAGCTACACGGTAACTGTAAGTTGTAACAATGTAAACACATACTGTAAGGTGTAATATTACGTTCTCTACAAGCTGCCATAGCATGGTCATAAGGATACTGATCCATTTTGAACACAGAACACGAACACTTTTTTGCATCAAGATTCACAATGCCTCTCAAAATTCCACCATCCACAACATATTCTCTTGTATTGATGGGTCTTACACGTAATTGCAAAGACTCTAAGTCACGAAGTTTAAGTTGGTCATCCATCCATTTAGTGACAGGCTTGTCCAAACATTCCCCTGCTGTTCTTCTTTCAAAAAGCCATTTTTGCATCTTATTTAAAATGTAGTCAAGTAACGGTATTAGTGGTATCTCTCTACTATCCCATAATATTGCATGCATACATTCTGCAATATTAGTTGTCATGATACTATACCGTCTACCTTGAAAGTGAGAACGAGCCCATCTTGGAGGATCACCATCTGAGACATACTGTGCAGCATTCATAATAAGCTAAAGCATATGATCATCAAAATCTTCAATTAAATATGCCTTAGCTGCCATATAGAATTGCATCAAACACCTTCTTGTTTTGCATGGCCATTTGCCTTAAGGTTTCTACTTTTGTGGTACATACAAAGAACATGGTGTGCATTGGGAAATACTATATGTATTGCTGACTCACTAACTTTATATCAGTCAGTCACAAATACCAAATCAGGGAGCTCTCCAATGACATCTTTCAAAATTTGAAAGAACTATGTATATGCTGGTTCGTTCTCCTCATCTCCTATGCCAAAAGCCAACGAATATATCTGTTCATTGTCGTCCATGGCTGACGCAATATACATCATACCCTTGTACTTCCTTTTCAATACAGTGCCATTAACAATCAAAACAAGTTGAATATGAGATACAAATCCTCTAATACTTGGTCCGAACGCCACAAATAAGTATTCAAAGCAATTAAATTCATCTGTTCGAATACGTGCCAATGTACCAGGATTCATGGATTGTATTTGGTAATAGTATATAGGCAATAAATTAAATGACTTTTCATAGGTGCCTCTGACACTGTTAAGTGCACATTCTCTACCCTTCCACGCTTTGAAATAGCTAAGCTTAACTCCATATTTTACATGTAAACCAGCCTTGATTTCATTGGTATGTAAATACGTACAATTCCATCAAATTTAGATTTGCTTAATTCGCCAATAATCCAACTTGTAGCTTGATTATGCTGCCAATGTATAATTTCTGAAGTGCATTTATGCTCATTAAAAAAAGCTTTTACGATAAATATATTTGCACCTTTTGGCCTGGTTGCACAAAGATACCATGGACAACTATCATCCAAGCACACAATTTCATATCGATATGTCATTGACTTTTTAGTCTTAAACTCTTTATTTTGACCAATACACAACAAGCTGATCTTTGTTTTCAACTCTTTCTTGTTATCAAATATTTCTCCAATATTGATGATAATAGAAGATAAATCATCAATATTAATGTTACATTGTAGATAGGTAGCTGAAGATCTTTGGATAGTTATTGGATGATGGTGAATAACTTCAACAGACGTACCTTCCTGTGCAGTATTGCCAAAGGTGACACCATCATTGTCATATGCAATATTGTAATCTGCATTATTGTCATTTGCACAATTATCCATGCTATGCAATTGTTCATGTTCATCACGATAAGGAAACCCTGCAGATTGGTTGCCTCCAATATCAACGGCTTCATTGACATTAAAATGCATCTGATTTGTTGGAACTTCAATATCATAAAACTCACAGCTTGGTGGTTTGAAAGGAGAAGCATAAGACTCTTGATTACCTTCACTTTTAAATCCTTGTCTACTTGTATATGCTATATTCTCTAGTTAACCCTTTGATAATTGAGGAGATATTGGAATTAGCTCAACATATAGTAGAGGTTGGACCGGTGTATGCCTAACTTCTGAGATAAATATTTTTACATCCTTTTCATGCCTTATTTCTACAGGTTCCACCGCTTGCAAAGCCCCACTATACAAGAATTTCATTTTCATATTATAAGCATTCCGATCTACATCAAGACACTCATAAACCTCATCTTCCAATTCCGATTTTGAACACTAAGGGCGAACACAAGTCACTTTAGTTTTGTAGTTTGCATAAAAATATGTCTCATTCGCCATTCTCACCAATGATCCATCGTGAACAATTGCAATTCCAATATAATCAGCACCTTCTATTTTAATTGCAAAACACATAAAAATTTAATGAGAATAGGTCGGATATGAAAGTTGTATGGTCGAGTCAACAATAAAAGGTAAGTATTGGGTCAAATCCGCTGGATTAGGCACATATCCGACCGAATTTAGCCAGATCCGACCAGATATGGCCCATATCCGATCAGATATGGCCCATATCCGATCAGATATGGCCCAGATCCGATTGGATTGGACCTATATCCAATAAGATTCGGCTATCGTTCTACCTCCCTGACAGTAAAAAATTAACAAAATAATATAATATAAATATTGAAAATTTAAATGTACGTACCTTTTTCAATGGGTGCAGTTTGGGAGATGAGTTTAAAAGAATAATTTGATCATGTATTTTTACAGAAGAATTTCATATGAGAGTTTTGCAGAGTTTTGCAGAAGAGAGTTTTTCAGTTTAAAATTTTATAGAAGTGGTTGAAATAAAAATTAATTACTGTAATAAATTACAGAAGTTGGTTTGGTAGCGAATAGTTTTTCAAATTAAATAGGGTAGGGAAGTAAATGCACAAGCTATAAACGTACATCCGGTCGGATCTAGCTGAATCCAATCGGATTGGGTCCATATCCGATTGGATCTGGTCACAACCGATCGGATTTGGCCTATATCAGATCAGATCTATCCAAATCCGATCGGATATGTGCCTAATTTAGTCGGATTTGACCCAATACGGTCGGATCTGGTCTGACTATGACACTAATATTAATATTGATTATAATAATAATTATAACAATTATTAATTATACTTACAAATTACTATTCAATTTATGATGGTTTTAATTATTATTAATAAAACAATTTAAACTTAAAATAATTTAATTATTAATAATAAAACGATTCAAGTTTTAAAATTATTATTGAATTTATATTCATATATTATATATAATTAATATGTAATATATATTGTGTAATTAAAATATAATTATATAATTTTGGAATATAATTATGCAATATTTCTATATATAATAATATATTATTTTAATACAATTATATAATTTACAATACAATTATATTTATATATATATACAATATAATTTTATAATTTATTATATCATTAATAATTTATTTATAATTTATCCAACTGAAATTCGGTCGAATTTACTAAAATCCGGTCGGATACAAATAACATCCGTTCGAATATATTGAAATCCAATCGGATATAATTGACATACGATGAGATGTATCATTACTTATTTTTTCAATTCAATAAACACTTATTAATAATTAATCTGTTATTATTTTTCAATTAATTATTACTCATAAAATACTTTAAAACTTACAAATTATTAATTATACTTATAAATTACTATATAAATTATATAAATTGTTTTGATTATTAATAATAAAATAATTTTAATTTAAAATTATTCTATTATTAATAATAAAATAATTTAAACTTAAAATTATTATTCAATTTATATTCATATATATGATAATTACTAATTTTCTTCAACACTAATTTTTTAATTTTAAAAGATTAGGATTTTAAGACAATTTTTTTAATTATTTTAAATTCATATTTATTTGAAATTAATATTCATATTTACTAATATTAATATTGATTATAATTATAATTATTAATTATACTTACAAATTACTATTCAATTTATGATAAATTTTAATTATTAATAATAAAATGATTTTAATTTAAAATTATTTAATTATTAATAATTAAACGATTTAAGTTTAAAATTATTATCCAATTTATATTCGAATTAAGGTGTTAAAAGGTAAAAGGGTAGGGAAGTAAATGCACAAGTCATAAAAATACGCTTTGGCTATATCAGATAAATCAAAAAGTAAATAGTTATTTTGCTAATATTGGATGTACAATTGGCTGTACGACCATTAAACCCTTCTTCAGGTGACTGGAAAGCATGCGAGCGAGGCCCAAGTGACTTCCTTTGGTAAATACAGAAGCCCATTGAAGTTACAATTAACATATAATATCGTAGATGAATTCAGGATTTGAAAATTAAATGGGCTGCTTTTACTCGAAGGAAAAAATTCTTTTTCAAACAAATAAAATATGATAAGTATATTTTATTATTAAAATAAAATAATAATAAAACAGTACATATAGCCACGTGAAATAATTTTTTTATTGTAAATAAATAAAAATACCTTTTTTATTTTCATCAACTCAGTCCACCCAAGATGTCAACGAGATTTCAGACCAATGAAGATTGCAAAGGAACAATTGTGAAGCCGTCAACTAACAGACGATTCTCCAGGTGATGGGTAAATACATGAGCCGGGCTCAAGTGATATATGGTAAACACTTAAGCCCATTGAAGTTGCAATTAACACATAATATCATGGATGAATCCAATATTTGAAAGCTGGTGGACTGTTTGTTACTCAAAGAAAAAATTTGTTTTCAAAATAAATTAAACTTGACGAGTATATTTTATTATTAAAATAAAATAATAATAAAACAATACATATAGCCACATAATATAATTTTTTCATTGTAAACAAAGGAAACTCAATAGTAATAGCATATTTTATTATTAAAATAAAATAGACAAATATTAAAGGAAGAAGTTCATAATGAGCCTCACCCACATAATACATATCTATGCTCATGATGCAAATATATAATATTGACCAAAAATCTTCAAATCAGTAAGTCAAAACCTTCTACCAAATAAAATATATATATAAAAAATTAAATCAAAACCCCCATTTGTCAATTAATTAATCAATTAACAAAACTTCTTTTTTTCGATCAAAACCCTAATAATTAACCAATTAATTAGACCCCCAAACCCAATTAACTAAATCTTTCATTCTTAATTAATTAATTAAACCTCCAATTGTCAATCAATTAACCAATTAAAAAATCCTCAATTTTGAATAAAAACTATAGCAAATTAACCAAACCCTCAAACTCAATTAATTATTTTTGTTTACATGCACATGTTATTTTGTTTTACAAGTATGATAATTACTAATGAATATATATTGATTATATCTTAATAAATTTTGCTTTAAATTGTTTTTTAATAAATTAGGCTTTGGAATGGTGAATGAATTTGATTGGATGGATTAATGAACGTGTGAGCTGGACTAAACTAAGTGATCTGAATTGGATTAGATGGGCTGGATTGGACTAGGAGGCCTATTTATATATATATATATATATATATATATAACTTTTTTGCTTGGGCGCCTACAATGTGGATTCGTCCATTCACTAGTAAATATATAATCCCACCAATAAATTGAAAACCCTACCCTATTTCTGATATTTCAAAAAATTTAAAACCCGTAAATAGAGTAAACACACAAGCCCACCATATTTCTAATATTTCAACAAGTTAAAAATACAAACCCTGAATCCTAAACCCTTAATAGAGTAGAACTCTATCATCGAATGAAGTCGGCGATTGAATTGTCCACTGCGACGGTTACAATAATAAAGTCAACTACTACTTTATTGGATTTTGTTAACATTCAAAAAAGGGTTATTGCTTCAGTGATTTTGAATTGGTTAAAATTTTAATTCTCAATTTAGATGACATAAAAGATATCCAAGGATAATTACAATACATATAAGAAAAATATTAATTATTTATAAAATGGGCTAAAAATCTTTAAGTGTGATTGGCTTGAATATTTGTCCAAAAAACCATATTCATCGATAATTGTAATTATTTGTTTCGGACTAGATAAAAACCCTACCCTATTTCTAATATTTCAATAAATTAAAAACCCATAAATAGGGTAAACACATAAGCCCACCCTATTTCTAATGTTTCAATAAATTAAAAATACAAACCCAGAACTTTACAAATGGTTCTCTTAGGACAAAATTATGTGGAAAAAGGAATATATATATATAAAAGATAATAAACTAACAAATAGTCTTTGTTATTAAACCGGAAGGGGAATCAAAATCCAATGGGAGGTCCAAATCAAGTTTTTTCTCCATTGGCAATATGATTCTCATTCCTTCTGACCCTAATTTCCTTAATTTTTTGTTCTTTAAAATTCAAAAAATATATATAGTAGCTTGTTTAAATTGCATAAGGAATTATATTTGCCATTCAATTTTTATATTTTATTTATTTTAAAAATGGAACCCAATTCCCATCGAGTACTGCTAAGATATTAACATTTGCATGATCATTATTATTAGGTTTTGCTCTGGCGATTATGTGCGATTGTACTGCCATTGTTGTCAAGATCTGTTCCTTGTTGTGGTGGTCAATGCGAATGTTGCTTGTTGTTGGTGGTCAATGCAGTGTAACACCCCCTTACTCATCAAGCCTAGGTTCCCGAGTAAGGTGTGTTAACAGTAAATTTTCTTTTCTTTTTAAATTTAATTTGCTAAAAACACATTTGGACAACACCACAACGAAGCCATTAAAAAAAAGAACATGGTACTTTAAAATATATTCAAAGTATACACAGCCATACCTTAAAGGAAAATAGAGTTTAAAATACATAATATTATTGCCTATAACAACAAGGGTTTTTTGATGTCATAGTCGGGCCCAATATGCATTAATGAAAAAAAGTCATATTTTGGTAGACTTAAAATTTTAGCCCGAATTGACTTTTATATCCTTTAAATGCTTTGAATTGATAATTAAATTATATATCCTAATCAAACCACTTATACAGACACAAATACCAACACAAATGACTCATCATCTCCTTTCTCTTCTTCTTAACCGATCCACTTTTTTTTTATCCATTGTCGTCGCCATCACCATCTTATTCTCCTCTTCTTCCTATTCTTCTACTTCTTTGCTGGGAAAGTCAATCAAAATGAATTTTGGAGACACATTGGGAAAGTGAAGAATATCGGCAAACTAAATCAAAATGAATTTTTTCCAACAGCGCGCTCTTTTGAAATTTTGAACATTTGTCAAATTCACTGTATTTTTTGAAGACCTAATTCAATTCAGAAAATTATGAAAAAATATTTAAATTAAAGCTCATCCTCTTAACTTTTCAATGATATATCATACGCATGAATCGAAATTTAGAAAAATGTTCAAAACTATATTTTTTCCAACAGCGCGCCCTTTTGAACTTTCAAACACCTATCAATTTCACTGAATTTTTTGAAAATATAAATTAACCCAGAAAATTTTGAAAAAATATTTAAAGTAAATCTTATCCTCTTAAATTTCCAACCATATATCATATGCCTCAATCTGAGTTCGAGAATGTCTTTAAATATAATTTTTTCCAACAATGAGTACAAGTACAGGGGCAGCACCGTTGGTGGGCCACCGATGGGGACAAATGAACTCTAAAAATTATGAAAAAATATTCAAATTAAAACTTATTCTCTTAGCTTTTCAACCATATATCATATGTATCAATCGAAGTTCGGGAAGGTCTTCAAATTTAATATTTTCCAACAGTGTGTACAAGTGGAAGCCGGTAGGCAGCATCGTCGGTGGCCAGCTACGGGGGGTCGGTGGGCCACCGATGGAGGTAAATGAGCTCTAAAAATTATGAAAAAATATTCAAATTAAAGCTTATGCTCTTAGCTTTCCAACCATCATATACCTCAATCGGAGTACGGAAAGGTCTTCAAATTTAATATTTTCTAACAGTGCACACAGGTGGAATTGGGTAGGCAGCATTGTCGGTGGCCACCTACGGGGGGTCAGTGGGCCACCGATGGGGATAAATGAACTCTAAACATTATGAAAAAATATTCAAATTAAAGCTCATTCTCTTATATTTTCAATGATATATCATATGCACCAATCAAATATTAGGAAGGTATTCAAAATAAATATTTTCCAATAGCGCGTAGAAGTGCACACCGATGGCATTCGCATGTCTATCAAATTCACTGTATTTTTTGCATACATAAATCAACCCAAAAAATTATGAAAGAAACATGTAAATTAAAGCTCATCCTCTTATCTTTCGAATGATATATTATACGCATGAATCGGAGTTCGAAAAAGTATTCAAAATCAAAATTTTCCAATAGTGCGCAGAAGTGCGAGAACGGCCCCCGTCGGTGGCCACCTACCCCCTATGGTGGCCATGGAAGGGGGGTCGGTGGCCACCGTTGAGGGGTAGGTGGCCATTGCAAGGGGGTAGGTGGCCATGGAGGGGGGTCGGTGGCCACCGACATGTGCCCGTTCTCACACTTCTGTGCTCTGTTGGAAAAATTTGATTTTGGACATCTTCTTGAACTCCGATTCATGCATATAATATATCATTGGAAATCTAAATGGATGAGCTTTAATTTACATATTTTTTCATAATTTTCTAGGTTGATTTATGTATCCAAAAAATACAGTGAATTTGACAGACATGCAAATGCCGTCGATGTGTACTTCTGCGCGCTGTTGGAAAATATTTATTTTGAATACCTTGCTGATCTCCGATTGGTGCATATGATATATCATTAAAAATCTAAGACAACGAGCTTTAATTTACATATCTTTTCATAATTTTCTAGGTTAATTTATGTCTCCAAAAAATATAGTGAAGTTGACAGCCATTTGTAAGTTCAAAAGGGCGCGCTGTTGGAAAAAATTCAGTTTTGAACACCTTTCCGAACTTCGATTCGTGCATATTATATATCGTTGAAAAGCTAAGAATATGAGCTTTAATTTAAATATTTTTTCATAATTTTCTGGATTTGATTTAGGTCTTTAAAAAATACAGTGAATTTGATAGACGTTCAAAAGTTCAAAAGGGCGTGTTGTTAGAAAAAATTTCATTTTGATTGAATTTATCAATATTCTTCATTTTTCCAATGTGTCTCCAAAATTCATTTTGATTGACTTTCCCAATAAAGAAGAAGAAGAAGGAGAAGAAGAGGAGGAGAACAAGATGGTGACGATGACGGCGATGGAGAAAAGATATGTATGTGCAATGTATTACATTTAATATAGAAATATGGTAATTTGGTAGAGATATGAAGTTTAAACAGTAAAAATGGCTAAAATTTTAATTTCTATAAAAAGTGGCTAAAATTCATTAAGTCACCCCATCCTCGGCTATGGCACCAAAAACCTCTAACAACAAACCAAAATAAGGAAGAACATGGTACCATGCTGCACTCTCCATTCTGCACGTCGTTAAATTCTACTGTTTAATTCTAAACTTACACCATACAAGACAGACAACTGTGAGTGAAAACACTCAGTAGACAACCATATGCATATGTCAATGCCATGTCATGAAGTGTAACATGGTACACCTAAAATCATTATTTGGTTAAACTTTGACCAAAGGCAAAATGGGTGGAAAAATTTTCGCGACTCCTCATGGAGTACTCGCGGCCCTTACAAAATGCCTGGGGAAATCAGAAGTTGCTCATTTTGGTGAAAAAGGTGAAACTGTGATAAAACCGAAAACGTATCCAGAAATCGACAGTTTCAAAAAAATAGTTTGGTTATTACAACTTCCCCACCTTAAAAGAAATTTTGTCCTCGAAATTTTATTAAAAGAGTAAACATATTACACAAACAAAGTCGGATACTTGGTTCTCATATCCTCTTCACGTTCACATGTCGCTTTTTTCACAGCTTGATTCCTCCAAAGAACTTTAACTAACGGAATTGATCGATTCCTAAGAACTTGGTCCTTTCGATCCAAAATTCTTACTGGCTTTTCCTTGTACGTTAGATTTTTGTGGACCTCCAATTGCTCATATTCGATGACATGAGAAGGATCATGCACGTACTTCCACAGTATTGAAACATAAAAAACATCGTGCACACTGGATAGTTTGGGAGGTAAAGCCAAAAGATAAGCTAAAACACCAATCTTCTCAAATATTTCAAAAGGTCCGATAAAATGAGGATTTAACTTCCCCTTTTTCCCGAACCTCAGCACATCCTTCAAAGGTGTAACTTTAAGCAATACCTTCTCACTAATCTCAAACTCGAGATCCTTCAGCCTCACATCTGCATAGCTTTTCTATCGATCTTGAACTACCCTCAACCTCTGTCGAATCTTGTTGATGATGTCACTAGTTTGTTGCAAAATCTCCGGGCCAAGCATTTTCTGCTCACTAACTTCATCCCAATGCAATGGAGACCTGCATTTATATTCATATATAGCCTTATACGGAGCCATCCCGATGGATACATGAAAACTGTTGTTGTAAGAAAACTCCACCAATGGTAAATGCTTTTCCTAGTTCCCTTTGAAATCCAGCATACATGCTCTCAACATGTCCTCCAAAGTTTGAATTGTCCGCTTTGTCTGACCATCTGTTTGCGGATGAAAAGTTGTACTAAAGGTCAATTTGGTCCCCATAGCTGTGTGAAAACTCCTCCAAAATGATGAAGTAAACCTCAGATCACGATCCAAAACAATTGAAACGGGCACACCATGGAGCCGTACGATCTCATCCACGTACAACTGGGCCAACCTCTCCATTGAATGAGTCCGCTTAATAGTAGAAAATGAGCCCGTTTCGTCAATCGATCCATTATCATCCAAATCACATCGTTACCTTTCTAAGATTGTGGTAACCCTATAACAAAATCCATCGATATGCATTCCCATTTCCACTCTAGAAATATTAATGGCTTTAGCAAATCAGAGGGTCTTTGATGCTCGATTTTCACCTGTTGACAAATCAAACACTGCTCCACGAACCTTGCAATGTCTTGCTTCATACCAGGCCACCAAAAAGTCTTGAAGACATCCTTGTACATCTTAGCAGACCTAGAGTGAACTGAGTAAGGTGTACAATGAGCCTCTACCAAAATCTATTTCTTTATCTTTTCAACACTTGGCACACACAACCAAGTATGACATCTCAAAGTCCTATCTCTAGTGAGATTAAACTCTAACTTCTTCCCTTCAACAACTTCAGCTCTGATCTTCTAAAGAACTGCATCGCTAGCTTGTCCATTCTTTATCTTGTTTACGATTGAAGGTTGAATCGTGAGCAACGTTAACATAAATGAACACTATTTAGTAACTAACTCAATGCTCATACTGCACAGATCCTCCAAAATACGAGGTTGAGAAATGATCAGACAACCACTAAACCCGGTATCCTTTCTGCTCAATGCATCTACCACGACGTTACCCTACCTGGATGATAGTTGATAGTACAGTTATAGTCCTTGACTAACTCCAACCATCTTCTCTGTCTCATGTTCAACTTCTTCTGAGTGAAAAAGTACTTGAGACTCTTATGATCCTCTTGCTTAGTTACCGACTTGAATAAATAAGGATGTCATCGATAAACCACCACAAATTTATCCAAGTAATCATGAAAAACATAATTCATCAAATCCATGAATGCTACAGGTGCATTCGTCAGTCCAAATGGCATTACAACAAACTCGTAATGGACATACCTTGTGTGAAATGTACTCTTCGGTCTGTCCTCCTCCTTGATTTTCAACTGATGGTGATCAGAACGAATGTTGATCTTTGAAAAGATACTCGCTCCTTACAACTGATCGAACAGACGCATTAAACCATTTTTCTTATTTACAAACAAAAATAGTGCTCCCCAAGCCGAAACACTAGGTTTAATAAAACCTTTGCTCAACAAATTCTACAATTGCTCCTTCAACTCATTGGTGCCATCCAATACGATGCCTTAGAAATTGGTACAGTCCCAGGTACCAAGTCAATCGTAAACTCTATCTCTCGATCCGATGGTAATGCAGGCAACTCCTCTGGAAAAATATCTAAAAAGTCTTGAACAACTATGCCGTTTTGTGGTTGAAGAGTATCCAATTCCTTGTCAACAACGCTGATAAGAAACACCTGACACCCTTGACGCAAACATTTAAGAGTTTGTATCGCTGTTAGCAACTTAGGCCACGGTCTAAACATCGAACCTGTAAACTCAAACCTCTGATCATCTACAGGGCTAGACCGAACATTCTTCTCCTTGGAATCGATGCAAACCCCACACTTTAGATGGCCAGTCCATATAAAAAATCACAGTGAAATTCAACAATTCCAATATAATCAAATTTGCACGCAATGTCTTGTTACCAAGGCATATATCACAGTCACCATGCAAAGAAGAAGCAAACATACTTACACCTGAAGGGGTAGCAACACACAAACCGCAATCAAGACTAACAGGTTCTCTAGCCAATTTAGCAACAAAATGACTAGACACAAACGAGTGCACAACACTCGAATCAAACAATGCAAAAATATTTAAACCATTTAAGGTAATGGTACCTGCAACTATTGTGATGTCGTCGTTCTCTACCTCCTCCCTAGTCAACGCAAACACATGGTCTTGAGTAAGTTGCTACGTCTTTGCTGCTTCTAGACAATTCCTTCTTATGTGGCCAGGTTTGCCGTAACCATAACATATTACTGTTTTTCCCCAGCACTCTCCAAAATATTGCCTTCCAACTTACTACACTGTGGAACACTAGGTTAGTTATCACTTGCCTTAAACTTCTTGTTGCTATTGTCGCCGCGATTACCGCTTGACCATGGCTTCCCACCGAACTTCCTCTTCTTAGAGGAACCTTCTCTCCACTGCTTCTTTGTAGAAACCGAACTTGATCTTGTTACCTTGTCTGCTTCCGGAACAAGGTCCTTTGCAATCAACTGCATTCGCTGCAGTAACTCAGAATATGAAGGAAACTAAAATATGGTGATAGCATTATAGAGCTCGGGTCACAGACCCTTTTCAAAACGTCGAGCCTTTCGATCCTCAGTGTCTACAAGATATGGCGCTTAACGAGAAAGTTCATTGAACTTCCTCTTATACTCGACTAAGGAAAAATTTCCCTTCTTAAAACTTATAAACTCAGCTTCCTTTTCCTCCCGCTTCACTCGAGGAAAATACTTCTCATAAAACAACATCTTGAACAAGGCCCACATCATCAAATGCTCGTCTGTACGATATGCTCTCTTGATCATATCCCACCAGTGATTGGCTCCCTCCTTTAGCATAAAGGAAGCACAAATCACCTTCTGCATTTCGGAAACGTTCATTAGTAAAAAGATCTTTTCTAACTTACAAATCTAATTTTTTGCCACCAATGGGTTCGACGATCCGTCTAATTCCGGAGGATGAAGATGACGGAATTGTTTTACCACCGTATTAATCCCCGCAGGTTGAGGCAGTTGTTGGGGTTGCGGTTGTTGCTGCTGCACATTTTGAGCCACCAACCTTTCAATGGCCTCTAAAAGACAACCCGTAACATCCCCCGAACTACTCTCAGGCTCAGGATGAACGTTCCTTGTAAAACATGGCATTTGCATCCAATAAGAAAATAAATCTTAAACAAATTATTCGATAATAATTTGATAAGATACGCAGCAAAACAAAACTTCATTTTTTTACAATAAAGCATTATACAACCAGCACACCATACATACATTATACAATATATACATATACCATATGTATACAATATAATACATATATACACACAACAGGGTCACTAGGACGTCGAAACCATAATTACTAGCTGGCTCATCCCATGGGTCGAGATCCTCCAGGTCGACAGAATCAGGCGTATACCCACAAGAAACGTTGTCATCAGAACCCATGGAGTCCTCCACTGGGTCCTCCTGATAAATAGCGGCCGCAACGGATGGTGCTCTAAGCCTTTGTGCCTGCACATGCGACCTTATAGCCCCCTGCTCAGTAGGGTACTCATCGAACTGGTCCAGATACAACAAAAACATCTCATGGAAATGCTCAGTCTGCATCTGCTAGAACCTCCTGGTAGGCATGTAATAACGACCACCTCCCCGTGTCGGTATCATGGCAGCCTCTCCGCGTAAAAACATCGCAACATCCTATCTCCGTCCTTTAACTCCGGATGAGCTGAGTCGTCATCCAACCTAACATCACGGTATCCTCCACCAGATGGTGACGGAACACTACTCCTATGAGACCTCCCAGTATAGGATCCAGATAATGGCTCTCTCCCCGGTGTCACTGCACGCACTACCAGGCCTCCACTACCGGTGCATCATGTCCCCCATGGACGGAAGAATAGGCATAACTGAACCACTGACCCATCTAAGAAGCACAGCAACGTAAAACAAATATGCAATACTAAAAGTAAATCTAAATAGACAGTCTACTTTGGTGCGCAGGTGGACATTAATGTATCAGTAGGTACAAGTTAAAAAACCTAGGGCTCTGATACCATAATTGTAACATCCCCTTACCCAAGTCTAGGTTCCCGAGTAAGGTGTGTTAACCGTAAATTTTTTTTTCTTTTTAAATTTGATTTGCTGAAAACACATTTGGACAATGCCACAACGAAGCCATAAAAAAAAAAGAAACTTTCTTTTACTCTTTAACGTCGTTTTGGAAACCACACTATCAATAATATTACTTTAAAATATATTCAAAGTATACACACCCACACTGTAAAAGAAAATAGAGTTTAAAATACATAATATCATTGTCCATAATAATAAACCAAAATGCGGAAGAATATGGTACCATGCTGCACTCCCCAGTCTGCACCTCACAAAGCCCTACTGTTTAATTATGGACTTATCTACCACACAGGACAGACAATTGTGAGTGAAAATACTCAGTAGATAACCATATGCATATGTCAATGCCATATCATGAAATGTAACATGGTACACCTAAAATCATTATTTTTTCCTATTTATTTTAAATCGAATAGCCTACTCTCTTTCCGCTTTTTGTGCATAAAACACCACACATTTGTGGTATGCGGATGAACCACCATTCTGGGCGACCCACCACTATGTGTGGTCAGTGATTCACAGAGCGACTACAAACAGGGTTTGAAACCATGCACCTCATCGTGCAAATCATTTTGAAAACACAAATTCCCAGGGAAAAATTCTTCATTTCACATAAAATAATAAATCACCAGAATTGCTCTATGCAAATGAATGCTCATGTTACAATGCACAAGTAAAACTAGGTAATATAGTAAAACACATAATTAGCAATTGTTCTATTACAACGCTGTAATTATTGAAATGCCCCTGCTCAATCAACGATTACAAATCGTTAAACCATACTGATGTAATTACCGAAATGTCATTGGCCATCTTAGGAATTACCAAGATACCCCTCAAGTAAATGAAAAATTATCAAAATACCCCTCAATAAGTATATGGTTAATTACCATTTTATCCTCGGTAAAATAACAGAAATAATGATTTCCAATCATACACGCATTTATAAACACAATTATAAATATATATATATAAATACGTATATAGAAATATACACACATAAATACACGTTCACGTACATATATCCATATACATAAACACATATATACATACCCATATATGTATACACATTTTATATATGCATATATATGCATACAAATGTAATTTATATACATACATAATCACATATACACATATACATAAATACACATACAAAATACATACATACATATATATACATACCCCAATATACAAATCTACTCACAAATATATATATTTATTAACTTAATACTCAATTTAATATATAAAATATTATTTTTATATATAAAACCTTTGCAAAACACACTTAAGTATATGTAATAAATACGAACAAAAAATATATGTATTTTATAAAATATATCCATATTTATTATTACACAAACACATATGTAATTAATTATATTTAATAAAATACAAATAATAGTAGTTGAAAATGCTTATATATATATATATATATATATTAATTAACAAATAGTAATTTAATATATATATATATATATATGTGTGTGTGTGTGTGTGTTAAAATAACGTGGAAATTAGGAAAGACCTCAATACCCCTTTAATTCTAAATATTTTCAACCCTACCCTTCATGTGGAAAATGACAAAAATACCCCCATCAATTTTGAAAATTCCATCTACATCCCTACATGTCAAATGACTAAAATGCCTTTGACCTTTTTCAAAATTCAATCTATATCCATTACATGCAAAATATCAAAATGCCCTTGAACAATTTTAAAAATTCCATTTGTGTCCTCTACTTGCAAATTTACCATTTTACCCTTAGAATTTTAAAAATTTTTCAAAATAATCTTTTTATACAAAATGACTAAAATAACTCCACAAGTAAAAATTTTCACATAATTACCCTACTATGGTTGGCCCTAATACATGCAAAATATCATTGATTTCTTCATCAAATTAAGCATGCTAAACATTAAATCCACCAACCAATTTCAACAATTCAAGCTTAAATCCAACAAATTCAAGCTTTACACACCAATTCCATCAAACCCTGAGCCTACCAATTGAGGATTTAAATACTAACCACAATACATATGAAATTAAACTCAACCCATCATCAATTTCATGATTACAAGTAAGAATTCACCAAATTAACAAACAAAAATACATAGATTTGCAAGAAAATAAAATGGGTATAGTTGCCTACCTTGATCCAAGCAAATAAGAAAGCAAACCAAGTCCTTGAAAATCACCCAAACTTTGTCCAAAACCCCCACTTGATGACCGGCCACTAACCTCCAATTTCTACTTGAAATTTCTTCGAATTTTTACAAAACTCTTCACTTTTCTCTTTCTAGAATTTTCTTTATCTAGCTTGCAATTAGAGAACAATTGAAATGGTAAAATTAAAGAAAAGAGTCGGCTACCCCAAATAAAAAGTCAATTGACTACTTAAAATGATATTAAATTAATGTAAAAAGTTAAAAAGATATTTTACTTTAATATTAAAATAATAAATAGTAAAAATCAAACTTAGTCAAACTTTGACCAAGGGCAAAATGGGTAGAAAAATTTTCTTGGCTCCTCTTGAGGTACTCTCGGCCCTTATAAAATGTCTAGGAAAATCAGAACATGCTGGTTTTGGTGAAAAAGGCGAAACTACGATCAAATTGAAAACGTGTCCTAAAATCGACAGTTTCAGAAAAATAGCATTGTTTTTATATGCAGTGTCATTGGTGTATGATCTGTTGTTGCTGTCGTGGTTGAGGTTGCAGGTTGGTGTTAGCTTGTTGTCGTCTAGTTCATCGTTATGTTTTTTTATTGTTGCTGTCGTCGTGATTGTGGTCGAGGCTTTGCTGTTGGGTCATGGTTACGATTGTCGTCTAGTTCATTGTTGTGGTTTGTTCTGGCCGTGTCACATCAAGGTTGCTGGTAGTGGTTTGTGTTCATTGTTGTGAGTGTAGTATTGTGCAGTTTCACTAGTGTTAGGTTATTGAGTAAAGTTGTGGTTACTGGTCTTTCTGCATGTGATTTGATGGCTGCCTTTGATCTGATATGGGAACTAGCAAGCCTTGCTTCATTGTCAGCAGAGAGGAAAGCACCTATGAGAGTTTCCTCTATGGGTACAATAGGTGCTAGAACTGTCAAATACCATTTACTAACATTGGGGATGAACACGATTGCTATGGGTAAGTCGAATACTATACCTGTTTCTGCTAGCTTGGGCCATGAAGATGTGGTTGACTCTTCTTATCAGTTAGGTGATGGGGTTTTGGATGATGATGCTATCAACTTGAATAGTGCTACCAAAAATGGAGTTCAATATACTAAGTCGTATACTGCGGCGATAACATCTTCTCATATTTCACCAGCTTCTTCAGTAATTCAAAGAAGGAGAATCATATTTCAATTGCAACGAACCAGAAGGCCTATTAGGATAGGTTGAACATGTGTAAGTTTTCTTTAATTGCTTGTGTGATTCCATTAATGGGTAATACTCCTTGGAAGATTATGGAGTTGAAGCAAAAGCTTTAAGTGGTTTAGGGCGTCTCAAAATTCTGCCTTATTTCTATTGGTCGTGGATTTTTTCATGTGCTTTTAATGACAACTGAAGATAAAAATGTTATATGGGCTAAATGTGCTATTTCCTTTAAAGCAGGAGTTCTCCGTCTTCAGAAGTAGTACCTGAATTTTAATCATTCACAATAGAAATCAACAATTGCCCAGGTTTAGATTTGACTATTGAATCTTAACTGGGTTTTTTGACACCCTCAATTTCTTTCAGACTTAGCACGAGGGTTCCTTTAAGATTTGGTCATTCAACATTGCATGGCGATTTTGGACATTTTTCTTGCATCTTAGTTGATGTTGATATGGGATCCTACTTACTGGACTTGCTTAATTTGGAGGTTGATGGTTATTGTTATGAGAGTTTAGTGGTTAATTAGAATCCTCTTGCTTTTTACACAGCTTGTCATAACGTCGGCCATCTTTTGGCTGATTGTCAACTATTTTAAAAGAAATTTAATCCTTGGGCTATAGACATTTCTGAAACTAAAGACAAACTTGTGAAAATGGTTTATGTTCTTAAACAATCGGAGCAAGAGAATCATAACATGACTCAGGGGTAGCTAGTTTTAAAAGATTCCAAGAAGGTTCATCAGCCTCCTCTCAGAAAGGAAATAATTAATTCTGAAACATCTCTACCTTTTGAAAGCGCCATTCGAATAGAAGATCCTTCATTGAATTCTAGTAGGATTTTTTCTACTTCTTGGGTTGATTGTACGCAACATAAGATGAGGGATACCTCAATTGCTGTACTGGATCTGCTGGAAAGAGATGAAAAAGCCTATTTGGCTAGTAATGATGAGGTGCAAGTTACAGAGATTGTTGTTTTAGAATTTGATAAGGGTACTTCTTCTAAACAACTTTAGCTTGTTGTTTAAGAGGACTCTTCCTTGGAGCCGGTTACAACTAAGAAGAAGAAGGGCAAAAATCTAAGGAAGAGAAACAGCGTTTATTGTTGGAACAAAAAGAAGTTGATACAATGAAGTCTATCACAAGGGCTTCTTCTAAAGCCATTGTCCAATGATTTCTTTATTATTTTGGAATTTCCAGGGAATAGGTAACCCTACTACTCAAAGACTTCTTTTTTATTATATTACTACTCACTGCCTGGAATAGTTTGTCTAGCAGAGCCTTTAGTTTTATAGGATGTTGTTCCTACTGCTTTTTGGATGGGGTTGCTTTTTGTTAAGACTGTGTTTGGTGATCTTTATGTTCAACTTTCGCATGCTAAACAATGAGTTAATGATGCTCAAAATAATATTTCTCAGTTGGGCTTTTCTAAGGAAAGATTAAATTTAAAGATACAAGTTCAGTCTCATCTTGATTCACTTCTCGTGATAAGTGCCATTTAAAATGGTTTAAAGAGGGTGATCGTAATTCTACTTTTTTCCATTCAGGTTTTTCATATTTTTCGTGAAGGGAATAAATTTGCCAATATTCTTTCTAAGATGGCTATTCAGAAACACACAGATTAGAGTTTTCATCTTTCAACATTGTGCACAAGAGCTTTACATGAGCTTTACTTAACTGTGTCTTGGTTTTACTTTGTTTTCCCAGTTTATGTGTTGTTTGTGAACATTTTTTAATCCTTTTTCTTATTGATTTTAATTTGCATGGCAGGGTTTAAGATTGGACTATTCTCGATTTGACATGGTCTTTTCTTTTTCATCTGTATGCGGCTTATTTTGATTATTATTGTTGTTGTTGCTATTGTTGCTGTTGTCGCTATTGGTGTTGTTGCTGTTGGTGTTGTTGCTGTTGCTATTATTGTTCCTGTTGTTGCTGCTACTGCTGTTGTTGCTGTTGTTATTGCTGTTGTTATTTCTATTGTTCTTGTTGCTGTTGTTGTTGCTATTGTTCTTGTTGTTGTTGTTGTTGTTTAATGGGCTAAAAGGTGTAACACTAACAAGGGGAATCTTTTTATAGCATATAACCTACATATATAGTAAATGAAAAGTTTATCTTGGGAAAAAAAATATTTTTATTCTCATTTTTGTAGGGCTCCATCTTATTGGCTATTTAATTTTGTGTTGGATTGCTAATTACATTATAGTTATAACATCTCTAATAGTACTTCTTATTTTAAAGAGTATTTTCTTAAAAAAATAAAGAGCATCTTTACTCATTGAGAATCAAATATATTATTTATTTTTGATAAACAATTGAGAGTCAAATTGATTGAAGAAGTGCAATAGATTCTCTATCATATTCATTATTTTGTTAATTTCAATGAATAATTATGATGCGATTAATTTTTCTGATTTTCAATGAAAAGTTAAAATAAAGCTTATGTCTAGTTTTGCAAATTTTAATGGAAAATACTAGTTAGAAATTAGGTAAAAGTTTAATGAAATAGTATTAGTTATAAACTATAGAGTGATTTTGGCTCATTACATTTGGAGAGTCACAACATCAAAATCCATTCTTTATTTTAATTTTAAAAAATAAGAGCTTATTGAAACCTAATTTTATATAATTCACTTTTAAAATAAACAATACCTTGGAGATGCTTTTATAAATTGACTACTTTGTTTTTAGGTATATAAATACTTATGATTAAGTTTGGAGCTTGATTTGATTAAGGAAAAAACTAAAAAAAAAAGAATCTAATTTGTATCTATGGAAAACTAAAATATTTTCGTATTGTTTATCTTATCCTTGAGTCGTGTATATAAAAAAAATATTTTCTCTTCGAATTTGCAATTAATTAAACAATTGAATAACTTATTTTCATACTTTTCTTAAAAAAAAGATTAAATAATAATAATAATAATCATAAGAGGTTCCTTACCAGGTAGATGGGTAGAGATATCTTAATTAGGTTGGCACCTCTCTGATCCCGAGCGATGAAAAAACAGTAAGTTTTGAAAGAGCATCCGCAACTTTATTTTCCTCCTTGAAGATATGCGAAACCCGGAATTAGATGCTGGAACTATAACGAAAACAATGTACCCATCTTGCTTTTAAAGCTTATGGGACTGTAATGTCGCGACGAATAAGTAAATTGGCAACATAAGTTGAATTGCACTCTAGCCATAAGTAGTCTCCAAGTCTCTAGCACACTCTATAGCAGTAATATCACCCAACAGCTCACTCTCTAAGGCATAACAAAATAACCACCGTATTCGTCCGGACTCGAACAACCGTCAGCTGCATCATCTATATTAACATTCAACCATCCAATCGGTGAGGGAGACCAAACCACATGAATAATCTGAGGTGCCCGAGGCATAGTATTAGCAACCCCTAAACTCCTGAAGTTCAAATGATCACCAATAGAGTTGTGCATCGTGCCCTTTTGAATAACATTCGCTTCCTTAATCGAAACCCAAATAAAAGCCAAAGCGCGAGCTAAGGATATGAAAATATTTCTAAAATGCCCTTGATTCCGAACAAACCAAATAGCAGAGAAGGCACTCACAATGGCAGTAGTCCATAAATTGAGAACCTGAGAGCTCAAAGAAACTTCCATAGCCTTATGAAAAAGAGAACCCATCGAATCCAATGTATCCAAACTAAGCCTGAAAGCAACCCCTAGACAATTCCAAATGGCAGCAGCGTAAGGGCAAGTCAAAAAGAGATGAGAAATACTTTCTAAGTCCTTAGAAGCCATAAAAATCTCTGCCTGAACAAGACGTCATCAGTAGAAATACGCCCCAGGAAAAGGCACCAAGCGAAAACCGAACATGCTGGAGGAATAAAATTCTTCCATAAGTACTTAGCCCATACCGAGGGTGAAGTCGTCGTAGATAAACAAAGATAAATATCTTGACAAAAAATGGAGTCTGAGAAGGAATGAATCCAAATTCTCTCATCTGACTTGTCCATCATAATTACCACCTCCTCAATGCACATAGTTAACTGTGGAAAAGTAGCACGAAAACTCATCGGAAGATTCCAAACACCATCTAAATCAACCAAATCACCGACCAAAATGCTTGGATCACATAAATCATAGAAGTTTTGTAACAACTCAGTGATAGGTATCCCCAACCAATTGTCGACCTAGAAATGAATTTTGAAGTGAACCCCATAATCTAAATTGCCTCCCATGATAAAGAAAAATAAAGCTGTCTAAAACGAGGCCAGATTAAAGATGCGACATGATACAAAGGATTTAGCTTCCCTAAAAAACGAGCTCGAAGAAACGGAAAGGCAAAGGAATCCTTATTCATCAACTTTCAAGTAAGCTTGCTTAACTGAACTTTGTTGAAAGTGATTAGATTTTTTAAACCTAAACCCCCTTGTTTTGTAGGCAGGCAACAAGTAAACCAAGCGACCGAGGCAGATTTTCAAACCAATATAGATCCAGTCCATAAAAAATTCTAATTGGTCCTGTTAAGGGACTTGAGCAACCCCATAGGCTATTTATAGATCATAAAGGTGTGCACAAACTTAAAGGTAACAACATAATTAATCAAGCACAATCGACCTGCCAACGAGAGAGTACGACCCTTATATGTAGCTAATTGCTCCAAAATACGATCGGTGATGGGGCAAAGAATAGCCTAAGTAGGATTTCCTTTAAAAAGTGGGACACCAAGATAAGTGAAGGGGAGAGACCCAAACCTGATCCTAAAATCTGCCAAAATCTTGACCCTACATGAGTGAGAAACATCGGAACCAAAATAGATATGTGATTTGTCCAAATTAACAATCTGACTAGATAAACAACCATAAAGAGCAGGGCACCAAAAATACCACTCATATTCTGATAAGTTGCCTTACAGAATAAAAGTACATCATCTATATAAAGGAGATGAGAAGGAGATGATAAAATTTTTGGGGAAGAAATCGAAAGGAGAGAACCTTAAGAGACCATTCGAGACAAGTACTTGCTCAAGAAATCCTCGATAATACCAAATAAAAAAGTTGAAAGCGGATCACCTTGCCGAACCCCTCGCGAGCAACCAAAGTAACCATCTTGGAGCCCATTAATTAAAACTGAAATTTTTGCTGAATTTAGAATCGACTTTATCTAGGGGTAAAATGTAGTGGAGAAGCCAAACCTGTCTATGATTGCCAGTAGAAAATTCCAACTCATTGAGGCAAAAGCTTTATCGATGTCAATTTTCAAAGCCACATTACCTCCAAAAAAATTTTTCTTGAAATGCTTGACACGGTCAGAAGCAATAACAATGCAGTCCTCCACGTTTCTGTCTCAAATGAAACTAAACTGATTCTCAAAAATAATTTTAGAAGTGATCCTCGCAAGTTGATCAACTAATATTTTTGAAACCAGAAAATGAAAATTCCTAATATGATAGAACGAAATTTATCTACCGAATCCACACCTTGTACTTTTGGAAGAAGCACCATGAAATTCGAGTTAAGGCCCGGATAAATAGCTCCTGAAAGAAAAAAGGAATGCACCGCATCGACCACATTGGAATGAATAAAATTCCAGTAGGCTTGGAAAAATGAACCTGGAAAACCATTAGGGCCAGGGGCACTAGTCGGGTCCAAGTTGAAAACAACTTGTTTCACCTCCTCAGAAACAGGCATTTTGGTTAAGAGCAAGTTGTCCTCTGCAGTCACTAAGTTCGGATTGATCTCATCTAAACTGGAAAAATCAGTACACATAGTCTCATCATCCGTAAACAAAGATCTGTAATAATCCACAATATGACTTCTGATAGTCGCCTCATCTGAAACATTGATCCCATGTATCGATAAAGAAGATAAGGAGCATTGAGTTTTACGTGCTCGAAGAAGTGAGTGGAAGAATCTGGAGCTGCGATCACCCTCCTTCAACCATTTGATACATCAGTGATCTCGAAACATAGTTTCTTTGAAGACTAGAGCCTTATCCAGCAAAACCTGTGCAGTAGCCTCCTCTGTGAACCCCTCAGTTTCTATAATGGTCTACACTGAAAGAAGCTTCTCTTGAGGTAGAGTTATTTTGGCATGAATATCAGTGAAAACATTCTTGTTTCAACCACGAAGAGATTGCTTCACATTTTTCAATTTTGTAACGATCCGATGGAAAGAACTACCTGGAACCTCCTCAGCCTAAACTCTTTGAACAAAGAATTTGAAATCCTTATTAAGCAGCCACATAGACTGAAATCGAAAAGGGTGCGGGCTCACATTACCAAGTTTAGAAAGACTCAAAAGCAACGGATGATGATTGGAATGTTGTTTGTCTAAAGTACAATAACTCACGGAATCCCAAACCTCTAAATAAGAGTTCGAGTAGAAAGATCTATCCAATTTACATTGAACATACCCCCAGATCCCACGCCGACCACAAGTGGAGAAGGCTCCGTACGTATCAATAGGTAATAAACTTGAAGCCTCCACTGCCTGTTGAAAGTCAATGCAAGCAGAGGAGATAGGAAGACCACCACCAAGCTTCTCATACGCAACCAAAGTAGCATTAAAGTTTCCCATAACTACCCATGGATGATCAATATAATTAGTAAAATTTTTCAAAGCTGCCTAAATTTTTTTTTGACTCCCAGGAAACACACTCCTATACACAAAAAAAATCACCTGCCAACCCTCAACCCTAGTAATATCCACAGAAATAATTTGCTCTTCACTAAGCAGAATGCTCATATAATCTAAAGAACGGGAAGCAAAAATCCATATAGTGGGTAAAACAGTTGAGTTATTAGCAGTAATGAAATCCATATTTAAAGAAGACTGAAAAGAATCCGGAACCTTATCGAAGGCAACCATAGGTTCCATTAAACATAATAAAGTAGGGTTATGTTGACAATAGAAATCATATAATATCCTTTAGGTGTTTGAGTTACTAAAACCTCTACAATTCCAATAGAAAATATTCATTGGTTACCATACTTAGTGGCCCAAGTCACGGGCTTGACCGGTCCTGCTGTTGATTGCTCCTGACGCCTTCTAGCTTGTTCTACTTTCGTTGGGCGACCCTTTTTTCTTTTGACCATAGTCCAAATATTTTTATCTATGGTTTCCTAAATTGACGGGTTTGAGGCGACTAAGTCTATAGGTTTTGTTGCACTGAGGCAAATGTTATAGTTGGGGTCGTAGAGAATCATTGCTTTATCCATATTAAAAGATTTTTTACCCATAGAGGTAGACCTCTCTTGAACTTGAACCTTCTAACCTATAAGATCTTGTATCGTCCCACCTTCTACAGGCGGTAACTTACCATTTAGATCATCACAGGTATCGCCCAAATTTGAAGACACATTCTGAACACTCTTTTCCACAATGTTTTCCTGCACTCAATGATCCACATATGAATTCATAGCAACTATCCCAATAACAACCACTGCTGAAGTAGGAACCTAAGAACCCAGAACATCTAATCCCATAGTGGCTACTTCTTTCTGTTGAGCCTCAAATGGATTTTCAACATACAAACCCAAAGATTGTCCCTAACTTGAATCCAACTAAAATAAAGAACTACGAGGCTTGAGCTTATAAATCTGAGTACTTTGCTTAGATTCACCTTTATCCTTATCTGAAGGCTTTGCCATAAAAGGAATCCATTTGTGCACCATATGACATCGGCCCAATGAATGCCCTATACTTCGGCAAGAAAAATAAAATTCTAGATAATTTTTTAACTCTAACTGTACCTCGATACATGTGTCTTCGGTTTCCAAAACAAGTTATTTGGAATGAAACCTACTAGGTCTACGTCCACAAGAACCCGAACATAGTGACCAAAGTTGCGAGATAATGTTGCATTATAAATTCTTAAAGGAACTCCAATACCTTTTGTAAGATTGAATAGAATCTGATGATGCTAGTATTCCCAGCTCAAGTTGTAAAATTTTAACCAAACCTGAGCATTCGTAGATTTTTATGCGGCTAGATTAAAATTCTTCACCCAAACTTACAGGCGAACAATACCGGGCTTCAAATTTAATGAACCCTGAGACCACACCTTTTTCCTATACTCCTCAAAATGTAATAGAACATGAAAATATCCTCTACCCAAAGAGATTAATTTTCATTTATCCAATTTCCAAATGCTCTGAAGTTTTAAGTACAAATCATCATATTTCCATGGTTTTTCTCCTTTTAAGAGAACTACGTGAGCTATCAGAGAGAATTGATAAAGAGCAATTCGTTCTTTATAAACAGCATCATTAACTCTTACTGAAATAAAATTTTCTTTCCTAGTGAGCACATTCTAATTATCATTGGTCACAAGTACAGGAATAGAGTTACCATTTAAAACAGCTGTGAAAGAAGGTCATTTCTTGTTGTCATTTGAACCACTTAGCACGACTGCAAAAGATTGCATTCCTGCATCGGCCAAATTTTCACCCCTAATTTTCAAAAGTTTTCAACTCCGTAATATTTTCAATGCTACATGCTATAGTTTTCACATGATCAAGAGAACCCAGCCCACTTGATGCTCCCGCCACAAAACTAAAATCTGGAGACCTACCTAAAGCTATTTTAGCAGATGAATTGATCTTCCCCATAGCCATGATTCTTTGTTTCAAAGAACCCAATGAACCTACTACTAAAGTACATCCCATTTTCCATTTCGGATCAAACATAATTGGGCTGTAGAACCTTGCCAATAACAAGAAGTCGAGTCACACCGATGGTAAGACCACGGCACAATGTTACTTCACGGAGTAACCCAGCAAGCCCGAGGAAAGTGGCTACAATCTTTATGACAACCAATCACAGTGCTATATAAGCCCACTTCACATGCATGCATGTACCAGTGTTCAAGTTATTCGACGAGTCTTCACAACCCAATTGCAACATAAAGGTGAAGGACAACTAGAAAGGAAGCACCAGCATCTAAGCAAGCAGACGGAACTGTACCAGTTATGGACTAGGAGTAGCAACCACTAGCAAGAGCCCGTCCACGACGACAAAGAAAGCACACTTCTAACCTGGCGACAACCTACCAACACCTTTCAAGTGGCAAACCACTACAACATAGGAGGAAACAGACCCTGTAACTAGATCTCGGAACCAGGCCAAACGAACTCAAACGACAACCTGTTAACTTGGCCATGGATTTGCACCAGCGAAATCGAGATTTCTACAGACAATAGAGCCTTCAAAACAGAAAACAAATTCATGCGAGCCTAGGTTCTTGAGCCGACGATGAGATACTGTTGTTGATGCGATGCTTGGTGAAGTTGCCGGAGCTGAGGAAGATGGTAACCTAGCCAAACCGAGAGGAACAGTGTGGAAGATAATAAAACAACGACGATACCACCTGCGCACCACGAGCTCACCAGCAAAGTCAAGCTAGAAACAAGCACTTCTTCTACTGCAAAAGCCGAGCTTCAGCTGCACACAATGAGCACATCAGTGGACGAGAGCAGTAAAATTAATGACTTGAGATCCAACTGCTAAGGACTGTAGGAAAGCAGCTTCACAACTAACGGCCCAAGCTCCAACTACTGAGGATGACAAGTTCGTAGAAACCTACCCTACTACTAGCAAACTAACAACTGTGTTGATGCATGCCGAGCTCGTGGATCCACTGCCGATTCCTTTCTACCTCGAAGCTATAATGTGATGGAGATTTCAAATAGAGAAATCGCATGGAAACCAACTTGATCAGGCACAATACTAATATGGATGCAAAGCTCAGAAAGTATAGATTATGGATCTGCAATCTCTCATACGACTAGCTTAGGAATGCCACTAGATTGCGACTGCAACAAAGAAAACTCCTAAAGTCGCCAAAACTCCCCAAAAGATATCTACAGGAACTCCAACTCAATAATAATAATAACAATAATCAGAAGAGGTTATTTGTCGGATATACGGGAAGAGAAATCACAATTAGGTTGGCACCCCTCTAACTCCAGGCAGAGACATCCCAACTAGGTTGGCAACCCTCCAATCCCACACAGAGTAAGCAATAAATTTTATTAAATTAAAAAAATATACATCAATTATAATAGTTACAACAGATGTGAAAATCTGAAATACGACACGTACATAGGTTACAGCAGGTGTAAAAATCCTAATTGAAACTACGATTGTCGCCGGCCTCATTAAAACCTGAAAAAAAAAATCCCTGAATGAGGAAAACCTCAATTCGAGAAAAAGAGTACTCAGACAACAAAAGTACAAGGAAGCTACTTTCTAAACCTATAGTTTTCAAAACCATTAACATTCCTATAATGCATAGAAGAATAAAAGTCCGGGAGACCCCACCACCATTGTGCTTTAGATGAAGAGATAGCAATCTTTGATAGAGTATCTGCAACTGTATTCCCTTCCCTGAAGATGTGTGAAATCCAAAAATGAATGTTGAAAATATGACGAAGGCAATTCACCCATCTTACTTTATAGGCCCATGGGACGACGACCTTTCGACGAATGAGTAAGTTGGCGACGTAAGTAGAGTCACACTCTAGCCATAAGTGATTCCATCTGAAGTCTCTAGCACACTCAATGGCAATAATGACACTCAAAATCTCACTTTCAAAGGTATAGCACGAGTCTAAAGGGACTGCAAAACTACCTTAATGAATCCCCTACTTGGACGAAATACCCACTGCATCCAGCCGAACTCGGACATCCGTCAGCTGCACTATCGGTATTAACCTTCAACCATCCAATCGGCGGAGGAGACCAAACCACAGGAATAATCTGAGGAGCCCGAGGCACAGTACCTTCAACCTCTAAACTCCTAAAGACCAACAGATCACCAATAGAGTTATGCATCGCTCCTTTTTGAATTACATTTGCTTCCCTAGTCTAAGCCCAAATAAAAGCCAGAAGGCGAGCTAAGGCAATGAAAACATTATCAAAATGCCCTTTATTCCGATCAAACCAAATAGCAGAGAAAGCACTCACAATAGCTATAGCCCATAAATTGAAGACTTGAGAGCTCAAGAAAACTACCATAGCCTTCTGAAAAAGAGAACCCATTGAATCTGAAGCATCCAATCTTAACTCGAAAGCAACCCCCAAACAATTCCAAATAGTAGCAGTGTAGGGGCAAGTAAAAAATAGATGAGAAATAATTTCAGAGTTCTTGCCACAAATTCTAGATTTAGAAGCAAAGAAAAATCCCCGCCTAATCAAAATGTCATCGGTAGGAATACGACCTAGGAGCAGACGCCATGCAAAAATCGAACGAGCTAAAGGAATGAAAGTTTTCCATCAGTCTTACACAGTCTAAGCACCCTTTCCTTTAGTGTTGTCCTGAACAGAATGATCCACCTCTGAATCCATAGTAGCTATTCCCGGATCAATCACTACTAAAGGAGGAACCTGAACTGAATCCACCTAAGGTGCAGAACTAGTGGGCTTGGGTCTATATATCTGAGTACCTTGTTTAGGTTCACCCTGGCCTTTTTCTGAAGGCTTCACCACATAAGGAACCCGTCTGTGCTCCATATTACATCTGCCAACTGAATGCCCTATACTTTGGCAATTGTTGCAAATTCTAGATAGTTTTCAAAAAACAACTAAATCTCAATGCATATGTCCTCGATTTCTAGTAATAAAATTTCAGAAATGAAGCTTGCAAAATCCACATCCACAAAAACTCGTGCAAAGTGTCCAAAATTGCTTGTTAAGGTTGCATTACAATTTTCAAAGGAACCCGATACCTTTCGCAAGATCGGATATAATCTAAGGGTGCCAATATTCCCAGCTCAAATTGTAAAATCTCACCTAAACCTGCGCATGCGTAGATTTTTGCATCGCCTGGTTGAAGTTCTTAACCCAAGCTTGTAGGCAGACAATCCCCGATTTCAAATTCAGTGCTTCATAAGACCACACTTTTTGATGGTCCTCCATTGAAAATAAAAGAACTAGATAGTATCCCCAACCTAAGGAGTTTAGTTTCCATTTTTTCAGTTTCCATATGCCTGTAATTTCAGGTATAATTTGTCTTGCTTCCATGGTTTTTCTCCTTTGAAAACCACAACTCGAGCAATCAATGAATATTGACAAAAAGTGATACGTTCTTTATAAGTAGAATTGTTAACACAAATTGAGACAAAATTCTTTTTCCTAGTGGGTGTATTCTGATTGATGGATGAAATTGTATAAGCAGCACCACTAGCTTGTTTATAAAAGCATATAGGCACTTCTATATTTCCTCCTGCAATACTACCACTGACCATTGCTGCAAATGAAGGCACAGGAGAACCTTTCTCTTTGGTAGGTTC
This sequence comes from Rhamnella rubrinervis, assembly GCA_007844105.2. Taxonomy (NCBI): domain Eukaryota; kingdom Viridiplantae; phylum Streptophyta; class Magnoliopsida; order Rosales; family Rhamnaceae; genus Rhamnella; species Rhamnella rubrinervis. The sequence continues at coordinate 14,923,657 of CM017580.2, read as the reverse complement.
TGTAGGAGTACCCCTTTGATGTGGAATATCTTCTTCACCAAAATAGTTGTTGTCAAGCGTAACACCATCTGTCTACAGCTTTGTTGCCTTACCAATGAAACCATTAATAATAGGCCCTTGCTCATTTGTTAGCCCTTTTACCACAGTATTATTTGTTTTGCTTCCTGGTTCTAAATCCATCAAGCATTTCCAATCCGAGTAAAAGGGAGTCATAATAGCCCCCGAAAACAAAATTTCTAAGGCAAATTTACAAGTCCTGAATTGTAATCAAATTAACAATTCCCACAAATACAATACATGAATCTAATAAACATAGCAATTGATATTTACAGAGAAATCCACACAGGCCTAGATCAAATTGTCCCCAAAACTAGCAAAATTCCAAAAATTCAATAACAAAGTGCACCACAACAATCCAATTGTATATCAGATTACAAGAGTAACTGTCCACAAGTTTGATTCCACCTACTTGTTACTGCAAAGATCGCAGCAATGGCGAAAGGGTTCATGAGTCTGGAAGACCCTCCTCTGAGATCGCAATTAAAGACCAGCTTCAACCCACGCCCGAGCTGCCACCAGTATACATGAACCCAGCAGTGAGTTGTTGTTAGCCCTGACCAAAAGATTCAAAACCAAACAAAAATACACAATCCCTGAGATCACAGCTGAAGCCCAACGAGCAATCAAATGACAACCCATGTCATAAACGATGTCGCTTCAACCTCCCGAGCACAACCTCTATGAACCTGCATTGAAGCCACGAGCAACCAGAACTCAAGCTCAAACCCACAAGCTACAGAACACCTAACCTAGCTGCAGAACGGAGACTAAGCCCAACTAGAACACCACCCACTATCGATTGCAGTTCGATCACAAATTCACCTCAGCTGAAGCCTCAACTTGCCCTAATCCCGAGCCGTGATCTAAATGAACTCGCGGCTAGAAAAGCAGAAGCTCCACTGCAGCTCTGACGACGGAGATGAAACCACCGCAACTGCAATGACTGAGATACAAGGACCGATGGCGACAATTCCCATCAATGGCTTGCGAAACAATTACTTCCAACCTGCAAACCCATCCACTGAAGATCCCACGATGAAACAACTTCAATCTGTAAAGGAAGAAGTTGTGTTGCACGACAACTCCCACAACAAACTGTAGATCGTAAATCGCCTAATGAAAGAGAGAGTTGTAGAGACTATGATGAAATTATGAGCTGTCAATAATAATAATAATAATAATAATAATAATAATATCAAAAGAGATTACTTGCCAGGTAGACAAATAGAGACATCCCAACTAAGTTGGCATCCCTCTTACCCCGGGTGGAGGCATCCTAACTAGGTTGGCACCCCTCCAAACTCATACCGAACAAGCAATAACTTTTATTAAATTAAAAAAAATGTACATCAGTTACAACAGTTACAACAGGTATGAAAACCTGAAATAAATCGACACAAACATAGATTTCAACAGAAGTAAGAATAAAAAAAGGAACTACAACCGTCGCTGGCCTCATTAAAATCTAAGAAGAGAAAAAACCCCGAATAGGGAAAATCTCAATCCAGGAAAAAGAGTACAGGGATAACAAAGGTACAAACAAGCTACTTTCTAAACCTATAGTTTTCAAACCCATTGACATTCCTATAATGCATAGAAGTCCAAGAATCTAGAAGACCCCACCATCACTGCACTCCAGAAGAAGAAACAGCAATCTTTGATAGAGCATCCGCAACAGTATTTCCTTTCCTAAAGATGTGTGAAACCCGAAACTGAATGCTGGAAACATAACAAATGCAGTTCACCCATCTTGATTTATAGGCCCACGGGCTACGTCTTCTTCAGCCATAGGTGATCCCACCCGAAATCTCTAGCACACTCAATGGCAATAATGGCGCCCAATAACTCACTCTCAAAGGCATAACACGAGTCCAGAGGTACTGTAAAACTGCCTTTAATAAACCCCTACTAATGATAAAATACCCACCACATCCACAAGGCGGGACATATCAATAACCGTGTATTAACTATCTGGGAGACTAAACCACCTAATAATCGATAGCCCAAGCGCAAAGACTGCCATCCCTAAACTCTCAAGCACTGTAAGATCACCAACTGAGTTATGCATCGTACCCTTTTGGATAGCATTTGCTTCCCTAGTCGAAGCCCAAATAAAAGCCAAAGAGCGCGCTAAGGGAATGAAAACATTACCAAAAAGCCCTTGATTCTGAACAAATCAGATAGCAGAGAGTGCACTCACAATAGTCGTAGTCCATAAATTGAATAATTGAGTGCTTGAGGAAGCCTCCATAGCCTTCTCAAACATAGAAACCATCGAACCTGATGCATCGAAACTGATCTCGAATGTAAACCCCAAGCATTTCCAAATGGCAGCAGTATAAGGGCAAGTCAAAAAAAGATGAAAAATAGTTTTTGAGTCTTTACCACAAATTCTGTATTTGGAGGCCATGAAGAAACTCTTCCTAATTAAGACGTCATCGGTAGGAATACAACTCAGGAGAAGACGCCAAGCGAATACCGAGCAGGCCGGAGGAATGAAAGTCTTCCATACATGGCTAATCCACACCAGTGGTGAAGCCATCATAGATAGTTGAAGATAAATGTTTCGATAAGAAATGGTCCTCGAGACTGAATGAGCCCAAACTCTCTCATTCGGCCTATCCATCACAATCTCCACATTCTCAATGCACGTAGTCAACTGGGGAAATACTGCACGGAAACTTGTCGGGAGGTTCCATACTCCATCATAATCGACCAGGTCACCAACCAAAATACTCAAATCATATAAGTCTCCAGAGTTATGAAGTAACTTAATAATACGTATCTTCAGCCAGTTGTTAACCCAGAAACGTACCCTGGAGTGAACCCCGATGATCCAAATTGCCTCCCTTGAAAGAGTAAGATAGAGCTGTCTCAGAGGAGGCCAGATTGAAGAAGCAACATGCACAACCGACCTGCCAAAGAGAGAGTACGACCTTTCCATGCGGCTAACTGCTCCAAAATACGATCTGCGATGGGGCAAAGAATAGTCTGAGTGGAACTTCCTTTAAAGAAAGGGACCCCAAGATAAATAAAGGGTAGAAACCTAACCTTGATCCCAAAGTCCGCCAAAATCTTGGTGCGACACTGGTGAGAGACACCGAAACTAAAATATATGTAAGATTTATCCAAGTTAACTACCTGACCTGATAAAGATTCATAGAGGCGAAGAGCATAAAAAACACCGCTCAAATTCTGATAAGTCCCTCTACAAAACAGAAGCATATCATCGGCATATAAAAGGTGTGTTGGAAATAAGAAATTCCTCGGGGAGGAAATCGGTAGGAGGGAATCCTGAGAGACCATCCGGGACAAAAACCAGCTTAAAAAATCTTGAGCAATGCCAAATAACAATGGAGATAACGGGTCACCTTACCGAACCCCTCACGAACAACCAAAGTAACCCTCTGGAACCCCATTAATCAAAACCGAAATCTTTGTTGAGCTAAGAATCGATCTTATCCACGAGAAAAATTTGGTACAGAAACCAAACCTATCTAAGATTGCCAGAAGGAAATCCCAACTCATTGAATACCAAACTTATCTAAGATTGCCAAAAGGAAATCCCAACTCATCAAGTCAAGAGCCTTACGGATGTCTATCTTCAAAGCCATACTACCTTTAAAAACTTTACTGTCAAGGTGGTTGACACAGTCTGAAGTAATCGCAATGCCGTCCTTTATGTTTCTTCCTTGAATGAAACCAAATTGATTATCAAATACAATTCTGGAAGCGATCCCCTCCAACTGATCAGCTAAAATCTTTGAAATCATCTTGAAAAGAAAGTTTTCCAACATGATAAGACGGAATTTATCTACTGAGTCCGCACCTTGCACTTTCGGAAGAAGCACTGTGAAATTAGAATTAAGGCCCGGATGAATAGCATCCAAAAGAAAGAAAGATCTTATTGTATCGACGACATCGGAATGAATAAAATCACAGCAAGTCTGAAAAAAAAAAACCTGAAAACCCATCAGGGCCTAGGGCGCTAGTCGGGTCCAAATTGAACACTATCTATTTAACCTCCTCAGAACCGGGCAGACCAGTTAAGAGCAAATTATCATCTGCAGTCATTGAGTTCGGAATGATCCTGTCTATACTGGAGAAATCCGTACGAAGAGTCTCATCGGCCAAAAATAAAGAGCAATAGTTATCCATGATATAACTTTTGATGGTCACCTCATCTGAGATATTAACCCCCTGTATCGATAACGAAGATAAAGGGTGCTGAGATTTGCAAACCTGAAGAAGCAAATGAAACAATTTTGAGTTACGATCACCATCCCTCAACCATTTAACACGACACTGATTTCGAAGCATAGTTTCTTTAAAAAATAAAGCTTCATCAAGCGAAACCAGAGCAGCAGCCTCCTCGGCTAATCTCTCCTCAGTGAAACCTTCCGTTCCAATAATGTTCTACATCAAAAGTAGTTTTTCTTGAGCCAAAGTAATTTTCTCATGAATATCACCGAAGACATCCCTCTTCCAACCCCAAAGAACATGCTTCACCTTTTTCAATTTAGCAATAACCCGATGGAAAGGGCTGGAACCTCCTCAGCCCAAAAACTCTGGACGAAAGATTTGAAGTTTTTACTGATCAGCCACATAGACTGAAACCGAAATGGACGCGGGCCTATATTACCAAGCTTAGAAAGACTCAACAGCAACGAATGATGATCGGAGTGCTGCTTGGCTAAATTACAACAAGCAATGGAATCCCAGACCTTTAAGCAAGAATCAAAGCAAAAAGACTTGTCTAATTTGCTTTGAACATACCCGAGGGTCCCACACCGGGCTGTCTAGAACCTCCTCAACCCAAAAACTCTGGATGAAAGATTTGAAGTCTTTATTGATCAGCCACATAGACTGAAACCAAAATGGATGCGGGCCCATATTACCAAGCTTAGAAAGACTCAACAGCAACGAATGATGATCGGAGTGCTGCTTGGCTAAAGTACAACAAGCAATGGAATCTTAGACCTCCAAGCAAAAATCAGAGCAAAAAGACCTGTCTAATTTGCTTTGAACATACCCGGGGGTCCCACGCCGACCATAGGTAAAGAAAGCTCCGTGAGTATCAATAGGTAACAAACCTGCAGCTTCCACCGCAACCTGAAAATCAATACATGAAGAGTGGATAGGAGGACCACCATCAGACCTCTCATGCGCACCCAATATGGCATTAAAGTCTCCAATAACTGCCGGATAATCAATAGAGGAAGCAGAATTTTCCAAGACTGTCCAAAGATTTTTCCGACGCCTAAAAAAAACACTCTCATATACAAAAGAAAGCACCTATTGACCTCTGACCCTCGGAATATCTACAGAAATGATTTGCACCTCATTGAGTAAAATCTTAATATCTTCCAAAGAACGAGAAGAAAAAAATCCACATAGTGGGCAGAACAGCAGAGCTATTAGAAGAAATGAAATCCATATTTAACCAAGACAAAAAAGAGTGTGGAATCATATCAAAGGCGACCATAGGCTCCACTAAGTATAATAGAGTAGGGTTATAGCGACGACAAAAATCATATAAGACTCTCTAAGTATTTGGGCTACCAAAACCCCTGCAGTTCCAATAAAGAATATTCATTGGTTTCCGTACTTGGTGGCCCGAGTCGTCGGCTTGATCGATCCTGTAGTTGGTTGCTCCTGACGCCTTTTAGCATGTCCTAATTTTGTTGGTCGTTTAGGCTTTCTTTTGACTGTGGTCCATGTATTTGGATCCTTAGTTTCCGATACTGAATGATCCGAGGCTACTAGATCAAGGTTTTGTTGCGCCGCACTAAGAGCCGTAACTAGATCGTAGGGTATCATGGTTGTATCCATATTAATCTGTCCCCCAGAGGTGGACCCATCTTGTTCTTGAACCTGCATGCCTGAACGATCCTGTAAAACCCCGCATTCCTGTACAGGTAGCTCATCATCTAAATCATCAAATGTGCCATTCAAAACTGCGACAGTAACGATGAACCACTCTATATCTGAAGGAACTATCTGAACAACCTTTCCCTTGGTGTTGTCCTGAGCTGCGTGATCCACCTCTAAATCTGAAGCCACTATCCCAATATCAACCACTAACGTAGGTGGAACTTGAACTAAATCTGTCTGAGGTGCAAAGTTCGGAGGCTTGGGTCTATATATCTGAGTAACCCGCTTTGTTTCACCCTGACCCTTTTTTGAGGGCTTTGCCACTTGGGGAGCCTGTCTGTGCACTATATTACATCTACCCACTGAGCCCAATACTGTGGCAGTTGCTGCAAAATTCTAGAAAACTTTCATAATATAATTGGACCTCAATGTATGAGTCATTGGATTCCAACAATAGAGTTTTGGGATTGAAACCTGCCAAATCCACATCTATGAGAACCCGAACGAAGTGACCAAAATTGCCTAATAAAATTACGCTATCAATTTTCAAAGGAACCCCAATTCCCCTCGGAAGATCAGATATAATCTATGGATGCCAATATTCCCAACTTAGATTGTAAAATCTCACCCAAATCTGAGCATGCGTGGTTTTTCGCATCGCCGAATTGAAGTTCTTAACCCAAGCTTGTAAACGGACAATCCCCGGTTTTAAATTTAGCAATCCATAAGACCACACCTTCTGACAATCCTCCATAGAGAATAAAAGAACTTGAAAATATTCCCGCCCTAATGAAATTAATTTCTTTTTTTCCAATTTCCATATACTTTGAAACTTCAAGTACAACTCGTCATGTTTCCATGGTTTATCTCCTTTAAAGAGAACAACTCAAGCAATCAAAGAGAATGGACACAAAAAATACATTCTTTATAAGCGTTGTTGTTAACTCGAATTGAAACAAAATTACCTTTTAAAGTAGTTGGTGCATTCTGATTGATGGATGGAATTGTATAAGCAGCACCACTGACTTGTTTTTGAATGCCCATAGGCATTACCATATTACCTCCAGCAATATGCCCACGTACCACAATAGCAAAGGAAGGCACATCAGAACCTTTCTCGTTGTCAGTTTCAGTAGGAGTGTCTATCTTATGAGTTAAAGGAATCCCCTGACCATTGACTATAGGTACTGCTTCATGCACTGCCCTATCGTTCCTTGCCGTTCCAACGAGAAGATCATCGTTATGAGGAGTGTTTTCCTTGTCCATTACTGCCTTACCATTGTCACCAAGTGCAACATTAGCTCCTACAGCCTAGTCTCCTACAGTATTATCCAACCTAGCCAGACAATTCCAATTCAAAACAAAAGGAGCCACAACAAAATCAAAAATCCCACAAACAGATTCCACAAAGTCACAGTGAAACTGGATGTCCACCAAAAAGTAAAGAAAATAATTCCAAGTACAAAAATCAGTGTCAGATCAATCCCAAGCCAAAAAATAAGCAAATGAAGGCACGGGTTCTGCAAGGAACCAAATCAATTGAAAACCCCAACCTGTAGCCAGCTCTAAGAACTCGCGATCCGAAGAGACCCGCAACGAACAGTTCACAAGCAACCCCACAGCACGACGAAGAAAGCGACTTCAATTGGCAGTGAAGGAAGTGTTGTGAACCATGCGCACGCTCGAGCTTGAGGCAGAGTTCAAACGAGAAAGTCGCGATCGCAGCTCCAATGGGTTTTTGATCCTAACTCAAGTGCACCTACCACGAAAACCAAACCCACCATAGCTCTTAACCCACTTCTGTAGCATCTGGAAGCTCAAGCTGAGACCACGAAAGGCAAGGCCTAGTTTTCCGTGGCCCACACAAGCCACGATCCACGCTTGAGGCCTCGGTTGCTGACGCAACTCAGCAGATCGCGAACAACTCTTCTGAAGTTGAATCCAGCTGGTGCCCACATAACCACACGGCAACCCCTGTAACTCACGTCCTAGCAGATTGTGAACCCGAGCTCCAAATTGCTCCTGAAACCCAGCAATCCCGCATCAGAACTACCCCACGGCAAACCCCTACAACCCCACGGTGATTAGATCTCCATAATTGCCTAGAGAGAGCTGAAGAGAGAGAATCCAATCAATAATAATCAATAATAATAATAATAATCATAATAGGTTACTTGCTAAAAAAACAGATAAGGGCGTCCCAACTAGATTAGCACACCTCTAATTTCACACCGAGCAAGCAATAAAATTTACAAAATGAAAAAAGTATACAACAGTTACAATAGTTACAACAGATATAAAATCTGAAATGAAATGACACTTACATAGGTTACAGCCAATGTAAAAATCAAAAGAGAAAAATGACTAATACCGACCTCGTTAAAACTTGAATAGAGAAAAAACCTCGAATGGGGAAAACCTCTATCTAGGAAAAAGAGTACCGGGACAACAAAGGTATGAGCAAACTACTTTTTGAACCTATAATTTTCAAAACTATTAACAATTCTATAATGCATAGAAAAATAAGAATTTGAGAAACTCCACCATCACATAACCAAAACCAAATGGAAAAATCAAATAAAGCAGTAAGCTGTCAGACAAGCCAAATCAACATGATAAGATCTTAGACACGAAACTGAAAAAGTATAACTCCAATACTTATTTTTCGAAATTGCCAGTTTAGAAAGATCATCTGCCACCTTATTACCGTTTCGAAAAATATGTGTAACTCTGAACTCAATAGAATTAATAAAAAAGGTGAACCACGTAAGTAGAGTCACATTCTAACCAACGCCTATGCCAATTAAAATTTTCAGCTTGTTCCAACACATACAAAACGGCTAACAGTTGTGCTTCAAAAGCCCAAACCAATCCAAGAGAAATAAAGAAGCGGCCTTTCATAAACCCATGATAGTTATAGAAAACTCCTCCACCACCAGCTAATCTAGGAGCGCCCTTCGCAGCCCTATCTATGTTCATTTTGATCCAACCTGGAAGATAAAACTTCTATGTAACTGAGATAATATTAAGTGCCCTAGGAGGACGAGCATAGACACCCAAGTTCCTCTAAATAATCAACTCATGAACTAAATTATGCATAACCCTCATTTGCAACCCTTAGCTTCGACTTTAGATCTCTTAACATAAGCAAAAATTTATGAAATAAGATGTAAATTACCCTATGCATGCATTGGTTCCGCAAAAACCACAATAATAACCGAACGAAGCAAATTAGATAATTGTATACTGAGCTGTAAGTTCGAGATATAAATAAACAAATCCAAAGGTACACTATGAGAGCCTAGAATAATTCCAAACTTAACTTCAATGAACTCCCAAAGAGAAACAGCATAAGGACACTCCAAGAAAATATGAAAAATTGAGTCAACTTATTTCTTACACATATGACAGCAAGAGACACGCTGGAAGCCAATTCTACAAAATAACAAATCAACTGGCAATCTATTATGAAAAAGCCGCCAACAAAATAAAGACCTTGATGGAGAGATATACTTCTTCCATAACAAACTCAGCCAAAAAGGAGAGCTTTACAAATTTAAAAGATGTAAGTACATGCTTTTACAAGGAACCTCGCCATCCATAGAAAGCATCCAAACCAATCGATCATAATCATTTCCCACCACTTGAACATACTCAATTTGAGCCACCACATTTAGCAAACGTAAGCTTAAAGTCTAAGGGGACACACCAATTTCTCTTATCTATTAGAAAGGAAGAGACAAATATAGTAGGATCCCATGGAAAATTGGTTAAATCAACCAAAGAAACAATTAATGATCCAAGCCAATTATCCTGCCAAAATCTAACCTTAGTATCCTTTCCTAAAATCCAACAGCATTGAGTGTAAAGCAAAGCTTGCAATGAGCGAATAGTCCGCCAAATGGAAGACTATAAATAAAATCGAGAATTCAATTTTCCTTTAAAACAAGAATGCAAGAACTCAAAAGCGAAAGAGTTAGCTGTCATAACCCGCCAAATTAATTTACTAAGCAAGGTCCTATTAAACATAACTAAGTCCTTAACTCCAAGCCCTCTAAGACTCTTAGGCTTATAACAAGTTTTCCAAGTCATAACAACTTGCTTCTTAGAAAAAATAGAATCAATTTAAATGAAATTTTAAATTGCCTTTGTTAAACACTTAAGTAGAGTTTTTGGCCATTAATAAATTTGGAAAGAGTGAACAAATTTCAAAGTGATAATCGACTTTACCAAGCACAAATGAACCCACATAGGAAGGGGCACGTCCTTTTTAAGTGTCAAAATGATTCAAAATTCTATCTGCTATAGGTCGAAGATAACAAATAGTAGGAGCGCCTTTAAAAAGAGGAACCCCTAAATAATCGAAAGGCAACTGATCAATTTTCATGCCTGTTGAATGGCTAAAACAAAAGTGTCTTGAAGTTAACACTGATAAACTGGGCTGACCCGAAAGGCAACCGTAAAACTCAAAGGCCTTCTTAATTTGATCGAAATTCTGAGCAAAACATCAATAAAAAAGTAATACATCATTATTATGAAAGGCCAACTAAGAATGTCAAAATCTTTTTTGATATCAATCTCCAAAGCCACATTACCCCCAAAAACCTTTTTCTCTAAAAGATTAACACCTTACGAGGCCAAGAAAATACAATCACTAATGTTACGCCCTTTGATAAAGACAAATTGTTATGGGAAAACCACTCGAGATGCAATGGTACTCAATCTCTCAGCCAAAATCTTAGTAATCACTTTGAATAAGAAATTACCAAGCATGATAGGAGGAAACTTATCCATAGTACAAGCATTTGGGGTTTTCAGCAGAGAGATCAAAAAATTGGAATTTAAACTAGGCTGTAAAAAACCAAAAGTAAAGAAAAACTGAAGTGTGGCCACTACCTCAGAATGAATGTAATCCCAACAAGAATGGAAAAATTTCCCCATAAAACCATCGGGTTCTAGGGTGCTATCATGGTCCATACTAAAAACAACCTTCTTAGTAGCATCAGAATCAGGAAGCGAAACTAGAAAATCATTTTTCGAATAAGTTACCAGTGAAGGAATAACATGAGGAACCACAGAGAAATCTAAACAGTCTTGAGAATCCGAATTAAAAAGCCTCTAATAAAAATCCATAACATGATCCTAAATATAATCTTTATCTATAACTAAATCATCATCAATCATCAAAGAGGACAGAAAAGGCTTTGATTTTCTATTTTTAGCATTGCATGAAAGAAGGAAGTGTTCGATCACCACCTTGCAACCATTTCACTCGACATTTATCCTAAAGTAATTGAACCTATTTCTGAAAAGAGAATCCAAATGAGTCTGAGCCTGCACCTCAATTGCCAAGTTTTTCTCAGTAAAACCCGAAGTAACAATATCATTTTAGGCATCTTGAACCTTAGATAAAGCTTCAATTATTTTTAAGTGGATATCGCTAAAAAAGAATTATTCCAATGCTTTAATGCAAACTTAACTACCTTAAGCTTCCCTATCAACTGAAGCATAGGGGTACTTTGAATAACTGTACTCCAAGCTCTTTGAATAATATCATGAAAACTATCATCCAACAGCCACATATATAGAAAATGGAAAGGTTGTGGACTCAAAAAAGAAGCCTTATTAAGGCGGAACAAAAGTGAGTTATGATCTGAATGCTACCTTAGCAAGGCCAAACAATGAAGAGAATCCCAAAAATCCAAATAACTTTATGAACAAAACACCCGATCCAATCTAGTTTCAACATAGCTCCTAGCCCCTCATCTAGCATGCATAACTCAGTAGTCTCCATAGCCAAATGAAATTCTGAACAAGAAATGCTAGAATGAGGGAGTACCGTTTTTTTTATGAGAACCTAAGACTGTATTGAAATCTCCTAAAATAAACCAAAGGGTTTGAATTGAAGAAGTCAAAAAGTAACTAAAGAATGCCAAAGAGCCCACCTGCCCTTATGAGCCACATGTCCATACACAAAAGTGAAATGGTGATAACTATTAAGAAAGAGCAACTTTATAGTTACTTGCTGAGCATCTAAGGAAATCACGTCCATATCCGTGAGAGAATTGGAAACTAGAAGCCACAGAGTTGGAATAGTAGATTTCACATTGAAGATAAGCCAATGAAAATTTAAAAAGTCCATAAATAAGGGGATAATGAGTCTCAATCTACCATAAGCTTCGCTAAACAAACCAAAAAATGTTTAAAAGAATTAATGTAGTGTCGAAGAACCCACTGCATAGCAACATTTCCAATCCCTTGACAATTCCAAAATAAAATGTCAAGCACCAGAAACGTTAGATGAAGCCTGAGTACTAGGCCTTGTTCCCCCTGCAGCTTTAATAGCTAGTATAAGACATTCCTTTTCCTCCTTGGATTTTCTTCCTCGCTTTTTCTTAGTTGATACCTCCTCCCAAGTGGCTCCTTCAAATGGCATAAGTTGAAGAGCATCTTCCCCAACTAAGTTCTCTATAGTATTTTCGGTAAAAGAACAATTATCCATTTGTAAAGCTAAAGGTTGATGATTATCCAAAACAAATCAGCATATTCTCCTTAACTTCCAGGATCACCCTCGTACAATTTTTAAGCTGCAAGTTAACCGACCATTTCCTGCTTATCCATCTGCATGCAATCATCAGTAGATGAAGTTGCCATGTTCAATCCTTTAGAGACATCCACATCAAAAATACCATTTTCGGGATCCACACAATCAGTCCATGTAACTTTGGATTTTCCTTTCTCTCTTTTCTCCAACACTAGCTCAGAAGAAGCTCTTTTCCTAAGGAGACCTCCTTAGGATTTTTAAAAACTTGTTGTGACTGCACCTTATTTGGGTTCTCTTGATATGTTAGTCTAGGAACATAAACCAGTTTCACAGGTTCATCCTTAGTTTCAGAATGGTCTGCAGTTTGTACATCTGATTTCCTTTAAAGAGACAATAGCTAGCCAAGAGATTACCAACATTATTACAAGCCGTACAAAAAGTAGGGAGATTCTCATAAACCACAGAAATTTCGTGACAATAGCCATTAACCTCCAAAGTAAGCATATCCGGTAAGAAGGATGACATATCAACATCCACTAAAATGATAGAAAAATGCCCAAAATCAACATACAATATTGAATGAACAAATTTTAAAGGAACTCCCACCCTACGTGTTAAATCTGAAAGAATTTGAGGATGCCAAAAAACCCAATTAAGGTTAAGTAACCCAATCCAGACCTGGGTGTTTGTTGATTTCTGTTGTGAATGATTAAATTCCAAATGCCACTTTTGAAGTCAAAGGACTCCTAGCTTCAAAGAAATAGCACCCTTTGCCCGGTAAAATTTTTATCTTTAGAAGTCAATAATAAAACATGAAAGTAATCGCGACCAATAAAAATAAGTTGAAAATTTGAAATACCCCAAACTATAGAAAACTTTTGTTTTAATTCAGTGGTTTTCCAAGGAGAGTCTCCTTTTGAAAGAATCACATGGGCAATTAAAGGAAACTTACACAAGTTTAACCTGTCTTGATAGGCTCTTTGATTCACAGTAACTGAAATATGATTCCCTTTCTTAATGATCACTGAAGCAGCTAGAAGAACAGAAGGAGTTGTCGTAGTAGCATATGATTTAGAAGGAACCCTATTTACTTCAGGAAGATTCCCTGAATAAGGTTTATCTTTAGAGACCAAAGGAGCCTTCAAACCATATACCACAGTTTTCTCATGATCAAGAGTAACCAGCCCACAGACTTGTTTTTCAATGCCCATAGGCACTGCCACTGAAGCACCTCCTACCACCTCTGCGAAAGGTGGTTGTTCATTTGGACCATTTGTTGAGTTCAACTGCCTTCGAGTGTTTATCCCACTTATAATGAACCCCGTAGGCTTAGTTATTATCATTGTAGCATCCGATGCTCCTGCATCTAAAAAATTATTTGATTCCCACGCCGAATCAAACATTCTTAGCCCACAGAAAACAAAACAAAGACCCATAAGATCAAGAAACCAGCAAGCATGTGACAAGAACTCAACCACTACAACTGATCCAACACTTAGGGGCCACAACCACACCTAGCCATGATTCACTAGCCCTACAACTTCTATTGCAAGACCTGCACACCACAGCTCGTGAACAACCAAGAGCCACAACCAGTTGAGAATTAAGAATTAACCCGCCTATGAACAACTTAGCCCATGACCTACATGTAACCACGACCAACTCTTTGTGCACTATCAGTGCTCTATAATGATGTACCACGACTGAAACAACCAGCAACCACGGTAGCACACCTCAACGATTGATGAGTGCTGGCCACTTGATGATCTGCAGCTCTTTCGCTTCCTCAAGAAACCTGTAACAAGGGATGACGGCAAATACATACACTTTTGAGCACCGTAGGTCACAGTAAACGAACTAGTGGCAATGGAAATGAGGAGTTTACACTTTCTAGAACGGAAGCAATAGAAACTCATGACCATGATCACTCCAGCTTCTGTTTAGCAGTAATGACGAAGGAGCCTCCAAACCAAACAATGGAAGCTAAGAAACACGGCCACGCACTAAAGCCCTAGGGAGCACGACAGAAAGCCAAATGGCAACAACGAAACCTTTTATGAGGCCCAGTTACTATGGACAACAAGATGGCAGATCAATTAGCAAAGCTTACAAAGTTAACCACAAAGCCAAGTAGCCTGTGAACTATGAAAGCACCACACTCAGAAACCCGCGATGAAGAATAGTAACCTGCAACGTCAACAGACTAGCTACCTATAATGAAGAACGATGACCATTGCGGCTATATTACCAGCTGCCACAATAAGGATGTGTCTTCAGACTTAGATATTGCATGGGAATTAAATTGATCGGGCCCAATATTCTTATAGGAGAATAGATCGTAATGTACAGATGATGGATCTGCAAACTCTCAAGCGCCTAGCTCAAAGATACCACTGGATCGCCATGGTGACGATGGTAGTTCACGAAATCGTTAGAGCAGGTTGTTACAGTAACAAGCTGATCAATAAATAATAATAATAATAATAATAATAACAACAACAACAACAACAACAACAACGGAAGTAAAATGTACATGGCTGTGTTAAACTTAGAATTTTACTCTCATGGCCACTAAGATGCATTTGTAAAAGAATGGGGCGTTGTTGCTTTTGCACTACCAAAAGAACTTTATAAGAACGCCTCCTATGCTCCTATTTAACATTATATTTGAATTAATGAAACATGAAAGAAAAAAGAAAGAAAAAGAAAATAAAATATTATCTTTTTGAATTGTTTAAAATGGAAATGAAAGGAAAGGAAAGTCAAATGAAGGAAAAAAGAAATGATATTTCCTCATTTTATTTTTATCCAAAATTAAGAGGAAAAATAGAGAAAGAAAAAAGGTTTAATAAATTTTTTTAATATTTTAAAATTACCTTTATTAATATTATATGAGAAAAATTATGGATTTTTACATAAGTGTATTTTTGTAAATAATATAAACTATATTAATTGATTTTTTTTTAATTTTTGTTTTATTTCTATTTAATAATTATCAAAACAATAATTATTTTAAATACTATTATATCTTTTTATTTTCTTTCATTTCTTATCCCTTTTTTTTTCCTACTTCAATCATATATGAGTGACTTTTGTCTTTAGAAATCAATATGCTACGATTGCTGAGAAGTTTTACCAACTAAAGTGACATTGATATGGCATGTAGGTTTGTTTATCTTTCATTAGAGTATATTAAATTGTCAATTAATAACACATCAGTACATGAACTGCCACACCAATTGGTAAATAATTTTGGGAAAAACTTTTTGATATGCTTAGCATTACTCTTGGAAAATCTTACATTAAAATCATATAAAATTTGTATAAAGTCCAAATGGTTTTGTAAATGGAACTTCCCTTCTATTTTGAGTCATTAGAGCATCTCCAAAGGGCTCTTTATACATATTAAATTCTTTATTTTAAAGAGTCATCACATAAAATAAGAGTCCAACAGACTCTTTACTCTTTAAAAATAAAATAAAGAGTCAGTTTGGCTCTCCACATTTGGAGAGCCAAATCTCACTCTCTATTCACATTGTAATTAATACATTACAAGTTTCAATGCACTATACTAATTGATTTTTTTAAAAAAATTTATAACTATAATTTTTATTGACATCTCATTAGTTCTTAAAAAAATAATTTTTCTTCTCATTAATAATTATGCTTGAAAACCAAAATAAAGAAGAAAAATATAAAGAGTCTATTGGACTTAAATAAAATTTTTCACTCTTTATATATCAATATTGATGAAAATGCTCTTTATTATATAAAAGATACTCTTTAAAATAAAGAGTATTGTTGGAGATGCTCTTAGTACTAGGCCTTTTACTTTTAGGGTTGGGCTTAAATGTGCAAAGGGCAAGTTCACTTTGGGTTGAATACGAATAAAGGTCTAGAAAGTTCAACTTTTTGTATTTTTTGATGAAGGGTCTTTTAATGTCATAGCAAGTGGTGGGGGCCTTTAATTTTTTTTAATTATATTTTGTATAAATTAAAATTTTAGCTAATTTTTCAATATTTTTACATTGCTACCCCTCCCACCCTCTTTCCAAATTAAATGCATATCTCTCCTATCCTCTTCCCAAATTAAATACATGTATAACCAGTATAAAATAATTTTAGATTTCTTTTATCTAATTTTTATTGGGTTGTTGATTTTTTAATAATTTTGAGTTTAATATGATTTTTATTTAGAAAAAAGTAAATTATAAAATATCGCGTTCGCTGGAAAATTTCGCAATCATAATTGCAATGGGTGAACAGTGTAAGATGAAAATCATAGAGTTTTCCTACAAATTAAATTTGAAAATCTTTCCGAACTCAAATTGAGGCATATGATATATAGTTGGAAAGTTAAGAGGATAAGTTTTAATTTAAATATTTTTTCAGAATTTTATGGTTTGACTTTTCCCTTTCGGTGGCCCACCAATAGCCCTATGGTAGCCACTGATGGTGGTCCTCGCCCCTTGCACTTGTGCGCACTGTTGGAAAAAATTAAATTTGAAGACTTTTTCAAACTCAGATTAAGACATATGATATACTGTTGGAAAGCTAAAAGGATAAATTTTAATTTAAATATTTTTTTATAATTTTCTTGATTGATTTTCCCCCGTCAGTAGCCCACCGACTGCCCATGGTGGTCACTAAAAGTGCTGCCTGCCAACTTGTACTTGTGCGCGTTGTTAAAAAAATTAAATTTGAAAACTTTTTCGAACTCGGATTAAGTGATATGATATATGGTTAGAAAATGAAGAGAATAAGATTTAATTTGAATATTTTTTTAGAATTTTTTGGGTTAATTTTCCCTCACTGGTGGCCCACCGACTTCCCTATGGTGGCCACCAATGGTGCTAGTCGCTCATTACACATTTGCACGTTGTTGAAAAAATTAAATTTGAAGACTTTTCAAACTCGGATTTAGTCATATAATGTATAATTAAAAAGCTAAGAAGATAAATGTTAATTTAAATATTTTTTTCATAATTTTATGGATTGATTTTTCCCATTTGATGGCCCACCAACATCCCTATGGTGGCCACCGACTGTGCTGCCCTCTCCTTATACTTGTGCGCATTGTGAAAAAAACTAAATTTGAAGACATTTTCGATCTCAGATTTACGTATATAATATATCATTATAAAGTTAAGAGGATAAGATTTAATTTAAATATTCTTTTATAATTTTCTGGATTGATATAAGACTTAGAAAAAATTTACAAATCGGACTGATGTGCGCAATAGACCAGTTTGGGTACTATTGGAAGAATCTAAATTTGAAGACCTTACTTGAATTGGATTTATATATATGATATATGGTTGGAAAGTTAAAAGGATAATCTTTAATTTAAATTTTTTTATTTATAATTTTATGAATTGATTTAGACTTCCAAAAGAAATATGTGAATTAGAATGATGTACAAAGTCCACTATAAGGCCATCGGTAGCCACCATAGGGCCACCATAGGACCATTGGTGGGCCATCGATGGGGTGGTGGCGGCCACCAACTATTGCTAGGTACCTTCGATGTCCCACCGACAGCCCTATGGTGGTCATCGACAATGCTATCCACCCTTTCCATTAGTGTACGTTGTTGAAAAAAAAAATTAAAAACCTTCCCGAGCTTAGATTGAAGCATGTGATATATCGTTGGAAAACTAAGAGGATAATATTTAATTTACATATTTTTTCACATTTTTTCTAGATGGATTTATTGATCGAAAAAAAATACATTATGTTGCCTAAAATTAAATTACATTTCGACGACGAAGAAGAAGAAGAAGAGGAGAGAGGAGGAGGAGGAGGAGGAAGAGGAGGAAGAGGAAGAGGAAGAAGAAGAAGAGGAAGAGGAAGAAGAAGAAGAAGACAACGATGGAAAAAAAGAAAGGTGGATCAACCAAGAAAAAGATAAAGGAGATAATGGGTCCTTTGTATTGGTATTTATGTGGTATGAGTGGTTTGACCATGTTAAAGAACTTAATTATTAATTCAATTCATTTAAAGGATATAAAAATAAATTCGGATTAAAATTTTAATTCTGTAAAAATATAATTTCTTTTCATTAATGCATATTGAACCTAGCTATAACATCAAAAAACCCTTTGGTGAATCTTTTATGAACATCGAACCTTTATTTTTTTCATAAAAATGAACATGAAACTAAGTATTATAACAATTTGGAGAGTCTGATTTTACATTAACATATCAAATATATTCTTATAAATATACAACAGTTTTATTTTTATCTTCTTTTTTATATTGGAGTCCTGTATAAACTTATTTCATGTAGCCAAAGAAAATAAATATTAATTAATTAAGCATTAAAATTGTCACATAATTAACAAATATCTCTAATATGATATCAATGAGATTTTTTCTGGTCCCCACTATATGATCAACTTATACAACTTTTTGTTATTATTATGGTTATATTAAATAAAAAAATTATTATTATTATGGTTATATTAAAAAAAGAAAAAGATATGGCTTCCTACCTATCCTCACTTTAAATTTCCTCAATGAAAAGGAAAATTAATTAATTTTCCCAACACATTAAGATGAAAGGTTAATTTTGTGTTAATTTTCTATGGAAGAAGATGGGTTGATTTTGATCAGTCCCTTCTTTTTCCAATTCGAGTTGTCATATTATTTCTCTGTAAGAGTTGAAATATCAATTCCTATATGTTAACGGTTTTTAATGTGTATGTGCATGAATGTAACTTATCAATTATCAAGCTTTACTTTTTCGACCAACAAAAAAAGAAAAATTCCGAGCTTTACTTTGCAAAGCCACTTTTTGTAAGCTCTAACTTTTTTTTTTTGACATAAAATTACAGAGGGTTAATAATGTTAAATCTATATCACATATCTTCTTTATTGTTTCATGACCAATTACAATTTTATATATTGAAGAAAAATAAATTAAATAATAAATATGTATCAAATTCTAACTATATGTATGAGATAATAGATATATAATCTGGGTTCCTTTAATTTAAGGGATAGTTAATAAACTTTTTTATTCTTTTGTAATCTTTAAAAAGTACAAAATCCAACAATAGTTTGCTTGTTCATCTAATTATATATTAATTCGCTAAACTGTATATATCAACTTTAATTTCTTTTGCGATTCCTAGGAACTAATTAAATATTTCATGCTTTCGATGCGCTCCTGTAATCTTTATTATACTAGTCATGGAAAAAGATATTATGGTTGGTCAAAGTAGCAAATTAATTAGTAATTACTCTACATTCAATATATATTAATTTTTGAAATCTAATAAATTAATTATTAACTTTTTTATTTGCAATTCTTTAAATATTGATCTATATGGGTGTGATCATCATGTCTACAATTTAACAGTTGGAACCAGTGGTGATTAGTAAGGCATATATTAATTAAGGATTTTCAAACCGATTTGATATATAATCTGGTGTAATTAATGTAATTAATTATATCAAATCTAAAATAAGTCAATAACTGACAAAAAGATAAAAAAAGAAGTCAATAAATTATCAATTTCTTCCTCAACTGGTGACAAATGCTAGAGGATGTTATTGAAGTAAAATAAATATTTGTAAATAATAAACAATATGAATTAGAAAACTAATGCGAGGGTATATTATTTTTGTAAAATAAATATTTGTAAACAATAAACGATATGAACTAGAAAAACAGACAGAGATAATAGAGATAAACTGAAGTCATATCTAATTATTATTATTATTATAAGTAACCTAATGTTTTCTTATATAAATAAATATTAGACCTTACTAAGTATATGTAAGAATAGCAAACCTACTTCATGCCAATATTAAGTTTATTAGAGCACTCTTTATACATCTCAAACTCTTTATTTTAAAAAGTTATCATATAAAATAAAAATTTAAAAGACTTTTTATTTTTTAAAAATAAAATAAAGAGTCAATTTGATTCTCCACATTTAAAAAGTCAAATCTCATTCTTTACACATAATTTAATTAATATATTATAAGTTTCAATACATTGTATTAATTGATTTTTAAAATTTTTTATTGACATCTTATTGGCTCTTGGAAAAATATTTTTCCTTGTCATTAATGATTATACTACTTGAAAGGTAAATTAACGAAAAAAAAAATAAGGATTTCATTGAATTTAAATAAAAATTTTCACTCTTTATACGTAAATATTGATGAAAATACTCTTTATTATACAAAAGATATTTTTAAAATAAAGAGCACCACTCGAGATGCTTTTAGTACAAATAAAAAACTTATAGGGTTCAGGTCCAAGAAAAACCGTGTATAATAATTTTTGTAATGTCCACATTAAGCCCATTTTAATTATTTTTTAAAAAAATTAAAAAAATATATAGCATTAAAATAAATAAATAGTATTAAAATGATAAGAAACATAATAGAAAAACCTCTTTTAGGTACATAACAATTTTTGTAATGTCCATATTAAACCCATTTTAATTATTTTAAAAAAATTTAAAAAGATAAATAGCATTTAAAAAAAGAAATAAATTAATAGTATTAAAATGATAAGAAACATGATACATCGTAGAAGTTGGGAAAATTATACTAACATCACCCTATTTTGACACTTTTTTTCAAAAATGCCTTTGTATTTTTTTAATTTTTTGCTATATTAACTTTCATTTTTAAGTGAAGTCATATCTTTGGTTAATCAAATCAGTTAAACTTTAGATGTAAAATTAACCAAATAGTATTGTCTCTTACACTCATACTTTTAAAACTTGGGGTTAGATCATTAGAGTCACGTGCCCTCCTTTTTAATTTAAAAATTATTGTAATTCTGACTGAAAAAATAATTGAGTGAAAATTTTGTTAATGACCATTGTACCCTCCATGGAACAAGCTTGTTCCATGCTTAACATAAAAGTAAATATTTAATTTAATTTTTTTTAAAAAAAATGCATTTGACACTTCAGTTATTTAACATACAATTTCACTTTTTGTTTTATTTTCGTATGTAATTTTTAATTTATATAATAGTTGTTTACCATTGTTTAATGTATAACCAAAAAATAAATATTTTTAACAAAAAAAAACTAAATATTTTAATTTGTAAAAGCAAAAGACTTTCTTAACTCATTTGATCAATTTTACATTTTTTTTCACCATTTTTTATTTTCGTTTTTAAAATAGCATTTAATTCTTTGTTTTAAAATTTAGTTTTTAAGGATATAATGATCTTTAAGTACATTAGAGTTATGCCATTTAACATTGTTAGGCATTTGAGGCAGTCATAGTGCAACGAAATTGAAAATAAAAAAGGTCATAGTGTAATTTTCCGGACAAGTTTTAACTTTCCATGGATAAAACATACTTTAACTTTTTTTAATTTTTTACCCTATAATAAAATTCAACTAGTTTATATTAAAATTAGGACCATGTCCAATTTTAGCATTATCTAATTTTTTTCATAATCTTTTGTGGCACAATAAATATCAATAAACTAAATTGATTTAAGGTAGGCCGGTTGTTAACAACCAAAGAATTAATAAGAACTAACCATACAGCATTTACTTTTCTCAAATATAATTTAAATTTAAAAATTTTCTAAATTTATATCATATATATCACAATTTAGATCATTGATATTTAATTTACGAAGTATTAATAAATTTTTAAAAGACTACAATGTTTTTAGATTATGAGAGTATTCGGATCCAAATTATATATCGAATTCCAGCAAATCCCTTTTCCCACTAGCCATTTTATCATCTATTGAAAAGATAAAAATAAAAGAACAAAATGAAAATAAGATTTAAAATCTTTTTTTTGCTTTAACCTAAAAAACTAATCTTTATTTGTCTTGGACATATACTAACATCTGGAAAGATGTAACCCAGTCATACTGTTGCTTTAGCTAGGTTTTAAACTCTGTTTATTCTTTTTATTTTTTGTGCGGGTGGGGCAAAAGATGTGAACATGATTTTTTTCTTCTCCAATTATGTCATACATTTTCTAATATATATATATATATATATATATATATATATTATTTAATTTCTTCCTTTTCTTCAGGTGAAAATAACCCATTTGGTGGTAGAGCTCAATTCACGTGAAAGTGAAACAAAATCTAACTGATCGATCAGTTTACCACCACAGTACAAAAAGAGGTACTAGCCCATCATAATAAAAAAAGAAAATTAAACAAAAAAAAAATGTGAAATTAAAACGTTTTTCAAATCAGTCTAGAAGTAGCAGTATCTCTCCCCTAATATCATCCATAATGACATTCATGCACAAGCCAAAAACCATGATAAATACTCATTTCTAACCTACTTGACCATCTTTATACAATCTGAAAACTACCTTTTTATCTGCGTGTTTTTTTTTTTTTATGTGTCTATTTTTAGATATATATATATATATATATATATATAATATTGGTGAAAAGAAAAGCCAGAGAGGTTGATGGAGTTGAAACTTACCCACCGTTTGTTTAATCTTGGCTTTCAAACAAGCTATGATTCCAATCTGTTGGGGCTTCTATCTGATATATGACCTGAAAGCCATATCTCAACCATTTGCTGGCAAACCATTTTATTTTTATTATTATTATTATTATTATTATTATTATTATTATTATTATTATTATTATTGTATAGTTTTCAGTGTTTTCTTCAAGGTTTCATGATTCGGCTTGTGAAATGTGTTGCCAATTTTATACACTTGTTTTGTTATACGGATGACTATACAACCCAGCCCGTATTAAGAAAATGAAAAAGAAAACAAAGAAAGAAAGGGAGCCAGTGAGAAAGTAACAAATCGGCTCTTCTTGGATTCTGACTTTCCAACTATTAATTTAGGCGTTTTGGGAAGTTGAAATTTGTAAAACACTTAAAATTACAAACACCCATACTAATAAGAACCCAAAAAAAAGTTTTGCACTAAAATTTTTTATTTTGGTACTGAATTAATACTTTTTATAATATAGCTAGTTAGAACAATTCATTACCTATATTTATTGAGTATTTAAGTTGAATACAAAAACTCATAAAATTGCACACCACACACCTAATTAAACGTGTTCTATATATATATAGTAATTAAAGAAATTAAACATATTTTTATTCATTTTCAGAGTTTGAACCCTGCAGTGTAATACAATATTAATTAAATTTAAAATTTTTCTATGTTAAAACTTGTAAGGATTTGAAATCAACGACTTTACCAACACTGAGAGATATACAGTTAAGATGGGATTACATTACTAGACATTACGTTTCATTTTGCTTTTTAATCTGTAAGCTCCGAATTGAACCTTTATAATATATTTTGTCTAATTGAAGCCCAAAATTGCTACAAGTTATTTATCCAAAATAAAGGAAAAATAATCTCAAAAACTAAAGTTGGGCTTCTGCCACCAGCTGAGTTGACCCAAAATAATTGAAAATATATATAAATTAATAGTAATTACATTCAAATTAATTAGAGTTAGTGGGGGACAAAAATTAGATGTCCAAACAGAATTTCCAACCAACTAAAATGCTTAATAAGGCTCATGGTTAATTGAAAAAAAGAAAATAATGAAATTAAGGAATATAATAATTTTACTACCAAAAACTATATTCATTGGTCCATATATGAAAGAAAAACAACTTTATGTAACATGTAAGAAATCGTAGGTAAAGCTATCCTTACAGTTTGTTTGTGTTAAGAAGCCTTGTTCCCAAAGAATACCGTCATCCACCTAACACATGCTAAAACGACGTTGCATCAATGGGCCTTGTCACCCTTTATAAGCTTGCGCTGGCCAGTCATTCATGAATGTAACAAGCAAGAAAGCAAAACCCACAACAAGTACTACTCCAACTGAGAAACACAGAGAGAAAAAGAGAGAAAGGGAGAGAAAATTAGTGAGAAAATGGACTCGTGGGTTCGATTTCTGTTTCTTGTTGCTTGCTTTTTGCCTGCTTTGGTGGAATGCAGAGTTCGGAACTACAAGTTTAATGTAAGTACATTATTATTCTTCATTATTAATCACAAAAAAAGTTGTGTCAAATCATCAGCTTATTTCAATAACACTTGCATACATACATATTTCCAACTCCTTTTTGGTTTGTGCTCTTTGATCATGGTTTTAGATTGATCATCTCCAATAATGATGTATAACAAAAAGTTTCATTTTTATTAGTTCAATGTTTTAGAGACTTTTCAAAGTAATTGCATTATTTTTTTTTTATTATATGTGTCTGGAAATATATATTACAAAAAAGTCATTATGAGTGTGTAATCATTACATACCGAACATAATTAATGTCTTTTGACAATTTGTTATAAACTTGAAAATAACTAATTTCATTATTGCACACATTGTACTTCAATTTTCTTCGAGTGGTTGCACGAGAAAGTTTCATATGAAGTCGTGCATTAACCATCTTTACTCCTCATGATATATATACATATATACATATTGCATGTAATTACTATATAGTTGGATACCACGTTAAGTAAATTAACAATCTTAGCAAGCAGGATAATTTATCAAAACAAATTGTCATGAAAAGCGCAATTATATTAATTTGTCATTGTATGGGAAACTTAGGACAA
Source organism: Rhamnella rubrinervis (assembly GCA_007844105.2). NCBI lineage: Eukaryota > Viridiplantae > Streptophyta > Magnoliopsida > Rosales > Rhamnaceae > Rhamnella > Rhamnella rubrinervis. The sequence goes on along the minus strand of CM017580.2, from coordinate 14,898,609 downwards.
ACCCAAAAATCCATAGCCCAGTCTTTCTCCAATAATATTAGTTCGACTAAAAAATGTATGTGTGTTTTCTTTAATTATCTCCCTTTGAAAAAAAGCTACGTGTAAATTGAGCCCACAAAGTACATGGCCGGTACACCAAATCAAAGTGAGAAATAGTAAAACTTTGTTGTGGGTGACGTATGTATTGCAGGTGGTATTTAAGAATAGTACCAAACTGTGTTCTACCAAGCCAATCGTCACCGTTAACGGCAAGTTCCCAGGTCCCACTCTTTACGCCAGAGAAGACGACACCGTTCTTGTCAAGGTCGTCAACCACGTCAAATACAACGTCTCCGTCCACTGGTACGTACTCACACACACACACACACACACACATATATGTACAAAGATCTAAATTAATATAATTAAGACTGAGGAACTTTGCGTTGGGGACAGGCATGGAGTCAGGCAGCTCAGAACAGGGTGGGCTGACGGACCAGCATACATCACGCAGTGCCCAATCCAGCCAGGCCAGAACTACATCTACAACTTCACTCTCACCGGCCAACGTGGCACGCTTTTATGGCACGCTCACATTCTCTGGCTCAGATCCACCGTTCATGGTGCTCTCGTCATCCTCCCAAAACGCGGCGTTCCATATCCCTTTCCTGCTCCTCAAAAGGAAGTAGTCGTCGTCTTAGGTCAGCCTCACCATCTCACTACCAATACATATATATGTATATATATGATCAAAAACATTATACATAAACCTAAATACACATACATATATATATATATATAACCTGCAGCGGAGTGGTGGAAATCTGATACTGAGGCAGTGATCAATCAAGCTTTGCAATCTGGTATAGCACCGAATGTATCCGATGCTCACACCATTAATGGCCATCCTGGACCAGTCCCAGCCTGTCCTTCACAGAGTACGTAAAAGAGAAATCAAAACGCACATCTTAGTCTTGTTTATATATATATATATATATATATATATATATATGTAGCAATATATAATGCATGCATGATACGTAATTATAGTTATTTATATAATTTGTACGTATTGAGCAGAGGGCTATACATTGCCTGTTGAAAGCGGAAAGACATATTTGCTGCGAATAGTCAACGCTGCGCTCAATGAAGAGCTTTTCTTCAAGATTGCCGGCCACAAGCTCACCGTCGTCGAAGTTGACGCCACCTACGTAAAGCCATTCAAGACCGAAACTATTCTTGTAGCTCCTGGCCAAACCACCAATGTCCTCCTGACCACAGATCAAAACTCCGGTAAATACTTGGTCGCCGCCTCGACGTTCATGGACTCTCCCATTGCTGTCGATAATTTAACCGCCACCGCCACTCTTCATTACTCCGGCACGCTCTCCAGCACTCCGACGAACGTCACCAAAATGCCTCTCATTAACGCCACCCAAGTCGCTAACGGTTTCATCAACTCCCTCAAGAGCTTGAACTCCAAGAAGTTTCCGGCGACGGTCCCTTTGAAGATCGACCACCACTTGCTATTCACAGTCGGGTTGGGGGTCAACCCGTGCCCAACATGCAAAGCCGGCAACGGAAGCAGAGTCGTGGCCAGCATCAACAACGTCACCTTCGTCATGCCCACCACTGCGCTTCTTCAAGCTCATTTCTTCAACATCAGTGGGGTTTACACTACTGATTTTCCGGCGAACCCACCGATCACTTTCAACTTCTCCGGAGCAGGACCGACGAACATGCAGACCACAAATGGTACAAAGGTCTATAGGCTGGCTTACAACTCCACGGTTCAACTTGTTATGCAAGATACTGGGATGATAGCCCCAGAGAACCATCCTGTTCATCTTCATGGATTCAACTTCTTCCAAGTTGGTAGAGGATTAGGCAATTACAATGCCACCACGGATCCCAAGAACTTCAATCTTGTTGATCCTGTTGAGAGGAACACCATTGGAGTACCTACTGGCGGTTGGGTTGCTATAAGGTTTCGCGCAGATAACCCAGGTACATATACATATACATATATATATATATATATATATATATATATCATACTTTTGACAAAGTTCAGTTTAAGGTTGTAATTTGTGTATGGCAAATTTTGTAGGAGTTTGGTTCCTGCATTGTCATTTGGAAGTACACACAACATGGGGACTAAAGATGGCGTTCTTGGTGGACAATGGGAAAGGACCAAATCAATCGCTTTTGCCACCTCCCAAGGATCTTCCCAAATGTTAATTATTCATCAGCCACCAAAAATGTTTGCAGAATTTGATAGAAACCATCATAGAGATCCAGCTCCGCAAGGAAAAGCAGTGGAGAATTAAGCAGAGCAAAACCTAATCCAGATTTAATGAGAAAAGGTTGAATAAAAAAAAAGAATAATAATTCCCAAATTCCAATTTATATTGCTTCTTGCGTAAATGGAAGAACAAATACTTGCTCAAGAAGGTTTTTAAATAAATAAAGATAAAATTGCAAGAAGTGTTTTCGTTGTTGAAGGCTTGAAGCATAAGAAAAGAACAATTTTTTTTTTTTTTTTTTTTTTGGATGTGTAAGTTTTGTCCTATATATATTTTCAATGAAAGTTCCAAACATTACTTGCTTGCACATACCCAAAGTTCTCGTTAGCTTTTCTTATTACCCTTAGTGTTCCTTCTCCCTCTCCTGTCTCTCTTTCACTGTTATTCAATCTGGCTGAGTATTTGGATCAGGCCCAATGACCGTAAACTCCATTTTAAGATTGAACCGAAGTTTGATGTTGGGAAAGTTCTATTTGCAACACCATTTGTACTTTACACACGCTCCAATATAAAATGTTTTTTAATAGGACTAAAGACCATTCATTTAGGCATTGGAGTTTGCCAATGTAATGGATCATTATCTCTGCCACCATTATTAAACTAGCGCACAAACAACACTGAACCATACACACCATGCACGAACCCAGATCACATATCCCTTCTATCCCCTTCTTTGCTCCCCATCAAAATTTTATACCTTAATTCATTTTTCTTCCATTCAATTGAATTTACATGAGATCTCATATTCTAACTGGAGATAACATAGAAGAAAACAGATAAGACAACAGATAATTAAGGTTCAGCAGGCACTTACATGAGTGACTAGAGAAGATAGAAAATACTCTCTACGTGAGAAGGTGTGCCACCAAACCAAGTATCTAAAACCAAAATTTATAGTACTATGTTGAACTAATAAATCTAAAACACTCTGAAATTGAATTAATCTTATTATGACATACACCTAGATAATAGTCACTACCTAATTAATGGAAATTAATTGAGACCAAATTTAATACATAGGTTTTTCAATTATTAATTTATTTTTCTAAATTTACGCCTAACATATGTTTTGAATTTCCTTTCTTCAACCACATCAGTTTGAGATAGTAATTGTTCAAGCTCCTTATCAAAGCTTTCATCATCATCTTGTAGCCCCAATTGTTGCTCCTGTTGCTCTTCTCTTGCTGGAAGTTGCTGATTCAACCCTGTTTGCTGATAAAACAATTGCTTTTGGACATTCCATTCCTCAATAATCCTCTCAGCTGCATCTCCAACCATTTTATCATCCTCCGCAATGTGTTTGATGTCTTGTACATCCACCTTTTCGTCGCCATCTTTAATAAAAAATGAATTCAAAAGATGAAAAATAAGGAAGATATCATATAGTTCAAAAGAGAGAATAACAGGACAACTATAAAATAGAAAATCTAAAATAATATCCGGAAAGATGAAAATCACATCCATATAATTTCTTGAAAGAAAAAACATAAAAGTGCAATTGAATTATTAAAAATGAAATTGACTCGCAAAATAAAAATGCATACTTAAAAGTACGTACAGAATGGATATTTTTGAGGTTTAAAGTAGCTCTATTCTGCACTACATAAGGTTTGTGATGTTCAAATAGTGCTGATTAGCAGAAATATGTGCTCCAACAATTTGAAAACTTAAGACTACCTTTTATCTTTCAAAAAAGCGAGAAATTATCACACCACAAAGCCTATATAAACAGAATGCAGATTAGTCACAGTATAAAAAGTTTTTGCATTGTAAAAAATTTTAATGAAATTACTCACAAGATGCAACTTTCAAAGGTTACATGAATATAAATCATTGCAGCAAACGCTTTTTTGATGGATCAACTTGAAGACTGAATGATATTATCAGTTATCAAAATTCTTATCAAAATTCTTAGCAAAATTAGCATGATTAATTCAAAATCGTATAGAAGTTTCATAAACTGTGTTTGATCATTCTGTAGCTGCTAAACCATGAGTGAAGAAAAGTACCATTGATAGCTAGCTTCTTAGTCTTTGCATATTCTGTTGACAGCTTCTTCAGCATATCAAAGCCAACTTCCATATCCTGTTAAACATGAAGAGGGAATATCAGATATAACTTACATCATTAATTTCAATTACAAATTTATAAGGAGTAGCGACTGACAACTGCAAAAAAAATAAAATCGATCATATCATAGGCAAACTGTTGAGCAAAGATGATGGTTCAAGTTTGAGTGAAGTGACATATAAGCAGGCTGGGGAAGCCAGCAGAAAAGAAAGAAAAGATGAGTTTTAGAGTGAGCAGAGATGCAGTGATGGCATTAAAATGTAATAAGAACATATTTGAAATCCAATATGCACAGTTTTTCCTTCTGAAATTTAAAATCTTTTGAATAATTCTCTTAACTATAGGATATTATAAGTAACAGACACATTTTTAAATAATCAATTAAAGTTATAAGTGAAAACAATTCATTGCTTGCCTTTCCCTACTGTGGTATATGAAAGACAAGAAAGTGTCGATATCCTGGTTTTCAATTGGAATTTTTCGATTCCAAAGAAAATCCAGCTAGAACATCCTCAATCCAATTTTATGATTCTAGAATACTGTCAACTAGAAGACCCTCAACCCAAATTAGTCTGTAAAATAATGATATCCATATAAATCACTTTTGATGGTCTCTAAAAGGAAGTTGGTTAATTATTCCTTGTCCACCTAAGGAGAGACATCAACTAGTAAAGCTGTATGTTAATTTTGCTTACCATGTCCATGTGGAGGAATTCCTCAATCCGAGTATTGCGAAATAACCTGTTAGTCAAAAGGAAAAACAGAGGAGTTAGAAGATGCAGGGATTAGGAGATATAATCACTAACATCTTAATGCAAAAGTTAAACAAAAGAAAGAATAAATGTTCGTTAAACATACTCCTTATGTGCATATTGAATGCGGGCATTCTGTAATTCTGTAAGTTGGTTTACCGTCTCTGCAATGGAGCCTTCAGTTATATCAACAAATCCAAATAGGAACATGTTTTTATCAAGCATTCTCTTCACCAAAGCAGATGCAACTTTTAAACCATGTTCTTTTGCAACAACAACAAGGTTTTTAAGTTTCTTCATCTCTTCTGTCAAAGTGAGAACATTAGTAAGTTGAGCAGTAAAAAGGAACCAAATAACAGAATAGTAAGAGGGGAGCCATGTTTATAAATAAACCACAATATAAGATAAAGCTACTTGAAATATAGTTCACTGTAAAAAAGGTGGAACTGCACACCAAGAGATAGATAAATCTTGAAAGGAGGTTTGAAAGGCTGAGTCTCGTAGAGGCAGTAAAGGCAATAAAGCCCACCCAGTCTGTATGATAATGAAGCCGTACTGATCATGTATCCTGTATATATATATATATATATATATATATTATATATATGAAGAATGAGAGTTATTCTTGTGCATTGAATTAATTAATTTAACAGTGAAAACTTCACTCTCAAAAAATTGTAATAATTAAGAACAAGGTAGAAAAACTCAATGACCTACTAATTATATCATCAAAACATCGAGGTTGGAAATTCCATATGGCAGTACTTAAAGTAAATAATTTCAAAAGGTTTATCAATTAGTTAGAAAAGAGATTGAACCAACCAATTGAATGGCCGTATAAGGATTGCATGAACAAGCCCAAGTTGGAAGAAGGGGAAACCTCATATATGTATGACATTTTTCTTGAAAGCCATACTCTTTTCATATCTGCCAATGTAGTTGACTCAGCCTGTGTGTCAGTCCCCCATACAAGAATCAGAAAATTAAATATGTATGAGACCCACAAAAGAAAAAAAAGAAGAAAGAAAAAGCATAATTTTGAACTAGTATGGTACCTGAGCGAACTCATCCATAAGCTCATCTATGTCCTGCTTGAACGGACAGACATCCATCATATCCGAACTCTTTCAAGTCTCTGTAAATCACCAATAAATCGCATTTTCAACAATTTTCCACAAAGCTGTTAAGCGAAAGCTTTGAGTAGAAATGAAAAATAAAGAAACACTTGGCTTTCTGGAATTCCTCTAACTGCTAAACCCTCAAAGGAAAAGGCACGCTATTTTTCCTTTTTTTTTTGTAATTTTTTAAAATCTGTGCCTGGAACTATCCAAAATTAAGAAATTACTCAAAATTAGGAATATTATAATTATTATCTTCTTCATCCCCAATTGAAAGCCTAATACCTGAAGCAAGAGCTCCACAAGAAGGGTCAAAGCATTTGCGAAGGAAACTGGAGGCAAGTGAGTCTTCAAGCCTCTTAGAAACAGTGAAGTAAAAAAGTTGCATTTTATTTTTATCTTGTTTCTACAGAAACGATTTTTCATTGCGGTCTAACTCACCTGGTTATATAACATGGACCTGCCTTTCACCCTATCGTTTTTCCGACCGGTTTAAAACCATATGCCTTTTCCTACCAGTTTAAAAAGTAAGAGGTCTTAGGCAAGCTTTCAATTTTTTAAATAATATTATTTTTTGTTACATAGCCAAGATAAAGTGAAAGGACATAGCAAACACATTTCTAAAAGCAAGATTTGATGCATACAGTTCAGCAAATATGGAGCAAAAAAGGCATCTAAAATTCCAAAAACTCCATAGTAAGAGACAAAAACAACTTCAAGAAAGCATGAAAGAGCAAAAGTTCGTAAGAAATAAGCAAATATGATGGCTGCGTCAACAAGTTCAGAAAAGCAAAGTAAAAGCAGAGCTCAGATATTATCATATGAGATAGACAGTAAAAGCAAAAGTTCTCTAATTCAGGAAAAAGGCATTCAAGTTCATCACAAATCAAACTTTTTCCAAAGTTGAAAGCAAGTTTACAATGATAAATGGAGCAGTACCTGGTTTGATTGGAGGAAGAAGCAATTTTTTTCTTTTTTGCTGGAACTGAAATTGAAAGAATGGCTGAGACTGAAACTTAGCAGGTTGCATCATTGGAAAATGCTTCATTGTTGGCAGATGAATTACTTCCACGTGCAGCCATGAAATTGTCTCCACTCAATTAGGCCAAGACACTATATAAGACAAGGATGGAAATGTGGAGTAGGGTGTGTAATTCATATCATGACCACAACAAAAACAGATACTAAGTGCTCATATTCAAGTGCTACAGAAATAAATCAGTAATATATAGAACATATTGCTGCATGATCATCTCACATGTTTGAAGTTTGGTGCATGACTTATGTGGTACAACAACAGCAGAAAATCTAGAAGTTTTTCTTCTCTTAAAGTAGCTATAGACAAATTACTCTTTCTAGGTACACATCTAATATGCTACACTGGGAAGTGACCAAACTTAGTATCAGTTTCGTCATATGAGCTTGGTTTATCTTCTATCTCATCATTCAAACTTCCAGCACTGCATTCTGTACCAACATGAGCAGATCTCTCTGGATTAGGATTACACAAAAGCAAAAAGCTCACTTACTCAAGGAAAAGGTATTTGAGTTGAATACAGGACAACTCCAATTTCAAAGCCAAAATAAATTTGTACCACAATAAAGCAGACTTTAAAATCTATAGAGAAAGAGAGTAAGAGTATCTATTTTGGTAGTTTTGGTATTACGCATTGGTTCAAGAAAGGTATTCCTCACAATGTCCAAATTTGCCTACAATAAACAGAGAAGGAAAAAGCCATAAAAAATGCAAGGACCCGAGTCCTGAGCTGCTCCACGTGCATAGAAATCAGTTGAAAAAAAGACAAAAGCAGAAATTTATATCAACTTCAACCAGAGAAAAATATCATGGAGTCGATGAAATTGAAAAGAACTCTCCACTTTCCTAATCAGGTGCAGGACTTAATAGAACAAGAATAAATGCTGCTCCAGCGTAAGCCATTCAAAGAAAAAAAGCATGACCAACCGAGATGGTCGTTGTTAAACCACAATCCGGTACCAATGTTCCCAAAAGCTTGAACTTGTGAGAGGTGGACTGGAATTGGGTTATATACATTAATATCCCCCTTCACATGTAGGCAGGAGGATATATTGAAACCTCTGAACGTGGAAAACCCACAAAAGAAGTGCCCTAAACGTGAAATGGAGTTAATTTTTTAAAACTAGCAGTAACAGGGATTGAACCAGACCTGCCGCTATGATGAACCACAATCCGGTACTACTAATTCTCAAAAGCTCGAACCTATGAGAGGTAGATTGGAATTGGGTTATATACTTTAATAGTTGTCAACCCATGAATCACCCCAAAGACTAGAAGCTGTTGAACTACCAACCAAATAAACGTTCATTCAGAACATAAACCATGAAACACTCAAGCAAGTGTGTGCGTCCCAACAAAATTCAACTCGTCAAGCATAATCTCCAGCCCTCAATCAATCCGAAAAGTGAAAGAGAGTTCATAGAGAAAGAGACCCGCCTTATGTCGGAATTTTTCAAGCGTTGGGTGGTTTTCTTTTGAGATTTTGGCTTCGCTTGGTCTCTGATCAAATTTTTTGTTTCTGGTTTGGATTTGCTTTTGGTTCAGCAAATGGCCTAGCAATGGGATACACGGTGCCACGCCGAGAGTGTGAAAGAAAAACTGAAATTCATAGAGTTCGAAATGCAAGAAAATTTAATAATTGTGTTGGCAAAAAAAAAAATCCCTAAACAAAGAAATTTGAATTCCTTCAGCTCGGATGTAGGTTTTGGACCAAGCCCGAAAGCAGGAATTAATTAAGGTTGATATTAAACATGTTAGCTAATTAATATATGATTGCATGGATTTTGTACATTTAAAAATCAAGGTTCATAAAAATAATAATAATAATTAACGAAATATCTCTTTGAAGATGAACAATTTCATAAACACTTTATAATTTTAGATCCCACTTAAAATAATATAGCTTGCAAACGGATTTCATAATTTAGTCTTAATTAAAGTCCAATTTGATCTTATAAGCCACATGAGTTATCTCTAATTCATTTTTGTGTTTCTTTTTTCTTTTTTAATATGAAAATTAATTAATTATTTATTTTTTTAATATTTTGTATACAACTTATATTATAGAGAGCATGGATCCATTGCTCATGTTTAGTATGCAGGATATGTAAGAATGAGATCATATTTGACATGCAAGATATGTAAAGATAGAAAAGAATATGATAAAAATAATATTATCATATGTTTGATATTGACGGGATTAAAAACAGAATTACGTATCCTATATTTAATGCAAAAAAATAGGATGGAATAAAAAATATATAATTTTAAAATTTAATTTGTATAAAAAATTTTAAAATCTATTTATATTGTACAAATAGATATTTATATTATACAAAATAAAAATTTGAGATTATTTTAAAAAATTAAAAGCCACTCTAATTTTATTAATCGGCTCTGCAATCAAATATGACTGTAATGGTAGATAAAAAAACTACAAGTCAATAGATGTCCCTACATTAACTGATGGATATGTCTGTAATAATTAGTGAAACATAAGCCTTGTTTATATGAGAAAACTACTCATAGCTACTATTATTGGTTGCTAGTGACTCAGAAAGCTAGGATTGGATAAAGGTATAATTTTTTTTTGCTTTGTATATAAAAGTCAAAGTCAAAATTAAAAAAAAAAAAAAACGTGTGCATTGTAATTTAAATATATCTACATATATTTAGTCATACATAAAACTATACATATTCATTAATTTCAAGTCATAATTCTTAATTTTGCCTTTACAAAATTACTAATAAAATGAATATGTAACAGTACCCATAACTAATATTAAATTCATAATAAAACATCACAAAAACTAAGTCAGCTCAATTCAAAATCCAAATAAAAAAAAGAATCCGACTGGAAAGAAAAACACATAATTTCATCATGCTTCTCACTTACGACTGCATACTTTGACAGCTTGTCTATTCCTCTTCTTCACATTAGACTTGGCGACCTTGAGGTTCTTGCGCACTGCGCTCAGCCTTGCAAGGGCTGCCTTCTTTAAATCTGATCTATAGTAGTTGTTTGCTACTTGCAATCAAAAAAAGGAATGACAAATATTATTATTGAAAGGCATACATAGTGAGAGATGTGCAGTGTGCAGACGAAAGATAATTGAATGGTTGTAGACATTGCCAACCATAAAGAAGTTAGATCTATACAAATATGACACATTAAAATCCTTGAAATAGATCCACTTTGAGTTTGATATAATGTTCAACTAGAATAATGACCAGATATAATACGATGGCAGACAAACCAAAATTTTTTAAGGGACAACTGTATTAACGTACAAAGGCATGCTATATTGAAACTACATGATATGCATTATTAAAACACTATCTAGACTATGAATGCTCAAAAGCCAAGCGTAATAAATGTATTACACTAAAGTATTACACTGAAGAGACCATCAAAAGAAAGCTCTTCTTACATGTTAGATGCTCATCACTTTAGAAGAAATTATTACCTAACAATGAGGTGCCATGCATCCAAACAAGAAAAAGGGATCAACTAGACCCCTAGCTCAACAAGTTATATTCATTTTATTGTGAATGGGAGTGTGGCTATTTGGTTGGGAGTTTACAAAGAATTACATGAGAGATGGTGTGAAAGAGTGTCATAAGAAAAGACTTTGATTTGATAGTAACACAACAATTAGTGTAGAAATACTGGCTATGCTCCTACTTAGTTAAGAAATACTAGCTACGATCCACCTTTAAACACTAAGAACATAACTATATGTTCACATATGAGGAACATGTCACAATAAATTCCAACTGTGTCAAACTGAAAAACACCATCAAATCGTACAAAATTCCAGCTACTAAGCAGCATTTTGAAGGTGAAGGTTTAGAAAACAAATGATCTCATAGAATCAACTCTAATATTACATAGTCATAAAACAGAATATAGATATATCCACAAATGTAAATTTACCTGATTTACAACTACATCAACCATCCGACGGAATCGTTTTTCATAACAGACTTGTGAAGCAAAGAAGAAGGTTTGTTTTGTTTCTTGGTCTTGGTAGTTGTCAACAACACAACCTTATCTTTACCAATAGGTTGAATGGTGACAATTTTCTTATTTGCCAATCCTAACACGCCATTTATAAAATAAACCAACTATGCAAACTTCGGCACTATAGACATAAGGAGGCTATACCCCATTTAAATCTAATTTGAAAACTTATAGACATAAGGAGGCTCAACCCCATTTACCACTTCAAGTGAACTTTATGCATAAAAACAAATAGAAAACAATTCAAAGGTAATTCCTTTTCCCTAATTTCAAGATCGCTCACAAGAAGTTAAAACCCGAAAAACCAAACACTAATAGAAATTTCAGTTCCACAACAAAAATATTAAAAATTTCACCTTTCCAACTAATATCTAGAAGAATACTTAGGTTGGCTTCCTTGCAAATATTTATTTACAATATTCTTACAACAATAAATTTCTTCGAAGAGGAGAGAAGAAACCAACAAAAAAGACAAAATTTCAATAACCCAATAAATAAAACGAAAGAATGAATAGTAAAGAAGATGGTAGATGAAAGAGAGAAGAATTATACCTGAAGAAATTGATGCATAGGTCAAAGAACAAGATGAGGATAATGAGAGAGGCTGATATGTACAAATCTGTAAATTAGGAGAAAGATTTGTCAGATGTGCTCGATGGAGAGAGAGAGTAAGATTTGTTCGATCGGAATTTGATGAGAAGAGGGCAGGAGTGTGGAAGGAGAGGCACAAAATTGGTTGATCAATTTTAATTTTTTATTTTTATTTATGTTTGATATTTGGCCAAATTCCGTAGGAAGAGGTGAGAAAATCTTACAGGAAATAAAAGAGGATAAGCCAAATCCGGAATTTCTTATTCCCTTGTCTTAAAAACCAAACCAAACAACTTATTAGATTATTATATAATATTTTAATACTCATATATCATCTTATCCCGCCTTATCCTATGAGCCAAACACGATTATAGAGTTTTATGGGTTAACAACTAACTATAGGGCTGAAATTAACAAAACAATCAAATGTTTTTCTAATTCTCTATCATCGTAAAAATACACTTTTATTACTCATACATTTACAATACTACTCTTCATTAATTTCAAGATACTATTCACTATCACCATCTCTACCAAATATCTCCTTCCATTAATTATTGTAATTTAATTTTATTTATTTCAAACTCTCGTATAACTTGTACAATCTCTTATTTTATCAAACTTTAAATTGTAAAACTCTTCTTTCAAAATCTTCTCTTAAATTCTCATCTCAAACTCTTGTCTCAAATTATCCTTTTAAATTCATCTCTCAAACTTCCCTCTTAAATTCAATTACTCTCAAACTCCTCCATTGAATAAAGGTATATACATTAAAAAATTTTGCACTTATTTATTTATTTACCATTAGATGATTGATCAAACAACTTGAGGTCGGATTCAACCGTTCGTTAGTCAAATCACCATTAGATGGTTTGGAGGTTAGATTCGACCGTCTGATGGTGATCTCACTAATTTTTAATATTAATTTATATATTTTACAGTTAAAATGAAAGGTGTTGAGTATATTAGAATCGTAATTATTGATGACGGATCATTGGTCATGAACTTTAAAACTAAAATGACTTGTGTTTACCCTTAGTTTTCAAAATATGATTTGGAAGATGAGGTTTATGAGTGTCTTGATGTAGATCAGAATGCATATCATGTCAAAATAAAATTCTTATATGGTTAGGCTTTGTAAATGATGGAACCTATAGAAATAAGACGTGAAAAAGATATAAGAATATTAATCTCACAAGTCAGGCATGCATCGGTCTAGGCGTAAAAAGGATGTAAGAATATTTATCTCAGAACTTAAGCATGCACCAATCTAACCTCTACTATATGTTGAGCTGATTCCGATATCTCCTCAATTATCAATGGATGAACCTGAGAATATAGTGTATAAAGTACACATGGGATTTAAAAGTGAAAGTAATCAGCAGTTTTATGCTTGTCCTTCTATACCACTATGCAATACTCTTTATGGTACTCAAGTTCCAGATAGTCGTTACCCTCATTCTATAATCGTCCAAACCTCTTCATCTAACCATCCAACACGTATCATGGATATGGTCTCCTTACTTGATGATTTATCCAAAATTGTCATTAATATTGGAGATATACTCAATAGTAAGAAGTAGTTGAAAACAAGAGTAAGTTTGTTATGTATTGATGAAAATAAAGAGTTTAAGGTTAAAAGGTCAACAAAAGATCGATATGAGGTTGTGTGTTTAGATAATAATTATTCATGGTATCTTCATGCAATTAAGACAAAAAATGCGGACATATTTATCGTAAGAGCTTTTTTTAAACAACATAAATGCATTGTAGAGTTTACACATTAACGGTACAATCAATCCACCAGTCGAATTATTGGCCAATTGATCAAATCTAAATATAAAGAGATTGCAAATGTTTACACACCAATAGAAATTATGGCTGATTTGTACGAAAAATATAAGGTGAGGGTACTTTTGAAGAGTCATTTCGTTTATTGTATGTATAGTGTATACTTTTACATTGCAAGAACTGACAATCATATGGACTCTCTATCTTCTGTCTTGCTATCCTTTTCCTTCTATTGCTTCTAATTTTCTGCTAGACATATGAGAGAACACCTTCACACTGTGCTCAGACTCCACAATGAGAGAGAATGATATAGACACAGAAGGTACTAGATGATTAGTTGCATGGTCAATCCTCTTATCATTCATGTTATGCGCATCACCTACATCAATCCCCTCACCTCCTTCTTCATTGAAATAGTAATCATCATCCTCATTCAACTATCATATATATATATATATATATATATATATATATATATTATTAATCAAAAAAATATTAATAATAAAACACGTAAGTTAATATTAATACCTACACCTAGGTAGTATTATAAGTTGATAAAAATAACTTGATCAATCAATAAAGTTTATCTTCAGCTTTACTATTCATGCTTCTTATGTTGTAATCCATGATAGTTAATTTATCTTTCATAAAAGATAATCTACTGTCCATGAAAGATAAATTACTGTCAATCAAAGATAATCTATCCTCCACTGCACATAATCTAGCTTCCATCAACATGCCCTGTAGTAATAGTTAATACGTAACACAAACTATAACAATATATATATATATATTACTATATAATAAAATAATAATACTATATATATTATTAGTTTACATAAATAATACCAAATTAACCAAATAATATATATATATATATATATATATTATTAATTGACTTTATTGGTACAACTTTACTACATACATCAGTAGCAATATGTGAAGCTGGTACAGAATGCGTGTAACACCCCCTTGCCCAAGCCTAGGTTTCCGAATGAGGTGTCTTAACCTTATAATTTTTTTTCTTTTTAAATAAGTATTTAACACCATTTGAAAACTAACGCAATGTTAGACAACCCCCAAACTGGTAATAAAACCTCTCGTTACTCATTACGACTATTTTAAAAAACCACAGCTACTATTGATAAAATAAATAAGCATAGTAGGAGTACACAACCCACAACATAATAAAGAGTATTTAATGAAAGACAGAGTATCTAGTCCAACTGCAATAAAAAGAAAAGCGGAAGAACTTTGTACATTGCCGCGCATCTCCAGTCCCATGCCGCCACCAATTTTTACTGAGGAATTTTAGATTTACCTGCCATATAGGGAAACAACTGTTAGTGAAAAACACTCAGTAGATAACCATATGCATATGTCAATGCCATATCATGAAATATACACCGTACACCTAAAATCAACATATTTCCACTATTTATTTTAAACTAAACAGCCCACTCTCTTTCCGCGTTTCGTGCATAAAACGCCACACCTCTGTGGTATACAAATGAACCACCGTTCCAGATGACCCACCGCTATGTGTGGTCAGTGATTCACAGAGTAACTACAAACTAGGGTTTGAAACCATGCACCTTGTTGTGCAAATAATTTTGAAAACACAAACCTTAGGAAAAAATCCTTCATTTCACAAAAAACAATACACCTTATAAATTGCTCTATGTAAATAAATGTTCATGCCACAATACACAAGTAATAACAAACCATGCAACAAAATGCATAATTACCAAACCGTCCTATTCCAACAGCTGTAATTATCAAATTGCCCATGCTCAAATTAATAATTTCTCATTGCCAACCACCATGATATAATTACCGAAATACCACTGGCCATTTTAGAAATTACCAAGATACCCCTCAAGTAAATAATACATAAACCTTTCCAAAATACCCTTAGGTATATTTAATAAATATGTACATAAAATATATGTATTTTGTAAAATATAAATATATTTATAACTATACAAGTCAATGTACAAGTTAATAATTTAAACAAATAATAATAAATTGCAATTGAATATATATACATTTGTAAACTAATAATCAAATAGTTAATTATATATATATAACAAAATAACTTGGAATTTGGAAAAGACCACAATACCCCTCCAATTCAAATATTTTCAACTTTGCCATACATGTGAAAAATGACGAAAATATCCTCAATAGTTTCAAAAATTACCATTACATCCATATATGTCAAATGACTAAAATGCTTTTGATATTTTTAAAAATTTCACCTATATCCCTTACATGCAAAATACCAAATTGCCCCTAAATATTTTTAAAAATTCCATTTATGTTCCTTATATGCACATTTACCATTTTACACATGACATTTCCGAAAATACCCAAAATACTCTTTTACATGTGAAAAGACCAAAATGCCCATCACATGTAAAAATTTGCACATAGTTGCTCTACAATGGCTGACCCCAATACATGCAAAATTCCATTAATTTCCTCATCAAATCATCAAATTAAGCATGCTAAACATCAAATCCACCAACCAATTCCAACAAATCAAGCTTAAATCCAACAATTTTCATGCTTTAATCAATACTTTCACCAAAACCTAAACCCGCACAATTGGGGGTTTGAACTCATGCTCAATACACACTAAATTAAGAACACTCAACCAACAATTCATTGATTCCTAGCATGAAATCATCAAATACTCAACCCAAAACATATGATTTATAAGAAAAATCAAAAGCTTTAGTTGCCTACCTTTGATCCAAGCAAATAAGCAAGCAATCCAAGTCTTGAAAAACCTTTAAGACAAAGCCAAACACTTCCCCCAAGTGGCCGGTCCCTAACCTCCAAGTTTCAAATGAAATTTCTTTGAATTTTTTACAAAACCCTCACTAGAATCTTGCTTCTCTTTCTAAGTTGTAATTGGAAAGTAAAACAATGGTGAAAATAGGAGAGGATGGTCAGCTATGAAGAGGTAAAATACCAATTGACTACTTAAAATAATATTAAATTAAAATAAACAGTTAAAAATATATTTTACTTTAATATTAAAATAGTGAATAGTAAAAGTCAAATTAGTCAAACTTTAACCGAGGACAAAATGGGTAGAAAAAGTTCATCGACTCTTCATGGGGTACTTTCGCCCTTCATAAAATTCTCGGGGAACTCAGAAATTGCTTGTTTAGGTGAAAAAGGTAAAACCGCAATAAAACCAAAATGCGTTTTGAAATCGACAATTTCGAAAAAAAAAAATCGCTTGATTATTACAACACTCTCCCCCTTAAAAGAAATTTCATCCTCGAAATTTTATTAAATAAGTAATCATACTACACAAATAAAAAATGGATACTTGGTTCTCATATCCTCTTCACGCTCCCAAGTCGCTTCCTCTATCTTACGATTCCTCCAAAGAACTTTAACCAACGGAATCGCTCAATTCCTAAGAACTTGGTCCTTACGGTTCAAAACTCTTACTGGTTTCTCTTCGTACATCAGATTTTTATGGACCTCTAATGGCTCGTATTTAATGACATGAGAAGGATCATGCACATACTTTCGCAGTATTGAAATATGAAAAACATCATGCACACTGGATAGATTAGGAGGTAAAGCCAAACGATAAGCCAAAACTTCAATCCTCTCCAATATTTCAAAAGGTCCGATAAAACGAGAACTTAACTTTCCTTTTTTCTTAAACCTCAGTGCACCCTTTAGAGCTGCAACTTTACGAAATACCTTCTCACCAACCTCGAACTCGAGATCTTTCCACCTCACATCTGCATAGCTCTTTTGTCGGTCCTGAGCTACCATCATTCTATGACGAATCTTGTTGATGATGTCGGTAGTCTATTGTACCATTTCTGGCCCAAGCACTTCCGTTCACCAACTTCATCCTAATACGATGGAGACGCACTTACGTCCATATAAAGCCTCGTACAGAGTCATACCGATGGATGCTTAAAAATTATTGTTGTAAGAAAACTCCACCAATGGTAAATATTTTTCCCAGTTTCCTTCGAAATCCAGTATACATGATCTCAACATGTCCTCTAGAGTCTGAATTGTCCGCTCCGTCTGACCATCCATCTGCGGATAAAAAGCTGTACTGAAGGTCAGCTTAGTTCCCATAGCTTTGTGTAGGCTTCTCCAAAATGATGAAGTGAATCTTGGATCTCAATCTGAAACAATCGAAATAGGTACACCATGGAGTCGTACAATTTCGTCCACATACAACTGAGCCAACCTTTCCATCGAATGAGTTCGCTTTATGGGTAGGAAATTAGCCGATTTCATCAATCGATCCATTATTACCCAAATCGCATTGTTGCCTCGCTGGGATTGTGGTAAACTTACAACGAAATCCATTGATATGCACTCCCACTTCCATTCTAGAATTACCAATGGCTTTAGTAAACTAGAGGGTTTTTGGTGCTTGATCTTCACCTGTTTACAAATCAAACACTGTTCTATGAACCTCCTAATGTCTCACTTCATACTAGCCCATCAAAAAGTCTTGGAAACGTCCTTGTACATCTTAGTAGACCCAGGGTGAACTGAGTAAGTGTACAATAAGCCTCTACCAGAATTTTCTTTTTTATCTCCACGACATTTGGCACACACAAACGAGTACCAAATCTCAAAGTTCCATCTCCAGCGAGATTGAACTCTAGCTTCTTATAATCAATGACTTCAGCTCTGATCTTCTAAAGAATTGCATCACTAGCTTGCTCTTCCTTTATCTTGTCCACAATTGAAGGTTGAATTGTGAGCAACGCCAGCATAAATGAACAATGGCTAGTAACTAACTTAATGTTCAGCCTCCGTAAATCCTCCAAAATATGAGGTTGAGAAGTGATTAGACAACCACTATACCCCGCATACTTTCTACTCAACGCATCCGCCACGACGTTCGCCTTGTCTAAATGATAGTTGATAGTACAGTCATAGTTCTTGACTAACTCCAATCATCTCCTCTGCCTCATGTTCAACTCCTTCTGAGTGAAAAAGTACTTGAGACTCTTGTGATCAATGGAGATGTCGCATTTTACTCCGTACAGGTAATGACGCCAGATCTTTAGTACAAACATCACCGTTGCTAACTCCAAATCATATGTAGGGTAATTGTGCTCATATGGCTTCAACTGACATGCAGCATATGCAATTACCTTGCCGTTCTACATGAGAATGCACTCCAGATTTCCCGAAGCATCACTGTAGATCACAAAATAATCCTTACTGTTCGGTAATGCAAGGGCAAGTGTAAAGACTAGTTTTCCCATCAACTCCTGGAAATTTTTTTCGCACTCGTTCGTCCAAAAAAATTTGTTCTCCTTCCTTAACAACTGAGTTAACAACAACACAATCTTGGAAAATTCTTCTACAAACCAATGATAGGAGCCTGCTAAACTAAGAAAACTTCGGATTTCTTCGATGTTCGTTAGTCTTCCACTTCTGAACTGCTGCCACTTTACTAGAATCCACCTAAATACCCTCAGAAGATATCATGTGCCCTAGAAAAGTAATACTTTTAAGCCAAAACTCGCACTTCTTGAACTTGACATATAACTACTTCTCGCGTAAATACTACAGCACCAACTTTAAATGCTCCTCGTGCTTAGTTGTCGACTTAGAATAAATAAGGATGTCATCAATAAACATCACTACAAATTTATCCAAGTAATCATGAAAAACACGATTCATAAAATCCATGAACGCTATTGGTGCATTCGTCAGTCCAAATGGCATTACAACGAACTCGTAATGGCCATACTTCGTGCAAAATGCACTCTTCAGTCTATCATTCTCCTTGATCTTCAATTGATGATAACCAGAACGAAGATTAATCTTTGAAAAGATACTCGCTATTTGTAATTGATTGAACAAGTCATCAATCCTTAGCAACGGATACTTATTCTTTATCGTCACCTTATTATGCTCTCGGTAATCAATGCATAGACGCATTGAACCATCTTTTTTCTTTACATACAAAATTGGTGCTCCTCAAGGAGAAACCCTAGGCTTAATAAAATCTTTGTCCAACAAATCCTGCAACAGCTCCTTTAACTCTATCAACTCTGCCGGTTCCATTCGATAAAGTGCCTTAGAAATAGATACAGTCCCTGATACTAAATCAATAGTAAACTCCACCTCTCAATTCACTGGTAACGCTGGCAACTCCTCTAGAAAAATATTCAAAAAGTCTCGAACGACTTCGACATCTTGCGGTTGAAGAGTATCCAGTTCCTTATCAACGACGCTAATAAGAAATACCTGATACCCTTGATGTAAATATTTAAGAGTTTGCATTGCCGTTAGCAACTTAGGTCACGGTCTAAACTTCGAACCTGCAAACTCAAACCTTTTACCATCTACAGGGCTAAACCGAATCTCCTTCTCCTTGCAATCGATGCAAGCCCCACACTTAGATAGCCAGTTCATACTGAAAATCACATCGAAATCTGACTATTCTAATATGATCAAATCAGCCCGCAATGTCTCATTATCGAGGCACACAACACAATCATCAAGCAAAGAAGAAGCAAACAGACTCACACCCAAAGGTGTAGCAACATCCAAACCATAACCAAGACTAACAGATTTTCTAGTCAATTTAGCAGCAAACTCACTAGACATAAACGAGTGGGTAGCACCAGAATCAAACAATGCAAAAGCATTTAAATCATTCAAAGCAATGGTACCTGCAATAACCATGACATCATCTTTCTCCACTTCCTCCTTGGTTAATACAATCACATGACTTTGAGTAGATTGCTGCATCTTGGCCGCCTCCAGATAATTTCTTTTAATATGGCCAGGCCTACCACAGCTGTAACATACCACTATTTTTCCCCAACATTCCCCATAATGCTGCCTTCTGCACTTGCTGCACTGCGGAACACCAGGCCGATTATCACCCACCTTTTCTTTCTTGTTGCTATCGCTACGACTACTGCTACAACTAAAAGATTACAATTCCAAGTGCAAGTTGTCTTAAGTAATAATTTTTTAGGAGTCCGAGGTCAATCCACGAGGAATTGATGAAAAAGATATTGTTACACAAATTAAGACGATAAAAGGATTTGCTAGGCTTAGGAGATCCACTCTTGGCATATAAATTAAGTACAAGATTAATCTTTTTTATGACTCAATTGGAATTCACACATAATAGAAGTTCCAATCGAAAAATATAATATTTAAAGCTCATTTGTAGTTATATATATTTTGTATTATATTTATTTTTAATTACCAAATAACATCAATATATGTAAATGGGTTCAAGTATTCATTATGCCAATATGTTGTCAACAATGAATCAAGATCCCCACTTTACAAGAAGATTTTTTAAATTGATTGAAAACAAATACAAAATATATAATAACAATTTTATAATATAAACATTAAGCTCAAGAAGGAGATTAATCTAACCTTATTTCATTATCTAATATTATTTTTCTAGGTTCTTAATTTTCAATTTTAATTTGAAATTGATTTAGGGTGTTGAATTTTCAGTGTTTGTTAAATTTGTTATTAAAAATGGGTTCTGTGTTTAGCAAGTAGTTCATTTTCTGCATTCTCCTTCAATCTCATTTATAGAAGCATTAAGCTCAATACCTCAAGATACGTTAGTATATACTTTTTTTTTTTTAAAAGGTAATTTTTGGTTTTTCTTGTTATTAGAAAAGGTTAATATTTATTATTTGTACTTGGATGATAGATCCATTTTAAAAATTCTTACTCCAAGTGATATCTAGTTTTTTCAAATGTTAATTTTTTATTGCTAATTTTTGTTCTTAAGAGACATAGGATTATTGCCAGCAAGAAAAATATATTTTTGAGGGTTATTACTTATGGGCTTGTGTGAAGGAACTAATCACTACCAATAAGAACTATCCATGATGTCCTGCGTTGATAATATGCAAATAATATTCTCTATGGTAGCTTTAGTGGCATCTATGTCTAACTTTTAGTAATTAACTTTGTAATTTGACAATCAACTCCTTGATTCAAACTTTTAGATTGCAGAGCTCTCTAGTTATAGTTGTGGCTAATTCAACGTTGAATTTTAATTGTATGCTTACTATCCTAATCAATAAACTTAGAACACAAGTATTGCATTTCTTATTATGATTTTGTTGAGATGAGGTGTACAATGCACCTCACTTTTTGTCGCTAGAATTGTGCCACTGGGTTTTTTTTGCATGATCATGCTTTCAAGTTTTTGTTTATGTTGTTAATGAACAATTTATATAAGTAATGGTATTCATGCTAGTATCACTCAATGCATCTACAATAAAATCATCAAACTTAATAGCAATGGCAGTTTTAGCCTTGGCTCCATAAATCAGCCTTCGTTGAGCATCAAAAAGGCATGTGACCATATAATTGTTATACCTTAAACCGTAATAAATGATAGGCAAAAAACTATGGATAAAAAGTAGAACAGTCTATGTTATCTTTAACCTAGAAGGTAATTTAAAAATTTCGAGTAGAATCAGAATGATAATTCTTGATATAAACAAAGGAAAAAATATTATATCCTCAGCAAACTGTAAATGTCTAATCAAAATTCTATATCTACAATTACAAAACCATGCAACAATTATCATTCTCTGTTCTCTCCATTGGTCTACTATGAACATCATAAATTTGGTTCTAATACTCTTTCATAATCATATATTTATATTATTTTTTATTTTGTTTCTCCAAAGCTTACGCTCTTGGGAACCAATATCTAAAGGATCAACATAATACATATGTGTCTCATCCATTTCTTGTGTGAAAAAGAGGGCTTCATAACATTGCCATTATAATTAGATAGAAGAATTTTTGAAAGTTTTTTATCAGTCTTTTATATGGTGTTCAGATGTAGCCACTTGTACTTTTGCTTCATGCTAGCCAATAATGATTAGTAAAAGCAATGCAACATTACAATCCAATAGTGGCATCAAATGAAATACTTTATTTCTTTTTCCTTTTTAGCTTCTTCGTCTACTAGTTTTTTGTCATCTATAAAAATAAATTATTCAATTTAAAAAATCAATAATAAAAAATATAAATAAAAAGTCGAGTCTAATGATTCCACCATAGGATAGTCGAATCCATGATTATAGCCAGATCATCATATCACCTATGGTCAAATTATCAAATTTGGATCCACCAACCGTCAGATCCTACTTTAACCCATTGAAATCCATTTTTTTAGATCCAAAAAAGTTCTAAATACATCCTTGTCAAATCCTAACATGAAAGAAGTAAAAACACGATCAATTACTAGAGGAATGATGAAGTGGTGCAATGAAAGAAAACCCACAGTCCAACTAATGTGACACAACAGATGAAGATAATTGCCAAAGGATAACCCACACGGATGCGATGAACATGAAGACGATCAGTGGCTATGATGTGATGAACCAAACAACAACAGTGTATGATATCCAAATGTGTGGTATCAAATCCAACTCTTAGGCAATGTGTATGAGTGGTTTTGGAATCAATTAAATCTGCTAGGTGCGTTATAAAAAATGGATAGGAGAGTAATTGTACAAGTACCAAAAAGGGACCTTTACTAGTAAGATAAATATAAAAAGTGTTTGGTTATTTGACTAATATTGGTTTTATGTACGACTATTGGGCCATAAAAGCCAATTATATTTTTGTCAAAATTTTTCTTGGTTGAGCGGCACTTTAATAATCTTTCAAGCCATAAAGATTTTCAAAAAATCGTTGGATTCAAATTAATCATGATAACAAGGTTTTAAAGAATAATTCTAGAAGAACTTCAACATGAAAAATAACTTAAATAATAGCACATATCAAATCAAATTTATAACCAATCTTTAGAGTGTATTCATTACAGATATGTGATTGAAACAAAATAATTTGTAGAAAATCTTTCTATATTGCATCATAGAAATTACAATTCTTATATATACATGTAAGTGAAAACAAAAAAGGAAACTATTAAATCCTATAAGCTAATCTAGGAAAATAAGAAAATACAACTAAGGTATATACATAATGAAAAATACAATAGCACAAATAGAGGACAACTAACTTTATTTCTCAACACTTCCCTCAAGCTGATTTGAAGATGTCAAGCCTTCCCAGCTTGTATATAATAAATTCAAATTGCTGCTCATGAAGCCCCTTCGTTAATATGTTAACCAACTGTTGCTTAGTCAAGATGAAAGGCATATAACTTGCACCTCCTTCGAACTTTTCTTTAATAAAGTGATGATCCACTTCTATATGTTAAGTTTTATCATATTGCATATGATTAATCATGATGCTAATGACTAACTTGCTATCACTGAACAACTTTATGGGACTTTCACATTCTATTTTCAGTTCCTCAAGAAACCTTTTTAACCATATTAACTCATAAATACATTAAGTTATTACATGAAATTCAACTTATATGCTGCTACTAGGCACCGCTGATTGTTTTTTATTCCTCTAAGTCACTAGGTTACTTCTTAGAAAAGTACAATACTAAAAGTAAACCTATAATCATCAAGAGTACCTGCCCAATCCGAATTAGTATAAGCTTTTATTTTGTAATGAGCTCTGTTTCTTGAAAAATAAGCCATTTCCAAAAATTTCTTTTAAATATTGTAGAATTCTATCCACAACCTCCAAGTGCTCTTCTATTAATGCGTGCATAAATTGGCTAACAACACTAATGGCAAAGGCTATATATGGTCATGTATAAGACAAATATATTAATTTATCAACCAAACGTTGATACTTTCCCTTATCAACTTCAAGCTTAATTGATGGTCTTCTAAGTTTATGATTGTAGTTAATAGGAGTTGTAACAAGTTTATTCCTATGTATACCTATTCTAGAAAGCAAATCAAGAGTATATTTTCTTTGAGCAATAATAATATTGCTCTTACTTTAGGGTTTTTTTAGGCCATATCCAGGTTCATTGTCATTTGAATTTTTTTAGCCCATTTCCTTAAAAATAATTATTATATCCCAAAATTACAATAGCACCCTTAGATAATGAATTATTTTTTTAGCCTTTTTTTTTTATAATTCGTCAAAATATTTTTTAACTATATATTTAAAATTTTTAAATAGTTATATGAAAAAAACATAGATTGAGATAAAAAAAAATCATAATAAACTTTAATATATATCAAAAAGTATAAAAATTGAAATTTTTAACAAAGTTTTTTTTAAAAAAAATCAGTGATAAATTCATCGCTAAAAAGTTAATTTGTCATTGACGAAATTCGTCACTAAAGGTCACTTCGTCAGCGACGAAGTACTACTACGTCATTAGCGACGAAGCTGACGAACCACTTCGTCATTAGCGACGAAGCACTTTCAGAGATGAACAACTTGACAAGGCACTTCGTCATTAGCGACGAACCACTTCATCAGCGACGAATCACTTTGTCATTAGCGACGAACCACTTCATCATAGACGAATTTAGCGACGAATTCACTTGTCAATGATGAATTAGTGACGAAATTCATTAAGGGTATATTTGACTTTTCATTCAAAAACTGGCTAAAATAATAAGTATAAGGAGAATTGGTTAAAAAAATTCAAATAGGTCTGGAACGTGATATAGCATCGAAAAACCCCTTACTTTATCTGGCCACCTCCATTCCAAAAAGTAATATTTTATAAAACTAAGATTTTCAATCTCAAATTCTTTTGTCAAGTATTTCTTCAAACTGCTTAACTCATCCACATCATCATCTATAAGAACAATATCATCCACATAAATAATGAGAATAGCCTTCTTACATAATCATTATATTTAAAAAATATAGTATGATCAGCTTAACTTTAAAAATACCCTCATCCTTTTATAAATTTAGTGAGCCTCTCAAACCAATCCGTTGAAGATTACTTAAGGACATAAAATGATGTTTATAACTTACAAATTTACTTGGATTCAAAAGATCCCCTTAAACTAAGGTAGTATATCCATGTATACTTCTTCCTCCAAATTACTATTAAAGAAAGTATCATTCACATATGAGATAATAGAATTATGATCCTATTCATTTTCGCTACAGTAGCAAAAGTTTCCTAATAGTTAATACCATATGTATCAGTGAACCTTTTTGCAACTAATTTGGCTTTATAGCGGTCAATTGTACCATCAACTTTATACTTGAGTGTAAATACCCACTTACGCCTTATATTTTATTTTCCTTTGGATAGCTCAACAAACTTTCATATTCCATTTTTCTCCTACACCTTCACTTCCTACAAGATAGCTACTTTCCATTTTGGAACAATTAAAGCGTCATGTACATTCCTTGAAATTTATACACTAGAAAATGGTAGAGACAAAGGCTTTGAAAGGAGGTAAGATACATAATTAGCAATAAGATAATGAGGATTATGAGTGCAAGACCGAGTTCCCTTTCGAAGAGTAATAGGAAAATTTAAATTATCAAAGGAATTCAGTTAGGCAGGAACAGACTTAGACTTAGACTCACAATTACCGGAAACCTTAAAAGATATACTCTATTATGGCTTTTGTTCAGTGTTAAGAGTGTTCAACTCCACTCTTTAAGGTCTAGGTTATCTTGAGTAGACACTAAACGCCTACAAATTATCAGCTAATGCATCATCTCCCATAATATTCAAATTTTCCATAATAGGCACTGAAGTGTTGGGACTAGGTGTGGGTGTAGGATTAGAAGTAGGTGACACAAAAGTAAATGAAATAGTATATATGAGATAAACAAAGGAAGGGATAGAAGTTTCCTAGAATTGATCTTTAACACTACTCTCCTCTAAAGAGAACTATGGGTAAAGTAAGGCTAATGTTCAAGAAATGTAACAACTATACTGACAAAAACTTTCTTAAAGATGAATCAAAGTACTTGTACCCTTTTTTATTAGGTGAGTACCATAAGTTCGATCATGAAGATGGGCTAATAGTATGTACTAAATTGGTGTTTTGAAAGAATGTATGACAATAGGCATTTTATTTATTGGGCAGGTTACAGTTAGAATGGCTTTCCCCATAAATATTTTGGAACTTACATAGTAAACATTAAAGATCAAACAACCTCTAAGAGATGTTTATTTTTCCTTTCAGCAATTACATTCTGTTGATGTGTGTCTACACGTGTAGAATAATGGGTAATCCCATTTTCTAAAAGAAATTGTATGAGAATAGAATTAAAACATTCACTTATATTATCAATTTGAAGAAACCTCAATGTGGGTTTGAAATTGAGTTTGCACAATGGCATGAAAATTTTGAAAAACACTTGCAGCCTCAGATTTTTCTTTTAACAAATATGCCAACACAAATGCATATAATCAGTAGTAAAAGTAATAAACCATCAAGTATCATTAATGTTTGTAGCATGAGAGTGTCCCAAAATATCATTATGTATAAGATAAAAAGGAAATATCATTGTGTATAAGATAAAAAGGATGAAAAGATTTATAATTATCAAGACGAAAAAGAAATATGATAATGTTTAGACAATTGACAAATTTCACACTAAAACAATAAAAATCTTGCATTATGAAATAATGAAGGAAACAATTTAAACATATAACTAAAGTTTTGATGTCCTAATTCAAAGTGCCACAACATCTTGTTATTTTGAACATAATTGGAAACATCACTACTAGTTGAAAGAGCTTGTCTATTTGTGGCATAAAAAGAGATTGAGTTAGTCAGTCTTCTTAGCACTGCTAATCATCTTCCCTGAGTATATGTTCTAAAATTCATAGTAATTAGGAAAAAAAATTAGCAAAATAACTGAAAATTTGAATAAGCCTACTAATAAATAGTAAATTACAAGTAAATTCAGAAATATGGAGAATAAATTTTAGAGTGATAGTATCAAAAGGAATAACTGACCCCTTACTAGTAACTAGTGCAAAGAAACCATTTATAATCCTAACTTTAAAATATCAACAAGGTTATAGGATGAAAATAAATGAGAAATACTAGTTATATGATCATTAGCTCTTGAATCAATGATCAAGTGAGTTAAGTTATTGAGAGAAACATTAAAGAAACTGACAAAGTTACCTTTTGAGGTTTTAAAATGAGTAAATATGGAGACATTCAGGAATTTGTATCGATATTCCAATTGTTCCTTGCTGAACAAAGGTGTCTCAAATCTTTTTTATACAATTGCAGAGAAACCATCCGTGGATACTTGCATTCCCTGACTCATTCCCTGAGGTTCCTTCAAGTTTTCAGGTTTTCTATGAAGTTTCCGACAAGTCTCCCATGTGTATTAAGGCTTGTTACAAAAATTATACCACCTCTTATCTTCATTAGTAAGTTTCTTGTTGTCCATTTTATTATAGCTGAGCTTAGAAACAACCAATATTAAAACCTCTATAGAATTCTTAACATCATTATCCAATGTTGAAGCCTCTATAGAATTCTTAACATCATTATCCACTCTATGAAATAGCTTATTTCGACTCTCAGCACCCTTAATTAAAGCAAAAGGGTGATTAGTGTCAAGAAAAATCTCTCTTCTAATAACTCGATCACAAACTTCTTCAAATTTAGGATTAAACCCTATATAAATACATTCTTTCTCAAATAGGTTTTTCAGACTTGAAATATCATTAGTTGTCTCCATCTTAACATTTTGATACAAGTCCGATTTAGTAAAAAATCTTTTCAGTATTAAAATTCGTAACACTTAAATTACATTGCTTTACTTTTATCTATCTACCACTTGATTTTAAAAATTTGAGAGGTGAAACTTGTTTTCGAATATTTTTTTATGAACAGCAAGCCAAATCTTTCTAGCAATTAAAAGAAGTATATAAGTTGTACTTATCTCTCACTCTATTGAATGGATAAGCATTACCATAATAAAGTAGTTCTCAATTTCCCAAATCTTATACTTATGATCAGTTGTTGGTGGTGCTATTGCTATTCTATTTACACCATTTTACCCATGCTAGAGAGAGTTGATCTTAGTAGATAGTGACCATTCCACAAATTCCATCCATTTAACTTAATAATGGAAATCATAAGGTTTGAAGATTTCAACTGTGTCATATAAACAGTAGTAGGAGCCTTAGAAATATTATTAGCACATGTTGCTATAGATTTTGATGATTTCGCCATTATAGAAAAAATCCAATCAACAAAATCGAAGTTTAGACAAGGTAAATGCTGGTAAAAAAGTTAACACCTAAAAAACACGACAATATTCAATAAGTGGCAAACAAAACAAACTAGTAGTTGATGTAGATTGACTGATTATGAGTCAAAAGACACCTTTAGAAATACTAAAGAGGTCTGAAACACTAGCAAGTAAGAAAATAATTTCAATGAGTTATTGTAGATGCAACGAAGATGAGTTATGGAACCACTTAGGATCACTAGATTGGAGTCCTCTAGCTCCAAAAATGCTAGTAGTGGAGTCATGTGAAGTCTGAAACTCTAATGGTAGATTCCAACGGTGCAGGAGAAAGCATCGGTGATATGATTGCATTGTTGTTGGCTGGGTCTTTTTTGCTGTGATTTTCTTAAGGTAATGGTGTATGAGAACACAATAATGAAGGCGGTAAGAAAAGAAGCAACAATTTAAGATGTCAGAAAAAATAGCGAGAAAGAAGAATAGTCAAAATAGCTTAAGGAAAAAAATTCTAAAATTTGATACCATGAATCGAAATAATTTGTGAAAAAATAATAATTTATATTGCATTATAGAAAACACAATAGTTACATACACATGTAAGGTAAAACATAAAAGGAAACTATTAAATTCTATAAGTTAATCTGGGAAAATAAGAAAATACAATTAAGATATATATATATATATATATATAATGAATAGTTACAATAGCATAATTAGAGGACAACTAGCTTTATTTCTCAACGATTATGTTTTCACCAATCTCACCAACTCTTCGAGGCTATAAAAAAGAAGGATATGCAATGTTGAAAAGCCCTCTCCGCATACAAATCCTACTATATAAAATTTATTGTTGTTCAATTTTCTTTTAGTTCATAGATGAAACTCTCAATAGTTTAGCTATTTTCTTTGTTCACCATCTTGTTAGTAGAATTTCAGAGTTAATTTAAAAGTCTTCTCTTTATTTATTTATTTTTTTTGCAGTCAGAACCTCTTTGGAATTCTTTTGTGTTTTTCTATTTAGTAGTTTGATTATTAAATTGTTGTCCAAAATTTACTTTTCTTTAAAATTATTTTTAAATTTTAAAGTGGCACGTTCATACATCCTCTATAAAAATAGAATTAAATCAATTCTTAGGAGGTTGCAGATTGGTTCGTTTTGAAGTTTAATTGCTACCACACTTTCCATAAATGTAAGTTATTGTACAAATTTTTATGTAACAGATTTCATAAATTTAGTCTTGGCTGATAATAGCCACATGAGTTGTATTTATTTATTATTTTTTAAAAAAATAATTAATAATTTTAATGTGCTTCTTATTTTGTTTGTACTATAAAGCTTGACAAAAGTTAACACATATAAACCCAACCATGAAGGCAATGGGCCCAATAGTAAAGTCACATATACTTATATAGTGGATAATATTACTTTGACCCACTTTAATCTTTCATCACCATAATTAATTAAACACTAAGGGTGTGTTTGGCAGACCGGATAAAGAAAAAAAAATAATAGGATATAAATCATATTAGCTATTTTGTGAGTAAAAAAAAATTCATAGGATATAAAATCCTAAGTTTGCCCATATCTGATTGATTTTACAATTGCATTTATACCTAATATCTCACCCCCACCTTTGGGATACAATGGGAAGAGAAAAAAAATCACACTCGCTCATGTCTTGTTCTTCCTCTCCCTCTTGATCTCACACCCACGCTCGTACGTTGTTTAAGATCTGTTTGTCTGTTGCTCAATTCTTCATAATGTTGTCTTCCTCTTTGGTTTCCTTGCATTTTCCCACACAAATCTAAACTTAACAAGTTGTAAGTTTCTCATATTCTCATATAGAGTTTTTGAGTTTTGGTATTTTTGGAGATTTTTATAGGTATTTAAAAGTTTTTTAGGGTTTTTTCAAAGATTTTTCTCATTGGTGA
Source organism: Rhamnella rubrinervis (assembly GCA_007844105.2). Lineage (NCBI taxonomy): Eukaryota > Viridiplantae > Streptophyta > Magnoliopsida > Rosales > Rhamnaceae > Rhamnella > Rhamnella rubrinervis. The sequence continues at coordinate 14,867,902 of CM017580.2, read as the reverse complement.
GAGATTTAATTAAGGTTATTCCATTTTTTTTACATAGACTGTCTTTTTAACCATGTTAGTCAAATTTTCATTAACTTATGTATTTCAGCCTATACGTTTTTCTATTTTTTTATTCTTCAGGTTGGTTTTTTTATTCTTTAGCAAAGTTGTTATTAGTATGTAAAAAAAATCAAGGTAACTCGTTACCTAGAAAACAAGGCGTTGTTTCGTGCATGCGTGCACCATACAAGGGGGTCATTATGGGTCTCTATGTGGGAGGACGTGGCATGCGTGGGAGGACGTGGTTTAGGAACTGAGTCTTTGTGCTTTGTGTTATTTTGTTTCATGGTTTCCATGTTGTGAGCTACTTTTATAAGTGGAGAAGTATTTTCCTACCATTAGTTTTCATACTTTGTATTTAAGTAGTTCAATTACTTAATCAAAGGCATGCAGAAATTGTCAATCAACCGGACTTCTCCTCTCTTCTCTTGTATTTTTCTGTTCAGTGGCTCTAAAACAGAGCATTTCCCTCATCCTTTCTCATTCGCTTCTTCTTGTCAAATTCAACCATAACAATTGGTATCAGAGTCGATTCCGATCATATGGATACACACGGCAAATCCAATGTTGAATTCTGCAATGAAGTCTATGCAATCTTGGCTCGCCATGAGTCTGGCTTAGATCAAATTAACACCACCTTGCAACAAGTGTTAATGGAGTTACAAGCATTACGAGTGGCATGTAGCCCTCGACCCAACAGCCAAGAGATTAATCCATTCTCATTTGCAGAATCTTCCAATGTTAACGGAGATTCTCATAATTCACATCTCAAGCTACAATGGGTTGAATATAGTTATAATACTTCAGTCCACTCATTTACTCAAATGATCCTATATGAAGTTATTTATACTGTTCCACCCCTAGATTTACTATCTTATGTGCCAGGTACAACTCAGGTCGCTGCTGCAGACGCTTCTCTTCGTAATCAAGATGACCTCCTACGAGAGTTAAAGACCAATCTTTTACGAGCTGAAGAACACATGCGCCACTTTGCAGATCCACACCGGTGAGATGTCACTTTTGAGGTGGGTGAATTTGTTTATTTGAAGCTTCAACCATATCGGAAACAGTCGGTAGTCTTATCTCGATACATGAAGCTAGCTTCCAAGTTCTTTAGTCCATACTAGATTACTAAAAAGGTTAGTAGTGTAGGTTATCGCATGGATCTTCCTCCTAGTCTAAAATTCACAAAGTCTTCCATGTTAGCTTGTTACAGAAACACTTGGGACCGGTTACTATAGTCTCGAATCAGCTTTCGCTAATTGATGAGGAGACCTCTTCGATTCAACCTTAACCAAAAGCAGTGCTTGATTATCGTATTATTCAAAAAAGGAAGTATCGACCCAGAACTGAGATATTAGTTAGTTGCAAGGGAGCCCTAGAAGAAGATGCTACCCAAAAGAATACATGGTCATCTTTGCGGACAAGGATTCTTAAAGAGTGGAACTATTACGTGCATGCGTGCACCATACAAGGGGGTCATTATGGATCTCTACATGGGAGGCCGTGGCATGAGTGGGAGGACGTGGTTTAGGGATTGAGTCTTTGTACTTTGTGTTATTTTGTTTTGTGGTTTCCGTATTGTGAGCCACTTTTATGAGTGGAGAAGTATTTTCCTACCATTAGTTTTCATACTTTGTATTTAAGTAGTTCAATTAGTTGATCAAAGATATGCAGAAATTGTCAATCAACCGGACTTCCCTTCTCTTCTCTTGTATTTCTCTGTTCAGTGGCTCTAAAACAGAGCATTTCCCTCATCCTTTATTACTCGCTTCTTCTTGTCAAATTCAACTGTAATAGGCATTCTTTATTATGCCGGTTTCTTTTTATTCACTCTTTGATTTTAATTTTTTTTGGATGATAAATGTTTTATACATTAAAGTTATCAGCTTTTAGGCATTTGTTGCTATTGTCTTGTTCATATTCATATTTTAATTATGATCCAAGTTTTTTTTATTTTGGGAATAATCTAGTAAAAGAGTTCGTCAATTAGAACATTTTAAATCCATATCATTATTAACCTTGTATTACGTTCCTTGTGCTTGATTTTCTTGTTCATGTCCTTATATATATATATATATATATATATATGTTTTGGCAAATCTCTTTCAACTGCAATTGTTTTCTCATATATATAAATATATATAATATAGAACGTTGCTTTGGAGTTCTAAAAATGTATTGGGCAATTCGAAGAAGTCTGTCTTTCTATCCAATAAAAACACAAATTTGAATTATCATAACACATTGTCTCTTGCGTAATCTAATTAGAAGAGAGATGTTAAATGATCATGTGGATGATCGATATAATATGAACCCATCAACTGAAGTTATAGCAAATGATGAATTTGTTGGATCAATAGGTTCATCAAATAAGTGGAGTACTTGGAAAGGTGATCTAGCAAAAAGAATGTTTGATGAGTGGAAAGCACGACATGGACATTAATTAGCATTTATATAATGTAGCATGATTGTTGTTTATATTTTGTAGTAAGCCACATTATGTTTTATTTCACATTTTATATCTTAATTTATATGTAAACATAAGATTGGAACATTACATTTTGCTTATTAATTTTAAGTTGTTGTATGTTTGTTTATTGGTTGTTTTGTTTTGTTGTATTGTTTACTATTAGTTTATCCATCACTATGTGTTGTTATTTTATAAATGATATATTACAATTCCATTTGTATATTTATATAGAATGAAAGTTGGAGGTGGCAGTAGGAATCGAAATAAATACATTTGGAGTATAGATAAGGAAGAAGCTCTGCTTACTATATTAGATGATGTAGTAAGTTAGCGACAACATTGTGATATTGGTTCATTTAAATTTGGCACAATTAGCATGATTAAAAGAAAATTAACTCAAAAGTGTGCTTAATCAAATTTATAGGAAAATTCACATATTGGGTTAAAGTTAAAAATGTGGAAGAAACAATACATAATAGTATATGATATGCTAAATAAGAGTAGATTTAGATTGAATGACTTAAAAAAAATATATGGAGATTGATAGTGATGAAGCATAGGCAGCTTATATGCAGGTTTTAAATTCTTACCATACATGTTGGTTATTATTCAGTTTTTCTTTTATTACACTTATGATGATATGTTACATTCTTACATTATATATTTTTTAGAGTGACAAAAGTGCAAAAGGGTGGAAGGGTAGAGCATTCTAATTGTATTGCAGTCTTAGAAATATATTTGGGAATGACCATGCTACTAAAATTGGGGCATAAACTCCAGGACAAATGTTTGAGGATCTAAATGTAGACATTGAGAATGAGCCTTATATAAATTAAGGAACTCTTAACACACAAATTTCTCCAATATCAATAAATCAACCTAAGGAACCTAACTCTAGCATCCCAATTTAGTAGTAAGAAGAAAGCAAGAGAAATAAAGAATGACTTAGTAAAAGAATTTGATAAGGTAGCATCTAATCTAATTAGGCAATTGGCTGTGAAATTTGAAAACTCTCAGTCTAATTATCCAAAGTATTTAGCTGAGGAACTTAAAATATTTGGATTTTTTATAGCTAAGAATCTAAAAATATTCAAAGCAATGAGATCTGACTCATCAAATGTGGAGATTTTAAGGTCATTGAAAATGATGTTGAAAATATTGATTTTGTTAAGATATTTTTTGAAAACTAGGTAATGGTTTTTATGTTAGGTTTTATGTTAACTTGCTATGACAATTTAATGTTTTCTTTATATGGATATAATGTGATGTTTTGTTCTATGTTGTAAAATTTGACGTATATTATGTACTTCCAAAGCCAAAATGTATTTATTATATAATGTTATTTTAAAATTATTAAGTGTTTGAATGGTTGAGATATTGTTATATTTTTCAAGTATTTTTGTTTTAAATATGGATGAATTATATTTTGAGATTAACAATTATATGCATGAATAATAAATGGCCAAAAAAGCGATGTATGTTGTGTTTAAGAGTAGACAACTTAGTATTTATAGTTAATGACCTAAATGTCAAGAGCAAGTCCATAGATTTAAAGATAATTTATATTAATCATATATAATAATTGAAGACAATAAAATTGCATATCTCGATTACATTGAACGTTGGATGAAGAAACCCATTGAACTGGGACCACTACAAAATAATATAAAAATCATACATAGAAATGTTAACTCAAATAACGAGTGGATTAATTGTTTTATATTAGGTTATGTAATTAGAACGGTGTTGATGGGTATTATTTCACTTTGGTTGCAAAAGTAATTTTATAAGTGCTAATTAGTTTGTATAACTCATGTTAATTAATTTGTATAACTTATGTATAAATCAAACATATGTAAATATATTTATATTAAAATGTGCTTAATATATAAATTATGATTTTAATTTTATAAAACTACCATATAGAGGAATTAATGTCACTTTATTTTTATTTTTACTTTTTGTACATTATGGATACTAGTAATCAATTCCTATATTTAAATTATAACATGACATGAAAGTCTTGGTTTGATCTAGGTTCTCACAATTTTATATAAACAGCATGCACATTATAAATAAAAGAAAAATAATTTTATAATTATATGTAGAGTACATAAATCTAGTAGCTAGATTGAATAATACAATTCAATAAAGTGAAAGAGAAGGCATATTATTAATAATCTTTTATTTAGATTTTTTTAACTTAATTTTAATTAATATTTAAAAAATTATTAAAATAATTTGTAAGAAAAAATATGAAAAAATAAATTAAATTGTATAATACAAGTATTTAGCAATAATATAATACAATAATATCTTTATGATTAAATTATTTAAGTTTTATTTTTTTTTAACATATAACATATTTTTTAAAATTTTAATTGATATTTCAAAAAAATTATTATCATAAGGTTTTTTTAAAATATAAAAATATTGAAGTAAATTATATAATACAAATACATATTATATATGAGAGAGAGGTTAGCGAGAGAGTCTCTGGCGCGTTCCTTCTTCGCACAAGCAGACACCGGTTACTTCAACGTGGTTCGTCGCCGTGGTTTGATGGCTATTCTCGCGGGTTCCAGCTGGGTTTGATCACGGATTCTCCAAACGCAGCTACTTGGCGAGCATTTGTTTGGCAAGTGTGCGCAGATGATTTGCGATCTATTGAAGTGAAGTCGTGAGCTGATGCTGATGGGTACATGAACTCGCATTAGCTACGGGATTGCTGGGTTTTGTGAGTAGCTGTGTGTTTGGATCTCAGGTTCACAATCTGCCAGGACGCGAGTTGTAGTGGTTGCGCGGGCACCAGCCTAATCGTCTTGGACGTTGTTCGCGATCTGCTGAGTTGCGTCTGTCGAAGCCTCAAGTTCGTGGGCCACGGAAATCAACAACTGGGCCTCGTCTTTTGTGGGTTTGAGACTGGATCAGATCTGATGAATTGGTGCGCAACTTGATTCAGCTGAGATGATTTCGCTCCTGCCGTGATCGAGCTGTGGGTGTCAAATTGAGCTAGACTTGTTCAGGACTTGCTCCAATTGCCTTGTGATCTGCTGAGGTTGTGTGAAAGCTAGAGCTTGCTAGCGAGCATTTGGTGGTGTACCGATTGGCAGCTGCTGGATAGTGTCGACGACAACTTGTGATTGTGGAGTTACTGTTGCAGTGAGTTCCAATTGAGGTTTACGCAATTCCTGTGGGATTAGCCGGGTACTGACATTGAGTTTCTAATTACACGGTAGTTACTGGAATCATTGAACTATTGTGATTCTGATACCTAGAAATTGTGTTTTTGTTATGTGGTTTGCTATCTGCTGTGGGGATTTTTTATTTCTGATTCTTTATAATTAGTTTGGGTAAATTCTGGACTGATTTTAAACTGTGGTGGAATTGGATTGAATTTTTAATTTGGGGTCTCTGTTATGGATACCTTTGTGCTTGGTTGGAAATGCTTGGGGCTAGAAACAGAGAAATATGGTCAAGGCAGTGTACAAGGTGAGAAATATGGTGAAGGCAAAGGCAAGGCAATTGGTGAGGCAGCGAATCAGTTGCCAATAGGAAATAAGATTGTGGAAAACAGAGATGGTGGGAATGCACCTAATGCAGGAATGCCTTCGTTTGCATCAGTGCTTAGTGGTTCACATGTCAACAAGCAAGGACCTTCATTTGCAGCTGTTTTAAATGGTACTTCTATTTTGCACTTGAAATCAATGACAATCAAAATGTGCCCATTAGGAAAGGGAATTTCATTTCAGTAAGAGTAAATGATGCCGCTTATAAAGAACGTATTGCTCTTTGTCAATTCTCTTTAATAGCAAGAGTTGTTAACTCGAGAGGAGATAAACCATGGAAGCATGATGATTTGTTTTTAAAACTGCAAAGCATTTGGAAATTGAATAAATGGAAATTAATCTCCTTAGGAAGAGGGTATTTTCAAGTTCTGCTGTATTCTGAGGAGGATAGGAAAAAAGTGTGATCTCAGGGATTATTAAATTTAAAACCCGGTATTGTTCGCCTACAGGCTTGGGTAAAGAATTTTAATCCGGCTGCACAAAAATCTACAAATGCACAGGTTTGGGTAAAATTTCACAATCTGAGTTGGGAATTTTGGCATCACCAGATTCTCTTTGACCTTGCGAGAGGTATTGGAGTTCCTTTGAGAATTGCTTATGCAACATTATCTGGTAACTTTGGCTACTTTGCTCGAGTGCTAGTGGATGTAGACTTGGCAGGCTTCATTCCTGAAAAATTATTATTGAAAACGGAAGACAAATGCATTGAGGTTCAGTTAGAGTATGAAAATTGTCCTGAATTTTGCTCTTCTTGCCGCAGTATAGGACATTCAGTGGGTCGATGTCGCATGATTCGAAGACGGGTACCTCCAATGCCCTCAGATAAGAGTAAGGATGAGTCCAAAACTATTACTCAAATTCATAAGTCTAAGCCTCCTAGTTCTTCACACCAGTTGGATACAAGTCAGGGCCAATTATTGGGTGTGCATGCTGAAACTCCTCAGGAGCCTCCTCTCACTACGGGGTTAAATGTTATGGGTTCTCAGATTCCTCCTTCAGCGACAGTTGCTACCGAGATAGTTGATTCAGATAAGGAGCATTCAGTGCAGGAAAATATTATGGGAACGAGTGTTCAGGATGTCCCTTCAGATTTGGGCGATACCTTTGACGATTTGGATGATGAGTTACCGCCAGGGGGAGGCGGGGTGAGACAGGATAGTACGGCCATAATTCTTTATGACCCAGATATTTCTCTCAGCTCAGCTCAGCAAAATCTGGAATTAGTCGCTATGGACCCTTCGTTTTGAAACTCAAGATACAAATGCATGGACCACGGTCAAGAGAAAGCCAGGTCGACCGACAAAACTGGAACAGGCTAGAATGCGTCAGGAGCAACCAAAAATAGGATCGACCAAGCCCGTGACTCGGGCCTCCAAATCCGAAAACCAATGATTTTTCTGTATTGGAATTGCAGGGGTTTCGGTAACCCCAATACTCAGAGGGTCTTGTATGATTTTTGTCGTCGTCATAACCCCACTCTATTATGCTTGGTGGAACCTATGGTCGCCTTTGATACGATTTCGCAATCCTTTTGGAATTCGTTAAATATGGAGTTCACTACTGATAATAGATCAGCTACTTTGCCCACAACGTGGGTCTTTGCCTCTCGTTCTTTGGAGGATACTAGGATTTTGCTCAATGAGGAACAAATCGTTTCTGTGGATATTCCGAGGGTCGGAGGTCGGCAAGTGATTTCTTTTGTGTATGGTAGTGTTTTTTCAGGAAATCGAAAAAATCTATGGACAGCGTTGGGGAATCTTGCTGATTCTATTGATCATCCGTGGGTTGTTATTGGAGACTTTAATGCCATTTTGGGTGCGCATGAACGGTCTGGTGGTGGTCCCCCTATCCACTCTTCTTGTACTGATTTTCAGGCTGCGGTGGAAGCTGCAGGTTTGTTACCTATTGACACTCACGGAGCTTTCTTCACTTGGGGTCGATGTAGGACCCGCGGGTATGTCCAAAGCAAATTGGACAGGTCTTTCTGCTTTGATTCTTGTGTGGAAGTCTGGGATTCAATATCTTGCTGTACTTTAGCCAAGCAGCACTCCGATCATCACCCACTACTGTTGAGTCTTTCAAAGCTTCGTAATGTGGGCCCGCGTCCGTTTCATTTTCGCATGTGGTCGCTTCGACAAGGATTTCAAGTCCGCTCGAATATTTGGGATGAAGTCACGGAGTGCTTTCCATCGGGTTATTGCTAAGTTGAAAAGGGTGAAACATGCTCTTCGGGGTTGGAATAAGGATGTTTTCGGTGATATTCATGAGAAAATCACTTTGGCTCAGGAAAATCTTCTTTCGGTGCAGAACATTATTGGAACAGAGGGCTTCACTGATGAGAGATTAGGGAGGTCCTTCGAGTTTAACAATGAGGCTCTGCTCTTTAAAGAAACTATGCTTCGGGATCAGTGTCGGGTTAAATGGTTGAGGGATGGTGATCGCAACACAAAATTCTTTCATTCGCTCCTCCGGGTTCGCAAATCTCAGCGCCCTCTGTCTTCACTATCAATTCAGGGGGTCAATATTACGGATGAGGCTACCATCAGGAGTCATATCATGGATTACTACAGATCTTTATTTTCAGCCGATGAGACCCTCACCACGGATTTCTCTAGCTTAGATGGGATCATTCCGAGCTCCGTTACTGCAGAGGACAATCTCCTTTTAACCGGTTTGCCCGATTCTGAGGAGGTTAAACAGGCAGTGTTCAATTTGGATCCGACCAGCGCCCCCGGCCCTGATGGCTTTCCAGGTTCCTTTTTTCAAACTTGCTGGGATTTTATTCATTCTGATGTGGTAGATGCGGTGAGGTCCTTTTTTCATTCGGGAGCTATTTACCCGGGTCTCAATTCAAATTTCATGGTGCTCCTTCCGAAAGTTCAAGGTGCGGACTCAGTAGATAAGTTTCGTCCTATCATGTTAGGAAACTTCCTATTCAAGGTGGTTTCAAAGATTTTAGCTGATCGGCTTGCGGGGGTTGCTTCTAGAATTGTTTCTGATAACCAGTTCGGTTTCATCCGAGGCAGAAATGTTGAGGACTGCATTGCGATTGCTTCAGATTGTGTCAACCACCTCGACAGTAAAGTTTTTGGTGGGAATGTGGCTTTGAAGATAGACATCCGCAAGGCTTTCGACTCTATGAGTTGGGATTTTCTGCTGGCAGTCTTAGACAGAGTTCGGTTTCTGCACCAAATTTTGCTCTTGGATCAGATCGATTTTAACATCTGCAAAGGTCTCAGTTTTGATTAATGGGGTTCCAGAGGGTTACTTTGGTTGCTCTCGAGGGGTTCGACAAGGAGATCCGCTATCTCCTTTGCTTTTTGGCATTGCTGAAGATTTTTAAGCAGGTTTTTATCCCGGATGGTCTCTCAGAGTTCTCTCCTTCCGATTTCCTCCCCGAGGAATTTTTCTTCTCCAACTCACCTTCTTTATGCAGATGATGTGCTTATGTTCTGCAGAAGGACATATCGAATTTGACCGGTGTTTTTGATGCTCTTCGCCTCTACAGTTCTTTATCAGGTCAGGTTGTCAATTTGGACAAATCCCACATCTATTTTGGTTCTGGTGTCTCTCACCAGCGTCGAGCCAAGATTTTGGCGGACTTTGGTATCAAAACTGGGTCACTTCCTTTCATCTATCTCGGGGTACCGCTTTTTAAAGGAAGCCTTACTCAGACTATTCTTCGCCCTATCGCAGATCGGATTCTGGAGCAATTAGCCTCATGGAAAGGCCGCACTCTTTCTATGGCAGGTCGGTTGTGTTTGATAAACTCAGTGATTACCTCGAAGTTTGTTCACACGTTTATGATCTACCGATGGCCTGTGGGTTTGCTTAAGTCTCTTAATAGGGCTATTCGAAACTTCCTTTGGACCGGATCTCTATTGGTTCGGAAATCAGTCTCGGTTGCTTGGTCTATTTGTTGTCGGCCTACTAAGCGAGGGGACTAGGTGCGAAAAACTGGTCACTTTTAATAAAGCTTTGCTCAGCAAGTTGGCTTGGAAATTGATGAATAAGGATTTTTTCATTTTTCGGTTTCTTCGGGCGCGTTTTTTAGGGAAGCTGAACCCTTTGCATTATGTTGCTTCTTCGATGTGGCCTCCTATAAGACAGTTGTATCTTACCATTTCGAGGGAGGCGATTTGGATCATCGGGGTTCACTCCAAGGTTCGTTTCTGGGTTGACAATTGGCTGGGGATACCCATTATTGAGTTGTTACAGAACTCTGGAGTCTTATGTGATCCGGACATTCTGATTGGTGATCTGGTTGATTCCGATGGAGTTTGGAATCTTCCGACTAGTTTCCGTGTGGCATTTCCACAGTTGTCCACGCTTATTGAACAGGTGGTGATTTCGATGGATAGGCCGGATGAAAGAGTTTGGTCTCATTCAGTCTCTGGCACCATTTCTTGTCGAGACATTTATCTTCATCTTTCTACGATTGCTTCGCCTCCGTTATGGGTTAGATATGTTTGGAAGACTTTCATTCCTCCAACTCGCTTTGTCTTCGCTTGGCGTCTTCTCCAGGGCCGGATTCCTACCGATGACATCTTGATTAGGAGGGGTTTCTACATGGCTTCTAAATGCAGAATTTGTGGTAATGACTTAGAAACCGTTTCTCACCTCTTCTTGACTTGCCCTTATGCAGCTGCCATTTGGGACTGTCTGGGGGTCGTCTTCGGGATCAGATTTGAGGCATCAGGTTCGGTGGTTTCTATGTTTGAGAAGGCTATGAAGGCTTCCTTAAGCACTCAGGTCTTCAATTTATGGACTACGGCCATTGTGAGTGCACTCTCTGCTATCTGGTTTGTTCAAAATCAGGGGCATTTTGGCAATGTCTTCATACCTTTAGCGCGCTCTTTGGCTTTTATTTGGGCTTCGACTAGGGAAGCAAATGCTATTCAGAAGGGTACGATGCACAACTCGGTTAGTGACCTTCTGGTCTTCAGAAGTTTAGGGGTTGCAGGCGCTGCTCCTCGAGCTCCTCAGATTATTCCCGTGGTTTGGTCACCCCCACCAATGGGCTAGTTGAAGGTTAATACTGATGGTGCAGCTGACGGTTGCCCGGGTCCGGGCGGATGCGGTGGGTACTTCGTCACAAGTAGGGGATTTATCAAAGGTAGCTTTGTTGTCCCTTTGGATTCCTGTTATGCCTTTAAGAGTGAGCTTTTGGGGGCTATTACTGCTATAGAGTGTGCTAGAGATTTGGGTGGGATCATCTATGGGTCGTGCGACTCAACGTCGTCAACTTGCTCATACGTCGAGAGAAGGTAGTCCCGTGGGCCTACAAATCAAGATGGGTGAACTGCTTTCTTTATGTTTCCGGTATTCAGTTCCGGGTTTCTCACATCTTCAGGGAGGGAAATACGGTTGCGGATGCTCTATCGAAGATTGCGGTTTCATCTACTGGAGTCCAGTGGTGGTGGGGCCTTCCAGATTCTTGTATCCCTATGCATTACAGGAATGTCAATGGGTTTGTAAACTATAGGTTTAGAAAGTAGTTTGACTGTACCTTTATTTTTCCGGTACTCTTTTCCCTAGATTGAGATTTTCCCCATTTAGGGATTTCTCTCCTTTCAGGTTTTAATGAGGCTGGCGACGGTCTTTGTTTATCTTTCGATTCTTACTTCAGATGTCTTTTATTTTGGTGCTTGTTGATTTCAGGTTTTTATACCTGCTGTAATTTTGGTAACGGATGTAAACTTTTTTAATTTAATAAAATTTATTACTTGTTCGGTGTGGGTTTGGAGGGATGCTAACTTAGTTGGGATGTCTCCATTCTGGGTAAGAGATGTGCCAACCTAATTGGGATGTCTCTGCCTGTCTATCCGGCAAGTAACCTCTTCTGATATAGTCTAAATATATATATTTAAAATTTATTTTATTATTTAAATATTAAATAATAAATTTTTTAATTCTATTCACCGTGCACCAAATACTATAGACTTCAGTTTTTAATTTAATCAACAACAAACACATAATATCATTATTCTTTTCTCATCTTTTTTCTTCTCTCGTCTTATCCTCTCGTATCATGCATACCAGGCCGACATTACAAACACTAAACACTGTACAAAACAGCAACACTAAACCAGCCATACCAACAACACATCTTTATTTTTGGCAATAATTAGAGCTACATTCCGCTACCTAAGAAGGTGTGCCAGCTATACAATATCCAAGTACTTTTTTTTTTTCAATATTTTTCATTTCTATTTTTAAATTAATTTACAAATGAAAAAAAAAAAGTTTGATGCCCTTAGATGATGGCACATCCTATCTGAAAATTAGTATAAAACCCTACTCGCTTGAGAACTAATAATAGGAGTCATCTTTAGGAGTTTAAGCTTATAGAATTCTTTTTATTATCACAAATTATAAAATTTTACAATTTATTTGAATTGTGAAATTAAATAATTTATACTGAATATTGTTGTTGTTGTTATTATTATTATTATTATTAAGTTAGTTGAATTAATCGATAAGGGTTGTCAAGTAAGAGTCACAACATGTTGAACTCATAAGCTCAACTTCATCAAACTGTTTGGGAGTAAGTGCCCTTATCAGTTGATCACAGCCATTCAATGTCTAAAGCTTTTTTAATTTCAATTTATGACATCACCACCAACATAAAATTAAATGAAACCAATTTAATACATGCATTGAACCAATTAATAATATATACATACCGCTAAGGTCAAAGATTGAATGGAAATGAAACCAATTTAATACATGCATTCAACCAATTAATATACATACATATAGCTAAGGTCAAAGATTGAATGGCGTGCCACGCACAATATATATTACTTACACGTATATATTATAGTACTTCTGGGGTGGATCGAGCCCGTCTTAGTGAGTACCTTCAATTTATTTATTTATTTATTTTATTTTTTTCCCACTCAGTTCCTAATACTTCATTGATTGGCTAGAGACCTTGTCAACAAGTATATATATAGATATAGATATCGTACTAAAAGGTATCTTTGTAGTCTATAATATTTGTGAAGAAAGGGATCGATATATATGGCGGAAGAAGATATATATACCAAAGATGGTACTGCTGATTTCTGCAACAAGCCTGCTATCAAGAAGAAGACGGGAACCTGGAAAGCATGTCCTTACATATTGGGTATTTTTTATACATATATTCCTAAATATATATTTGAATGTACTAGTTTTATTCGCAACATTTAATACATGTAATAGTGGGTCCTAATTAATCAAATTTTTGTGACTATTTTAGTGTTTGGTCATTACAAAAAATGGTTTGTTTTGTAAATAAAACTTTTAGGCACTAGATTTTGAGAATTAACAGGGCCACACAACAAATTTTGTGACAAATGGGCATGCCCTAAATTTATTGTGGATTTTTTTTTTTCTTTACTACATATTGGCTGGGGGCCGGTATGACTTTGATCAATTTAAAATGCTTATAGAGTTTGATCTTCCACAGGAAATGAATGCTGTGAGAGATTGGCGTACTATGGGATTAATACAAATCTAGTAAACTACCTTAAATTTCAATTAAATCAAAGAAATGTTGTGGCCGTAAATAATGTCACAAACTGGTCCGGCACTTGCTATGTCACACCTTTGGTTGGGGCTTTTCTAGCTGATGCATATCTGGGAAGATACTGGACCATTGCTGCCTTCTCTATCATCTATGTCTTTGTAAGTTCAATTGATATTTATACCTTTTATTGTTCCCGATGATCCACTCCTATAGGCTTAAGCTTTTACAAAAATTTAGTATACTTTTTAACAGTTGTAGTCCTCATCAAGCTTGTCATGACTGGAAATAAATGCTTTAACATACCCAAATAGCAAAATACGCTAATTCACAACATTTTCGTTGGTAATTTTCAGCACACAGCACAATAATCACCAATACATAAATAAGAATTCACAAAGAACACAAGACATTTTATTATAGATTCAGCGGAAATGTTTCACCTATGTCACCGGAGCTCAGTAAAAAACCCAATGTACTATAAGTTTTTTGTTACGTACTCAGTTATATCTCTGTACAAAACACAGTCTGATCCCTTTGCACCCTTTTTCTAATTTTCACACTTAAATAAACACTAGATATCTAACCCAAAAAAGGAGAAGAATATAGAGAACCCAGAGCCACAATGATTAACATTGTCTGCAAATCGACAAGTTTAAATGTAAAGGATAAATGGATATATATTACACCCAGCTGATTTGACTGTTGACTTCCCACATGCCAAGCTGAATGGCTGAATTACATCTAAATAATTTTGCTATAAAAAATATACAAAACATTTATGTATTTGTTGCATGCATGCAGGGTATGACAATATTGACCTTATCAGCCTCTGTGCATGGACTAAAACCATCTTGCAGTGATAACAACAATGTTTGCCACCCTACACAATTACAAACCTCAGTGTTCTTTGTAGGCCTTTACATGATAGCTCTTGGAACAGGTGGGATTAAGCCATGTGTTTCATCCTTCGGCGCAGATCAATTCGACGACTCCGATGAGACAGAGAAGAAGAGTAAGAGCTCTTTCTTTAACTGGTTCTACTTCTCTATTAATATTGGAGCTCTTGTTGCTGCTTCTGTGCTTGTTTGGATACAGACAAATGTTGGCTGGGGTTGGGGTTTTGGTATCCCGGCCGTGGCTATGGCAGTGGCCGTTGTGAGCTTTTTCTCCGGTACCCGGCTTTACCGGAACCAGAAACCCGGTGGGAGTCCGATCACGAGGATTTGTCAGGTGGTGGTTGCTTCGTTTAGGAAGTTGAGGGTTCAAGTGCCCAATGACAAGTCTCTTCTTTATGAGACTGCTGATGATGAAGAATCTGTGGTCAAAGGAAGTCAGAAACTTGACCATACAAATCAATTGAGGTAATTAAAATTGTAAAAGCTTGTGACAGAGACAACCAAATAATTTTTTTTCTTTTTTTTTCATATGTTAAAGTGTGTGCTTGATGAAATTTGTTTGAATTCTTAAAAATCTAATTTTAAAATTTTCTCATTTTTTAAAAACACCATCTCAGATGTTTTTCAATTTTTAGTTTTTAGTTTTAGAAACCATATACCTCTTTCTCTCTTAATTAAATTTATTTGAAAATAAATTATATTTTTAGAAAATATATTTAGTAATTTATATTTTTAGTAATTAATGTATTGCATATATGCATGATATGTATATTCTATAAACCATATATCCTTGATTCCATATGTATTTTATTTTCTTTTTTTCTAGAAAAAAATAAAAAGAAGCTGTTGCTTTTCGTCTAGAAAACCAAATTAGTTAAAAAACTTAATTACTTCAAAAAGTTATATAATTTTCTGACTAATCATGAATATTATCTTCTATCTTCATCAGCAGCTTCTTCGACAAAGCGGCAGTGGAAACCCAAACAGACAAGATCAAAGAAATTGTAAATCCATGGAAGCTCTGCTCGGTAACCCAAGTCGAAGAGCTCAAATCCATAATCAGATTGCTTCCGATATTGGCCACCGGGATAATATTCTCCGCCGTCTACAGCCAAATGGGAACCCTCTTCGTCCTCCAAGCAAACACCATGGACCTCCACGTCACCTCCACCTTCCAAATCCCCTCTGCTTCTCTGTCCCTCTTCGACACCCTCAGCGTCATCCTCTGGGTCCCACTCTACGACCGTCTCGTTGTCCCCCTCGCCGGAAAGCTCACAGGCCACAAGTCCGGCTTCACCCAGCTCCAGCGAATCGGCGTCGGTCTCGCAATCTCCGTCCTCGCCATGGCTTCCGCCGCGAGTCTCGAGCTCTTCAGGCTGAAGATGGTCAGGGACCACCATTACTACGAGCTGAAGCACGTGCCCATGTCGGTGTTCTGGCAGATTCCTCAGTACTTCATAATTGGGTGCGCCGAGGTGTTCACGTTCGTTGGACAGCTGGAGTTCTTCTACGAGCAGGCTCCGGACGCCATGAGAAGCCTGTGCTCGGCGCTTTCGCTGACGACGGCGGCGCTGGGGAATTATCTGAGCTCGGTGCTGGTAAAGGTGGTGAGTGAGTTGACGAGTGGTGGTTGGATTCCAGAGAATTTGAATTATGGTCGGCTTGATTGTTTCTTTTGGGTTTTGGGATTGCTGAGTTTGATTAATTTGGGTATTTATGTCATGGTGGCTAGGTGGTATACTTATAAGAAACCTGTCGTTGTTTAGCAGTTTAGCTATGGCTGCCTATTACCTGTTGATGATGATGATGAACATTTTTCTTTTGTCATAATTACAATATTTCAAATTTTTAAGGGAGATAAGTAAGTTATTCAAATACAAAACTTGGAGGGTGTGGGTGTCAAGGTGCACATTACTGAACAAATTTTATTGGTTAATCAACATTATTTTTTAGCAATGCTATTTATTATAATTGATAATCTAACGTCTGGTTTACCATTTGCTTAAATGGAATTCAGATTGATTATTAAAATATTTTTTTATTCTAAAAAAATATATAGAGAAAGTGATATTTTAAAACGTTGATGCTAATAAATCTGTGCCATATCAACTTATGAGTCTACTGACATGATAATAAACAGCATTATTTTAGAGCATGTTTAATAACATGTTATTTTTTATTTTTATTTTAAATTTTTTTCTCTTAAATTATATATAATTTGATTTGATTGGTTTAAATGTTGGTTCTCAATAAAATAAAAATATAAAAATAAAAATAAAAAATAAAAACACTTTGAAAGCGTTTTTAAAATATTTTTATTTTTTTTGTATTTTTATATTTTTACTTAATTGAATAGTCTAATTAACATTCAATAAACTGTAACAAACTCCTAAACTAACCAAATTATACATAACTTAAGAAAAAAAATAAAAAATAAAAAAACAACAATGCAAAAAAAATTAAAATAAAAAACAACCATAGCCCTTAGTTTTTAGTTTTTATTTTTTAATTAGTGATGATACATGTCATTGCTAGAGGTTCTAGGGTATTATTTTATAATTACTATTTTTTTAATTAAGCAAAAAAATACAATTATGAGTTGAAGAAAAGAAACAATATGATAATTGTAAGTTGAAGCGTCCTTATCCATAAAAAATAATAGTAATAAATAAAATAAAATAAAATTGAGGTATGCTTAATTAAAGAGGTAGTGAGTTGTTTTGTGATATAATAATAAATTAATAATTAATACATATCCTCAGCACTTTTGTCAAAATTTCATAATTTGCTATTGTCTGCTTTATACTATCCACCATAATCAAATATTACATTTGATCATTCTTTACAAATAATTGCTTTTGTGAATAACAACTAGTGCCACCACCACCAACAACAAACACACATACTAGCATTGTTGGTGGCTACCAACAATTTATCACCTCACTTTTCTTTTATTTTAATGTGTGTTAAGTTTTTATCATTTATTTCTTTTATTAAATTTCGTCTTTTCTTTTCTCTTTTAATTTGATTTAAACAAAAGGGATTAATTCAAATATAATAAAAAGAACCTACTAAACATTCTATGATAATATATATTTCATTAAAATAGAAATGAGCTTATCATTTTCTGTTATTTTTAGAATATTTCACTTTGAAATTATTCAGTAGATTTGACCAATTACCACTCTACTGTCCAATAAAATATTTTTTTATAAATAAATAAAAAAAGAAGAAGAAGAATGTCCAATATCTAATAAGAAACTCCAAAAAAAAAATTAATAAAATTATCGAATAAATGTTTTTTAAGAACAAGAATTATCTAATAAAATTTGGAGAAGGAATTAATTATCCCAATTATTATTATTATTATTACTATTATTGTTATTATTAGTTGCTGATGCTTTGTCAAAACTTATAGTTTCTTCATCAAATGCGCAATGGTGGTGAAACTTTCCAGACTCTTATTTTTCTATGCATCATAAGAATGTTAATGGTTTTAAAAACTATAGGTTTAGAAAACTATAGATTTAAAAAATAGCTTGCTTGCTTTTTTGGTACCCTGATACTCTTTTTCTTCAATTGAGGTTTTCTCCATTCGGGATTTTTTTTCTTTTTAGATTTTAATGAGGCCGGCGACGATCATTGTTTTACTTTTTTCTTTTATATTTGCTATAATCTATGGATGAATTGTTGTTTTCATATTTTCATATTTGTTGTAACTATTGTATCTGATATAACTTTTTTATTTTAATAAAATTTATTACTTACTAGGTGTGGGATTGAAGGGTTGCCAATCGAGTTGAGATGCCTCCGTTCAAAATTAAAAGGTACCAATTTAATTGAAATGTCTCTATCCGATTATCCAACAAATAACCTCCTATGATTATTATTATTTTCCTAGAATCTTTCAAAATAGAAGATAACATTATCACAACAAAACACCGTTAAAAGACGGTTGTTAGACCTTTAATACATGGTTGTGTTCCGTCCCCTTTTCTTTTCCTTTTTTTTTTTGGGCGAATAATCAGTTATATTTCGTTTCAAATACAAAATCGTAAGGGTCAGCAGGTTGTAGACGCCGTCTTCTGCTTCCATATTTTATTTAATTATTTCACGTTACCTAAAATACTAACTATTAAATTATTTCCCCCATTATTTATTTATTTTTTTACAGGTAGAAATATGGATGTGTGAAATAATAGAGGTGGGAAGTAGTCAGGTACATTATAAATTTATTTACTCAATAAAGGAAAGAAAAATGTACATTGTGAATTTTATAATATTTTCTTATAAAAATTAAAGAAAATTATACATAAGTTAAGTCCTCGCGTTTAAGTTTTCTTGAATTGGAAAAAAAAAATTATTATGTTTCAAAAAGGTTATAATTTAGACATATTATTTATAATTATATATCTATATACATACTATCTACAAGAAAATTAAATATTCTTAATTTCGTCTAACAAAAAATAAAATAAAATAAAAGATGAACTAAAAAATAAATAAAATGAAACATAGTAAATGAGTCTCTAGATAGATTTGCATGAGATATGTACAGTTAATTTTATCAAATTTATCTATTAAAGTTTCAAAGTAAACTAAAGTGACACAAAGCAATATGTTACAGGGTCACTTGATAGTTTTTATAGTTTGGGGTAAAGTGATAAACCTTTTGATAGTTTGGAGGGGTAAAGTGATATTACAATTAATTTATTTATTTTTGTTTAATTTTTTGGACATCAAGAAAAGCATTAATAAAATGGAATACTATGGTAGTTAAATTAAAAAATTAACTCTTATTATATTGTTCAAAATATAATGAAAGTGATTGCTAATTTTGCAACCCATATTGACATTAAATTTTGTCACTTTTGTAATTAAGGAAGAAAAAAAAGAATCATTTACCCATTTATATCAAATACACCACATGGAATTGAAGAGAAATAACTAGAAAGACACATGGAGATGGTTTTGTTTTTGAGTTTTGCGACAAAAGCAATGAGTCATCTTTACCAATTTAAGCGTTTTGGTTGACAAAATGTCACTATAATTCCCAAATTTAGAGAGAATTTCATCCACCTTCTTTTATATATATATAAATGATGGAGTTGCAAAAATAACCATTAATTCTAAAATTAATTCACAGAGAGACTATTTTTTTATTTCTTTTTTATTGTTAATTAATTATAAATTGACATAAATTTATAAAAAAAAAAAAACGCAAAACAATCCATGTAAAAAGGGACATTTATTATAAAATTAAATGAGATTAATGATCATATTCCTTAAAATGTAGTTGTTGTCTGTCAAAAGGGTATTATAGTAATTATGATTTGTTCACCCTTTTTGGGAAAATAAGAGAAAAATTGGAAACAAAAACATAATTCCAGCTAATGCAAAGATTAGTTAATTGAGAAAAAAAAAGAAAAAGAGAAACGTTTCGAAACGCGTTAAACGGTATATGTGGTTATGTAGAAAACGTCGTCCCTTGGTATATATATATATATATATATATATATATACATATATATCTGTAAATATTATATGTATATCCATAACACTGAGATTCGCCTTCTGCTTGTATATACGAGCAAGAACCGGGCTTGATGTCCTGGTTTTGCTCGTGTTTTAAATTCTGTGTGTTAGTAATACACAGCCACTGTAACACCTCCATTACCACCAACCTACCTACGAAAGCTTAGCAAACTCTTTCCTGTTTCTCTTTCTCTCTCTTGGTCACTCTCAAGGTATGCATGTCCCAGACCCTGTTTGTTTTTTACTCTCTTTCTAGGTTGTTTTTATTTGCATGCATTGATGCCAAAGAAATTTGTTTTGTTTTTGTTCTTTTATTTTGAGGGAGCGCTAAGTCTGGTTTGATTTGGTTCGTCTCTGAAATTCCCTATGATTATGTTTTTCAATGGCTTTTTTAGATCTTATATTATCTATTTTGAAGATGGTGTTTGTTAACATTAAGGTTTCTTTCTTTCTTTTATTATATTTGTGAAGTTTTTGTTTGGTATAGTGCTCATCGGCTCTCTTTTTTTTTTCTTTTTTTTTTTTCTTTTTTTTTCTCTCAAAAAGAAATTAAGAAAGGAAAAAAAAAAAGTACTGGAATTCTTCGATTTTATTCAGTGGTAGTATATTTTTTTCCTTTTGTTTTTGGAATGTGTTTTTGGGTTTTAAGAAGTAATTATTTTTACATTGATCGACCATATAGTTTGGTTTCTTTTTGTTTGTTTGTTTGTTTGTTTCCTTGGATTGAGTTTTGACATCCCAATAAATTACCCATTGCCTTGGCTTGACGCAGGTTGCTTCTTTGTTTTATGCGTTTAATTTGGATTAATTAATAATAAGAGAATCATGATTCAGATTAATTTATATATGAGAATCATGATTTCTATTAGATGATTGTTGGGAAATCTGAATGTAAAATCCGTTCTGTGCAACTGAGCCAGTGAATAATCTTTTACGTTTGTTTGGTGGTAATAGACTGAAAAGTTGAAGTCAGGGGATAAAAAATAGTACATTCGTTTTTTATTAATTTTGTGGGTCGACCCCATTAACCATTATCTAAGCATTATTTAAGCCATCTTTGCTGTTAAACTTTATAATTTCATTATGGTCCTAATTTTGTTTTAATTTGAATTTGCGGTCCTTTTCTAGACAAAAGATTCCCCATATTCTATGGCTCCCACGGCCATACTCTTTTCATCATGTTGTATATGGACTTTGAAGGCATGTTTTTCATTTTTGTTAAGAAAAGTTTGTGCTTGAGTGACTGGGTCATTTTTATTACCGAGTATTTGACACTCTTAATTTCTCTAATAGTTTATAATTGGTGTTTTTGGTTGTAAGCACTGTTACGTAAATCATGTGTTCTGTTATGTGCTCATGGTGTTGCTAAGATAAGTGCATATTTCAAGTGTCTTCAATTTGCCATTTGTTTTGTGACTTTGTTATATTATCTTCTTATTCGCAATTTACATTATGGTAGTAGTTGTTATTGGGTGTGTAGTTGATTGATTCTAAGAACTGGACATGATTACATTGTAGGTGAGTTTTTGGTCAAAAACACTAAGCAAAGGTGAGGCCTGGCAGTAGCGGATAATAAATCTGGAGGAGCACCATGGCAGAAGATGACATTTACACAAAAGATGGGACTGTGGACATCCATAGAAAACCAGCTAATAAGAACAAAACTGGAAATTGGAAAGCTTGCCGCTTCATTCTTGGTCTGGTTTTAAGTTATCTTATACATTCTGCTTACGTTGATATCTATGTTGGCTGAATCCAATTTCAACTGTTGAAGTTCATACATGATTACTTAGTATGTTTATTGCTAAAATTGATTTTTGTGCAGGGAATGAATGTTGTGAGAGGTTGGCATACTATGGGATGAGCACCAATCTTGTAAATTATCTTCAGGAACGTCTCAACCAGGGAAATGTCACCGCATCAAATAATGTCACAAATTGGTCCGGAACCTGCTATATCACACCATTAATTGGAGCCTTCCTAGCAGATGCATACTTGGGAAGATATTGGACAATTGCTGGTTTCTCAATCATTTATGTCTTCGTAAGTTTGATCCAATCAAAACCCTTTTCATTTCTAAACATACATGAAAGCTTGGCTTAGATATAGGGATAATATTCCTTTGAATGCTGTCCTTAAAATTTGTTCATATTGGAGAGCAAGTCATAAAGGTTTCATTCTCAATATCTAAGCTGCTGTGAAGTTCTTCATTGAACTTTCTTTAAATTTGCCTTTTCCCCTGTTTCGCATTACAAGGTTGGAAATTGATTATAAAGAAGTAAACACAACCAAGTTTCCCTATAAATGATATTTTCTCCAATACTCTTATACTAGATTTTCTTGTAGGGGATGACACTCTTAACACTGTCTGCTTCTGTCACTGGACTAAAGCCATCGTGTAACAAGAATGGATGCCATACAACAACTTCACAAGCCACTGTTACTTTTGTCGCTCTTTATTTGATTGCACTCGGTACTGGTGGAATCAAACCATGTGTTTCATCCTTTGGTGCAGATCAGTTTGATGAAACTGATGAGATTGAGAAGAAAAAAAAGAGTTCTTTCTTTAATTGGTTTTACTTCTCGATCAATATCGGAGCACTAATTGCTTCCTCAGTCTTGGTATGGATACAAATGAATGTGGGATGGGGGTGGGGATTCGGAATCCCGGCAGTGGCAATGGCAATTGCAGTCGTGTCTTTTTTCTCAGGCAGTCGGTTATACCGTATACAAAAACCTGGAGGAAGTCCCTTAACTAGGATTTTTCAGGTTATTATTGCCACCTTTCGGAAATTGAATGTACAAGTTCCTTCTGAAAAGTCTCTGCTCTATGAGACTGCTGATGAGGAATGTCAAATCCAAGGAAGCCGCAAGCTTCAGCACACAGATAAGCTAAAGTAAGTATATTAAATTTAAAACTTCATCAAGGCTAATTGATTTCCTATCACCTATAGTTGTCTTCTAAAAGTTCATTCAATGATCAATTTTGAATGTCAATTTCCTTCTAGCATCCTTAGCTTTTATATCCATTATTTTTGCTAGATTATATGACTATTGTCTTATACAGGCATACAAGCTGAATTAGATTTTAAAATCGTCAAGTTTATTTTTGGTTATGTTGCTCGGACTCGGGTATGGGTATCGGATACGTGTACATATCCAAGAGTCTAATTCTTCTAGTTCCAAAATTTAGGATATGGGGATACGGCTCATAAGGATCCAAAATTTGGACACAGGTATGGGGATCTAAGAAATTAAAACTTTTAATAAATTTTAATATATAATAAATTTAAAATAAATCAAAATGTAATAAGAATTCAAAAACTCCTTAAACTTCAATTAGAAATATATCTTTTTTAAAAGAAATAAGACACAAAACACAAATAATCAACCACAAAATACAGGGATACATCTTAGACACTTAAAAAAAAAATTGATAAAATTTAATATATAATAAATTTTACTAACCTTAAGATTTATATGTAATTAAATTTAATTTGTAGTAAATTAATTTTTAATCTTATCTGGTATTAAAAAAAAATAAGGCTATCTTCTCTTACTTTTACTCTTCCCTGCTTTGAGAAGAGTAAAAGTCAATTTTAGTAGGACTCTTCATTAGAACTCTTTTTCTCCAATAGAATTCTCTCATTGTTTACGTTTACATTCTTCAGACTCAGTAACAAGATGGAGTCTTTAACTCTTTTTTGCTTTGCCTTGCCGTATCCTTTTCTAAACGGAAGGATTGGAGACGAATTCCGTATCCGTGTCGTGTCATGTCGACATGGGTACTTCACCTATTTTAAAGAGTCCGAGCATCACGGATTTTTGGAATATATTAATAGACTATTTATATAATTATAAGTGAAAATGGATTAGAAAACTCACATTTCCCATGCCTGTTGTTGTTATTATGGCCATATGTCAATGGAATATAAAGTGAACTCAAGCTCCTCTCTTCAGAGTTGCCATCTTTTTGCCTACCCCATTAACTTGGCAGACAAAAATTTAGCTAGGCGATCTGATCTTCTGGAACCATGTTTCTTAATGTAGTTGTTGATCTAGCTCATGTAATCTGTGCTTGAAACAATCTACAAGTTAAATCTTTTGCTGGTTTGATTGATTACACATCTTTTTTTTTGGAATGTTGTCAAATTGCAGATTCTTCGACAAGGCTGCTGTTGAGACTCAGACTGACCGTGTAAAGGGCTTGACAAATCCATGGAGGCTGTGCACAGTTACTCAAGTTGAGGAGCTTAAGTCCATTATCAGGTTGCTTCCAATATGGGCAACCGGTATAGTCTTTTCGACTGTATACAGTCAAATGAGCACCATGTTTGTGTTGCAAGGCAACACAATGGATCAGCATATGGGTCCACACTTCAAGATTCCATCTGCATCTCTCTCCCTCTTTGATACTCTGAGTGTCATCTTCTGGGCTCCTGTATATGACCAAATCATTGTCTCCTTCGCAAGGAGGTTCACCGGCCATGAACGAGGCTTCACCCAGCTCCAACGAATGGGCATTGGCCTCGTCATCTCCATCATTGCCATGATCGTCGCTGGGCTTTTGGAGGTCGTTCGGCTTGATGTTGTCAGAAAGAACAACTACTATGATCTTGAGTACATTCCCATGTCGATTTTCTGGCAAGTCCCACAGTATTTCCTTATTGGGTGTGCAGAAGTTTTTACTTTCATTGGGCAGTTGGAGTTTTACTACGACCAGGCGCCTGATGCAATGAGAAGTTTGTGTTCAGCTCTATCACTTACAACTGTTGCATTAGGCAATTACTTGAGCACTTTGCTTGTTACAATTGTGAGTAAAGTCACCACAAGGAATGGTAAGCTTGGTTGGATTCCAGATAACTTGAACAGGGGCCATCTTGACTATTTCTACTGGCTCTTGGCCATTCTTAGTCTGCTCAACTTCTTTGTGTATCTCTGGATTTCCAAATGGTATACTTACAAGAAAGTGACAGGGCGGCCTGGCTGAAATTACCCAACCAACAATGACAACCACCATCATATAGTGTTATTTTTATTTTATATTAAAGACTATTTTACTGTTGTTGTAGGTTTGGTTTTTCCTTGTGCTTTGGAGGTCAAGGTACTTGTAAATATTGCTTGGAATGCTCGTTACTGTGTCTGTTAGTTGCTTCTCTGTTTTCTCATCTTTTTTTTCTTCAGGTCGCATTTCATGAGCACTGGTTTAGTAATTAATTGGTTATTAAGTGTGTTAGTTGCTTCTTTGTTTTCTCATCCTTTTTTCTTCAGGTCGTAATTCATGAGCGCTATTTTAGTGGTTAATTGGTTATTCAGAGGTCAAGATATACAATCTGAGAATTGGTTGGTTGGACCCATTTAAACGTGTTTCAACAATGTTTTTCTCAAAACAAAAATTACAAAAACCTTTTTTTTAATAAATAAAAAAAATTTCAATTTGAGAATTATTAGAATTAATTAGAAGATAAGATTTATTTATTATTATATCTGTATAATTTTATAAGAGCTCAAAATAACCTGTATCTTTAATAATTTTTTCTTAACTTATATTTAAAAAGATTAAATACATTTGAAATACTATAATAGTACCTAAAATATTATATGAGTATATCAAGATTCAAACCTCTACATCTGAAGTATTATGCGAGGTAAACAGTACGAGGGATTTATAGTACCTCCTCCACCCGCACTCAACAAGGGGTGAATATATATGAAATACTCTTCTACTGCGCCACACTCCGGTGCTTATAAAAACTTTGTTCGTAGGGGACCAACACAAAATAATATTTTTCAAAAATAAATAAAAAGTGTCATTGAACTTCTTTCATTTGGAAAATTGCGCACCATGCATGCTTCGGGGAGGATGTTGGAAATGTCAAAACAAATAATAGATCAGGATGGGCGGGTCCAATTCCAGGTACGTGGGGCCAGTATTTCCCTACTAATTTAAACGATAACCTTTAAGATTGGACCCCACATACTACGCTTCACCAATACAATCTGTAACTGGAGATTTTTTTTTTTTTCCCAAAATAAAGAGGATAATAAGCCCTGCGAATGAGAGGCTTAAAAGAACTTTCCACTCCACAAGTCAAATATCTAATGCTACTGTTTCTCTCCAACTCTTCCTCCCTCTTTTGGCACTCCACAGAAACAAAGAAGAAGAAAAATAATAGAAAACCATGATTGTGCTCAAAGCCATTATTCAAACCTCTTTCACTTCCATGAAACATACCTCTTTCAACACACCAAGACCGTCCACCACCACCACAAAGAATTCCTCCAATCTGTTCCTCTGCAAGTCCACTGAGTCTGACTCCGAGCCATCCCCACCTGAAGGCGACACTCGCAAGCAAGAGCTTCTAGCCCGCATAGCTCAGCTCCAAGCTCAGAAAGTCAGGCTTACTGATTTCTTGGATGAAAGATCTGAATACCTCACCCAATTTGCAGAGGAGGCAAATGCTGAGTTTGATAAGATTGGAGATGACGCCCTCAAAGGACTTGATGAAGCCAGTGATAGGGTATGTAAAAAAAACCTGTACTACAATTATTTTAGTTTGGATGAACATTTTTAAATTCATTTCCCATAAGCTTAACTTTTTTGGAGCCATGGTACTTCAACAGGGTCTGTTTTAGTCTCTAATTACCCATGCCATGCATAAAAGTTTATACCCCACTTTTATTGGTTTTGTGATTGGCAGATTTTGGAGAATATAAACAGCCGTATGCAGGCTTTTGAGGAATCTGCAGAGTCAAACAAAGTTGACATTGAGAAGAATGAAAACATGTTATTAGAGTTTGAAGATCAGATAGAGAAGGACCGGAATGAAGGCTTATTCTTTAAGAACCTGAGGTCGAGAACACCTGAAGAAAAAGTGAAAGGTAAGGAGGAAACTGCGAAGATTAAAGAGCTAACTAAAGTAAATGCAGGATCAAAAACCAGGAGAAACATTTACCTTGCATTGATTTGCTTGCTAACCATTGGAATTGCTGATTCTTTCATCTCTTCTTTACCTGATTGGAGAAAAGTTGCGGTCCTTGGGGCGATTTTAGTTGGTTTGATTTCCCAGTACGTCTATGAGCAGTCATTGTTATCAGAGACGAGAAAAACAAAGAACGGTGAGACAGAGGAAGAAGAGAAGTGAACTCTGTCCTTTCCACTAAGAAACGAACTTAATGTGCAAATTATTTAGCCCAAAAAAGTGGAGGAATATAGCACAATAGAATAGCCCCAAGTGAAGTCTAATGACTTGGGATTGATACATCAGGCAGTTTTGTACATCAACATCTGCTCTGTCTTGGTGTTGTTACTTCAATCACTAAAATGTGTAACTTAGTCACCTTGCTGATAATCTGATGCTTTCTAAACTTTACTTAGTCATTACTACCATATTAATACAGAAGAAATGGCTATAGCTCTCTGATTATTATAGCTCGATGAAATTGGACACCACTTGTATTGACAAGCACACAAGACATGTAGCTATATCTGCCCAAGTATAGCTGAACTAAGCAAAAGCATGATACTTTCTTTTTTTTTATAGGAAAGATACTTTGTATCTATTTGTCCAAAGGGCTAGAAGATAACACTCACTTTTGGTCTCCTAGAGGCTTGATAAAGCTCAAGTCAGAAATCCAAGAGATTGCATAATATCAATAAGATTTACTGCTACAAAATTTAGAAGCTACAGCTTTTTTCCCTTGAATAAGTTAGACTTGAGCTACAGAAGGGCTTATTCTACTTGCTTTCTTCAAGGTTCCTCGGTCACCTCCAACTCTGCTTCATTCCACCATGAGATTGCATAATATCAAAAAGATTTACTACCAAGCTACAAAATTTAAAAGTCACAACTTTTTTCCCTCGAGTAAGTTAGACTTGAGCTACAGAAGGGCTTATTTTACTTGCTTTCTTCAAGGTTCCTCGGTCACCTCCAACTCTGCTTCATTCCACCATGTGAGAGGTCCCAAACCATCACTATTAATTGAACCCTACAAAATAATGAGAAACTCGTCGACTTCATTTTTCTATTTGCCAAAAGGGAAAATTGTTCTGTTTATGAAGTTTTAAAGTTGTGACTTAGGCCTAGTGTCATTGCTCAAAGCCTTAAAGAAGGAGGAAAATAAAAGAAGCAAAAAAATAATGACAACAATAATAAATAAATAAACAAATAAAACAGAGAAGACTTCAAGTAACAAATAAAGAAATAAAACAGAGAAGACACGAAGTAATGCTACAGTTAGAAGCAACATTTTATCAAAATTTATAATGTTTTCAAGGATGAACTCACAGTAATGACCATAGGGGAAAATGGTTTTGAATCTTTTGGCGGCTCAACTGGAATTGGAGGGTATGTTATACTATGAACTTGAAACCTTATCTGCCATAAAAAACATCATCTACAGTTAGACTCGAGAAACTTGAGAGCATATAGGCCATAATTAATCCAAGCACAATAATATGAACCTCATCTTCCCAATCAATAAAATTTTCTCCTTCCATTATCTCCCATATCCATATGACACTGTCCCTGCATTCCTCATACAAGTATAATATTAAAAAAAAAAAAACAAAAGATCAACTAAACAATTCTGAAATATTGAATAGAAAATGAAAAAGAAGAATCTATCCAGAAGTTGAAGCTCCATACAAAGTTCTACATGTAATTCTATTACAAACAGAAAAGGTAAGAAACATTACCTTCTTGCTGAATCAGGTACATGGTGGCATGGATCAGGAAGAAGATGGACAGGTACGTAAATATCATCAAAAAACCCGACAGACACTGCCAATACACATTCAACATCAGAATCCATATATCATGGAAAAAAATGAGTCATCAACACTTAGTACACAATAACAATAATAATCCTATAAGAATGCATCTGTACCACATACAGCGTAAACCATTAACATTAGATTCTTTCAGTTTTGCAGCAATGATCTCTCCCACAAATGGACGGAACATAATCAGCGTAAACACCACCTGCCATAATACAAAAGACGCAATCAACAAATGAATTCAAAAAGTTTGGATAGTCCTTGCAAATTATGTAGAAGTGCTGTGAGTTGGAAAGCAATTCAACATAAATTCTTATTAATGAAAAGCGTAAAACATAATCACAGTCTGAAATAAAACTTGTATTTGGACAAAAAAAAAAGGATTGAAAATTTATAACTACAATAAGAATAAGATACACAGACAAAGGCTATAAATATTACTGTTGGAGTATATATACCGTATAAGTTGCAGAACCTTCGCTGGGAAAGATAAAGCCACCTGTTATGGATCTGATATCATACACAGAAATGCAAAGCCCCAAATTGGCAATGACCTTCATTACAACAACCATTCAGGGTTTAAACTTAAATTCAATGTACAGGGTACAAAAATTGGTAACGAGAAAGAAAGGGGTAGAAACCTTATCTACAAAAAGTTTCTGAAGCTCTCCCTTAATAGCTTCTTCTATTGGACGGTCATGGAGGTCAGGAGGCACACGTAATTTGTGCTCAATTCGGCTAAGGTAGAACATTTTCGAGCTGAAATCAAGGGCACCATTTTCACAAACTAAAAATCCACCAAGCAATAAACAATTTACAGAGCGATAAACAAAAAAAGAAAAAAAAAATACTAAAACAATGAAAAATAAAGAGAACAAATACCGGCCACCGCTGATTGGATTTGAAGTGGGAAGCAATGAGCGACGGTGTGCTAGACTAGGTTGAGTAGGAAAGAGATGCAGCTAGATGACGCCGACAGAAAAAGAAAACGATGGCGGTGCCGGCGCGGAGTGAGCTTGAGCTTGGCGGAGAGAATCGAGTAGAGGGAGAAGAGGGAAAATATGACTGCATAACCGCAGTGCCGTACCTGAAACTACTAATATACCCTTTGACGTATAATTTTCTTTAATTTTTAGGGTTTTGGGGGGTAAAATGACAATTATAACAACACATAATTAAAAAATACCCATTAAATTATATTTTTAATAAAATTTAGATAAAGTATCTAAATTATTCTTATTTATTTTATATTGCTCAAACTCATTCCTCCTCCATTTAAAAAAATATATATATTTTTAATATAAATTTATATTTGAAATTAAATGGTATTATATATATATAATTGATTTTTATTTTAAAAGATTTTAATATATTTATTTTGAAATGTGATGTATTTCATTTTAAAAATTACGATGTTTAAAAATATAATATGTTAGTCGGAGTATATAATTTTAACACTTTTAAAAGTGAATATAATACTATTTATCTTTAAAAAGATATAACTCGACCGAGAGAGCCTTTTTTAAAGACGGTTATAATGTACTTGGATAGTTGGATTACTTCCCGGCGTATGTTATTTCACACATCCATATTTCTACCTATAAAAAATAAAAAATGGGGAAATAATATTTTAGGTCACGTGAAAAATTTAAATATAGTACACAAGTAGAAGACGGCGTCTACATGCTGCCGACCCTTGCAAATTTGTTTTGAAATGAAAAGCGATTGATTATTCGCCCAAAAAATGAAACACGATTGAATTGGATCGGAGCACAACCATGCGCTAAAAGTGAAAGTCAAAGAACCGTCTTTTAACGATATTTTGTTATGATACGGGATCTTCTATTTTGAAAGATTCGGAAAAAAAAATAATAATAGGGATAATTAATATTTAATTCCTTCTTCAAATTTTATTACATAATTTTTATTTTCTGAAAAAACATTTATTCGACAATTTTATTACATTTTTTTTTTGAGTTTCTTATCAGATATTGGACATTTTTCTTCTTATTTTTATTTTTTAAAATCTTTTAGGGCTTATTTGATAATGCAACCGTTTTTTATTTTTAATTTTAATTTTTATCTCTTCAAGTAGATGTAATTTGGTTAGTTTAGAGGTTGGTTAGAGTTTGTTAAATGTTAGTTAGATTAAAAATGTAAAGGAAAATATAAAAACAAAAACAGAAAATGAAAACACTTTTGAAAGTGTTTTCATTTTCTGTTTTTATTTTTACATTTTTACTTAATTAAATAGTTTAACTAATATTCAACAAACTCCAACTAACCTCTAAACTAACCAAGTTACACATAACTCAAAAGGAAAAAACTAAAAACAAAAATAAAATACAGTTGTGTTATCAAATGCAACCTTAATGGAGAGTGGGGTGCTAATTGGTAAAAGCTACCGAATAATTTCAAAGTGAAACATTCTAAAAATAACAGAAAATGCTAAGCTCATTTCAATTTTAATGAAACATATATTATCATAGAATCTTTGGTAGGTTCTTTTATTGTATTTGAATTAATTCTTCTTGTTTAAATCAAATTAAAAAAAAAAGAAGCAGAAAATTAATAAAAGAAATAAATAATAAAAACTTAACACACTTAAAAATAAAATAAAAAGTAAAGTGATAAATTGTTGGTAGCCACCAACATTAGTATGCGTGTGTTGTTGGTGGTGGGGGGACTTGGAGTTGTTATTCACAAAAGCAATTATTTGGAAAGAAAGATTAAATGTAATAGCAAATTATGAAATTTTGACAAAAGTGATGAGGATGTATTAATTATTAATTTATTATTAAATCATAAAACAATATTCTACTACCTCTTTAATTAAGGATACCTCAATTTTATTTTATGTTATTTATTTATTAATATATATATATATATATATATATATATGTATTTTTATGGATAAGGACGCTTCAACTTACAATTATCATATTGTTTCTTTTCTTCAACTTATAATTGTATTTTTTTTTTGCCTAATTATAAAATAATACCCTCACACCTCTAGCAATGACATGTATCATTATTGATCAAAAAATAAAAATGAAAAACAAGAATAATGTTGTTTGTTGCGGGCTCCACGTTGATTTGACATAGATTTGTGAGAATCAACTATTTAAAGTTTCACTTATATGGAATTTATTTATTAGCATCAACTTTTTAAAGTTTTACTTTCTCTATATATGTTTTTAGTATAAAAATTATTTTAACAATGGACTAAATTCCAGTATAAAAATTATTTTAACAATGGACCAAATTCCATATAAGCAAATAGTAAATTATGTATTGATTATCAATTATAATAAATAGCATTATTAAAAAATAATGTTCATTAACTAATAAAATTAGTTCAGTAATTATGAAAAAAGAAAAATATTCGTTATCATCGTCATCATTAGGTAACTGTACCTAAAATGCTAAACAATAGGTTTCTTATAAATATACCACCTAGCCATAACATAAATACCCAAATCAATTAAACTTAACAATCCCAAAAGAAACAAACCGGACCATAATTCGATTTCTCCAAAATCCAACCACCACTCTCATCTCCATTACTAGTCAACTCACTCATCACTTGCTAAGATAATTCCTAAGTGTCACTGCGGTCAGCGTCAAAGAACTGGGCACAGGTTTC
Organism: Rhamnella rubrinervis; assembly: GCA_007844105.2. NCBI lineage: Eukaryota > Viridiplantae > Streptophyta > Magnoliopsida > Rosales > Rhamnaceae > Rhamnella > Rhamnella rubrinervis. Next base: position 14,835,449 of record CM017580.2, on the reverse strand, counting down.
TCATGGCATCTGGAGCCACCTCGTAGAAGAACTCTAGCTGTCTAACAAATGTGAAGACATTGACACACTGAATTATGAAGTACTGTAGAATCTGCCAAAACACCGACATAGGCATGTGCATGACCTCGTAGAAGAACTCTAGCTGTCTAACGAATGTGAATACATCGACGCACCGAATTATGAAGTACTGTGGAATCTGTCAGAATACCGACATCGGCATGCGTATGAGCTCGTAGTAACAGTGGCCCCTAACCATCATCAACCTGAAGAGCTTGAGACTCGCAATGAAAACTAGGGGCATTGGGTTGGATAGATCAGTTTTGAACCTAAAAACTAATTGGACCAGTTTTTTTTTATTAAGCCTAAACCGAGTAAGCCTATACTTAGGCCTAACTCGAATCAACCCAACCCATTCGGATTACTCAGATTAAGCTAAAAATTGGGCCCAAAAATATTCCACACCAAAAGCAGAATGTGGCATATAAACAAATAAGAGTTAGGAAATAGACAACATTTTTAAACCAGAAACTCAATTTCCTTATCTTTAATGCTAGAAACTTAAGTACTAGAGATAGAAATTCCACATTGTGGTACGAATGAAGGTCATCTTCAGGTTGAACGTGAATTCTTAATATTCATGATGGTATAGATGTTTATGCAGACACTTACTTTCCTATGAATAAAGACTATGAGACACCACATTATAATGACAGTGAATAAGAGTCAATTCGATTAGATAATCATTTCGATCGTACACTTAATGAAGATAATATTGTTGCACAAACACAAGTTGAACCTCCACATAATGTGACTACACACCCATCTCCCATGCCAAGGGTACCAAATTCATAATTGTCAAGAAATAAGTCAAGTGTAAGTAGTGGTAGTACATCATGCTGGTATTTGAACATTAAACCAGATAGTTCTGCGTGCAAGCTTATTGAGATTGGAATGGTTTACTACAGTAAAAAGGAACTGTAAAATAAGTTGCATTTAATAGTAGTAGAGAAAAAAATTTGAGTTTAATATTGTTCGATCATCACCCGATCGCTATGAGGTTCGTTGTCGAGATGATAATTGCCTTTGAAAAGTTTGTGCAACAAATATCCAGCATTCAAACAAATTATTTAGGGTCAAGGAAGTTCATCTTGAACATAAATGCAAATACAAGAACAAAGGAATCGATGTAGATGGTAAAGAATCAAAATTACTTATGACAAAGCATGGCGGGCAAGAGAACAGTCACTAAGAAGTGTAAAGGGATCTGCAGAAGAATCATTTGCAACACTGTCATCGTACTTTGCAATGTTGGAAAAAAAAAATCTAGGAATAGTTACTCGTATTTTGACTGATGGTAACAACAATGTTTTATACTGTTTCATGGCTTTAGCCAAAAGCATAAAAGGATTTGCTTCGTATATCAAACCAGTTGTTGTTGTTGATGGAACAACATTGAAGCACAAATATAGTGGTCATTTCTACATAGCTTCCGCACTTGATGGTAATGGACAGATTTTTCCAATTACATTTGATGTTGGAGATGGAAAAAATGAAACTGCATACACGCGGTTCTTTGAGTGTTTCAAGGAATGTTTTGTAGATATGGTAACTTGGTTTTCATTACTGATCGTCACAAGGGTATAAAGAATGCATTGAAAGTTGTTTATCCCAACAATTATCACAGTTTGTGCATGTACCATATTAGTTAAAACTTGAAGGCGAAAAAGTTTGGAAAAAATGATGATATTCTTCCCCTTTTTTATTTGGCTATGAAGTCATATTTACCAACCAAGTTTAATTATTACATGGATGAATTACGTGGAATCTCTGTAAAGGCTATTAAATACTTGGAGGAAATTGATAGAGAAAATCGAAGTTTCCTATCACAAGATATAACATTTTGACAACAAACATTGCTGAATGTATGAATGCTATTCTTAAATATGGTCGTGAGATGCCAATACTCCCATTGCTAGAAACTATCCATGCATAAGTACAATAATGGTTTCACGATCGTCGTACTAGTGCTGGCAAAATGACAACTGAGTTGATTGCTTGGGTAGAAGTAAAACTGAACAAGCGAAGCGAAGTTGCATCTAAAATAGTGGTGACTCAAATTAATCCCAATGTTTACAGAGTATGTGGGAACAATGAAATTGAAGGCTTAGTTGAATTAAACAAGAAGACATGTACATGCAGAAAGTTTGAGATTGATCATATTCATGTGTTTATACTATGGCAGTGTTTATGCGTTGCAATTCTTCTTTTCATATTATCATATCTCATTACTACTATGCTGACACACTACATACTGCATATGCATAATCCATTTATCCTGTAGGGGATCTAGTAAAGTGGGATGTCTTTGATGAAGTAAAACAGGGAGTGGTTAGCCACTAAGAAAAAACCAAATTCTATCCCAAGGAGAAGAAAGAATTAGATACAAATGTAGTCGTTGTCATCAAGTAGGTCACAATGGAGCCAAACGTAAAGAACAACTTGAAAAACTTGACAATGGTGGACAACGTCAATGCTGAGACATGAGCCACATACAAAGTACTTTGTCATAGACAAAGACATTTGTCAAAGTCTGTGACGAAGTTATTCCCATGTGACAAAGTCAATTGTCACAATCTGTGACGAATATATTATTCTATGACAAAGTCGTTCATCACAGATGATTTACTTCATCATAGACAAAGACATTCATCATAGACAAATTAATTCGTCACAAACGAAACAATAATGTACATTACTATTTTGTTTTCTCTGATAATAATGTTTAAATAAATTTTACTTTTTACTAATAATAATGTTTAATTCAATAAATTGCATTTTGTTTTCTCATACAATAATATTTTGTTTTTTGTTTATGCAATACATGTGTATTCCATTTTTTAAATTTTAATAAAAAAATAAACAATATAGTAATAAATGAACTGCTATACTCTTAAAAAGTAAATAATAAATTATAATAAGTAATTTTTACAAATAAATTATTAATAAATAGGTTTAATTACATGTTATACATCAAAGTGAAAATCTTTTTGCCAATATTTCTTGAGCGTACTTCAATATGAAAAAGGGTACGTTAGATTGTGTGAATATTAATTAGAGATTGACTGTCAAATACTCCACAAATTTGACCATGAACACACCACAATCACCTCTACAAAAAAAAAAGCAAATCAATGTATTTATTATACTATCTAGTTTTGAAGGTATTGAAAAACCCTTGAATAAATACAAGAAGGTTATATTACTTACCTATACTCCTGTTTTGGAGTTTTATTAAAAAGATAGATCTTAAATGGCTTGAAACTTTTTTTCAGTTGTAGGTGTGAATCATAAACATTAGCATTGCTCAAGAAATATGGCATTAAAGCTTTTAATGATTCTATCTCACCTATATGGTTTTTCAATATACCCATATATGAATCATATAATATTACATTACGTGCTTGTATATCCACACGAGCCAACATTCAATGTTCATTTTTAAAGTTGGTAAGAATATAAATCTGCTAATTGAAAACAAATTATCAGTTAAATTGTAATGATGTATTCATAGGAATTACAACCATACTATACTTGCTTACCTTATTAGCCTGCACAATATTTAAGGCCTTAGGATATGCAGTCCCCCATCCATAACCCAATAAAAATTCATTGGTGGTCCTCTAACTTTTTGTTTTTGTCTTTTAAGTTTTTTTGAATTCTACCCGCTTTCCAACATACATTGATTGTGAAACAATACAAATAATGACATATGGTTAATGAAAAAAGAATTAATAATACCAAACTAAAACAATTTATGTAATGGATCTTACTAACCCAAAAAAATGAATTAAATGTAGATGCTTTTTGATTGAACAAGTTGGGATGTAATCTCATACGAATATGTATGAGCCACAATATGATATTGACGTGCAACACATTTGTAAATACACAAAGTTAACAAAACATGTAATGAGATGAATACACAAATAAAAAATTATAAAGCAATTACCACATCCGTCAATCATTCAGCAATCTTCACCATGACCTGCATAAATTCTAAAGTGATGGACTCGTATTCACCAAGTGAAATCACTTTAAAAGGGTCTTTCAACAAATATGCGGCAAATGCCTAAATCACATAGGAGCTGGCTTCATCTGATTGAATTGGTCAGCAGACAATGTGTTTTTCAATCTTTTCTTTAAATCTTTATTACGTCATATAGAGACTTTAAATTTCAAGCTTTTCTCCTCAGCCTTTTATAGCCTAATACCCCAATATCAAGTTCATCATTGTTTGCTTCATCGACCTACACATTGATTTAATAAACAGATTAAGTAAATGAAAGCATACATAAAGTAAATAAAGTATATGAAACAATTAATATACTTCTATTGATTTGGTCATAGCAGATTCCAAGTGTATTATGAAAGCATAATGAATTTTGACTTACTAGTGTAGTATCTGTTGATTTGGTCATAGTAAATTCTTATTGACCAGTTTACATGCATTCATAAATAAAATACATTAATAATATGGTATAATATACAATATAAATAAAGCATTACTTGAATGATGAAGTCATTCATTTGTGGCCAAACTACTTTGGTTAATTACTTTATCACTAACGGAGTCACTCATCACCGACAAAATACTTTGGTCACACACTTCGTCCCTGATGAAGTACTTTGTCAGTGATGAACTGCTTTGGTCATTTACTTCATCACTGACAAAGTGTTTTGTCAGTGATGAACTGATAGGGTGACATACTTCGTCACTGATGAAGCACGTCGTCAGTGACGAAATGCTTTAGTCATATATTTCATTAGTGATGAACTACTTTGGTCACATACTTCGTCAGTTTCGCCAGTAACGAACTGCTAAGGTGACATCCTTTATCACTGACGAAGCACATCGTCAGTGACGAAATGCTTTAGTCACATATTTTATCATTGACAAATTACTTCGTTAGTGATGAACTGCTTTAGTACTTCGTCCATTGTCAATTTAAACTAATAATTACATGTAAGTAAAAGCTAATGTAAATATGCTTATAGTTTAAAAACTTACATGTTTAGTATTTTGATTATGTACCTTTGGCTCCTCTTTTGACTCCTCTATGCCGTTATTTTGGTCAGATGGCCTTTCCTCCATATGTACCTCACCATCCTTTGCATCCTTATGTATGTCCTCTTCCTCAGTATGTGTGTCCTCCATCTTATTTATAGCTGATGTATCTTCTGTGCCCTCTTTATTTACATATGATTCATTCTCCTCCTTATTTACATCTTCCTCTTTATTTAGATCTTCATTATTATTTACATTTTCATTATCCTCATTATGTATAACTTTTATAACTGAAACTTGGTATATAACATCCTCATCTTGCATAGATGGTGGAATGATATATTTCTAAGTACCTTCACCCTAAATCACAATTGAAAGCACCAAATAATAAGTCCAAATACTTTTTAATAGTAAAAGTGTTAATAATTTGTAAGGATAAGAATCTTCACCTTGTATACTGCTTTTTTGTCCATTAAGGTAAGCGTAAAGATACATTTCAAAGTCTCATTAATGCTCATAAGCTCATTCTTCTCATATTGTTGGTGATTATCAAATTGTTTTTTCAATGAAGCATAATATAATTAGATCAAGTCAATTTACATAAAAAGTATAGAAATAAACCAATATACATACACAGTATAAGTAAGACAATTTATTACTTACTTGTCTTGATGATACAGCTTCAAACTGATGAACATTTCGGTGAGGAGCTTGTTGTGGGCTGGAATGATGAGCATCGACACCCTCATGTATAATATTGTTATGTGCCTTCGTCAGTGGAGGTTCTGCACCATAACTAGCATCATAAGCATGATGATGCTGGTCATCATATCAAAGCTTACTAGTAGTCATCATGTTTTCTTCACCTATGTAGCCTCCAATATGGACTACATAATACTGCATTGACTAAACCAAAATTAAACGAATACACATATATATCTAATGTTTATTATAATTTATTCAGTACTTACCCCTTCTTCACTGAAAAGTTTATTTTTTAATGTCTCATAGTTAATAGCAGCTATAGTATATCATCTACAGATATGAAGGAAATAACAATTTGGGCAGCTAATCTTTCCAATTTTGGAATTACCTCATAACCCCAAACTTAAAAAATTAGACGTATGTTGAATTAGTATTATTTGACTTAAATTTTTAATGATAAAACTATTAATATATTATGAAACTATTAATATATTATTAACACCTAACCTAGAAAGCTATTGGACACCCGCAAGGCTATAAGTTCCTGATAAGTTAGGCTTCTCCAAAGCCTTTTGTAGTGAGTTGATCGTGACCTCCTATGTCTGTTCTACCCATGGATAAACATTGAAAATTGGAAGATTAACTACAATACTGACATGATCCAATTTTATTTCAGAGTGGCTTTCTTTCCCATGAAGACCACACTCAAGGATGAAAAGTAATGATAACTTCACCATGTCATTATCTTCCATCCATTGAGCCGTATTGGTGTACACATCCTTCACAATGACATTGATTATCACATCAGATATATTGAAGTAATCATCTTTTATCTTCTTACATAAAGAAGGGGGCTATTAGCTGGAACTGGGCCCATCTTCAATCCAGTTATAAGACTAAACTCTTTCTTTATGAATTGTGTTATGTTGCCTCCAAAATTGAATTCAAAATACATCTTATTAGATGTGTGGACTTGCCTCATCAACAAATGATGAACAAGATAAGCATTGAATTTGACATTGAAGTGGAGAAACAAAAGACAAAAATAGCTTTCCTCCATCTTTTTTCGTTGCTTCACAAGGTATTCTGGTATGATTTCATCAACATTCTTCACGAGTGTATTCATCTTCTTCTTCACATCATCGAGTACGTTGTCTAATGTTGTCTTATTAGTAATACGAACTTGTGCATTAGTTGCTACAAGGTACTTGAAAGCCTTAGAAACCTTGGTAGATTCCATTTCATCTTCAAAACAAAATAAACATTAAGATTTCAACTTCATCAAAGACAAATCATAACTATAAATTAGATTGACTTCGTCAACATCTTAATAAACGAATCAAAATTGACGTCAACTTTGTCAGAGATGAATCATAATTGATGAATAACTTCGTTGCTTGATGAATTATCACTTTGTCAACCAAAACCCAAAAAGACTGATGGATGTAATCTTCATAATTGACGAAGCGCTTCAACTTATCCAAGTATGGTATTTGACTGCTTCCACTGAGATGTTAACAACTTTGTAATGATGCCCAACTTCGTACATGCTCAATACCTTAAAACCCTCATAACCTAGAATCATAAATGTAAAACTAACCTTAAACGAATTAATATATGTCCAAGTAGAAATTAAAAAATCACAAACCTATCTCTTAACATGAAAACCTAATTCCTAAATTCAAAATACAGTAAAATAATGATAGACTCAGTAACAATTGTTAATAGTAGATTAGCGACGATGACAATAAATGCAGATCGTAGTTGGGTTTAAGCTTGATTGAGTTTAAGCTCGAACGCAGATCGTGGTGGGAATGCAGATCGTTGGTGACAAAGAAGTGGTTAAAAAAATTATTCACATATTTCAGTCATTTAAGGGTATTGTCATAATTTTGTATCAAAATATTTATTCTAAACAACTTGGCCTAAAATAATTCAAATGGGTATGGGGTTTGAATATGACATTAAAAAACCCTTTGTTTTAATATTTAATTATAAAAAATCTACATTCAAAAAAATAAAGTTGGTTGATTTATTTTGTACTAAAAAAATTGACATTTTATTATTTTAGATTGACAAAGGAATTGATATTGAACCTAAAATTGAATTAAATTTAAAAACATTCATTTAACATTTAAATTTGATAAAAATAAATAATGATAGATTAAATCTCTTAATCTATTAGTCATGCAAATAATCACTTTAGCTATTGATTATGCTAATCATAAAAGTAAAAATAAAACAAACAAATAAAATTTAAATATGTTATAGTAATTCAAAATAAGAATATGAAAAATTTGATAATACAGTCATCCAAATTTTAAAATCCTTCTAAAATTAAAATTAATAAAACAAATAATAAACTATGAAGTTAAATTACAATCCAAAGTCCAAATCAAATCTGTCTTGCATAATCCATGAGTAGACTTTATTACACGATGCATTCCTATAGCAAAATACTATATGTAATTAGAAAAAAAGAAAAGAAAAGAGAGTATTATAATTTGTAAATATTAAGCAATAACATTAACTTAAAACTTGAAAAATTAATGAGTGATATTAGCCTTAACAGATTTTTTATTTGAGTTTCTTGTAGTTGATTCCAAAAGCTCTATAAAAAATAAAAGAATGAACAGTAAATTTGAAAAATAAAATTTAATTAAAAGTTGTATATAATTAATACTATTACCTGCATCCACGTCATAATATTCTACATCTTCCATATAAAATCTATCTATGTTTGGAGAAGTTCTGAGCCAATTTTAAGTGCATATTAATGTTTCTACCATCTTAGGGGTAAGAGAATTGCAAAATGGATCATGAATTCCTTTTCCAGTACTACAAACACTCCCAAAAGCAATAGTAGATACTCGAATTGCAAAAATATCCATTGCTAGTTTGGATAAGATATGATACTTATTTCGATTAACCCTATACCTATTGAGGATATCAAAATCATCATTCTCTATATATTCATAAGGTTCCAATAAGTATCTTTTCACATTATTTTTTTTAATCCCAATAGACTCTTTTACTACTTATTTTTTCTTAAACTCCAAAAGAAAAGCTGAAGAAGAACTGAAAACAGAAATAGAATCAGAAGATAAACTCAAACCATTTGAATTCACATCACTTTCAGAAGCCACTTGACCACCCACATAACAATTATAAATACATATCAAATTGCTTTTCAAGCTCTTGGTCATATTACTAGTAACTTTCTCATCTTGATAAATAAGGCCAAAACAATGTTCAACATAATTCAATTTGTATCTTAGATCAAACATAGTAGCAATCAACAACATTTGTTTAATACTTATCAAATATTTTTAGTATCTTAGTAGCCATTTCACTTAAAAATGAATTATCATTTAAACTCCACTCATTTAATTGTGCTTGAACTGTACATTTTTCATGAAGATAAATATGTGAGCTAACATATAATGATGTACTAAACTTCAAAGTCACATTATAAAAATCATGAACAAACATCACAAAGATAATATTTTTTCAATCAAAACTTGATGGAGGTCTACCCCTTAACACAATTGCTCCTTAATAATGCATTGAACATCTCTATCGTATTTAATCTCTATAGAGTTCAACTTATAGCATGAGTAAAATATATACTTCATTAAAATCTAAAACTAGTTATGATCTATGTTTGTTATGTGGTATGCAATTTGTAACAGTTCATCATGTCTGTAATTTTTTTAAAATTTTTTTTATTAACCTTATTTTGTTTCTCCCATTCACATACTCCCAATTTTTTTCTTCTCAATTCTTAACAAAACTCCCATCATACCAAATAATATTCATAGTGTCATCCATTGTTAATCTTACATTCTTCATATTAGGGTTAACTATTCATTAGGTAAACGTTAAATGTATAGTCAACTATATTATATTACATATAATTTTTTTTACTGCATTAAATTATATAGTTGAATTAGTCATATCGTAATTATGTAATGTGTAGGAATGTACTTAGCCATAATCAATAAATGTATCTGTAAGTAAACATTCAATAATATTCACAAACTTTTACACTATAGGATGACATGTAAACTGTTTTTGTTGAATATGTTCAAATGTTTTATCCAACGGTGCAAACCTATATGATATAAATTAGGCTAATTATGTCACAAGACTAGGAAAGTATTTAGATTAGATAACAATACAGATAGCTTATGTTACTTTAAGTTTTACTTGCCACTTGGTAGTAAGACTCTTTACTAAGTGGTAAGTAGGTCATATTGTAGTATGTGGCTATCTTGAATAAAACTCACCGCTTGATAGCGAGCCTCACCATTAGACGACGAGTAACGCTAGAATGTACTCGCCACCTGTGGCAAGACTCACTAGTATACGAGCGAGTAAATGCATTCCTGAGTACAATCGCTACTATACTAATGAGATTTCGATAATTTTTTCTGAACAATAAGACACAAGTAAAAATGCAAGTTTTCACATATTTTTTTCCGTAACAATGTTGTCTGATACTGTAATACTCTAAACTTATTTAAAAGATATAAAGGTCAAATATTGAAAACCAAAATAAATACATAAATATGAAAACCATAGGTAAATTGTTTACCTCTTTTATTAAAATATGTAGTTGTTTTTTAGAATAGTAGTACAAACTCGGACACTTAAACATAAATTTTTTAGCAATAATACTTGCAGTTTGATAGTAGGTACATTTGGATGAATAATTTAAAAAAGCGAAGAAAAATAAGTAAGTGAAAATGAACTAGAGTGAGCCGAGATAGCATAACATAGAAAATGAGTGGGTGAAGGGTATAACTAAAGCAGTGATATTTTGGGTAGGCTAAAGGAATTTATGGGTATTTTTAATAGAATTATAGATGGGTGGGTATTTTTAGCCAAATTATTGTCCATGTGAGCATTTAGAGTAAATACCTATATATATGTATATAAATTGAGTTAATATAACATGAAAAAAAATTATTATCTTTATATAATTAATATAATGCAATCATAAAATAATATACTCTAATAGGGTAATACACTATAATAGTATAATATATCAATGATATAATTTTTTAATACTGATGGTTAGAACAAGTTGGAGGTTTTTTTGTAGAACATCAATTTAAATTATTTCTATTAAATATAAATCAATTGAAATTCAGAAACTAAAAAAGAAAAATATGTGGTGAAAGAGAGGAAGAAGCCGAATGAGAAAAAGGAGAATCGTTGGTGTGAGAAAGAAATATGAATTTAGACATGTCTTATTATTTGCTATACTAAAAGGTATATTAATATTTTTACGTTGCAAAAAGAGTTCATGTTCATTGTTATTAAGAATGGGGTTATATTTCATTAGGGTCACAAAAATAGGTTATATAGTTATATTTCTTAAAGAAGAGAGATTAAAAAATAAAAATAAAAGAAGTTTGAAAAAACAATTACTAAGGAGTAAAATGATAATTGTACAATAGATATTAGCTATTACCTTAAAATTGGTTGTTGGCTTAATTTAGCCATTAAATATGATTATAGGCTATAAAACCCTTTTGATTGAAGGGTTTTTTGATACCATGTCCAGACCCAAAGGATTTTAAATTTTTTTGGTCCGTTAAGTTAATAATTCAAATTTTGTCCTAAAATTACTAAAGTATCCAAATCAGTGAAAAAGAATGAATAATTTTTTTACCAAGTTCGTCATTCTGCTGAAGCATTATTTGAAAACTGTAATTTCCCTCTCTAAAGCTAAAGCAACGAAACCCTAATTGCTACCTGAAGTCCCCTGATTGCTACCTGAAGAAAAATCGTGAATCCATCAACTCATTTTAATTAATGAGGTTAGTTATATCATATTTAGTGTTTGAGTTTGTTCATTAGTACAGGGACGAGATACAATAGTGGGGTAAAGTGTGAAACACACATTATTATTATTATTATTATTATTATTATTATTATTATTATTATTACTTTGACTCTTTTCATTTATTACTAACGAAGATCTTCATCTTAATATGTAGAAGCATAATTAGAGTAACTGACAAAAGATGAAGTGCTTAAAGCGCACTCTAATTGTACTTTGGTATATTGCCGAATATCTTTGTTAATGTCGAAGTAGAATGCTTAGCATTATTTTCATGATGTACTCTAATATATATGAGATATTCTTTAAGTCAAATTTTAGTCTATATATACATAGTAGGTAAAATGTCAAACACACAATTATTTTTTTATTTTTGATTTTTTTACATTTGCTATTAAGCGAAGGTGTTTATCTAATATACTGAAGCATAATTAGAGTGACCGGCACAAGACGAAGTGCTTAAAGTGCACTCTCATTTTGCTTTGGCATATTACCGAATAGCATCAATAATAACGAAGTAGAATGCTTAGCATTATTTTCTTGACGCACTCTAATTTATATGAGGCATATTCCATGTTTAACATACTTTCTCGTATGCATTTAATAGGGAAATGAACTTCAAGGTTAGTAAGCTCTTCAAGTATCCTAAAGCAAAGGATTAATAGGTCCACATCACAAATAAGATTTCACTATTATGGGTTATGGATGATGTCAAGGCCCAATTATCTGAAAATGCTACTCAGATAAAGAAGATGGAAGATAGTTGTTTCAACTACTTCTTGAAGAAAACCAAGCTATCTAAAGACAACCTATTTAAAGGTCGTGTCAATTTTTCAACTAGCTTATTTCATCACCTCATTAGAAGCTAAGTCCACACATATAACAAACTTCATATGGAATTCAATTTTGAAGGGAGCATATTACATTTTGGGAAGAAGGAATTTGAACTTGTAACTAAATTGAAGATGGGTTTAGTTCCAAAGAGAAAGGAAACGTCTTCATATAATAAAATTAAGGATGAGTACTTCAACAATGAGGAAAAGATAACAAATACCATGGTCAATGAAGTGTTCACAACTATTGAAAGTTACATGGAAGATGATGACATGGGGAAATTGACATTGTTTTATCTACTTGAGTGTGGTCTTATAGGGAAAGAGAGTCATACCCAAGTAGATCATGATCATCTACACATTGTAGATGATCTTGAATTCTTCCATAGTTATCCTTAAAGAGAAATGTCACGGGCTGCCACCATTGTGTCCCTACAAAAGGTTCTTGAGAAGCCAAGTCCACGCATATAACAAGCTTCATATGGAATTCAATTTTGAAGGGAGCATATTACATTTTGGGAAGAAGGAATTTGGACTTGTAACTGACTTGAAGATGGGTCTAGTTCCAAAGAGAAAGGAAACATCTTCATATAATAGAATTAAGGATGAGTACTTCAACAATGAGGAAACGATAACAAATACCATGGTTAAGGAAGTGTTCACAACTATTGAAAAGTACATGGAAGATGATGACATGGTGAAATTGATATTGTTTTATTTACTTGAGTGTGGTCTTATTGGGAAAGAGAGCCATACCCAAGTAGATCATGATCATCTACACATTGTAGATGATCTTGAATTCTTCCACAGTTATCCTTGGGGAGAAGTGTCATAGGCTGCCACCATTGCATCCCTACAAAAGGTCCTTGAGAAACCTAATAAATCTAACACCTATAGTATTGAAGGGTGTCCAATTTCCTTTCAGGTTTCACATCATTAACTTAATTTTTTTATGTCCTTTTTATATTTTTATATTCCTAATAAATTTGTTATTATTTTTTTATAGGTTTGGGGATATGAGACAATCCATATATTGAAAAAAATTGTTGCCAACAAGTCAAATGAGGTTGCATTCCCTTGCATTCTGAGATGGTTAACCAATTCCAACCCAAACTATAAGCAATTGAAGGATCAAATCTTTAGTAAAATGGGGGTATGATTACTTAATTATTTGTATTTTTTATATTTTGTACATAATGTGCTACTAAATATATGTTTGCATATTTTGTGTGTTACAATATAATGTGGTTGCCACATTAAAGCTCACATCAGATGCCAAATCTGTGTACTGTAGAGAGAATATGCTCATCACTGGTAGTGGAGGTGAGGGACATGATTATCTAATTAGTGATGATAAATGAGCTCTTAATGATGAGCAGCATGATGATAATGGTATGCAACTACAAAAGAAGAGAACACATACTGATGGAAGTCAATAAGAGAATGTTCATGATCATGAGCAGCAACAATAGCATTACGGTCCACCACAATTTGAACCTTCAACATCAAGTAAAGTACGTTTCAGTTTTATTTTTACTGTGTGGACTATATGTATGAATTTATCAAGAATCTTTTTGTTTGTATATAGATTCATGTTAATGTTGAATGGATGAAGAAGGAAATTCTTGTTAACTAAAACTATATTAAGAGCATGAAAAGTGAACTATCAAGCATGAAGAAAACCATTAAATTTATCCTTCGGCTGGTCATAGTCCATCTTAGTTCACCACATAAGGTAAATACTCAAACTCAGTTTACAATTACACTTTTTGTTTACATATTTTTAATCAAGTTTGTAATATGTCATGTAGGCCAAAGAGCAAACTGACATTGTTAATCCTGACGAAGAGGACTTTAAGACTACCGAAAAGGATGATGCATACAATAAAGAAGTAAGTGAATTTGAACATTATTAGTCTATTATCTTAATTCATTCATCAGTGAATTTAGGTTTTACTTCATCAGTAATGAAATACTTCATCAGTTTTGTCATTAACAAAATACTTTATTTCATTCATTAGCGACAATTTGTTAGTGACGAAGGACTTTGTCAGTAGTGAATTTTTTAAATTGTTTATATTTTGTGTTTTTTGTTTTGTTTTATGAGTCGATAGAGCTAGATACTATCCAAACACATGATGAGCATCATGAGCAAAAACATTATGTGGATGACGATAATCAGGTGAGTAAAAAAAAATCTATTTAATGTTTTACTTCGTCATTGACAAATATCTTCGTTGAACATAACCAATGCATATATACAGACATTCGCCTCGGATGAAGTCTGTCGTCAGTGATAAATTTTTTATTTCAATTGTTTACAATTTTACATTTTATTTTCGTTGAAACTGAACACTATCTAAACACACAATCAACATGTTTCTCATGAAAAAGAACATGATGTGAAGGATGAGAAACAAGCAAGTTGTACATAAATTTATTTAATGATTTACTTTGTCATTGATAAAGCGATTCGTACTTGACGAAATCATAATATAATATTGTTTTTACTATAACTTTTTGTTTTCTTTCTTAGGCCATGGCATTTGAGAAACAAGATCCAGAACCTAAGCAAGTACAAGCTGAACCAGAATAAGAAGAGCCAAAGGAGACTTGTCAGGAATCTACAATTGACAAGTTTGTTTAAGTAACTAAACCTAATGAAAAAGTCATATAAGTAAGATTTTAACAACATAGAGTCAAGTTAGAGATGTTGTCACATTAACTAACGTAATGAAGTCAGGCTATTGTTTAACAAATCCTTTTGTAATTGAATGATGCAGGCTAATAGCCAAGAGAGGGAGGGAGAACGAGATGATCATCATAAATGTGATCTTCTGGATGCTGGCTATATAGGTCATGGTAAGAGGTTGAGAAATTTGGCCAAGGAAGTGAGGTCTCCATATTTAGTCAATAAGAAGATGCTGGCTAAATTGAAGACTACAATTCCTACAAACACTTTCAATCCAATGAGGCCAGTATCTATTGCTATTGGTTCTGCATTAGAATTCTATATGAGGCTAGAGAGTCCTTGAATTGTGGAATTTCACTATCAGAATTTGGATGTCCAGTTATTTTAGGACTTGATAACAGATGAAGTATGGTTGACAAATGAAGTAATGTATTATATATGTTTATTTCATTTACTGATTTGTTATTTGGTATGTAAGATTTCAGTCATGATAAGTTTAATTCTTTTGGTCCTTTACAGCATGTAAACATCACTCTTCACCTCATACTTATACATATACGATTGCATCCTAACTTGTTTAAGCCTCGTGTTGCCATTATGAATTCATTCTTTTAGGGAATCTATTTGGTTTCTATGAATTTAGATTGGTATAATAAGTGCATGAGTTAATCATTTAAATGTATTAACATCTACTTGTAATGCTCATGTAACAGCTATCATTTTATGGAAGGTGGAAGAGGTTCAAAGCATAGAGGGATGACAAGGGGAAGAAAAAGACTGAATGGTCCACAGACCATACTCTATTGGATTATGCATGGGAAGATCATATCGTTACTCAACCAATATTGTAGATGTTGAAGTTGTAAGTACATACATATGTCTGTTAGTTTTACATTTTACAATAACAATACTTCTTCCTTACTAATTGCCATTGTTTAATATTTCATATGTATATTCCAATCAATATACCTAGGGCACACTGGTTGCAGGCTCATGTGGATATGTAAACTATAAAGTGGTGTTGTATGACTCATACAAGTCAATTTTGAAAGATAATGGTGATGTGTTAGAGCCATTGGCATGTATGTTGCCATATCTACTTTACGATGCAAATTTCTACAATTCCAAGGAAAATTTGATTAAGGACATGGACCATTTCTATATTTTTTAGGAAAAAAAAGTTCTATAACAGACGAAGAGGTAAATTTTAAATCTTAACAGAAGTGAGTAAGTCATTTATGTTGTGTGTTTTATTTATTTTTTTTTACATGGGTGATTGTGGTGTGTTCATGCTCAAATTTGTAGTATCTGATGGCACAACTACCATTATCTTTCATATAGAATGACATCTAGTTTTTTAGACTTAAGTATGTATAAGAAATTTTTGAAAAGGAGCTGTTTGTGTAATAAAAATGTTGGTTTATTTTTAAGTGTAAATATACAATCAGTTTAATTAAATTTATTTTTTTTCTCATTTTTGTATATTAATAATTACAATTATTTTGTAATGTAAATAATTTCAATCAATCATTCTAATTAAAATTCTAATTAAATTTATACTTTTATTAATTTTTTATTCTTGTGAATAGGGCAAAATAAAATTATGTCGATAATTGACGAATGAATGAAACAACCATTCGTTTCTGAAAAAAGTGAATTTTGATGCCTTTGCTAATGCTGAAGAGTTCACTAATGAATGAAATTATCATTTGCTTCTTATTGAAGTGAATTTGACGCCTTCGCTAACGCTGAACTTATTTTTTGATGAATGAAATAACCATTCGCTTCCTAACGAAGAGAGTTTTTTATGCCTTTGCTAATGCCAAATGAGTTTGCTAATACTGAACTTGTTTGATATTTGACGAATGAATGAAATAACCATTCAATTTGCAATTTCGTTATGTGGTTTTGGTCATGGTCATGTGGAAAATTTGAATATATTATTTAATATGGTTGTTAACTATTAAATAACCATTTCAACATTTCATATGGGCATTTTAATTAGATAATTATCATTCATTTACGAGTAAATCTAAATGTTTTGGAAGTAGAGTTCCATTGAATGCCCTTGCCATTTGAACCGAGGCGACGTAAGTCTCTTTATCTTCTTCTATGTCTGTTTATCTTCTCTCGTTTGTATGTAGTTTCCTCATACTATTTATACTGATAGCATTCAATTATCGAGTGAAATCAATAAATATAACAACTCTATTATTTATGTTGTTTAAACGGCAATGAGTTCTACTTTACTGTTCACTTTTATTTGTGTTCTGATGTTGGTATTTTAGTTAAATTGGAAACCAGCAATGTTATTTGAGAGGGGAAAGAGGAGACGATTGAACAAGATTGAAACTGCATTAATCCTAAATTGCTCCAAATGAAGGTTATCACGTTGTGTTGGAGGAATACTTGAGAGTTTAGAGGCTTTCAAATTTAATTTGCCAATCGATATACATTAAGAAATGGGTTTGCAAATCTAATATCTTGTAGGGTTTCGCAATGAAGCATGGAGTCTTGCAGGCAGGATTTCATCTTCATGTCATTGTCATCTTATAGATATAAGAAACATGGACAGTTTTAATGTAATTTATAATATCGAGTGATGTAATTTATAATTCGAAGTTATTATAATTTGTACCATGGAAACATAATGTAATTTGCGAAGTAATTTGTAGTTCATGTTTGTTTGTTTGTTTATTTTTAATATATATAGTCATACAATACATATACGTGTCGCTACTTGACGTAGCTAATGATAAGAGTAATTTAATTTGCAATTTCGATATTGATGAAGTAAATATTTTCTAGGTAATGACAACATTATTTGCTAATGACGAAGTAAAAAATCCACTCATGCTTGGATGAACAATGATACTCAGCTAACAATTTAAGTCAATCTAGGTTTATTTGCTTACAATTCACAATACTTGAATTAATTCACACCTCGCTAATGAACAGAGTAAATTTTGAGTATTTCGTCCCGTATGGCTAAATTTGACAAGTTTTACTATTTCTCTACTGACGAAGTCAAAATCTCACTCATCGATAATGAACATTGGTACTTAGTTGAACATTTCGCTAAATACAAAGTCATTTGCTAACGAAGTAAATCAGTTATTCCGCTCGGGTAAAGATGAAGTCATTCACTAACAAATGAGGTCGAATATAAGTACTTCGACAATGATGAAGTCATTTGATAATGAATGAAGTCAATTATTTTAATTATCGCTAATCAACGAAGCCAAGTCTAAATATTTTGGTAATAAGGAAAACATTCACTAATAACGAAGGTATTTACATAACTAACGAGTATTCCATACATTAAATCTACGAAAGTTACAATCATAACAGATTAATTATCTAAGTAAAGTCAAATATTATGCATGTATAAACGACCAATGTGACATAAGATAAGGTCGAAACTAACTAAACACAAATTATACATTTAATGACCACCTAGTCCACTTTGCTCACTTATAATCAAATGATTCCTCAATTTAGCTCGGTTAAGACCATATTGATGACACCGACTACATTTGTATCATAGTTTGTCTTCTCCTTATGATAAAATGTGATTTTCCTTGGTCTACCAACGAATCTTCTTCTCATTTCATATGGTAAAACATGCATTTGAACTTCATTAGGAACTTCCCACTATAGTAGATCTCCAATAAGATAAATGGATTTTGCATACGCCTCTTGTAAGGTCCTAGCATAGTGATAATGAGACATCATTGTATAAAAATATATATGTCAATGCCTACAAGTGGTCATAGCATGAACACAAAGAAATTAATCTGTCTCAAATTTTCTACATGTATATGTTTTACTGCTCAAATCAACCAAACCCTCCAAGTGATTACTTCTTATTACTCTGAATTTATTAAGATTAATGGAGGCAACCATCATTCTATTTACAATTTCACTTCATTTCTTAACCTTAGCTTTTGCCCAATAAATCAACTCGGTTGTGAAGTTTCCAGCATTTGTTCGACGATCGTAAAACCATTGCTGTAATTTTTCACTGATACTATACAATAAGGAATTATCGGCATCTCATGTGCATCTCTAAGGATAGTATTCATACACTTAGTAATGTTTGTGGTCAATATGTTACACTGATTCACACAAAACTTTGATCGAACCCATCTTTCACCATCAACTCCTGCAAGTATTGAAACGCCTTTATCGAAACCTTTCCTAACTCATTCATATAATGTTCAAACATCGAAGGTAAATATGTCTTTGCTGCCAAGTAGAATGAAGGAAGAATGGAGTCATTGTGAGCGAATTTTTTAGCATTTAGGCTCTGACTTATGTGGTACATATACAACTTGTGATGGTTATTGGGAAAAATGACTTTTAGTGCATTCTCAATTCTCTTATGTCAATCAGTCAAAAAAGCTAAGTTTTCATTTTCCCCAACACATTCCAACATTCAAAGAACTAAGTATATGCTGCCTTATTCTCCCAGTCTCCAATACCAAATGCAAATCGAAAAATTTAACCATTACTATCGACTGCTAAAACAATGTATAAATAGTCACTATATTTATACTTCAATATTGTTCCATCAACTACACCGACTAGTAGTATACAATTTTGAATTTACACATCTACCTAACGTAATAAAGCAATATCTAAATGAATTGTCTTAATTTGTTTTAATATGGGTAATCGTTCATGGACATATCTTTTCTAACATTGCAAAAAACGAAGGCAACATATGGAACAATTCTTCAATCAATCCTCGAAAACTTTTAAATGCATATTACCTTGCTTGCCATGGCTTACCGTATCTAATTTTAATTCCAAACTTCATATGAATATCATGCGTTATCTCTCTTGGCTTATATAAATGAGCAATACCATCATATTTATCTCTCATGACCTAACCAATTGTATGTGAATTCACTCATATGTTCTCTTCATTAACTCATTTATTCTTAAAACCACAAGTGTGTACAAGCTTAAATTTTTTTTTTATCTTAAACAACTTTTCTGATCGAGGAATTTTCTTTGCACAAACTATACAATCATAACCATCGTGAATGCAATAAACCTCGTAATGATCAAATGCTAATCTAACTATTTTAAACTAAAAAATTTGCTCAACCGTCATTATATGCAACTTGTTTTAGAGTTTGTCTTTACTGTCATACATGTAACCAAGCTCAATAACCTTACACTCGGAGCTGCCTGATTCAATATTCAAATAGTAAGAGGAAATACCACTTTTTAATGAATGAGAATCAGCATGCCCATGTGGACAATGAATTGGCCAAAAATACTCACCCACCCATAATTCTGCACAAAATACCCCTACATTAGTTATACTCTCCACCTATGCATTTTCTCTGTTATGTTATTTAGCTCAATCTCTCTTTCTTAAATTCCTTCGTCTAAAGGTACCTCCTATCTAACTACAAGTATTATTGATAAAAGATCCGAGTTCAAGTGTTCGAGTTTAAGCTACCATTCTTAACAACTACCACATATCTTTATAAAAGAGGTAAACAATTTACCTATATTTTTTTTATTTATATGTTTATTTTGGCTTTTAATGTTTGATCTTTGTATCTTTTAAGTTAATTTAGAGTATTATAACATTAGAAAACATTGATATGCTAAAAATTATGTGAAAATTTATATTTTCACTCGTCACTCACTGTTCATAAAAAATTACAAAAATATCGCCACTATACTAGTGAGTTTACTCATGAATGCATTTACTTGCCTATATACTAACATGTCTCGCCATTAGGTGACAAGTTTTCTGAGTAGAATTCTTGCCACCAGGTGGCAAGTAAATTAATAATACTTGAAAAAAGAAACATTAACATGTTATGAATGCATTAACATGTATCCTTAAACTTGAAATTATTAATATAGAACTTAATTCAAGTATAGAAAGCCCCTTGCCCTGCCTTTTCTAGCCTTTCTTGTTTTCTTGCTTAACTAACTCTAGTCTTAGTTACTTTCTTCCTAAGTTTTTTCTTGGTGTTAAAATGATATATTTCTTATTTTCCAATTAATTTGATCCATCACGATTAGATCAATAATAGGATTCTTGGCTACGAGAAAGGTTATGTGACATGTATGCCTAGCCCTATTCAGTCACTTACTTGTCATCTCTCCTTTTCCAAGTCCGTTGTTATCTTTGATTGCCTCCAGAACTATGATGAATGCATGCATGACTCAGTTCTAAAAAATTTTAATGGTTGCAAAGTCAAATGATAACAATCATGGAATTGGTTTCACTCATAGAGGAGCATCAAGTTCAAAAAGAGCTTTTGTAAAATCAACAATTCCAAATGATTTCTCATCCATTGTAATTAAAGGTAAATTTTTTATTCCTTCCTCTTTGGATCAACCAGGTAACTTTAAGAAATTTATACATGTATGTCATTTTAGCAATATGAGAGGCCATATTCAACAAAGATGTTTTAAACTATTGCTATTATTAAACCAAGGCATATTATATAATTTACTATGGTTTCAGAAACAAAGGAGAACTCTTACAACTAAAGTTGATTTAAATGAAAAAAGAGTTACAAAAATTTCATAAAAAAATATGATCTTAAATGCTCTGTTGGTTACTAATCCTTAAGGGCATGTGCTACTAACACTTAGTATTTTGGCGGTGGATGTTCTAGACATGATATTTATTTCCCTAAGCTGAGAAATGGTCCTCATCGCTGTCGACTTCATCCGGAGAAGATCTAGTCTGGAGGCTCATCCGTCGAGGGATGGACACATTGAAGTAGTAGCTCATCAGGCTTTTTTGGCACTTGGATGGAAAATGCTTCAAAGCAAGCTCCCAAAAGTTTGTTCCAGATGCTAAAGGATTATTTCTCACCAGAGATTTAAAGATTTGTTGCTCTTTTGGTGTCCAAGACTTTGAAACAGCTTCTCCCATTTCATCAAACTTCCAATCCCAAAAGGCAAGACCAATTTCATATTGCAGGCGGAGACAAGCTTCATTAACATGGTGTTTCACACAATCAATGGATTTTGGAGAAATGCAAGTACAAGAGTTGGGTCTCCCTTTTCCAACTTCTGTCAATATTTTTCCTCTACTAGTGCCTTCAATAGGTGGCCAAATTTGGGTGCCCAACCACCTTGAGTCTTCTGAATCACCAACACAATCACAAACTTCTTCCCTATTGATTGAGCCTTTCCACTTTGGAATTTCAGCCTGAAAGCCAGGCCCGATAGGAATAATAGGCTGAGGAAGACAGTCATTATTAAAAATCAATAACTTCAATGCTTTTCTAAGTCTCAAATCTTGGTCCTTTGTAATCGTCAAATCTAAAATGCGCGATGAACCATTGACATCTTTCATTGGAATGGCTTTTGGAATGTTGTCACCCTTCAAAATCCATAGCTTCAATGCTTGTAGAAGTATCGAGCCCGATTCATCTGAACTTGAATCATCTAGACTAAGGAGTGAATCATTAAAATTTTCTAAGGTTGATTCGTTCAAGTTTTCATGATTCAATTGTTTTAAACTAGTAACTGATTCATTTATCTCAATAAGGGGAGAACAATGTGTGCTAGATAGACCATGTTGTGTTACATCAGCAAGCATAGTGACATTTGAGAAAATTGGTTTCTCTTTATATCTATCCTCAGATGTCAATAAACTACTTAAGCATTGTGAGTTACTAACAAGTTGATGACTAAAACTATTAATATTATTGCTAGAATTGATTGAATAAGAAGAGATGTTTTCAAAAATTTTCTTCACATTTTGAGTATCAGATTCCTTTATAGCCAATCCATAAGCTTGCACAGAATTACTATCTTCTTGAGACTGTTTGAGTTTTCGCTTTTTCTGCATAAAAGAGGCAAGAAGGGGATATTTCTATTATGGAAAATCAATATTGATCTTAAATATTCAAGAATAACATCATAATAGAAAATTTTCTAAAGAATTAAAAAAAATAAAACCAAAGCAATCAGCAAACAAAAGGAAAGGAGTTGCAGTACAAGAAGACAAAGCATATTAGTTGCAGTATCAAGTGTGAAATTAGGCGCCTGATATGTCCTAGAAGATTTCGACATGCAACATCTAGAGAATGTGAAGCATGATATTAGGTGCAATTCCAAGCGCCTGAGTTAATGCAAAACTATGATGTCAAAATAAAAAGTAATTTAATTATTTTTTTTCCTTGGGGTTATATTATAAATAATATGTTATGTATGTATGAGATTAATAATAATAAAAAAAAATACAGATACATTGTAAAAATTGGCAAAGAGAGCCAAAGTAGAGGGTAAGCTATTTATCATCCATAAGGGAGATTTATACTGTAATCGGTCCTTGGACATAAGGATCACATTGATCGCCGAACCATATTAAATCTCATCTTTTTTTTTCTTTTTTGTAATTTTATTTTGAGCTATATATAGTTGTTTAATTCTTCTAAATTCATCAATTCTAAGATCTTAAAAAATTAGGTAGTGCCCTAATTTTCTAACAAGTAGTAGGAATAAAATCAATGATGGAGTGGAATGAAATGAGAAATGCAAGATGAAGTAGAAAGTATCTTAAGTAAAAAATGCTATAATAGTATTGTTATTTTCAAATATTAGTATTTATATGCTATTTATAGTACTAAATTAAAATAATAATGCTAATTATAGCAAAATACACCAATAGGCTATGCTAAAATTATGAGAATACTAAATTTAATATCTTTAGAAGGCTTTTTCAATATTATTTTATTATTTAGTTTAAATTTTAAATCAAATTCATTATTTTATTAAATTTGACGACTAATTTAATTTATTAATATACATATTGTTAAAATTAATTGTTAAAGGACATTTTCATATAAAAAGAAAATTGTAGAACATAAATTGTTTTAAATATTTTTATAATGAAAGGAAATAGAATATTTTCTACCCACAATATAATAAATAATATTTGCATACATTTTTTATTCAAAAAGGAAATATGATATAGAGAGAAAAAAAAAATCTATTCTGTGCATATATGTATAAGTATTCATCCACCATATCTTTTTACAAGTTTTTTTGTTCACTACCACTTTTGTTTATTTTTAATAAGAAAAACAAGATATATAATTACTAAAACACTTAATTAATTTATATTTTTAATAAGAAAAGAAAGATATTTTGTTATTAAAACACTTAATAAATTTAAGTGTAAGACTTGTTTTCATTTTTTTATTTTTTTGAAAATAAACTTGAAATTATTATTTTTTGTTTATAAAAGGAGATAATTAAATTATTTTAACAAGAGTTTTTTTCATTACTATTATTATTGGAATTTTATCTATATATATATAATTATGAGATTACTTTTTGTTTGATTTTTTTATAGTAAAGTCACAAGTCCCTAAGTATTGCAATGTTATATTAGGCATAAAAAATAGCATTGCAATAGTTTCTTTCTCTTTTTTTTTTCTTTAAATAGTCTATTTCTATTAGAGTGCAAAAAGTAAGCACCATGGTGGAGATGCTCCAAGAACAAAAGAAGTATATCAAACATTTACAAGTTGGCATAACCCATTATTAAAAATAATAAAAATAAAAATAAAAAATAAAGTTGGAACAACCCAACTATGTATATTAAATAAGATTTTTGGCACTAATGCCACTAATGTCCTTTAACCTATGTATAAATTTGTAAATTGTATTTTAAATTATAAAATTAGCACTAATACCCTCTTAACTTTAAAAACACTTGACTCATAAATACACAATATATTTAACTATTTATAACCGTTAAGATATACTTCTTTCTATGTTAAATACTGAGGTAAATGGCAGTAGTACATTAAAAAATAAATTAATTTGAATCATTCATATTTAAAATGCTTATGAATAGTTAAAAAATAATATGTTTAATATAAAATTATGTTTATGAATAAGAAAACTTTGCAAATGTTTCTAAAGTTCATAAGATATTGTGCCGATTTCATAATTTAAGAGGTAATTTACAATTTTATAAATAATTCAAATGCCATTGGTGTAGAAAACCATTACACAAACATAGTAGATAAGAGTAAAATTGGGCCTAGAAGCTTAGCTCTTTAAGGAGTGGGTACAAAGTATTAACAAAAGTACTAATCCATGAAAGATCAATTATCAAATATAAAACATTGCCTCAGAAGGACATATCATCTTTCATTATTTGAATTTTCTTTAACATTTTAATCAACTTACACCTTACTTAGGTTTACTACACAAACTTGTAGCTTGTACCAGTAATTTAACGTATGTTGAACCTTTTATATTATAGTGACTAGTTTTATACTATTCTAAGAGCTTTTATTCAATCTAGAGTTTAAAGATTTTTTAAAATTGAATAGTTCAGGAGTTAAATTAAAACTTTTAAAGACTCCATAAAAGTCATTGAGTATTCAATTAAAGTTTGCATAGATTTTAAATAAGTTTTTAAAAGTTATGGAGTATTTAATTAAGACTTTTTATAAGTTTGTATTCAATTAAAACTTTTTATAAGTCTATGAAAATCAAAGGTATTTGAAATATCAATGTCTTTTAAACACTCATATTTTTCAAGATTTTTATATTAAATCTTAAAGAAAAAAGGCATGAGAAATCTCTCCCACTTAAAGAAGATTTCTGTAGACTATTTCGGTAGAATATATAGAAATCAATAGAATTCCATCTATTCCACAAAAATTATTCAATTGTAAAAAATTTACAAAAGTATTTAAAAGTCGAGATATAATACAAAACCAAATTTCTAAAATATCTTTTTCACAGTCAAACTTCATTATGAACCCGATGGAGTTGAATTTTATCAAATTTCTATTCTTCAGAGTTAGTTCACTTAGGAACCATCTAGTTCGGGATGGGTATTAGTTTTGATCTTTTCTACTGTAAAAGATTTTAACAAAACCCATTTTATTGGATTCAATTATGGAGATACTTTAATATGAGAATACAACTTTATGGAATACCTTTTATCCATCATGTTGGTTGTCCGTGATTGCACTCAAATCATAAATGTTGGATTTCGATAAGGAACTTTTACATTAAAGTGTTAAAAGTAAAACAAGGTTAATCAGAGTGCCCCAAATCACTAGCAACCAATATAATGTAGAAGATCAAAGTGCAGTCAATTGTATTTTAATTTGTGCGTTGCTTTTTATATTTCAAGATTATTGAAATATAAAAAGCAACACACAAAGTACTAGCAACAAATATAATGAGATAATTAAAAGAGAAATTAAAAAATTAGTTTGGAGCATACCTGAGCTTCAACATATGATTTATTTGAATGAACCTGGTCAGTAACATGTAAAGAAGCCCTTCCATCAATGCCCTGATTGTGAGCGTCACTACTAGTTCTTTGTGGTGACATGTTAACGAAGTTCTTTAATCCAGTCAACCCTGCATGCAATTTCCCTTACCATCAGAGCTACTATTTCAAACATTGTTCATAATGAAACTTTGGTTTCAAAAGTAAAAAATTTTGAAACAAGAAATTCTTTTTGACTTTAACTAAAAACCGAACACCTCTGAAGCCAAACCAAACACTAATTGTTTGGGCTGATTAGGTTTTACAAGTATAGTAGGTTTGGCTTGGTTACGTTTTAATATCAAATAAAATTTGTCTGGCTAGAAAAACAAGACCAACTCAGCTCATGTACGGGATCAATGAGGTCCAAATAAAATACCATAATTTGAATAAAAGTATAGCAAGAAGGACCAAATTCTAGACAAAGCAAGTGCAGTTAAAAGGAATTTATCCTACAAAAAATAACTTCAAATTTAAAAGGACTATGTCCAAGTACTTAAAAAGTCTGAACCACTAGACCATGTCACTACCTTTGTTCATAGTGTGAAGCACAGAAAGAACTTAAACTTTGATATATGAACAAGAAGGAAAACAAGGAAAAAGGAAGCAAAGCATTGGAAACAAAAAAGGTTAAAAGTACCTATACATGATAAGTTAAAGATAACCTAATCCAAAAAGGAAACTAAACCAAATATTTGAAAAAAGGAAACTAAATATTCAAAGAATTAAAACTGGAAACAAACTTTAAAAACTAAGTTCTAATATAAGTTCTAAAATAACACATAACGATAAATCTTTGACCCCAAAATGCAAAGGAAATTAAATAATCTAAGAATTCAAATTGGAAACAAACTCTAAAAATCCCTGAAATTCTAATTAGTAAGTGCTCAAATAAAAAATAGTGATAAACAAAATCCATTATGCTTCATCCCTTCAACAACTCAATGATCAACCGGACTTAGGACTCTATGGAAGTACTTTAAGAAGGCTTTAAATTACAACCCAAAAAAAATGTTTATCCTTGTGTTTGGCTAAAAATTCAACTAACCCTTATTTTTTAATGAAGAAGCATTGATTTTTATTAAACTACGTACTTTGGTATTTAAACATTTCTAGACAAGCCCTCAGTACCTCTCCAACAAACAACTCAAGCAAACAATAATCATACTTGCAATATACGTATCATCTCCTAAAATCAAGGGATACAATTTCATACATTGTAAATTTTTAATCCTTACCAAATAAGGATGATTATCCATTAATTTTAAATATACTAATCGCCGGGATCAACAAACGAAATTATTTTATGTTTAAATTATTTTTTATTTTGCATGAGACCTATCAACACATGAGCAAATGCATCTCTATATAAATCTAATCTTTGGTATGAGAACTAATCTAGATTAGCATTTTTCCTAATTAAATAATTATCACATAAATATATAAATCTCATTAAAAATAAATATTATAACCAGCTAAAAATTTTGAGAAACTAAGGGGGTGTATTCAATTTGGATTTTAAAATACTTTTATGAACTTTTTTAATTAGAAACTTTTAGAGATTTTTATAGACTTTTGTATACTTTATAAAAGTATAAGTAACTTTTAAATGACTTTTTATTTTTATAGACTTTGAAAGACTTCTATAAATTTTTTAATTACATAAGTTGATTCTTTTTTTCATTTTCCCATAAGGACGCTAATATTTTTCTTTTCCCACAATGATGCCATTAGGAGGAGTTCAAGGATTTTTATTTTCCTCACAAGAACGCTATAAGTTTTTTTATTTTTTTTTTCTGACAATAGAAGGAGGCCATTAAATAATTATAGAAGATGACAGAATGATAGAATAATTTCACAGTGGGGAGGAAAAGTAGAAAGAGAAAGTAAAAGAGATTTTAAAATCAGAAATCATCGTTGGATCCCGGCTATTCGAAAAACACAGACCAGAGTGAAGTGAAGTGGAGGATCACAAAATGCAACACAACAAGGGGCGAACCAAGAGCGAAGGAAGAAGTGAATCAATTAGAATGGAGACAGGGAGGAGAGGCAAAAGATAGATTTCGAGCCTGCAAGCAGCAAACAACAACGGCTGAAAACCCATTACGCGCTAGCTTGTAGTTTAGGTAGGGGTATAAGAGGGGTGCCGCTTTCTAAAACTTGTATTTAATATAAGCTTTTTTTTTTTTGGAGCCCTAGTTTTGGAGTTTTCCCCAACCTATACCTTACTAAAAAAAAAGAACTTATGTTTTTTAGCTGCATTGCACTGCAGCATAAACAATGGATCCACTAGGCTGGATGAGCAACCTTCTCTGGAAAGGAATAGTGAAAAGCCATGTCACTTATAACGGAATTGGTTGCTTATTTACTTTTAGTAAGACCACTTGAATCTGGCAAGCAAAATTCTATATTATAAGGGAAGTAAATGTTACTGTGTGACTCTGACATGTCATTGAAGTTGAAAAGTCTTTGAAAGTTTTTTTTTTAAAAAAAAAAAAGACAATTTATAAGATGGAATACATATAAAATTCACCAAAAGTCAATAAAAGTATGCATAAATCTATTATTTGTAAAAGTAAAGTCTAAATTAAATACTTATAGATTTTTATTAACTTTAAA
This sequence comes from Rhamnella rubrinervis, assembly GCA_007844105.2. Taxonomy (NCBI): domain Eukaryota; kingdom Viridiplantae; phylum Streptophyta; class Magnoliopsida; order Rosales; family Rhamnaceae; genus Rhamnella; species Rhamnella rubrinervis. The sequence goes on along the minus strand of CM017580.2, from coordinate 14,806,385 downwards.
AAGTTATAATTGAATACCTTAAAACTTTTAATGAATTTTTAAAAATTTATAAAAGTTAAAATTGAATACCTCATTACTTTTAAAAGTCTTAATAAGTTTTACTTAAATACCTCTTGACTTGACTTTTTAAGTTTACAAAAGTCTTATAAAGTCTAATTAAATACACCCCTATAAGTTTCATATTTCTCATTGAAAACTTAAAAAAAAAAAAATCATATATAATGTTTTAATTAGTAAGCGATACTCAAAGTAGTCTACAAAAATTAAAAACAAGAGGCAAATGGTTACCAACCTCAAATTTTAATCTTCTACGACTTTCCTACAATTCACAACTTTTGTTAAATACACATTTTTATTATATTTAATTATTGATAATTATTTATATGCCTATAATTAATTATGGTAAATTATCATAGCATGCGGCTGGAGTTTTTTATATCTCTTATTCTTGAAAGGATTTTCTACATCTCTAATTCCTAAACTCTATAAAAATAACTCCCTCTATGAACAAAGGTAGGCGATCATACACAATTATACAATCTATACTCTCTGTCAAGGTAGGCAACCATAGACAATTATATAGTTTATACTCTTTATCATCTAGAGAGTGATTTGAGCGAACATCGGAGGGTCTTTAAACTAGCAACATGCCAATCTACGTCTTCTTTTTTTATAGGCTTATAAGTGAAAATCTGGATATTACTTTCTCAACTCTACAGATTTTTACATAAACAATATATATAGACTTCAACAGACACAAGTCTTTCACTTAAATTTTGGATTGAACTGGAATCAAACTTTTAACAAGTCTACAATTACTACTCTCATGGTTAAAAAACTAACACACATTTTGTTAAACGCTTTATTTGCAAACCTAAAAATAGAGAAAAACTTTTTTGGTTTTTTATGTCCAAACCATAGTTTTTCACAGTTAAAATGCACCACAAAAGGATAGATTGTAAATATCCCAAAATCCCTTATTATTTATAGGATTCAACAAGTCTCAAAATTATCCAAACACCCTTTAGAGAACTAAATCCAAGAAAACCAAAAACAAAAAGTATACCGTTTCGAGCTTGAATGTTGATGGAAACTCAATCAGATGTTTTTAAATCAACTTCATTTGACATGTCAAGAAAGGTGTGGAGTAGTGACTAGATGTAAGAGCCTTTTTGATAATGTTCTATGTGTTTTATTTTTTATTTTTTAAAATAAAATAATTTTAAATTCTTTTATGAAAATTAAGAGCGTTTATTTATTAATTAGTTACAATTATAAATTAAAAAACACGGAGCACAAGAGAAAAGAGCAAAGATGAGACAAAGACATATTCAACCTAACTAAAAATATAGCAGAAAGTGAAAAACACGCAGGAAAAGAGATTAAAGCAAAGATGAGACAGACATATTAAACCTAACTAACAAGCAATTACTAAATTTTGGTGGACAAGGTAGATTCGCAGAGTCTTTTAACACATTCCACGAGTGATGTGAGACTAGAATATTTGCTATTTGGATCAATTATAACATACATTAAGAAACACACACAAGAAAGAGGAAGAAAGCATGAAAATTACTAGCGTTTGTTACCTTTTAAAAAAACAATCTTTAGTCGGTTTTCAAAACACTTGAAATTACGATTCTGCATAATAATAGAAAAAAAATCTAAAAAACTGACCAGTCGAACTATATTGACCAAAAACCAAAAAATTGACTGTCGGCCGGTCAATTTACCGGCACCAATGAAGATGAGGCAGTTATTGTCTGTGCCAATTTTTGAAAAATTGAGTCACCAATTCGACTGAATAATTTTTAAATGTATCATTTAATATTAGGTTACAAATAATATTCGAAGACTTGGAAAAGAAAAAATAAAAAATAAACTAAATCTAAAACTGAAAAATCCAAAAACCGAACGGCTAAAAACTGATTTTTTATATGTTGGTCGATTGGTTCCGTTTTTAAGGGATTAAAATTTTATTTTAAATCCAATAACCAACTAATTGATATTTTACAATCAGTGTGTGAAACTGACAGATGAACAGCTACTACCTAAAATCCAAATTTATAACTAGAATTAATCGATTAATATAATTATCTGGGGTGTCTTCAATTAGGAGTTTTTAAAATGAAATGTTTTTGTTATATTCAATTAAGAGTTTTACTTTATTAAATTCGTTGGATATTTAATTAAGATTTTTATTGATTTTGAAAAGGTTTTTTAAGGTAATGAAGTATTCAATTAAGGAGGGTATAATTAATATTGATTTTTAAACATTTTGTAGACTTTTTAGAAGTGAGTGATTTTTGTTGAATTAATATATTTCTATTGATTCTTATAATTTTTTTTACATAAATTTTTAAGGTGAATGAGAGATTTTGAATGACTTTATTTTCATCAAAATTTAAGGTAAAATTCGTGAAAAGTCTTTTAAAATCTGTATGGTTTAAAAGTTATTAATAAATTGAATATCATAGACTTTTGTGGTTAAAAATTTTAATTGAATACTCATGGCTTAGAGAATTTTATATTGAATACCCCAAACTCAATGCTTTTGTAGTCTTATTAGGGTGTATTCAATTTAGATTTTTAAAGACGGTTGAAATTTAATAGTTTGGATGATTCAATTTAAATTTTTAAAAACTCTTGAATGTATTCAATTAAGACTTTTAAAAGTTTATAAAAGTTTTGAGATATTCAATTAAAATTTTAATGGAGTTTAAAAAAATTCTTAAAAATTATGGTGTATTCAATCAAAAAATTTTATAACTATCCTTAAGAAAAAAAAATAATCAAAACTTTTTCCTCACTTCTCGATTTTCATAGACTTTTTTCAAAACTCAATAAAAATCTAACAATTCTATTAAAATCCATTACTAATAAAAAAATCTACAAAAGTTTATAAAAAAACAATATTAAAAATACACGTTTGTTAATTGAATCCTCCCAAATTTTTAAATTCCAAAAAAAATATTTAAAATCTTAATTGACTACGATTTTTTTTTTATTTCCATGAAAATCTATGGGTATTCAAAATGTCTAATGACTTTGTAGATTTTTAAAATTACGACAAACATTCCCTCACTCTAAAGATTTTTGTAGACTTTATTTAAAAAAAATTTAAAAATCAATATAACATTTCTATCATTCCATAAGAAGCACTCACTCATAAAAAAATTTACAAAATATTTGAAAGTCAATATTGAATGATGAATATACGTAAATCTAAATTCAACATGGCATCACTTATGAAAAAGCAAATCATTTGTAATCCATAATTATCCAAAAAAAAATTTGTAATCCATAATATCAATTCAAATACATGCTAATATTTAAGATTATGGTAAAAAACATGTTCAAGGAAATAAAAGGTTTGAAACACAAGCTTTCAACGACGTCGTTGCAATTTTTATTTTCCAAAAAAATTATTATAATACTATTTTGTGCAAGAAATTAACACAATTCGGCTACAAGTATCTAGATAAAATAATAATAATGTATATATAAAAAGTCTACCAAAAATCGTCTAAATGTAAAGAAATATTTTATGAAAATTTCCAACAATTAAGGAAGCAAAGGTTTTTAACGCAAACCTTTTGTAGTTATTGAATGTAAATATCTCCATTATTTTATTGTGGCTGCCAAAAGGTTAAAACGCTAGTCCTTGTATAGTAGAACTCCAAAACCTAGACTCCAAAGCCTAAACTCCAAAGATGTACTTTGATAGTGGAACACGCTTAAGAGATTAAAAGAAAAATTGATATTTTGCTAATTACATGGCTTGCTATTAGTTTGCCATATGTCATATTTGGGGAAGAAAATTTCAGTAACACCCCATCTGTTCCCATTTGTCTAGTGAGTTTGACGGGTTATTTACGAAATTATACAAAATACCCTCATATCAACAATATATGTAATTTAATTTTGAAAATACTACGATCTTACCTTGTAAAAGAGTAAAAGCGCGCATACAATCGGTTAGATCTTCTACATTGTTTTGTCGTCAGACGATCAGTTAGATCTTCTAAATTGTTTTATCGTAGATCTTCTAGACTGTCTTCAAGATAGAGCAGTAAGTTTTAAGGTGATAGAACACTTAACGTATTCTCTGTTTGAGAGGACAATCATCTTAGAGACATAGAAAGCAGTGTATATATACTGCAAACCCTACTTCTAATCTTAATTGTATTGGGCACTAAGAATAATTAATTAACATTGGGCTTGTACTTGGGCCTTAGCCCAAAACTGAAATTTAACAAACGCACAAATTTAAGGGTTTTTTGATGTCATATCACATTTGGAACTTATTTAAATTTTTTTACTATTTTTTTTCAAAATTATTATTTTGATCAGATTTTGAATGAAAAATCGAATATACCCTTAAATATTTATAGGTTTTTTATGCTTCTTTTCTTTGTGTCTGTGTCTTCTTTGTCAACTTTAGCAACAAAACCTTTTATGATGAATATTTTTTAGCCTTATTTTTAATAATTCACCAAAATATTTTTTTAGCTATATATTTGAAATTGTTAGATAATTATACTGAAAAAAAATAAATTGGAATAAAAAAAATCATGATAAACATTGATGAAAATTGAAAAGTTTATAAAAATTAATTTTTTCTAAAAAAAATTTGAAAGAAATCCTTCGTCGCTAAAACTGACGAAGTTTTTTATGGGTGACAAAGGGATTCGTCACTACAAGTTTCGTCACTAAATCTGACGTAGTTCTTCGTCAGTGACAAAATACTTTGTCAGTGCCACTAAAAGTTTCGTCGCTAAAGCTGACGAACTAAAGCTGATGAAGTTCGTCAGCTTTAGAGACGAAACTTTTAGTGATAAATTCCTTCGTCGAAGAACTTTGTCAGTTTTAACGATGAAACTTTTAGCGACGAAAGATTACTTTTAATTTTTTTTTAAAAAAATTAATTTTTAAAATTTTTTAATTTTTATCAAAGTTTATCATGATTTTTTTTATTCCAATTTTTTTTTTTCATATAATTATCTAAAAATTTCAAATATATAGTTAAAAAAATATTTTGATGTATTATAAAAAATAAGGTTAAAAAAATAATCTATCATCTAAGGGTACTATTGTAAATTTAAGACAAAATAATTATTTTAAAAAAAATTGGCTAAAAAAATTCAAATGTTGTTGGGCCTGAATATAGCATTGAAAAACTCCAAATTCAACTATACAAGCCAACTCATGTGTTCAAATAATAAAATCTGTGATATGGGTCCACCATGTACGCTAAGTAGGGCCAAAAACGGTGTGCATATAAATGGTTTTCATTTATCAATAACTTCTGGCCAAAAATAAAAAGCCCTAAAATTTATAAAATTAGTATGCATGTGTATAATACATTATAAAATAAAAAAGCATGGGATAAAAAATATATTATAAACAATTACTAGTAATAAATATTGTTGAAATAAAAATAATCAAATTTATCATTATCTTGTTTTACTTTATTTTTTTATTTATCTTGCGACATGTGGTAACTAACCCAGTTAATTGTATGGTCAAGATTCTACACGTTTAAGAATTCGTTTGTCGTTACTGTTTTCTATAGAATAGTAGTAATTAGTAGTAAAATTCATGTTATTATCGTCATGCATAATCAGTTTCCTAACAAATTGACTTGCTTTTGGGGAGGGATTGATAAAGAGCATTTTCTATTTGTTGAATATTTGCAATCAATAATGGGTTTGGATAGAGGTGTAAAATAGGCCGGGTTAGCATGAATACGGCACGGGTATGACATAATAAAAATGGGCACGACATGAACCCAGTACTATAAAAATTGTGTCGTACCAAGCACGAAGCACGTAATGTGTCGTATTTGGGCCTTCATATTTGACCCATCGTGCTAGGCACGACGCAAGCCCGTGACAGTCCAAGCACGATACAAACCCATAATGGGCCAGACACAGCACAAGCTCATGATAGCTTTAGCACGATATGGACCTATATTGAGATGATTAATACTTATCAATAATATCTATAATATAAATATATAATTAATATTTTACCATTTGTTTATATATTTATCAATAATATATATATAATTAATATTTTTTGCCATTTATTTTACATATCTTAATTATATTTTTCATAATATGTACCTTTAAATTTAGTATTATATGCTTTTATTATTTGAAGTAGTATAATTGCAACGATATTTGTAACCAAGTCAATTATATTATCATTGTGATCTTTGTAACACAACACATGTTTATTTAAGAATCATTGTATCATGGATATTTGTAACCAAGTCAATTATATTATAATTGATTACCAATATTGATAATTTTGGTTAGATTTGGTTAAAGTTAAAAGATTTGGTTAGATATATTACCAATGTGGATAATTTTAATATCCTCCTTATTAATTGTTTTTAATCTTTGTAACCAAGTCAATTATATTATAGTTGATTATCAATATTGATAATTTTGGTTAGATTTGGTTAAAGTTAAAAGATTTGGTTAGATATATTACCAATGTGGATAATTTTAATATCCTTCTTATTAATTGTTTTTACTCTTTATTAATGTTACCAATATGGATAATTATAATATCCTCTTTATTAATTGTTTGTACTGTTTGTTAATGTTACCAATATGAATAATTTTAATATCCTCCTTATTAATTGTTTTTGCTGTTTCTTAACGTTATTTTTTTTACAACTGTTGCATTAAAATTTAGTTTTTAATTAGTTTTTAAGTTTATTTTGGTCATTATTTTCTTATATAATTAGTCTTTATTTCATAATAAATATATTATTATTATTTTGTATTTTTATCTTTAAATTTCTCTATCAATAGTTAATTTTTCAACTTCAATTTCACAAATTATCTTTTTTCCTCTCCTTGGAAATCGTCTCAAAAAAATTACTTCAATTCTATCAATTATCTTCTTTTCTCTCATCTGAAATCATTTTAAAAAATGGAACCACATATTGTTGATGTTGAAAAGTTTGAATTTGGTGAACTTGATTTTGGCATAACTCAAGAGTTTAATTCCAAATCATCAACTGAAGAATAAGTGACTATACAAGGTTCGACGTCAAGCAACTCATTAGAAGATAAAATAAATGAGTCTGAACCAAAGGAGAAAAAAAGGCATCTCACATCACAAGTATGGAATCACTTTACTATAGGCCAAAAAAATGATTCTAAAGGTAATTTGAGGCCAATGACAATACGTAATTATTGCAAAAAAAACTTTAAGTTGTAAAAGCATAGGTGGCACTGACCACTTAGATAGACATTGGAAAAAATATATTGAAAAAAATGGTCCCAAAGATCCTAAACAAACACAATTTACTCAAAGTTTAAATAACATTGGTACCTTTACATATCCTTAATAAAAAATGAGAGATGGTTTGGCTAAGTATATAGTTGTAGCTGAACAACCTTTTACTTTTGTTGAAGAAGTTAGGTTTGAAAATTTTGTTAAAATTTTTTTACAACCTGCATATGTTAGTGTATCAAGAAATACTATTAGATCTGATTGTTTGAAAGTTTTCAATGATATGAAAAAGAAACTCATATGTGATTTTTCAAAATTTAATGGTGTTTTCTCTTTTACTTATGATTTTTATGGAATGGTGCCAATAGACAAGGTTATATTTGTGTGACTACACATTACATTGATTCTAGTTAGATTTTACATAAAAAAAAAATTATTGTTTTTCATTTGCTGAATATCCTCATAATGCTAGTGTAATTTTTCAAAAAATCATGGATATATTTAGAAAATTTGGAATAGTTGATAAAGTTTTTAGTATTTCTTTAATTTTGATAATGCTTCTTCTAATGATGTTGCAATTGATATGTTTTAAAAAAATTTACAGCCACCTTATGGTAGTCAATTTTTTCACATGCAATGTGTATATCATATTATTAATTTAATTGTTCAATATGGTCTTAAATTAATCAATAATCATATTGATTCACTAAGAAATGTTATTCTATATACTTCTTCATCTCCCTCCAGACAAAAAGATTTTTTCTCTTTATGTAAAATATATGGTTTGAAATGTATAAAATTTAAAACTGATATGAAAGTACATTGGAATTCCATGTTTCTTATGCTAAGTTATTGTCGAAACTATTACACTGTTATTAATGATTATTACAATAGCAAGCATGATAGTAGTGAAAGAAAAATTACTGTATAATTTTCAAACTGTGCAATAATATACGTAAACAAAGAATTCAATTCCTCAAGTAGATCATTAGGCATAATGTACTTTATTAATCAGAAATACTGACCAGTTTCCATTGCTCTTCAATTTCAGTAAATTTATGCTTGAATAACTAATATCCTTAGATGCAGTTCTTCTGGTTTGTTTTTACGAACGTAGTAAATCACATAATAGATGGGATGAAAGTGTGAAGCGTCAGTCGTAAAACACCCAGGGACCACAACCGTTAAATTCAAAATTTAAACTAAAAGATTACCATATTACCCTTGAATGCTACTGACCCATCAAAATAACACTAAGGGTAAAACCGGGTTTCTACATATTAATTAAATAAACTAATAAATCATATTACATATAAATGTTATTTCATAGCCTTGTCTTAAAACTTTATTAGATCACTTAATTAGGCTTAAATTTGGATAGTAAATATGTGTAAAAATTGACATATGCAGCCCACTTTATTTATAAAATTTCTAACATTCTCCCACTTAGGCTACATGTGTCATAAAATATTACACATAACTTTAATTACTATAATTGAGCTCACTAATACTATCCAACACTTGAAATAACTTAAACAATCTGGTCCATCAATAGTTTTAGTATGAGATCATAGCGGTTGTCATTACACTTATACGTAACGGGACCTATCTATAATCACCACACCAAACGCAATTAATGACATACATCCAATATGGATGTGTAGCATGGAAATTACATGAAATGTGATCTTTTACATGTCTATTTTCGACTGGTCCTCTTTATAACTCCTACAAGTCTATTATCACATTTTCAAACACTAAACGCTAAACAACAATAGAAAATCGTGATTGCATTTTAGAGTTGTCTCAATATATTAAAATATCAATAAACCATAGGTACGTACATGATAACCACAATAACTGAAGTATGTCAAATATACGGATACACATAATCACAAGAACTCCCACTATTTGGCCATATCGTCTAAATTTAATACACCCATTTGAGTCACATGCTCATGAAACATCTTAGGTGGCAAACCTTTGGTGAGTGGGTGAGCAATCATGGAGTTCGTACTAATGTGCCGATCGACACTTGACAACTCTGAACTCTTTCTTTTACAACCAAGAACTTGATATCGATGTGTTTAGACTTCGATGAGCTTCGGTTGTTCTTGGAATACAACTCAGCAGCCTTATTATCACAATTGATCTTTAATGGTCTGTCAATGCTATCAAATATTTGCAGTCCAGTGATAAAATTCCGCAACCATATTCCCTGGTTGGATGCCTCATAGCATGCTATGAACTCTGCTTCCATAGTAGATAAGGCTATAAGTGTTTGTTTTACACTCTTCCATGAAATAGCCCATCCAGCTAGCATGAAAACATAGCCTGAAGTGGATCTTCTGCTATCTTGATACCCTGCAAAATCGGAATCTGAATATCCAACAACTTTCAAATAGTCGAATCTCCGATATGTGAGCATATAGTCCTTTGTTCTTTGTAAATATCTCATAACCCTTTTTGCTGCCTTCCAATGATCCAAACCTGGGTTATTAAGATATATGCCCAACATTCCCATAATGTATGCAATATCTAGATGCATATAAACTTGAGCATACATAAGACTCCCCAACTGCTGAAGCATAAGGGAATTTCTCCATTTCTTTCTTCTCAAATTTCAATTTTGGACATTGATCCAAACTGAATTTATCACCTTTTGCCATAGGTATATCTCCTAGCGCACAATTTTGCATACCAAATCTATTGAGCGCTTTCTCTATATAAGTCTTTTGTGATAAACCAAGTATACTTCTTGAACGATCCCTATAGATCTATATAGCTAGTAAGAAAGATGCATCACCAAGGTCCTTCATTTCAAAATAACTAGATAAGAACCTCTTGGTATCATGCAATAGACCTACGTTATTGCTTGCTAGTAGTATATCATCAACATAAAGCACCAGTATAACAAATTTGCTCCCACTGAACTTGAGATAAATACATTGATCAACAGTGTTCTCTTTAAAACCAAATGAAGTAATCACCTGATCAAACTTTTAGTACCATTGACGGGATGCCTGTTTTAAACCATAAATGGACTTCTTAAGTTTTCATACAAGGTGCTTTGAATCATTTGACTCAAAATTTTCCGGTTGCACCATGTAGATTGTTTCATCAATGTCACCATTGAGAAACGCTATCTTTACATCCATCTGATGTAACTCCAAATCATAATGAGCTACGAGTGCCATTATTAACCTGAAAGAGTCTTTCGTTAAAACTGGAGAGAAAGTTTTTTTATAATCTATACCTTCCTTTTACGTGAAGCCTTTGGCCACTAGGCGAGCCTTATACCTCTCGATATTACCTCTCGAATCCCGTTTGGTTTTGAATATCCACTTACAACCAATCGGTTTCACACCTTTAAGTAATTTGACGAGATACCATATGCCATTATCATCCATTGACTTCATTTCTTCATGCATAGTTTTAAACCACTTGTCAGAGCTGGAGCTCTGTTTTACTTGACTGAAAGACATCGAATCGTTCTCCAATCCCATATCAAACTCATGCTCCTGAAGAAAAACTACATAATCATCCAAAATTGCCTTTCTCCTTTCTCTAGTTGAACGTCTTATTGGCATTTCTAATTGAGGCTGTTGAGCTACTTCCACTATTTCTGGATGTGGTGCCTCAACTTGAGGAGCCTCTAACTGTGGTTGAGGCAGTACAGGGACATCATTTTTATCCACTATGTCTGGAATTGCAAATTGAATGGCATCAGGAATGGTTACCTGATCCCTGTCTGTAACCACTGTAGGACTGTGGTTAGAATGTGTATACACTCCTCTTCAAATATGGTGTCTCTTACTTCAGTACTCTCACTGTCCTCAATGAACTTGGCATTACCCGTTTCAAAGAATGACCTACTTTTAGGATCATAAAACTTGAACCCTTTTGATCTGTCAGAGTAACCTACAAAATAGCAGCTAATAGTTCTTGAATCCAATTTTCTTTCATTAGGCTTATAAGGCCTTGCCTCAGCTGGACATCCCCACACGTGTAAATGCCTAATACTAGGCTTCTTACCCATCCATAACTCATATAGGGTCTTTTCATCTGCTTTACTAGGTACTCTTTTGAGTATGCAAATTGCGGTCTTTAATGCCTCACCCCATAATGAATTTGGTACAGAAGAGTGACTTATCATACTTTTCACCATGTCCTTAAGGGTTCGGTTCTTCTCCGCTACACCATTTTAACTTGGAGTACCCGACATGGTGTATTGAGGAACTATTCCGCATTATGTTAGGTACCTAGCAAAAGGCCCTGGACGTTTTTCACCTGATCCGTAATATCTACCATAATATTCTCCTCCACGGTCAGATTTCACGACCTTAATCTTCTTGCCTAATTGATTTTCAACTTCGGCTTTGAAGTTCATGAACATATCCAGAGCTTGAGACTTCTCATGAATTAGGTACAGATAACCATAACGTGAGCAATCATCTATAAACGTAATGAAGTATGTTTGTCCATTCCAAGAAGCTGTAGGAAACGGACCACACACATCTGTGTGAATTAATTCTAAGACATCACTGCACCTGTTTACACCTATCTTTCTTTTGTTAGTTGTTTTTCCCTTGATGCATTGTACATAAAAATCGAAATCCGACATATCAAGGGAATTGAGAATTCCTTGAGCTATCAATCTCTCTATGCATTGTTTGGATATGTGTCCTAAACGCTTATGCCATAACATAGCAGAATTCTCATTGTTTAAATTTCGCTTAGTACCAGAGACGGTTGCATGCATTATTTCATTGTTATTGAAGATTTGAACATTTAAACTATATAGCTTGCCAATTAAATTACCGGTTCCAACCAAATTAGAATTTTGGAAAAGCCTAAATGTTTCATTACTAAATGAACAAGAGTAACCAGATTTGTCCAAATATGAAACAGAAATTAAATTCCGTCTAAAAGACGGTACAACAAAAGTACTTTTTAAAATTAAAACAAAACCAGTCCTAAGTACAAGCTGAATATCTCCAATTATTTCCACTTTTGCCTTCATGTCATTACCCGTATAGATGTATCTTTCACCATCACTTGCCAACTAGCTCCTTAGGCAACCCTGCATTGTGACACTTATGTGAGTAGTAGCATCAGTATCTATCCACCAAGTGTCATTAGGTACTACAGCCAAATTAACTTCAGAACTAACAAAGTTAAGAAGCGTACCTTTCTTTACACGCCAATTGGCGTACTTAGAGCAATCTTTCTTCATGTGATCTTTCTTTTTATAAAGAAACATGTAAGTGCTGAATCATATTTCTTCTGTTCCTTATGCCCTGAAGGTCCTTGGTCCATAAGATCCTTTCCCTTATAGTTGGTCCTCTTTCTCTTCTTATTGCCCGGATTTTTTGAGGTAGATGTCAGATGAGCACTCTCAACCTTATTATTCTTGAGTCTCTCTTCCTCTTGTACACACTGTACTATAAGCTCATTAAGAGACTATTTCTCTTTCTGAGTATTATAGCTAACCTTAAAAGTGTCAAACTATGCAAGAAGAGATATTAAGATGAGGTGCACAAGAATGGCCTCAGACAATTCTAACTTGAGACCCCTCAGTCTTCAAACAAGATTGGACATATCCAAAATGTACTCGAGGGCATTTCCTTTCCCTTTGTATCTCATAAAAACAAGCTTTGACAGAATAGTGCTTGTTTCAACCTTTTCACTTTCCGTAAACTTATCGGCCAACTACTTCAGAAATTTTCTGGCATCATTCTCATTATAATAGAACCCCTGATGGATTCTGGTACAGACAACTTCATGATCTACAGACTCATGCGATTAGATTTCTCCCACTTATCATAAGCCACTCTCTGATTAGGAGTACTCTGATCTGTCAGAGATGCGGGAGGATCAAGCCTAAATACATGATCCAGATCCATACATCCAAGTACCATCATCACATGTTCCTTCCATTTCTTGAAATTCATGTCATTAAGCACGGAAATGTTGTTAACATTAGCAGATATAGCAGATGCTGTATTCAAATATAACATAAAAATGCTCACAATTACTACCAAAACATGTATATATACTTAAATATTATTTAAATATAAAGTATACATACACAAGAATGGGCCTATTACAAAATACCTAGCGCAACATTGTATTTAGTCTTTGGACAGAAATAACAACTTGTAAACGGTACTGTCAATCATAGTATAAATATAGATAATTTAATAATGGCCTAATAATATGCCTATCTTTGGATCGACATATTAATTGCATATTATTCCCTATTTATCTCATATTTATACTATCCTAACCCCATATCTGACCTAAAATAATCCTCCTTTGGGCTGACTATTTTAGCATAAATATAGAAAATTTACTTATTTTAAAATAATTGTTATTTTATTTTTAACTAATAGAGGTTACTTTGGCAACATATTAGTTTAACAAAATTATTCTAAAATAAATAAATATATACAACACATTATTATCAGTACAGGCACTTTAGAAAAGTATGGAAATAAAAATAAATTTCATTTTTTTTTTGCCTTGCTGACATGGCACTGACGTTAGCAATCTGACGCCAGCAGACGACATGTCGTCCAACCTGGACGACTCCATACGACATGTCGTATGGATTGAATGACACGTCGTCCAGAACAGACGACATGTCGTTCGTGTCGCCTGCTTTCTCCAGGCGGGTCACGGGTTGACCCGATTTCCTAATAACCGGCTATCGCGACTCGGTTTCTAAACCCACTTGAATAAGATGTTTTCGGCCACCATTTTCTATGGGACCGATTGGGTTTTGTATGGGGCTTCCTAATGAACAAAACCCCCATGAAAAATTGGTGAAACACCGAATAGAAAACCATATCCAAATGCAAATACAATTCGGTCCTAAGGATTTCAAAAGAAACCTGATTTTCATATTATTTTGTACAAATTTCACCCTAAAATGTGTTTCAATCAGCCGTAATTTCACCATTTTGCATCAACCAAATCTAAAATGCATCAAAAACTATACTTTCACAAATTTGCACAAATCGGGTATCAAACCCGTACCAAAATTTTAATTTTAAATAATTTTCAAATTAAATTATGGCATAATTATGCCCTAAACCAAATAGGCAAAAGCAAAATTCACATTAACCTAATGATCTAACATGATAGGCTCTGATACCAATTGAAAGAAAAATTACTGTATAATTTTCAACTGTGCAATAATATACATAAACACAGAATTCAATTCCTCAAGTAGATCATTAGGCATAATGTACTTTATTAATCGAAATATCGACCGCCTTTTGCTCTTCAATTTCAATAAATTTATGCTTGAATAACTAATATCCTTAAATGCAGTTCTTCTGGTTTTTTTTACGAACGCAGTAAATCACATAATAGATGGGATGAAAGCGTGAAGCGTCAGTCGTAAAACACCCAGGGACCACAACTGTTAAATTCAAAATTTAAACTAGAAGATTACCATATTACCCTTGAATGCTACTGACCCACAAAATAACACTAAGGGTAAAACCGGGTTTCTACACATTAATTAAATAAACTAATAAATCATATTACATATAAATGTTATTTCATAGCCTTGTCTTAAAACTTTATTAGATCACTTAATTAGGCTTAAATTTGGACAATAAATATGTGTAAAAATTGACATATGTAGCCCACTTTATTTATAAAATTTCTAACAAGTATTACTTTGCGTGAAACAAATTGGGAAGTTGCTTTTTTGTTCATTGAATTTTTAGAAGTCTTCTACAATGCAACAATGGCTTGTTTAGGTATTTATTATCCAACTTCTTGTATTGTTTTTAATCATTTATGTAATATTAATGCTACTTTTGCTAAATATAGAGATGATTCTACTTTTTTAGAAATTCATAGTAAAATGGAAGAAAAGTTTAAAAAATATTGGGAACTCATCCCACCTATTTTCAATTTAGCTATAATAATGGATCCTAGAATCAAACTAGTTGGAGTTGAAGTGTTACTAAATGAAATTGCTTTAAATTTGAGATTAGATTTTGTTATTGATAAAAATGATATAAATCTTTTGTTAATTACCTTATATAATGCTTATGAATTAAAATTTCATAGTTGTATTAGAAATAATGTTTCATCCGTTTCTTTTAAGTCTAAGGAATATTCTTGGTCAATTCTTGTGAAAAAATAAATACAAAGTTCTAATGCAAATTCTTCCCGAAATGAGTTGTATAAATATTTGGAAATAGATTTTATAGATTTTCTAACTCAAGAAGAGTTGGAAAAATTTGATATATTGGCTTGGTGGAAAACACATGAATCAATATTTTCTATACTTTCCATCATGGAGCGTGATCTATTAACACCTTCGGTATCTATTGTAGCATTGAAATCTACTTTTAGTGCAGCTAATCGAGTATTGGACACAAAGGACGAGATTAGCACCAAACATTTTGGATTGCCTTATGTGTATAAAAGATTGGGAAGATGGAAGACTTCAGGCCCAAAATCTAAAGGATGACTTGGTTGATCATTTTCTAAGTTCAAATTTAAATAGTGACTTGGAACAAAATATATAAATGTTTTAGTTTTAATATTATAGCATTTCCACTGTAGTGTTTGATGTCTTAGAAAAAATAGTAATTTAAGATTTTGATTGTTGGATTTTAACCATTGGGTATCTAAGAAAATCTTCATTGTCAAAGAGGTTTTGGCTATGGACATTAGTGAAATTTAGAATTTTTCATTTTTTATCGAATGCACGCTTTCTTTATATCAATGAAATGGAATGTGTTTATTGCATATGAATATCAAATATATAAAAGTTGATGATTGCAATCCTATTATGCGTGAGAATTAATCTGGATGTAATACCACTCAAAGTCACATTTGAATTATATTTTATTTTATATTTTTATAATTTTCATTTTATTATTTGAAAAGATTATGACGTATTCTAAACACAAGCACAACACGTGCTCAGCTTAACATGAGCATGGTACAAGCACATTTGTGCTTGGGCCTATAGGTCGTGCCTAGCCCAACTTTCATAATACAGGCATGACACAGCACAACACAAAGAAAAGATGGGCCGGCCCTGACACGACACGGACATGGACAATTCAACTTTTAAATGGGTCAGGCTAGCATAGCACGACCTATTTTATACCTTTAGATATGGATGTGCCACTCCCAAATTAAGAATTTGTAGCACCCAAATTATTATTATTATTATTATTATTATTATTATTATTATTATTATTATTATTATATGTTTAGTTATTTATTTTATTAATTGTTTTCGTATTAAATTACATTAGTTATTTGATTAGTGGCTAAATAGAATTTAATTAGGGTTTTTAGTATTTAGGAAGTTATGTTTAATTAGAAAACTTAGATCTAATAGGATTAGTTTTCCTAAAATCTAGATAGGTGTGTGGTGGGCAAAGCTATACAAACTAAAAGAAAAAAAAATAGAGAGTGAAGGACAGCAACCAAGGGAAAAAGAAAGAGAAGAAAAGAAAAAAAAAAAAAGGTAGAAAGGATGGCAACCAAGAGAAAAGGGAAGAGAGAAGGCAAAAAAAGGTGACGGTAGGAAAGAAAAAGGAGGATAAAAAAATAATAAAAAAAGAGCATGGGTCCTACAATTGATTTTTGTTTGGTTGTTTATTAAAAAGATTAATGAAGATAAATTTCCCATCTATATTTGTTAGGTTTTGCATATATTATAATTGATTTCATGAACTATTTATTATATTTGGATGAATTTAAATTTTATTATTTTTGCTTTTTTTTTAAATTTCAAAACTTAAATATGTGTTCATGTGATTTATGTAATGTTACTGTTTAATATATATATATATATATATATATTATAGGTTTTAATATATTTATATAAAGATGTGTTATAAGTTGTTGTTATATATATATATATATATATATATATATGAGAATAGTTAAATAAATTCATATGATGTACTTATTATTTAATTGTCA
This sequence comes from Rhamnella rubrinervis, assembly GCA_007844105.2. Classification (NCBI taxonomy): domain Eukaryota; kingdom Viridiplantae; phylum Streptophyta; class Magnoliopsida; order Rosales; family Rhamnaceae; genus Rhamnella; species Rhamnella rubrinervis. The sequence continues at coordinate 14,789,159 of CM017580.2, read as the reverse complement.
AGAATCTTTATAAAAATTAAATTTTTGAATTAAGAATGCTAGGCTAAATAGCTAGGAATTTTAGGTACAATAAAATTATTATTTATGTGTCTGAAAGAAATAAATATATGTATATTTGCTGGAAAATATTTTTAGATAAAAACTATTTAAGTTAACAATTATTTTACATGTAAATTTTAATATTTGTATGTATTAATGTTTTGCTGAAATTTTATTGATTTAATTACATATGTTTGAATATATGTGGTTTTGATTATTGAATTTTACTTTGAAGATATTAAGTATATCTATTTAAATATTTTCCTAAGTAATTATGTGTATGCAACTGTGCAAATTTAGATTTATACTATATAAGTAAGTTATGTGTGCGTAATCATGGCATATGCATACATGAGCATGAAAGCAGAATAAAGAAATTTTAATTTTTTGCTAATGAAATTTAATTTCCGAAAAATTTAAAGGATTTAAAATATTTTTTAAAAGAAATAGTCATGGTTATGCATTGTAGATAATGTTTGTAAATACATAAGAAACCTATGTATGTGCTTGTTCCATTCAAGGGATGGCTCAATAATCCGGTTTATTAAGATATGAGTTTACATGGACATATGTAAACATATGAGTACATGTGGAAGGATTCATTAATTATCACCATGGAGCATGACTATCACTTTTCGCGAGAGTGTTTGGAAAAACTTAATTTATATGGCTAGGATGTTAATGTGATTGTCTCCACTTATATTGTTTCCTCTTGATTGTTATGTGATTTCTTTGAAAATTAGTTTGTGTGCTGCTTTGGAAAAAATTAAACTGTCGACGGGTAATTCGCTCTTTATAAGTGTGCTAAGGGATTGCATGTTTTATATGAAAATTAAGCCCTACATCTTTATATATGTGTTTGGAATTAAACTAATATTTATATATTGGTTCAAAAAAAGGAAATCAAAGCTTTAAGTACTAGTTTTATCACGTATTTTTACATTGCATTGATATATGCATGTAAAACTTATTGAGTGATTTGTCACTCATTCTAATTTGTTTGCATGTGTGTAGGTGAGAACAAGAATCGATTAAGATTGCGTGGAATGTTGGTCTAAGAAAACAAATGGCAAGACAAGCTTGTGCAGATTAGTACAGATGCTTCCAAGCCAAAATAAATATTTTACTTTTATTTTATTTTGTTTAGGACATAATAGTTTAATTTTTTATTTTACTTTAAGTTGTAGGTAAAAATAAAATTTTTAGCTTATTAGTTATTTTAAATTTATTTAAAGTATTTTATATAAATTTGGTTTGAAATTCCTAAAGATTAAAGAAAAAATTTTTGTTAAGTTTTGTTTATATGTCATTTATTTATTTATAAACAAGAAGTAGCTTTTATTAGATCGAATCCTAGAGGTTCGATCAAAGGGTGTTATAGTTTTTAGTATGAAAGCTAGGTTTGTGGAAAAAAAAATTATACTAATCTTACTCGTCCAAGTACCTACCCGCACACCAAGGTATGTTAAGTTTGTGATTTAATTTGAATAATTATTTGATTCTATGTTATGTTCATTTGATTGTAAGATGAGTGTTATACCAAATATATTTACTCGCTTATCTAACTCTAGGGATAGGGATGTGAGTGATAAACCAACCTCTAAACATCGAAGGCTTAATTTGGAATCAAAGATAGACAACAAGAAAACCTTAGAACAAGATGCTACCACACAAAAGAACGATGAGGAGATTGTTATTAAAGATATAGAGATCGATGGAAGGTCTACATGACTACAAGATGAAAGAAGCAATTCTATGTGAAGGAATTTTTGAATCAAAGTATGGTGGCGATACCGCTACCTAATGGTCAGATTATATATAAGGACATGGAGGAGTTAGTTAAGTTCCAAAAAAAACATCATACAGACATGTACTAGTGGTACTTAGCTTAGGTTAAGGACAACAGGTTACGTGATGCTCATAGGTAAAAAAATGCACATTATAGTTATGAACCTCAAGAGGAAAATGAGGAGAAATCAATCGAAGCTCCTATGAGTGAGGAGAAAGATGAGGACAATCTAATGGAAGAACCCCTAAGTGAAGAAGTCGAAGGAAGCCTCACGACTATTCCAAGACCTCCTTGTTATAGATATCTTAATGAATGAAATTGTTAGGAGTAATTAAATTATATGTTTAGTAGTATTATTTCTAGTTAATGACTTATTCTTTGTCTTTCAAAGTTGTTATTGAAAGTTGATAATTAATAAAATAAAATAGTTTGTCTTCTTTCTAATTAAGTAAAATTTCTCCTTCCTTAGATGGTTTGACCTCTTAGAAATGCAAGCCAAGCCATAGGTGGCAATGTAGGCGGCAATCTAGATTGCTTCAAGCTTTTGATAATAATGTTAACCAATGGCAGCAACAACAAGGGGTATAAGTAGGGTTGTACAATAATTCCAAAGGTTCTGCCCTCTAGTATTCAAAAGTTCTACTAATCCATTAGTTGCTGAAAATTGAATTAGGAAAATAGAGAAGGTCTTCACATTTATGACTTGTACTAAGGTACAAAAAGTAATTTGTACTTCATTTATACTGAAGAAGGGTGTTAGCCACTAGTGGGACATAACTAAAAGAGTCTACGCTATAGAGGAAAATCCAATGGAGTGGGAAAAGTTCAAGGAATTATTTCTTGGGAAATATTTTCCTTTAGTTAAGAAGAATGAGAAGGAGGTCAAGTTCGTTAAGCTCACTCAAGGCAAAGTTTATTTGGTGGAGTATGAAAGGAAGTTTGAGGAACTATCTCATTATGCACTGTATTTGATTGATATTGAGGATAGCAAAGCAAGACGTTTTAAGGCTGGATTGAGACCTGATCTCTATAGAGCAATCGTTGTTCTATGACTACCAACATATGCAAAGGTACTTCAAATGGTACAATTAATAGCTAATGATGAGACAGCAGCTGAGGTTAGGACAATTGTACAAGGTTCATCTTCAGACAAGAGATCATAGGGGAATAATAACAAGAGGAAAGGGAATGAAAGGAAATAGGATAGCAACAAGAAGCCCAAGGAGGATACCAATTGAAGAAACGTCGCTTTATGCAAGGATTGCAACAAGCGCCACTTCTCAAATGCTTTTGGAAAATGGGTACTTGTTATGAAAAGGTTGGACATATTATGAGGAATTGTCCTGAAGTTAGTAAGGAGCAGCAACCGATGCAAGGAATGGTTTACTCGTTAACTAAGGCTGAGGCTGAAAAAGACTCTGCTATGATAGTTGGTATGATTTTTGTAGAAGGTTTAGATGCTTATGCTTTATTTAATTTTAGCTCTATGCACTTGTTTGTATCTAGTCATTTTATATCTAAGATAGGGATCGTGCATGTATGTCTTGATTATGATATGATGATTGCAACACCATCTAATGCTGGTATTTATACTAGTTTTGTAATGAAAATCTTTGAAATTTGTATTGAAAACGAAAAGCTTCATGCCGATTTAATAATTCTAGACATGTATGATTTTGATATATTTTTGGATGGATTGGCTATCTAGTAATAAGGCATATATAGAGTGTAAAGAGAAGGAAGTTCTCTTTGGTCCTGTAGATGTCACATAAGTTTTAAAACTAAAATGTCACATAAGTTGATGACTCTTATACAAGTATGAAAATGTTTTAAAGGTTGTTAAGCGTTTATGATTAGTATCTATAATATGAATTTAAATACTCTCAGACTACAAGACATTAAGGTTGTCAGAGACTTCTTAGATGTGCTTCCTGAAGAGTTACCTAATTTGCCACTGAATAAAGAGGTTAAGTTTACAATTGATTTGGTACCAAGAATGACACCAATTTCGAAGACACCTTATCGAATGGCATCCACGGAATTAAAGAAGTTCAAGGAGTCGTTGCAAGATCTATTAAATAAAGGTTTCATCCAACCAAGCATGTCTCCGTGAAGAGCATCAATATTGTCTGTAAGAAAGAAGACGAATCAATATGATTATGTATTGATTATCGAGAGTTGTATAAGGTGACGAGAACAAGTATTCATTATCAAGGATTGATGATCTATTCAATCAACTACAATGTGCTAGCATATTTTCAAAGATAGAATTTGATCAGGTTATCACCAATTGAAGATTAAAAAGGAGGATACATCGAAAAGTGCATTTCGAATAAGATATGTCCACTATGAGTTCGTGGCAATGCCTTTTGGACTTACAAATGCACCAGCTTCGTTCATGGACTTGATGAATTGAGTATTTCATGATTATTTGGATAAGTTTGTGGCTGTATTTATTGACGATATATTAATTTACTCAAAGAATGTCAAAGAACATCAGGAGCACTTACGAGCTGTTTTACAACTCCTACAAGAAAAGCAACTTTATGCTAAAATTCAAGAAATGTGACCTTTTGGCTAGAAAGCATTTCTTGTTTTAGACACATTATTTCCAAAAAAGGAGTACAAGTAGAGTTGCAGCTATGTAAGAGTGGAAGAGGCCAACTAATATAGATGAAGTAAGGAGTCTCCTTGGATTGGCAGGCTGTTATAGAATATTTGTATAAGAATTTTTGAAAATTGTAATGTCAATAACGCAGTTATTCAAGAAAAAGACCAAATTTATATGGTTTAAGAAATATGAAGAGAGTTTTCAGGAACTCAAAAATAAGTTGGTTACTGCACCAATATTCACTATTCCAAATAGCGAAGACAAGTTTGTAATTTATAGTGATGCATCGAGGAAAGGACTAGGATGAATATTGATGCAGAATGATAAAGTTGTTGTTTATACCTCACAACAATTGAAACTGCATGAGCGCAATTATCTTACATATGACTTAGAGCTCACGACCATGGTATTTGTAATAAAGTTATAACAACATTATCTTTATCGTACGAAGTGTGATATCTTTAAGGATCATAAGAGTTTCAAGTATTTCTTCACCCAAAAATAATTGAATATAAGACAAAGAAGATAACTAGAGTTGGTGAAAGATTAAAACTGCACAATAAATTACCATCCAGGTAAAGCAAATGTGGTAGCTGACGCTTTGAGTTGGAAGTGTGCAGGTTTTAATGGTAATTTGATTACTATTCAACCACGTATCTTAGAAGATTTAGAAAAATGGATGTTGAATTAGTTCTTAATCAATATTCATATATGTTTTCAGCACTCTAGATTCAACCATCAATCTTGAATAAGATCGAAGAAGGTCAAGAAAAAGACGCAAGTCTTAAGAAGATTAAGGAAGAAATAATCAATGGACAAAAACCTGAGTTTAGATTTGATGGTGATGGAACTCTAAGGTTTTACTCGTATATATGTTCTAAAGGATTATGAGTTAAAAACCAAATCTTAGTAAAAACACATTGTACGCTTATGTATTTCATTCGGGAGCTATAAAGATGGATAAGGATATCTCTAATATTTTCTAAAGGAATGGGATAAAAAAGGATATAGTAAAATTTGTTAACCAGTATTTAGTATGTCAATAAGTTAAAATTGAATATCAAAAAGCCATCTAGCATGTTAAAGAAACTGATGATTCCTGAATAGGAGTAAGAGAATATTGCCATGGATTTTGTTATAAGATTACCTTTGTCTTAATATGATAACAACACCATATGGGTAGTTATGGGTCGACTCACAAAATCATTTCACTTTTTACCTGTGCGAATGACTCATACAATGGAGAAGTTGGCGCAACTTTATGTGAATGAAATTGTGTCACTATATAGAGTATCAATAACGATAGTATCTAATCGAGATTCGAGATTCGCGATTTACATTGTCATTATGTAAAAGTTTACATAAAGCGATAGGAACGAGATTGAATTTCAGTACGGCTTTCCACCCTCAAACAAATGGATAGTCAAATCGGATTGTTCAAACTCTCGAGGATATGTTAAGGGGCATGTATGTTGAATTTTTAAGAAAGTTGAGAAAAATATATTATGTTAATAGAGTTTGCTTACAATAATAGTTTCCACATTACAATAGGCATGGGCTCCATACGAAGTATTGTATGGAAGGAAGTGTAGATCTTTTACACATTGGGACGAGGTTGAAAAAAAAAAGATTACTTGGATCGAAAATTGTGTAATAGAAAAGTGAAATAATTGGTATGTTTAGACAAAAAATGAAAGTTGCACAAGATAGACAAAAAAACCGTATCGACTATCGAATGAAGGATTTGGAGCTTGAAGTTGGTGATAAAGTATTTCTTAAAGTTATACCAATGAAAGGGGTAGTGAGATTTGGAAAGAATAGTAAGTTAAGTCCACGATATATTGGATCTTGGAAGTGTTAGAATGAACTAGAGATTTGGCTTATTATCTTGCGTTACCTCCGAAGTTGTCAAGTGTATATAATGTATTCCATGTATCTATGTTGTGAAAGTACATACATGATTCTTTGCATATTATTGAATTTAAACTATTGGAAGTAAACGAAAACCTCACATATGAAGAAAAACCTATTCAAATATTGAAAAAAAAGAATCAAGTGTTTAAGGCTAAAATAATTTCACTAGTTAAAGTGCAGTGGAGAAATTATACAGTAGGAAAGTCAACATAAGTGTTGGTTTTTAAATAGTACAAATTTTAGGGTAGCACCCAAATTATTTTATATATATTACATGTTTAATTAATTATTTTCTTAATAAATTAGATTAATTATGTGATTGGTGGCTAGATAAAATTTAATTAAGGTTTTTGGTATTTAGGAAGTTGTGATCAATTAGAAAACCTAAACCTAATAGGATTAGTTTTTTTAAAACCCTAAAAAGGTTGCTATATATATATATGTATAGGTGTGTGGTGCGGTAAGGCTATACAAACTAGAAAAAAAAATACAAAGAGTAGAGGACAACAACTAGGAGAAAAAAGAAGAGAGAGAAGAAGAGAAAAAAAAAAAGGAGGGAAGGATGGCACCCAATGGAAAAAAAAAAAGACAAAGAAGAAATAAAAAAAGAAAGAATGTGATGGCAGGATAGAGAAAAAAAAAGAGGAAGGATTGGCAACCAAGGAGAAAGAGGGAAAAAAAAAAAGAGCTTGAGTTCTGCAATTGATCTTTATTTTGGCCGTTTATTAAGAAGATCAATTAAGATAAGTTTTACATCTATGTATGTTAGGTTTTGCATATATTATAATTGATTTCATGAACTGTTTATTATATTTGGATGAATTTAGATTTTGTTGTTCTTACTTTCTTATCTAAGTTTCAAAAACTTGAATCTGTATTCATGTGATTTATGTGATGTTACTGTTTAATATATATATATATATATTATAGGTTTTAATATATTTATATAAAGATGTGTTGTAAGTTGTTATTTATACATATATATAAATATATAGATGCTTCAGAGACTTTATCTTCATCTGAATCATCTTGGGCTTCTGCTTGTTGTAATAATTTTTGGGCCATCTCGATCAGTTCCTTTTTGGATTTTGAAGAAGAGGCTGAGGTTGTACTGAGTGCAGGCTTGGGATTTCCTGTTGTTGGAGCAGGAGGATTAAATTCCAAATCCATAGCTTTCTGAACTCTTGTAATTTCAAATTTATCCCACCATTTAACAGTATATGATCGGTAGAATAAATCGTCTTCTTTTCTATAATACCATTTGAAGATCCAAGGGATCTTATATTTTGCCATAAAATGATATTCAATAGGAAAATTTTGCTTTCTTTTATTTAAAATGATTTTGTGAGCAAAATTCCGTAATAATTTTTGTAATTGGGAAGGAAAATATTCTTTTTCATGCCATGATCCTCCCACCATTGATAAAACCAATTAGGGATATTTTTTGAAAATTTTGAATCCCAGCATATAAACCATGAATGGGAAAATTGATCATTTTGATGTAAGAAAACATTGGACAAGGCATCAATATAATCATAATAGGTATATTTAAATTCAAAAGGGGTTTCTACATTTCTGAATTGATATGGAGGATTATTCCATTCAGAAAGTGTAAGAACCTTTTTGAGAAATATTTTGTGATATAAAATTTTTGTTTTGTCATTGCGGTCATAAAGAGCCTCAACATTTAGAGACTGGGTATGGTTGAGAATGGCAGTATAATATCTTAATGTTTTTGAAGGATGCCCTGGTATATAATGGAAACCAGGAGGAAAGAATCTTTGGGCTATTAAATTGGCCGCAGGAATAGATTGCAATTCAGGTTCTATATATCCAAGTGGATAGGAGGCCATGTCATTATAAGGGGAGCCTCTGGGTTGGTATGGAATAATAGGTCTGAAAGGCTGACTTTGCAGCAGATCAAATGGATTATGGGCCGTTGTAAGAGCATTTTGATAATTAGGAATAATTGCTCTAATAGGTGCAGAACTAATAGTTGTTTGGGTTAATGGTAAAGGAGTGGAATCCTCCTTTTTAATGGGTTGGGTCGATGACCCTTGTTGTAAGGGTTTTTGGCCCTTTTTTGGGGGAGCGTCCCTGTAGAAATTCTCTTGTCAGAAAATCATGAATAGAATTATTTTCTCCTTTTATATATTCTATTTCAAAATCAAAAATACTTAATATAGCTTGCCATCTGGCAAATATTTGTTTTGAAGCAATGTTTTGAACATCTTTTTGTAAAATATATTTAGCACTTTGGCAATCAATACGAACTAAAAATTTTTGATTTAACAAGTCATCTTGGAATTTTTGTATACATAATACTAAAGATAAAATTTCTTGTTTAATAGTACTGTAATTTTTCTGTGCGGAATTCCAAGTACCAGAATGATACCGGACTAATTGTTCAAGAGATTCAGAGGAAATTTTTTGTAATAAAATACCTCCAAAGCCTTTATCTGAGGCATCAGTTTGAATAATTTTGAAAGAATTGGGAGAAGGGATACCTAAACATGGAAGGGTTCTAATATGAGTTTTAATTTCTCTTATTAAATTGGTATGGATATCTGTCCAATTTGGTGGATCTTTTTTTAATCTGTCAAATAATGGTTTGCATTTAGTTCTAATGTGAGCATAAAAGTCAGCAATATAATTAAGGGATCCTAAGAACCTCTGTAATTGTGTTTTGTCAAGAATAATATCAGAGAATTTATCTGCAAATTCTAAAGATCTCATAATTGGGATTATTCTGGACTGATAAATTTCATATCCTAAAAATCGAATCTTAGTCTGGAAGAGTTTGATTTTTGGGCAGAAATCACTAGGCCATGTTGTTTAATGATTCTAAAAAATAATCTAAGATGTTTCCAATGTTGTTCTATAGATTGGGAATAAATAAGGACATCATCAATATATACTATAGTGAAATGAGTATAATCATTAAATATATCATTCATAATGCGCTGGAATTCACTTGGGGCATTTTTAAGTCCGAATGGCATTACATTCCATTCGTACTGTCCAAACGGGGTAACAAAAGCAGTCTTATATCTATCTTTTTCATTAATTTCTATTTGCCAAAACCCAGACTTCATGTCAAATTTTGAAAATATTCTAGCCTGATGAAGGCGGGAAATTAAATCTTTCTTAATAGGGATAGGGTATCTAATTCATAATAAAGCTGTGTTTAATGGTTTATAATTGATAACTAACCTAGGGATTCCTCTTTCTATTTCAGCATTTTTCTGAACATAAAAAGCAGAACAAGACCAAGGTGATTGACTATGTCTAATTAATTTTTTCTCTAATAATTCTTTAATTTCTGTTTTACAGTATTCCATTAATTCTTGGCTCATTTGGATTGGTCTAGCCTTAGTAGGAATTTGTGATTCTTTAAAATTGTTTTCATAAGGTAATGAAATAATATGTTTAGATCTATGCTAGAAAGCAGTAGGAATATCAGAGGATAATTCATCAATTAGTTTTTCTTGAAAATTGCTAATTTGTAATGAATTTTGTGCTAATTGTTTTTCTATCTGATGATATTTGATTTCTTCTTGTAATGATTTTAAATGTTGAGTTTTTCCTTGTATTAAATTAATATTTTTGTGAATTAATTCTTCCTGCATTGTCTTAATATGAGGATTGGGAAAAATAAAATTAAATCTTACAGTTTCTCCTAAAGGATGACAAATAATTCCATCATTATCTGTAGTAAAAGGATATAATAAACTTATAAAGGGTAATCCTAGGATAAGGGGATCTGTTAAATTTCTGATTAATATAAGGGTGGTTTGAAAACAAATATAATCAAATTTTTCTTTGCTACGTACTGCCACCTTGTTAACTTCATATGTAATGTCCATTTTTGATCCATTTGCTGATCTTAATGTTTCTTTAGTTTTTGTATAATATTTACTTGGTATTAAACCTTCTTGGATACAATTTAGATCTGCTCCTGTATCTATTAAGGCAATAGTACTAAATGAAAATTCATTATTAATTACAATCGTGACTTCAATGTACCATTTTCTTATTTGGATTTTATGAATGGTGGTTAAATTATTTTGTATTAAATCTTCTGTAATCTGATCTTCGTCATTACTAGTGTCTGAATCAGATGAAATAGAACTGGGAGATGGTTTACTAATAATGTTTTTTAATTTTTCTTTTAATGATAATTGATCATTTTTTAATACCTGAATTTCTTTTTTGATAGTTTTAATTTCAGCATATAAATCTTGAATAGATATTTCTTTAGATTGGAATGTTTTTAAAGCATTATTTATGTTTATAGGTGTTTTTTCTTTAACATTTGGTAAGGTATTTTTTAAAATACTTTGTTTATATTTTAATAAGAAATCTTTTTTCATATCTGGATCAGTAATGTGATTTATGGTTTCTAATAGTAAGGTTTCAAATTCTTCATCTGTATTTAAGACATTAATAGTTTTGCAACAACTAAATGAACAATTAGGTTTATCTTTTTCAGTGTCATAGTCTGTTTGTGAGGAAGTACTATCTTCGGTTATTTGGTCATCATAATAATCTTCACTAGTAGAGTTTTCTAATTCACTATCTGTATCAATTATTCCTATAGTTTTAATAAGGTTTAATTTTTGATCTTCATGTATTTCTAATGAATTAATAGTACTTTTTAATTTATATTTATTTGCATAATGTCCAGATTTATTACACTTATAACATTTAATTTTTGATCTATCTTTAGGTGATTTATTATTTCTAAATGGATTTTTCTTAAAGGATTCATAGGTTTGTGACTGTCTGAATTTTTTAGGATAATATGGTTTGTGTGATGGTGTGGATTTTATACGATGCCTTCTACTTGGAGGAATGATATTAATTCCATATTGTTGGCAAAAGTTCCATAATTCATACTTAGCTTGTTTTTTCTCATTTTTCATTTCTTTGGAGATTTTTAAATCAATACACATTTTTAAACCTTCGTTTTTTATCGTGGCTATTATATCACCGTATGTTAATGAATCATAATTTATGTAATTGTTTTGATTACTTAACTTAGTTCTAATTTTATGTGCAAAGTATTTAGGTAATCCGTTTATAAATTTTTCTTTCCAGAAAGCCTGGTTACTATCTTCTCTAGTCATAATTCCTTTAGTAAAATTTTCTACATACCAATCAAAGTCACCTAGGTTAGGACAGTGTAGATTGGTTAATTGATTATGAATTCTTTCTGTAACAGTTGTAGGTGTTCCTATGAAATGTTTAATAATAGTTACTAAAAGGGTATTGACACTATCATAATTATCTAGAATTGGTTCACCATTATCATCTAATTTGTAGGAATTAATAATTTTGTTTCTTGATTCTTCAGTAAGGTGTTTACTCCACCAATTTTGTAAAGTTCTTGTGAATCCTCATGTTAATAATTCAACTATTTCAGGTTGTTCATAATCGTGTATTTGTAAATATGTATTAGCTACCATTGTCATCCGTTGTAATAAATCAATTATTTCTTGTTCTTTTAATCCATCAATATTCCAGGAGTAAAATTTATCAGCACTTACTGAAAATTGTGATTGGGATTGTGATGATTCAGGGAAATCTGCTAATGGGAGATTTGGATATTTAGGACGATTGCTTTTCTTTTTTATTCTTTTTACCTTAGTTTCTGGTTGTAAATCAGAGTTTAGAGTTTGAATACTAGATTTATTATTAATAGGAGAGGTTATCATGTTGGGTTTATGTATTGGAGTATCTAATATAGGTTGACTAGTGGATGGTTGGTTTATATGAATCTGTTGTAATAATTTATCAATATGTTTTAGTTTATCCATAGAAGTTTTTAATTTTGGGGTCTTAGTTATATCTTGAAATTTAACTAAAGGATTTTGTTTTGCTTCTTTTTGTTGATTATTAATTTTAGTTTCTATTTTGTCTAATTGTTTTCCTATTGTAATTAAACTTTTATTGGTATAATTGTTTTGTTCAATAATCTTATTAAGGTTTATGTCTTCAGTAGGTAGTTTAAAGGGTGCGGCATTTATTAAGCTATTATGATGTTGTATTTTGATTTGTTCAACAGGAGGATGGGTTAATAATACTGAAGAATTATTATTTAAAGTAAATCTTTCCTTAGTCAATGTTTTTATCTTAGGAATATAATAATTTTCTAAAAAGGTAAAGAAATAAATGTTTATCTTAAATATATCCATATGTTTTTTCCACAGATTGTAAATGTTTTGTTTTTCTTCTGCTGAATAAGTTTGTTTATATTTTAATAATTTTTCAGCATTATCTTTAGATATTACATCTTTATTTAATTTTTTCCATTTAGGTGTGAAATTTTTATGAAGTGTATTCAATGAAGGATCAATAAAATCTGAAGCTGTTGGTGATTCATTTTCTGTTGTATAACAAGTTTGGCTTACTTGTCCTTGGGTATGAATAGATGTTTGTTGTAATTTATTAATTTCATTTTCTAATTTTAATTGTCTTAATTGCTGTTCTAATTCATGAATATGTATTTTTTGTATATCTTTTTCTAATTTAATATCCCTTCGGGATATGCTTTCCGAACTTACAGATTCTATAATTGGTCTAAAAGTATTTTTTATGTGTTGTCTATCAAATGATATTCTAACAGTTCCATCCTTTGTTTGATTAATAAAATCTTTATCTGATAATATGTTTTGAGGAGGTGGAGGAGGTTGTACTTCATCTAATGTCCATTCTGTAAGTTTGTCATTAGGGATACTATAATGTTCTTCATTAACTGTTTCTCTTTCTATAGGTGGAATTGAAGCCATAATTGAACGAGAACTAGAACTTCGTCTAGAACTAGAAGAAGATGAAGACCTAAATATTCTATCCATATCCAGATCTATAACTAAGACTTTAGTAAATGGTACCTACCTCTGTTTAGACTTATCCATCCTTGCTAAATCCTCTCAGACCGATCCCTCTCAGGCTGCTACCATGGGACTTATTGTTCAGGCCTCGGATTTATTGTTCAGATCCGGCTGGGATGAAGAAGATAAATAATGGTAAATAACAAAGACAAAGTTAGTATAGAATAAGAAATGAAAAGAATAAATAGATATGGATTTCTTCTCAGATCTAGATGAAAACTAGGATCGTACAACTCTTATGGCTCTGATACCATAAAGGTAGAGTTGATCGAGTACTTATCGGACGAGAGAGCTCCTCTCCGTCCGATAAGTACCCGATCGAGCACTCTCTACCCCCTTTATGTATATATATATATATATGAGAATAGTCAAATAAATTCATATGGTGTACTTATTATTTAATTGTTAAAAATCTTTATAGAGATTGAATTTTTGAATTAAGAATACTAGGCTACATAGCTGGGAATTTTAGGTACAATAAAATTATTATTTATGTGTTTAAAACAAATAAATACATGTATATTTGTAGGAAAATATTTTTAGATGAAAATTATTTAAGTTAGCAATTATTTTACATGAAAAATTTAAAATTTGCATGTATTAATGCTTTGCTGAAATTTTATGGATTTAATTATATGTGGATGAATATATGTGGTTCTAATTGCTGAATTTTGCTTGGAAAATATTAAGCACATCTATATAAATACTTTCCTAAGTAATTATGTGTATGCAACTGTACAAAGTTGGATTTATGCTATATGAGTAAGTTATGTGTGCGTAATCATGGCATATGCATACATGAGTATGAAAGCATAACAAAAAAGTTTTATTTTTATGCTAAAAAAATTTGATTTCCAAAAAGTTTAAAGGATTTAAAATATTTTTTTAAAAAAAAAATAGTTATGGCCATGCATTATATGCAATATTTGTAAATATGGCGTATGTATATGTTTGGCCCATGAAGAGGGCTCAATAATCCGATTTGTTGAGGGATAAGTTTATGTGGATATATATAAATGTATGGGTATATGTGAAAGGACTTATTGATAATCACAATGGGGTATAACTATCACTCTTCGCGAGAGTGTGTGACAAAATTTAATTTGTATGGCTAGAATGCAAATGTGATTGTCTCCACTTCTACTGTTTTCTCTTTATGGTTATGTGATTTCCTTAAAAGTTAGTATGTGTGCTGCTTTAGGAAAAATTAAATTCCCGATGGGTAATTTGCTTTTTATAAGTGTGCTAAAAGATTGCATGTTTTATGTGAAAATTAAGTTTTGCATCTTTATATATGTGTTTTGAACTAAAGCAATATTTATATTTTGGTTCGAAAAAGGAAATCAAAGTTTTAAAGTATGAGTTCTATCATGCATTTTTACATTGCATTGACATATACATGTAGAACTTGCTGAATGACTTGTCGCTTATTCCATTTTGTTTGCATGTGTGTAGGTGATAATATAAATTGATTAAGATTGCTTGGAGCATTAGTGTGGAAAAACAAATGGCGGGACAAACTTATATGGATTAGTACAAACGCTTCCAAAATAAAATAAATATTTTACTTTTATTTTATTTTTTTAGGACGTAATAGTTTAATTTTTTATTTTCCTTTAAGTTGTAGGTAAAAATAAAGTTTTTAGCTTATTAGTTACTTTAATTTATTTAAAGTATTTTATATAAATTTGGTTTGAAACTTCTAAAGAGTAAAGGAAAACTTTTTATAAAGTTTTGTTTATTATTTGCTTTATTTATTTATAAATAAGAAGTACCTCTTCTTAGTTCGAATCCTGAAAATTCAGTTAAGAGGTGTTATAGAATTACTTTAGAAAAAAAGATGAATGTGCAAATCTAATGGTAATCAAACAAATAGGTCCAAATGCTTTAATATGCAGGTTTTTTATATAAAATTCAACTAAAATAAAAAGACTAATAATAAGCCAAATAAATAACTATGGCTAAGCTAAGTTAAGAACTAAGATAAAATAAAATAGGAGCTAATTAATAGGTTGTGTACATTTCTCTTTACGTCCTTGATCTCTATACAAATGCTTCAAGACCCAAATAATTTCGAAGCTTGTACACTATAATGTTTGAAGGAATTTTACATTAACCCAAACTATTTTTTTATATAAATAAAAAAGGTTTTATTTGTTTAATTATTCGCCTCGAAATTGAACTTCTTTCACCAATCATAGTAAAACTAAGTACATCTGAGACACTTAATAGCGCTTACCAACACTCAATTCCCAATTCTTACAAGGAGGTCTAAGGTTTTCTTCTGTTGTATGACACCCTTAGATGCACATTAATACAACTCTTTTTTGCTCTAGTCTTAACGTCTTCCAAAATGTTTTCTTTCACTAAATCAATTAATTTTTATTTTAAAATCTATATATGTATCTTATTTGTTACAAATATTTATAAATATATTTTATGAGTCTTTATCATATAAATATACATTTATAGAAATGCTATATAGAAGGGTCTTATCTCATATTTGTTTTCTCTTATCTAAGCATAAACAAAATAGAAAAGAAAAATTATTTACAATCATATTTGAGAAAATATTGATAAGAAAAATATTTTCACGTACGAGTTCTATATTTGACAAAACACAAAAAAAGGAAAAATATAATAAATCTATTTTATATTTTTAAGTATTGTAAGATTTATTTCCATTAGTATTGCCCATACACCGCTATAATCATGGATATAATTTGAAAGATCTGATTGTCCAAATTATTGGTCTGACATTGTTGTAGCTAATGTAATGACGCAATTGCTTATTAGACGAAGTTGATCTTGGATCTCAACATCAAGAGGTATTTTACTATTGGACAATGTTGATTCTTTTACATGTTCAATCATATGTTAATAACTTATGTTGTTACCATTCTTTCAAATGGTGTTAGAGTCCCATATGATTATATAGTAAGGCATCTCTATCTAGATACTATATATAGGTTTAACCTCCATGTAGTTATAAAAGATTTTGGTCCTAATTTGGGCAAGTTATAAATAAGAATAAACTTCACATTATAATAAGTTATACATTTTTTAAGTTCCATTTTAATGAATTTGCCTCCACATAATAATAATTATATGTATATTGCAAAAAATATATGCTATGTTATATTAACCTTGGATGGTATGGTTGATTTGCTTGAGAAAAAGGAAAGGTATCACTTGAAATGGTTAAGAATTGCATGGGTTGTGTTAGACAATATATTTTTAGAATTAATATTGAGAGAAAAACATTAAAGAGAATGCAAAATTTTAGATTTTTAAGATTTCCTAGCACTGCTTAGATGCATGTGCTAGTTTTTTAAACTATGTTCATCTCTTTTGTCGAGGTCTATACCTTAGTTTTAACATGCTTTATTCATTAATTATTTATGTAATGCATACTTTACCTCAATACAACTTGCACTAATAAAAATAGGTTAAAAGACTAATTTTTACAACTACATATCTATTAAGTATAACCTTCTATAGTAATAAAATTAATTTGATTCCAGCTTTATAACTATTAAGAGATTTTACTGTGGTTTTACTATACAGTAAAATCTTTTTATAGTAATACTCTATACAAGAATAACCTTCACGTAGTAATAAAAAATTATGGTCCCAATTTGGACCAGTTAAAAATAGGAATAAACTTCACATTGTAATAAGATATATATTACAAAAATATATACTTTGTTACATTAAAGGTTTAACATGAAATAAAATATTTATCTAAAGTTGTTTGGGATAATAATTTTTATTTTATAATTGCTATTATATCTTTGAATTTATGGGTACATAGTAACTCATCAATATGTACACCTTTTTATTGAAGTCAAAATATTTTTAACTTCTCACATATGTTTAGAGCTTCTTAAGTATGTTTAGAGGATTTAAAATTGTTTTTCCTTCTATGTAATTTGCATCAAAGATAACTACAAGTAAAAACAAAATTAACTATACCTCTATTGAGTTATAACCTCTTTATAGTAATAAATTTATTTGGTTCTAACAGTACAACTATATAGAGATTTTACTGTATATGTTAATCTAGGTCATTAAAGTGATTTTTTTATATTATATATTAGGGTTTTAGTAAATTCATGTGTGTGTGTGTGTGTGCGAGCATGTATATTTATATGTATAATTGTGTGTGTATATATGTGTGTGTGTGTGTGTGTGATTATATAAATATATATGCATATGTGTATGAATATATATATACACGCACATATATATATATATATATATATATATATTTATATATGTAATTATATATATATGTGTGTGTGTGTGCGCGCGCTTGTATATTTGTGTGTATAAATATATTTGTATTTGATGAGAAAATATATATATATATATATATATATATATATATAGTTTTGGGGTATTAAAATATTATTTTTATAAATCAAATATATTTTGGGATAAAAGATGAGAGTATTAGTGATTATCATTACTTTAAAGGGTATTTTGGTAATTATTGTGGTATAAAGGGGTACTTTGATAATTAAAGGGGTAAGGAAGGGTTTTTCGGTAATTATCACTATCAAAAGGCGATAGTTTGATAATTAGAGCATCTCCAAGGGACTCTCTATTTATCATTTTTTTTTATTTTAAATAGCTAATCTTAAAAAATTTACTCCAACAGACTCTTTATTTTAACTTTTAAATATGAAGAGTGGATTTGACTCTCCACATTTAAAGAGTCAAACTCACTCTCTAATTATATATTAAATAATAAATGCATTTTCTATTTAATGTCTCACAACTTTAATGATTAATTTGAATTTAACTTTACAAGATTACCCTCAATAGTTTTATTTTTATTTTATAAAAAGAATGATAAATAAGTAAAATTCAAATTAATCATTGAAACTAACAAAATAAAGACTAAACAATAAAGAGTATTATTGGAGTTGTTTACTTAATTTGACTCTCAAATATAAAAGATGCTCTTTACTTATAAAAATATGCTCTTTAATATAAAGAATATTATTAGAGATGCTCTTATGAGTGATTGTGTTACGTTTAGTTGTGGTTATGAGTTAAAGTACTATGTGGGTATATGCATATATTTGCATAAAAATATATCATGGGTTTTGAGTGTTTTTATGCAAGTGAATTTTTTCCTTGGGTTTTATATTTTAAAAATGCATCGGAGAGTGCTAATTTTAGAACCCAGTTTTAATAAGCTTCTATATTTCTGACCATAAATTGACATATAGGTCTTTACAGAGGTGTGATTGACTCACCAACCACAAATGGACGTATGGGTCTTTGTAGAGGCATGATTCAATCGCAGACTACAAACGGACATGTGGGTTCCATGAAGGTGCGGGTTCGCAGATCTGCCGACCACAAAGTGGCATGTAGGCCCCCTATGAACATGGGTTAACCAAGTAAAATAATTTATAAAAGGAAAAGGGGAAAATGGTGTTTCTGCACTTATTGTACTACATTATATTGTATTGGCATGTGCATATTTTTTCGCCTTGCCAACTAATGGCAAGCAATATGGTGATTAGTTAGGCTCACCGTTAATGGGCAAGACTCGTCATTTTTTGGCGAGTTAGTTTTCTATTGGCGAGTATAGTTTCTGCAAGCTATCGCAACATTCTAACAACTTATACAACCTTCAACACTTCTTATGCAACCCAATGAGGAAATAAAATACACTGTAAACACATGAACTCAACTATGTTACATATAAGTATATGCATGCACGTACCTAATTTTTCCTCTATTATGCACGATCCACATAAGGAAGTTGATATATACCCTTGATTAACTGAATCTGACTACTGGATAGAGGAAGAGAAGAGAAGAAAAGAGGAGTAACAGTTGAGTAAGAGCTAGAGCTGAGCAACAAAGTAGAAATCAATGTGGATGTCATAGGGTAATTGATATAATTACTATAAACAATGGTATTTTAAGCAATAGGTCTGGGTAGGTAGCTTTTTTACAATAATTATGAATGGGTTGGGTATTAAACCAAACTACTCCTAAATTATTGTGATTGTATTTTTTTTATTTCTTTCTTTGGGAAACCAGACTTGTTTAAATTATTATTTTTATGAATGATTTAATTTATATGATTTATGTGATAATATGTCGTATAGATTATGTGGTGTAGTATCAATTTGCATAAAGTGTTGCTTCTTAAAAAAAGCACTTAAAGTATTTTTTTTTATAAAAAAGTGCTTTAAAATTTTTTGGCCAAACATGTTTCAAACTGCTTTTTTTAGAAAAAAAAAATATTTTTTCATTAAAAAAACAGTTCCAAATGGGCTCCTAATTAGTTTAGCGATTCCTTTTACACATTAGAGTTTTAGAAATAAAAATTGATTAATAACCAATCACCAACTGCTGTATAAGCAATGGTGGGTCCGTTGTTATAATTAGTAGTGACTAATAGTTTTATTCACTAGATAATCATCCTTATTTGGTAAGGATTAAAAATCTACAATTTATGAAATTATATCCCTTGATTTTAGGATATAAAGTATATTCCAATATGATTTTAGGATAAAAGAAATTATATTTCAAATATGATTTTAGGTTATGTTTGCTTATTATAAATAGGGGTGTAACCCTAGGCACACTTATTGATTATTGAATAAAAGTTATTTTTTTGTTTTCATTGTTTCTCTTTATCTTTCCTTGTTTTTCCTTCTTGTTCATGTGTCAACGCTTAAATTTTTTATGTGCTTTGCATTATGAACCAAGGTAATGATATGGTCTGTGGTTTAGACTTTTTAGGTACTTGGACCTAGTCCTTTTTAGTTTGACAGTTATTTTTTAAGGATAAATTCCTTGTAATTGCATTTGTTTTTCTTGACTTTTGTTATTCTTGCTATTTTTTTATTCAAATGATGGTATATTTTTGGACCTCATTGGTCTCATACATGAGTTTAGTTGGCCTTGTTGTTTCTTTGTTAAATTTCTAACTAAGAAATTTTATTTGATATTAAAACCTAACCTAACCAAACCAATTACATGTGAAACTTAATCAACCCAAACAATTAGTGATCAGTTTGGTTTTAATGGTGTTCGGTTTTTTGTTAAAAGTCCAAAAGGATTTCTTATTTTAATATTTTTACTTTTGAAACAAAATTGTTATTAGATAAGTATAGCATCTCCAATAGAGTGCTAAAAGTGATGGCAATGCCAAATTTTGGTGGCATTCATTTTTTTGTACTCCGACAAGAAATCCATACAAAGTGGTGCAAGCCCACTCTTTTAAATAAGTGTATAACTATTTTTGTATTGTTGTCATATCTTTTAGCATGACCTGTTGGATTGGTATGCTAAATTTTAGCATTGATAAAACACATTGTGTCAAAAAATAAATGTGTTCTAAAATTTAAGAATGGCAGTGCAAGTATAGCATTTCTTACTGGCGATGCTCTTGGGTTTGCAAAGATGAGAATTCCATTTAACTATAAAATATTCCAAAGATCTCAAATTTTGGGTTAACGAATCTTTCTCAACTGACATGATAAGTGCTATGGATGTCAATTCACCATATAGCTTAATAGTTTTAAATCATGTATTCATTTGACAATGCAAATCCATCTTGAAAAAATTGTAAGGTCGAAATTATAGCATCTTCCTTAAACTATTATAGTCATTCAGGGTACACAATCACAAAATTTTTCAGGTCAAGGAAAGTTCAATAACAACAATAATGTGTTGGATCTGTTGATGAGCCTTATTACCTTCCTTAGTTTCAATTCCAATAAGTGAATTTGCTCCTTTTTTATTTTCTTCCCTATTTTTCCTTTGTAAAATATTTTCCTGCTAACACTTTTTTTATACAGATGGGTGGGAATATAAATAAAGGGGTTGTGAGTTTGATGTTGTGGAATTGATTGTATCCTTCATTCTTCGACAATATTGCAATCTATATTTTCTAATGGTTATTTGAAGACTGTTTTTGAAATTTCCATGCGAAACTTGCTAGCGATGTTTATTTCATTATGAACATTGATTGAAATAATTGTTAATGATTATAAGGGAATTTGCATACGGGGTGGATTGGATTAAAGAACTTGGTTAACATGTCACCACTAAGACCTCATAGTGACACTCACAAACAAGGCAGTGATGAAAGAGCTTCTTCACATGTCACTGACCATGTTCAATCAAATAAATCATATGGCGATTCAGACATAATGATGTGGTTAAAGGAACTTGCCTTAGACACTCGCAATTTGGACTCCTCCAATGGTTTAGCACAAAAGTTATGGAATCAGAGTCTTCATGTCCGAAAAGTTTTGTTTGTGAGATATGTTGAAGCTCAGGTATGCTGTAAACTAAAATTGTAGTTTCTCTTTCGACTAACTCATCATGTTGGTTGCTAGTAATTTGTGTGTTACTTTTTATTTCAATAAGCGTATCACCTATGAATTCTACATAAGCTATTAGGTTGAATTGGTTTTAGTGCACTCTGGTTAACCTTGCTTTGGTTTTAGCTCTCTAATGTAAAATTTCTAATTGAAATTTGACATTTATAAATTGGGTACAATCAAGGACAAACAACATGATGGATAAAGGAATTCTATAAAGATGTACTCTCATGTTAAAATATCTCGGTAATTGAATCCAATATAATAGGTTTTGTTAAAATCTTTTACAGTATAAAAGATCAAAACTAATACCAATCTCAAACTAGGTGGTTCCCAAGTGAACTAAACCTAAAAGATAGGAATTTAACAAAATTCAACTCCATTGGGTTCATAATGAAGTTTGACTGTGAAAGATGTTTTAGAAACTTAGTTTTGTTTGTCAGCATATAAAACCCCTACTAAAGATCTTAGAATAGGCTAACACTAGTCACTAGACTATGAGAAGTTCGAAACACGTCAAATGACTAGTAGAAGCTGTAAGTTGGTGTAGTCAACCCAAGTAAGGTGCAAGTTGATTAAAATGTTAAAGAAAATTCAAATAATGAATGATGATATGTCCTTGTGAGGCAATGATTCATATTTGATGATTGATCTTTCGTGGATTTGTATCTTTGTTAAAACTATCATTGTTAGGTTGATATTCATGGTTCTATCTACTTCTTGAGAGCTAAGCTTTTGGGCACAATAGTAGCTAAACATGGTCTTAAAGCCTATTGTCATTTTAGTCTTATAAGCGAATCACACTAATCGCCATTTCTTTTAATTAATTGTGATTAATGTATGTGTAAGGCTCAATTTTACTCTTATTTACTATAAATGGGTTTTTTTGCACCATCGCCCTTTAAATTGTACACAAAGTTGCAAATTGTCCCTGATTCATAAATAAAATATATATTTTTTTACCTTAAACACATTATTTTTTTAATTGTTTAAAAATATTTTTTAAAATGAATAATTCAAACTAATTAATTTTTTCACATACAGCCACTTACCTCAGACTTTAACATATAAAAAAAAAAAGATACATCTGAATGGCTACAAATATATTGCATTTATGAGTTAAAGGCAATTTGCAAGTGCTTTTAAAGTTAAGAGCGTATTGGTACCAATTCCGTAGTTTAAGGAGCAATTTCCAAATTTATGCATAGGTCAAAGTGTATTGATCCCAAAAACCTTGTTTAATATACATAGTTGGCTTGTGCCAACTAGTTCTCAACTTAAATTTTTGGAAATAGTGGCAAGACATAAACCTTTTAGCTATATTATATTTTCTCATCTCCAAGTAAATTGATATAATTCTTTCCTTATTCTTATTGTAGCTTGCTACTTTCATCTTGCACATTTAACTTACATATTACAACTCCATATTTGATATATTCTTATATGTATTACATGTATTACATATACAAAAGTTTTGAAGCATACATTCAATGTTTTGATGTACTTTTTATACAATTGTCTTTTGGTCGGATAAGTTTGTAAATATAGGTCTGAATTATAACTTTTTGTTTTGACTTTGGAGACCTATGTTCAAAACTGAGGACAACTAGGTTTAAAGCTAATACTTTTGTAGCCTAAGTTTAACCTAAGCCTGACCCTAGTGGTTAACAGCTTGTGAAGTATTTTATGAGCACAATTTTATGGCAAAATTACAAAAATTAGAACATTTAAGTGTCATGGCTAAGAACACAAATTTTAGTAATTAAAGATATTAGATGAAAATTGTGTTACTATTACATGTCAATCATGCTCAAAATTTCTTGAATTAAGTGGTTTTGACTTTTAAAAAGTGGAAGGGCTAAATATTGTCATTGATTTCTCATTTTATTTCATTCACTTCATCATTGATTGTATTCCTACAACCAAAGGACCATGAGTTTTTTTAGTTCTCGAGGCAATTTTCAGTTCTAATGTTATTCTTTAATATTTAAACTTACTATTGAATTTCTCTCCTTGCCTATTTTATGCAGAAAAAGTGAAAACTCCAACAGTTCCAAGAATATGGTAATTCTGCAATGGCTTATGGATTAGCTGCAAAGGAATCTGATACTCCAAATGTGAAGAAGATTTGTGAAGAAATCTCTTCTTCTTTAATTAGTTCTTGCAATAATACTGATGGTTTTAGTCATCAACTTGCCTGTGACTTACAATGCTTAAGCAGTTCATTGACATCTGAGGATAGATATGAAGAGGAACCAATTTCTACAAATGTCACTATGCTAGACAATGCAACACAACATGGTCTATCCAGCACAAATTGTTCTCCCTTTATTGAGACAGATGAATCAGCTATTGGTTTAAACCATCCAAGTCCTGAACACTTACTTGAATGAATCAACCATGGCAAGTTTTGATGATTCAGTCTCCAGTCCAGATGTTTCAAGTTCAAATGAACCTGACTCATTAATTTTACAAGCATTGAAGCTATGGATTTCAAAGGGTGACAGCATTCCGAAGGCCATTCCAATGAAAGATGTCAATGGTTCACCACAGCTTTCAAATTTTTTGATTATAGAGGAGCAAGATTTGAGACTTAGAAAAACATTAAAGTTATTAATTACTAATAATGATTGTCTTCCTCAGCCTATTATTCCTATTGGGCCTGGCTTTAAGGCTCAAATTCCGGAGTGGACAGGCTCAATCAATAGGGAAAAAGTCTTTGATTGTGTTGGTGATTCAAAAGACTCAAGGTGGTTGGGCACCCAAATTTGGCCACCTATTGAAGACATTGATAGAGGAAAAATATTGAGAGAAGCTAGAAAAGGGATACCCAACTCTTGCACCTACAGTTTTCCAAAATCCATTGTGAAACGTCATGTTCGTGAAGCTTGTCTCCGTCTGCAATCTGAAATTGATCCCGCCTTTTGGAATTGGAAGTTTGATGAAATAGGAGAAGCTGTTTCAAAGTCTTGGACATCAAAAGAGCAACAAATCTTTAAATCTCTTGTGAGAAAGAATCCTCTAGCATTTGGAACAGACTTTTGGGAGCTCGCCTTGAAGCATTTTCCATCCAAGTGCCAAAAGAGCCTTATCAGCTACTACTACAATGTGTTCATCCCTCGATGGATGAGCCTCCAAACCAAATCTTCTCCTAATGAAATTGACAGTGATGAGGACCAGGCTAATGAATAACTTGTCATATAGTATGTAAATCTACAAAAAAAAAATATATACCACATCACAGTAGCCTTTATTATCTTATAATCATGAAATTGACATTTGGCACACAACTTTGTGCAATTGAGTTGAGGTCAAAGCTCCATTTTTTGTAGACTAATGTGTAGAGTCCATTGAAATATATAGATGAGATTCTTATATTTGGCCTATGTAGAAACCATGTTAGCATAAAACAAAATTTGTTAAAAAATTTCAAAGAAAAGTTGAATTGGTAAATTAGTTTCTTCTTTCGTATTGGTTTTACTTTCCTAATTTAATTTCATTCCTTTCCATTGGGTCTTTGTTATGTACATGGGTTGTAGTGTAGGTAGATCATGATCCACATGCATAGGTAATGCATGGGTGACTTGGTCTTATTAGTATTGGGTAGTTAGTTTTGTTTCCTTTATGTTGGTATTACTTGTTAGCCGTAATTTAGATGTGTTGTGCTTTCTAATTTATTGGTAGTAGTTATTTTTCTTTCTCTGGCTATTTAAATGGCCAAAAGGTTAATAAAAATGGCATGGAAAATATTACAACTCAGATTTCCCTATGTTAATTCCTTCTACTCCCTTCTTTTCCTTATTCATTCTAATTTCAACCACATCAGTCTTGCATAATTGCATTTGATTATGGAAATATCATTGTTGGACTATGCATATTTAATTAGAGAGAAACATCGTCTTAGGCATATTTAATTAGAGAGAAACGTCATCTTAGTTTCTTAATTACTATGTTTAATGAAAGTTATGGGATTTTGGCATTTTGCGCATTAACCATTAAGAGTGTTTGGGAATGCTTAAGTATAAGCACATTTCAGTGTTTGGCTAAAAGCAATTTAATACACTTTAATACCCTCTAGTTTTTCCATTGAACCATCTTAATTTTTTTTTCTCTTTCAATTAAAGTCTTCCAATTTGATTCAATTAAGGCCCTATGATGCTAAATTTTTCTTTCAATTAAGATCCTTTAGATTCCAATTTGATTCAATTAAGTCACGGCCCTTAAATGTTTAAAAACCCAAATATCAAAGTTGTTTTTGGCATTAATCAGGTTTCTTGAAGTTGCACTAATTTGGGAAAACTTTTATAGAAAAGTCATTCCTACAAAGTATTCTCAAACAAAGCCAAAATGTCTTTGTTGGTCCACACTCTACAATATGATTTAAGCCCTAAATAATCATTCCTTAGTTTTATTGGGAAAGTTACAATATATAACTATAATGAATTATTAGTATTTAGCTCATTTTCTTGTAGTTCACAGAATTTGCTTGAAAATGAGCTCTGGAATCCAAGAATAGTTGTTATGCATGCCACACTCAAGGTTCAAAAACTGAATTTTAAGCAGCAATTGGTACAAGCCACAACTAGTACTCGTTCATTTGTGAAAGTCCTTACTTCATTTCCCTAGTGCTTCTACTGGCTACCTTATCCAAAATGCTTTTTCCCATTTTGACACTTGAAGTCAAAAACAAACCCTAGAGGATAAAAATAAAATATAAGCGGTTCCTTCAAAAGCCAAAAGAAAATCTCACACAAGTCAAAAGTAGTGTATACTTGAGGAAAGACACTCTTTCATCTCCTACATTTTCCTAGAGTGTGTATGCAAGTTTTGGGATCCAAATATCTGTTATATTATATAGGCCAACTCTTTCTTATGGAATGTGATCTGGTATAATTAAATTAAAAGAAAAAAAATTGGAAAAAAAAATGGAATATTTAAAGTTAGTGCTGGAATCCATGCCCAAATCCAAAACATGATCTTAGAATCCTAGATGGATCCGCGGTATTAGAATATATATATATATATATATATATATATATAGAAGAAACCCAATAAAAATTAGACCTTTACTTGGATTGACATCAGTTTGGCAAGTGCCCTCTAATCAAATGCTACTTGCAAAATTTGTTATAAGTAAATACATCATAAAAATAAAAAACCAATGGCGATCACATTCTGGGTGTGGGAAAAGAAAATAAACAATGATTAAGCTACGAAGCAAAAAAAACAAAATGTAAGAAATCGAAATAATTATAATATTAATAAAAAGAATACAAGGAGGCAATAACCAATGCAGTGCATTTGAGGCTGTAGTAGACAATGAGCCTACAAGCGTTGACAAATGAACTTCTGTGGTACCTTAATAAAAACAAATCATTATCATCCCACTTCCACATTGGAGAGGCCTTAGGGCTAAATGAGGTGGTAACTTGGACTTGGCATTGGATTATGAGCCTTTTGAACTCTCTTTTTTCTTTATTTCTTTCTTTTATCTCCTCCATGAAGGAACATGTTGGGGGATGTTTTTCCCTCCCTTTTTGACTTTCATAGGCAAAAATTTTGTTGATCACGGTGGTGCTTTTGCATATGGACAAGAAAAAAAATAAAATTTAAATAGAAAAGTAGAAAAAAAAGCATAATCTCAAACTTAGTGAATTGAATGGGGAAAAATAAAATGTTTGATTGGTTTGATTCTTTCAACATTATGGTGGGGAAGTGAGAATCTTATTTTGGGAGATATAATCATTGCTAAGCTTGATGGTTGTTTTTTTTTTCCTGCTTGATGGGATTTGAGCTTTCTTTTCTTTTCTTTTTTATCTTTTCTTGCTCAAAGAGCTTTTTTTTTTTTCTTATCCGGTCTCAGTTTTATTTTCACTGGTTTTGATGATATTTCTTTTTCACCCATTTTGCTAGACTTCAGAAACATTAGTTTCCTTTTTTTACTTTTTCTCTTCTTTAATATTTGCACCTGTAAACTGGAGATGATTACGTAATTTTGTTAGAATTTTAAATTGAAATACACAAGCCTAACTCAGTTTTAAAGATCAACTTATAATATAAGATTTATAGAATATTTATACACAGCACATTTTTATTATACCGGATGTGATACTATTCTAACAAATTGAACCCATTACTACAAAGGTAAAACTAAAATCCATAAACCTCTTAAATATTTTTTTTCTTGGTAAATACCTTATAAATAATTTGACAAAAAATCTCCCAATTATTGTAACAACCCCCAGAAGTTTTATTTTTATTATTATTATTATTATTATCATTTGGAGGTTTGTGACAAAAGATAAAATAAAATAAAATTTTTAAAAATACAAGCGTGCAAGCGTAACAAATCTGCAAAGGAAAAGGAACAAACAAGAAACAAATGCAAGTAAGCAGAGAGTAGGGGCAGTGGTTATGTTTGACTGAACACACACACTGAAATATTCCTGTGGGGTTTGTCTGAGCGTTTTATTCAAACTAAAGATAGAATGTGACGGTGATATCAGTATCTGAGAGGGAACACATACTCAGTGTCACTGGCCTATCATTTCATATTCCTTCAAATCATATTTATTTTTTAAAAAAATTACACCTTTATTTTTATTTTGTTTGGATCATTAACCTACTTAACATAAAATGAACAGTGTGTACAAACTAAAAACCCATATCAACCTTTTTCTTCTTTTCTAAATTCTTTGAGGTTTAAGCTTACCTATTCTCATAATCACTCACTCACCAACCATAAAACATACACAGAGATAACAAAAGACCAGAATGAAGAATATTGAGAAAGAAAAAATCGAAGAAAAGAATCAAGTTCCTGAATTGTTCTCCATCTGCAGGTTGTGGAGGTCCTTTCTTTGCTGCTGCATTGCAATTAGTAGCTTCTCCAAATCCATTTTCGTCCAAGTACACACTTTGGAAAACTTTGCATTTACAGGAAGAAACAGTAGGAGAAAACTTGCGAATTCTCATTTTGTTCGTGTTTTTTTGGCTTCGGTAAAATGGTCCCTGAATTCTGGTTCTCTACTTCATATAGAGATTGCTTTCTTAAATTTCTGAACTGAGTATACTGTATCAGCTCCTGCAAATTAGACCAAACCACATACGTTATATCAGCGTTAAAAGAGTTCAGTTTAAGCTAAACAGATTTAAGTAGCAGCACATAAAAAACGAAATAACATTGGCTTCCCAAGGTAAAATGAATCGATCTTGAACTGATCTCTACAAAGCAAAATGTTAAAAAAATGTAAATGATATTTTACTTTGGAACCAACACAAAAATCATAGAATTAAAATCTATGCAAAATTAATCTCTAGCAACACTAATGAAAGAAAGTAGCAAAAATGAAGCTCCAAAAATCTCACAGAAGCAGAAGTAAACACTTGGCAATAATTTCAACAGATACATATAGAAAAAGAAATGGATTACATACATGACCATGCAGGGTTATGGATTTTCAAAGTCACATACGTCAATCCAATAAAGAAGAAGAAAAAAAAAAAAAGAAAGAAACAGATATACTCACAATTGACCAAAGCACTTTGAGCTATATAAATATGTTGAGGAGGTCAATAACCCCACCATTGAAGCAATTTTCTGATATTCCCAAGTGGTGGGGTATGTATATGGTTGAAGCACATTCTGCTGTGACGACGCTCTTCAAATTCCCTATCGGATAACAACTGGTTTTAACACATTTGCAAACAGGGTCTGTCTGCATCACATGCCACTAAGTTGATGATCAAGCTGATTCCAAAGGACAAGGAATCAAACCCCTATATATTAAACTTTACTTGTCCTGCATCAATTAATTTGGACAAATAGCAAAAAACCCAGGTGGGAATGAGCCCCCACATCAACACCACTTTTCTCATACAAAGTGCCAAAAAATGTAGGAAAACACACCCTGTTGTTATTCCTCCAACCTCACCAATAAGCCAAAACTCTTTGGTAAGATAAAGTTGAAAAGAAAGCAAATGGGTCCTAATATATATTTCAGATTCACATATTCAATATATATTATGTACCAGTATCATTTTCCGGGCAAGAAACAAAACATGGCAAAGAAAGAACCAAGTTAACAAAGAGACAAAGAAAGTATTCATGATTGAAGACAAATGAAACACTGAAATTCTTGTTATTTAAGTAAAATTAAAAGAAGCATGCTACTCACAGGAAAGAAACAATTCAGAATGCTCTTCTTTTTTTTTTCTTTTTTTTTTTCTTTCTATCCAACCAACCCAACCAACCATCAAGAATACAATAGGCATGTGTGGTTTTACACAACAAATGCAGCAAAATTAACTGACATATTTAACTCAAAGTAAAACACTTAAAAATTGGACCTTAAAAATTCTCTCTTTTTCCCCAAATGTTTTCAGTACAATCGCAGTACGCTTCTGGCAATAGAATGTGCTTGATTATACCTACTTTTTCCACCACCACCACCAGTACTCCTCCGGCTGCTTCTCAATGGAGTCAAGTAGAACCTCAGGAGTCCATTGTCGATGTTGTTTGGTGAATACCTTGCACTTCTATTCCTTTCCAAAACAAAGTCGTCTTTTTTCTTTCTTCCATGTCCATTTGTTTCCACGCTACTGTTCTTCCTCATGCTCCCAAATGATCCACCACCACCACCAAAGCCCTGTGAATTCCTCCAACTCACACTGCTATTGCTCCGGAAAATTTTCGGATTAAAGCCCCCTCTGGCTTCTCCATTTCTCTCCCCTCTGAGCTCCGGCCAAGACTCGGAGAAGGACCTCTCAACCCCATTTGCTCTACTGAATCTGTCTTCATCCTCATCCTTGTTACCTCCATTTCTTCTGTGTATAAATCCCCATATGTTCCATGCTTTGCTCCATCTCCGTGACTTCTTAGACCCTTTCCTCTCGCCCCCGCCATTGCCATTGCCGATCACAGACGATGCCGCCGAGTCTCTGAACGCCATTTCAAAAGTCTCCGAGCAGTCGTCCCTCAATGAGTTCGAGTTGGAATCCCTCAAATCTCTATCCGGAGCCACCAGTTTCGGCCCTGGGAAGTAATCAGCAGTTGCAGGAGACACCTTTGCATTGGAAACTGACTTCATTTCGTCAATCTCAGCCACCACCGCCGCTGCCGTCTTCCTAATGGAGTTGGACCGATCGAGGCTTCGTCGCCGGCGAGAGGACGAGTCCGAATAGTAATCCCTGGTCTGTGCAGACCCGCCCGGAAGAGTCTCATCCTCGTTGATTGAATTCATCGGCTCTTCGACAGGGATTTGGGTGTCTGACCTCGACACATGGACCGGAGCGTTCTCTACCACCGAAACCATGGTGGGCATTCTCGGAAAAGTGCGACCAATCAAATAGCCATCCCAAGAAGCCCGAGGCTCGTCGAAAGAGTATCTCGCGTCATCGAACGAAATCCGACCCGCATCGAGCGAGAACCTCGGATCCGTATCGCAGGAGCGTCGTCCGAATCCATAGTCAGCGATCTCCGACTGGGTTTCTCTGAACTGCCTCCCAATGGGCTTCTCGACAGGCAATGTGGCTGAGCCACCGCCATTCCTGCGCTTCTTGAGCTTCTGCTTCTGCCTCCATTTCTGCAATTTCTTACTGAACACAGAAGCTGCCGACCAGAAACTACCCGCAATCTCCTTCAAATCTCTCTTCTTGGTCTGAGCATCAAGATCTATGTGGTCCTTCATGGGCTTCAACTCCTCTTGTACTACTTGTTCTGGTTCCTCTTCTTCTTCTTCTTCCTCCTCTTCCTCCTCTACAATTTCTTGGACTCTGTCTTCGACTACATTACCCGCATTGGGTTCCTCACAAACCCTAATTCCGTCTTCTTCCTCCTCTTCCTCTTCTACCTCCTCGCTCTCGTCCTCTTCTTCTTCTTCCTTGCTCTCAAAAACAGGACCTTGAACGCTCGATGAAGACCCACCTAAGTTCCTACTCTCAGCCTCAACCTCTACACCGCCAACGGCGCCAGAAACGCCCTTAGACGCCGCTTCTTTCTTACCAGGGTTTCGTTCGTCGTCTTGGTTGAACAACGTCCAGAGCGTGTTCCGAACCCTAACGTCACAGGACTTCCTCTGCGGCTCAAACACCCCAGAGAACCCTTCGTTCTTCGACGCAGAGAAAGACTTAGTTCGCCGGAGCTCCGGGAAAAAAGAAGTGGGTCGGTTCCCCTTGGCAGAAGGACCACCGCCGGCGGCACCAGAGGTGGAAGCGGGAGGCTTGAAAATGGCCTTAAGGGCGGCAGCGGCAGTGGAGGTGGTGGGTGGTTTCCGCGCAGAGGAAGAAGAAGACGACGTGGAGGGATCGAGAACGGCGAGGCGTTCGCAGAGGCATGAAGGGCAGAAACCAGTGAAGTGTTCTTCTGGATGTTTGGCGCAGGAGGTGGATGGATGGTGGGCCTGAGGAGGTTGTGGCGGCAGAGGTGGAAGAAGCGGCGGTGGAGGAGCTGCTTCAATGGTGGGATTCATCACCGGAGTAAGTGGTGCGAAGAAATGCTGCCCACTCTTCTGCTGCTGCTTCTGATCATGTTACGAAAGAGAAACACAAAAGCTTCGAGTTTCAGTGTGAGAGCGTGGATGAGAGAGAAAGTAAGAGCAAAAAAAAAGGTTTTAGAGAGAGAGAGAGTGTGTCTGTGTGTGTAAGAACTGTTTGGTTCCAACGGACAATGGGTGAGAAAGTGAGAGAAGAAAATTAGGAATACGAAAGAATAGCCCAAATTAAATAAATAAATTAAAATTAATTATTTAAAAATTAAAATAAAACCAGAAATAAAATCTCACTCTGGGGTGTACAGAATTTGTATGCCCCACACACCGTCTCTCTGTCTGTCTCTCTCTCTCTATTGCTTTTTCTTCCCCTGGGAGCACTCGCTTGTGAAATTACAATTTTAGGCCTGCTCCTACACAATGTCGATTCCTCAGCCCGGGTCAGTTCTACAGTTACACATAGGATCTGTTTGGCAAGTAGGTTCTAAGTTGCAGTTTTTTTTTTTGCCTCTTTTGCCGCGAGTACTTTTTGTTTTATAAAGAGAAATAGACGATATTAAAAAGATGAAATTAGAAATAATATTTTTTTGATATAAAATATTAGAAATAAATTCAAAATTGAGGAAATTATGTACAAAATTGTGCAGCCTCAAAATGATGTTTCTGGTCGTTTCTTGCAATAAAAATAATAATAAACACACATATTTACAGATCATCTAAACAAAAAAATTTGAAAGTTTTTTAAACAAAATTGTTGTAGTGGAGCTGGACATTAAAAGGAAAAAAAACGCATAGGTGGGGCCAAAGGTGTTTGAATAGCAAAAAGGGTAAGGATAATGAGGTGCCCAAAATAGTTTGCTTTTTTTTGCTTTACGTATATAATATTTATATTTTACCCAAAAAAGTAATAAATATTTATATATAATGCATTTTTTTTTTCTTTTTTTTGGGTTTTTCTAATTTATGCTTTGAATTTTCAAAGATTCCTGTCGAGAAAGAAAGAGAGCAAAAAAGCAAAAGCAAATCACGCCCATTACAATGGAGGTGTGCCTGTGAAACTGTGAGAGAGAAATGGTGGTGATGGTTGTGGCTCAGTTTTCTCTTCACTTCTCTCTCTCTCTGATAATCTTTTCTCACATTTCGCTTTCTTTCTTTCTCCTTTTTTTTTTCTTTTTCTTTTTTCTTTTCTGATCTTTTTCTTTTCGAGATTGTTTCTGGGTTTCTTTTCTTTTTGTTTCTTGGCTCTCTCTTTTGTTTTTTAACATGCATGCATGTAGAAATGTGTATATGTATACGCATATACAATATATGCACCTCTACTCAATACACCAAATAAAAGTTCCACCACTTATATTTTAGTTCATACAAATACAGTCCAAGAGCATTTTCAATGTGCTATATATATATATATATATGATTATATTGACATTGACTTTTTTTCAAATTCCAAAATATAAAGATTTCGTATTGTAGCATTATGCCATATAATATGTCAAACATAGTGTCGTTGAAAATGACATTATTGTTTTTGTCTCGCACAGTTTTTAGGAATTTCTTTCAATTATAGTTTGAATAATTGGAGTGATGTGGGTAATTAAATTTAGACATTGTCATTTTTAGTATTGCTATTTTAGGCATTAGAGCTATTTTGTATAAATTGAAACTCAACAGTCTTTTACTAATAATAATTATATATATATAAAAAATCAAATTAATTCATATAGATTTTAAAAGGATATATAACAATATCAATTGTTGAATTATAAATAAATATATATAGAAGAAGAGATCAATAAATTAAATTATCTTAAAATGTTTCATTATTTGTTACCATTGGAGATAAAATTAAATTATTCCGTGTGATATGTATGTTCCATCTAAAACGGTTTAAAATGAATACAATTCAGTTGTACTCACCATATATATATATATATATATATCATCATCATCATCATCATTCACAAATATTTTAAAAAAAATTAAAGAAAAAAAAAACATTCAGTGGAATGCTGTTCCTGATCTCTTCCCTCTTCTGGTAATAAAAATGGGACTTGAGCTTTGGCTTGCCTTTTAGTTGGCCTGCCTTTTTATATTTAGAAAAGGAGACAAGGGAAGCAGTGGAGTGGTACTACATGATGTGTGCCTGCAAATACCAAACAACCAAAAACACTCTCTTCCCCATCTTACACCAAGTTGGAATCAAAAGTGAAACCCATTAGCTTCCTCTATCCATTTCTTCAAAACGAGAACATGTGGTTTCCAAATTGGATATAAAATTCTCAAATCACTTGCTTTAATTTTTCACCACATAAATTATTATTTTACCTTAACTTTTATGATCTTTTTTAACCACATAATTTAATATAGGGTTTGTATTTTGTACTTTCAAAACTTTTATTTTATATATATATATATATATATATAGTCTGGAGTATAGAACTCTTGTCATTTAATTCTTACACTTGGGCTGATCACTCAGTATTTGTTTAACCTAAATGTAAAAATCAAAAACTAAGATAAAATATATGATTTTAAAAATTTCCAGTCGATGTGATCTTAGACGAATTATATATTACCGTTTAATTTGGCATGCTAATGTTGTAAATACGTTGGCATCCCAAATATATCAATCTCATTTTGGATATCAACATTGACACCCTCACTTTAACGAAATTAAGATGAATAAAAATAATTGATATCATTATTGTTCATATGTAATAGTATTTTCATTGAAGAGTAACGGGATTGATACTGATTTTACATTGAAGATAATCATTGTCGACTAACTTCCATTTTTCTTCATGAAGTATACAAGCAAACGGTACTCTTTTCTTTCTTTCTTTCTTCCTCTTTATTTATTTATTTTTTTTTTTTGTTGATGATGTGGTAATAAAAGCAAACGGTACTCATGGAAGAAGAAAGAGAAAAATTATTAAAACACAAATTAATGTCAAATTCAATTTGGTGCTAGCTTCATTAAATATTAGGAGTATTGCCAAATTTGGTAGCAATTATATATATAAAACAAAAGAGTAATAATAAGATATTATTTTAACAATTTTAAAATATATATATATATATCATTTTGTTTCATCAATTATAACTAACAATCTCCAAAAAAAAATTTGGTTATTAACTATTGTTAATATTTGTTTTCATTTTGAGTCCACATAATATAATTTCTTTATTAGTTTTTGAAACAGAAACCTTGCACATCATTTGATGTTATTAGGTTGGTAAAAATAAAATTTGTGATTCTAATATTTATAAAAATGAAATCCAAAGATACAAACAGCAGGAAAAAAAAAAAAAAAAACTAAGAGCATGTTATCCACAATTGTTTTTAAAAACTATCTCTATACTTTTAGCCATTAGAAATTTGGAAATCTTATGGGGAAAAAAAAAAAAAGCAAAACAAATTAATCATAATTTGCGTAACTCATAAAGAAATTAACAAATATTATCAAAAGAAAAAAATAAAAAATAAAAAGAGAGAAAATGTCATTTTTAATGATCTATATTAAATAACATTAGGGATACCAACTTTATTTATTAACTGATGTGATTATTGATTTGATAATACAATATTGCTAGATAATTTAATATAAGGTTTTGTTACCAATGCCATATGAATTTTCATCTAAATTATAAATTGCCTCTTAAACTTGGATTTTTTTAGTATTATAACCCTCTAAACTTTCAATTCAATAGCGTAGTACCTCTGCGGCCATTGCTATCAAATTTTTGCCATTTTCTTGAGTGTAAAATTGAGATTTATAAAATATGTGTTTCTCCTCTTTTAATATGGTTGTTCTTTGTAAAAGTTTGTTCCTCTTTTAATATAAGTATATTTTGCAAAAGCAAAGGGGAAATTTGAGAAATTAAACTTTAAAGTTGAAGAAATTGGAAAGCAAATATGGAACCTATGTTATGTTATTGTAGAAACCCTTCAATTCAACATGATGAAAAAGGATAAAGTCTTCCATACAAGATAACAACAAACCAAAAAATGATAAGTAACAGATATTCGTTTCAATTATATCTTGGGTTGGTTATTTCATTACTTTGAATGTTTAGAGATCGATTAATATAATATATAAGTTCCAGGGTTTGATAATTTATTATTATGGTAATGAGGTTTTGTGATGTGAAGTGGGCATAGGGTATAAGATTCTTTCAACTGTAAAGCTTAATTTCTTAATTTTGCCTTTTGCTTTTGCATTGCATACTCATGCTCTTTTTTTTCGTCGGCAGATTTCGTTTATCAAGTCCTTATTTTTGTGTTGATCTCTCGCTATTAGAATGCCACAATATTCATCCTTTTGGGGTTAATTCATTCAATGACAGTATTTTAATAGGCAATAAAAGTCGTCACCTAAGTGTATTTAGGCACGAAATGTTTAGAAAACACATCATATTAGACTAAAGTTTAACAAAACAAGCTCACACGTCAAAAGATGAGAGCTTTTATTTTTTTAAAAATTAAATTTTTCTTTAAAAAAATATTTCATAATAAATTAAAAAATAAAAAAGAATATAAAAAATTAGTATTAAAAAATGAAAACTTATCTTAAATTAATTTTTCCTTTTAAATAAAATAAAAATAATAAAATATAATATATAATAAAGAGTTAGACTAAAATCAGTTAAAATGTGGTGATATATAAATTATATATTAAACTAAATTATATATTATTTTAGAAATTATTAAATAATTATAGACTTAGTATTATATATGATTTGAAACTAATTTTTTATTAAAAAGTATACAATTTTCATAAATATATATATAATAGTAATATAAACTTATATAGACTTTAATATTTAAAATATAAATTATTTTATTTATTTAATAATTTTATAATAATTAAAATAATAATATAATAGTAAAATATCATTTAAGACATTATTTAATCATACCTTAGTTCATAAGACTTAAAATTTGACATATACATCTCACGACGTTTTACACCTTTTAAAATACTGTTCAATGGCAAATCAAGCATTCAATGTCGTTTTAGTTATGAGAGAACGGAATGAAAAAAAAGTAATGAAACCTGTGACAATTATAAAATATTCTCCTTTGACCTTCTTAATAATAAAGCCTTTGAGCTTTGTATTCATTCACCAAATCTTATTAAGTTTCATCCAAGTTTGATTTTGTTGAAATCTTTATTATTAAAAGAGAAAGAAGACTTTTGCAAAGAACATTATTAAAAGATGAAGAATATATGAATTTTTTTAATTTTCAATTTCACCCTTAAGGAAAATGGGCATAAAATTAATAGAGATAACGATATTGTATATTGAAAATTCAGAAAATTACGATGCTAAAATCAAAATTCAGAGAGAAATATTGATTCTAAATACCCTTTAATATAAATAAACTCTAAATACAAGCTAATAATATATTGTCTTATTATTTACCACATCAATCGGTAAAACTTATTGTATTCGTAGCATTATTGATAATTTAATCCTAAATAATTTTTTATTCTATTCCAAAATCAGGAAGTAATAAATCTAAAGTACCCTTAAAAAATTAATTTTTATGGTAAAAAAAAAATGAAACGATTTTCAGCCTTTTTTTAATATTGTCATTTTTTTATAACCTAGGTGGCGGGTTCAAACCGGTCATCGCCTGGAAATTTTCCGCAATAGACCAAAGATTTCCGGCTTGAAAATTTTGGTTAAATAATAATTTAATAATTGGAGGAATGAATAGCGCACGTGTCGACGTACGGAGTTACGTACTGTACATGCATGAAAATGTACTGGTACACGTCATCTTTGTCACTCCGGATGAGACGTATGCAGTGAGGCTCTAACACGTGCGTATGAGTTGGCACGTATTCGATTCCTCTGGATTGGGCCCACTGTAAGGCGTGGTAACGCTCTGTGCTGTTCTAATGTGATTGATATGCCAATGCCGGCATCTTTTCTCGAAACAAAAATCAGAAAATTTGTGAGTTCCCACGTGTGCACAGATTTTAATATTAATTTTATTTCTATACGTACATAACTATGTATTATTTTTTAATTATGATGTGATATTAATTTATTAATTGATAAAATAATATAAAATAAATAAGTTAAATTTAATAAACTATCATATGCAATATTAAAAAAAATAAAATAAAAAATGTCTTTGTATCCATATAATGTTAAACACATAAATAAATGTAACATGTAATTAAGCCCTGTAACGAGTCACCACTTATTATGATTTTCATTTTAGCTAAAAATATATGCACGGGACCGCTTGGCATTTGGAGCATTTTTGTTAATTTTCTTCCACAGTTATATATAAATATGCAAATTAAAAATTATAATATTCTTAAATTCTTAAATAACATATATATATATATATATATATATAGTGTTATGTTTAAAATATGGTTTTTAAAAAGTCTATTATAAAATCTTTTATTATATATACGAGTGTCAATTTATTACCATATGTCGGGGTTAAAATTATCCCCTCTTTTGATTAATATTATTTATATTCTTATCATTTATTTAATATTAATATTGGAAAGCCAGGAAATTAAAAACTAAAGCAAATTTAAATCAATCATGAAATGTTACTTTTTAAATCAATAAATCTTACTTTTTTAAAACCCTTATATTTTAAACTCTATAAAAATTCAAATATCCTGGCAATCATGGTATGCAATATTTGTCTTTTTTTAAATTTATAATAAAATAATTATTTAAAAAGTATAACTTGATTGTCAAAGAGTTCAAAAGTCGATTATTTTTTAATTTATAGGTTTATCGTGTGAAATGCGGTACAAATTATTAATAGTGTGATTTTCTACATCAACACTATATATTTGTCATTATTAGTGATAAATAGTTAGTTTGATAAGCTATCCACACACACACACACACACACACATATATATATATGTCTTAATATAGAATTTAGGAGCAACTAATATATATTAACATATGAAATGAATGTAATTATAAGAAAATATGAAATGAACATACTTACAAAATTATGCACTAAATTTTTACAATAAAATAAAACAAAATAAAACTTTCCGATAGTTCAGAGTTTTCACCAAGAAAAAACTATTACAATCACAAAAAAAATATAATATATATATATATTGATACTAAAGTCTTATGAATTTTGCATAAATAGTAATTTGTCTTTTAAAATTTAAAATTGATATCAATATTTTTAAATTTTAAAAATAATTAAAAATTACCCTCTTATTGATAACTCATATTATATTTTTATCTGTTTAGATAAACTTTTTCTTTATATTAAAAGTTGAAGTAGATTATAATAGGTAAAAAAATAAATTAATTTTAATCATTCATATAAAATATATTTATGAATAATTTAAAAAATACGGTGTTTAAGATAATAATATATTATTTTTATGAGTTAAAGATAATAGTAAATTATTTTTATGAATTAAAGACAATTTGTAATTATTTTTAAAATTTAAGAGTATTAATATTAATTTGAAAATTTAAAAAGTAATTTACTATTTTACATAAAATTCAGAGAACATTGTTATCAATAATTCTATAATATTTTCTCCCTCACTTAATTAAAGGAATAATTTATTTATTTAATTTTTTTTATAACAATGGCTTGAATTAAAACCACAAAAAGCCCACAAGTGGAGAGGAATGATTACTTATGCAGCAAGTGGTATAAGGGTTGTTATATTCCTTTTAGATTTTTAATCTAAAAACTAGCCATTAATGTATCCAGTAACTTAACAATTACTACGCAAGAGCTATGCGTAGTGAATAAGATTCTATCCATTTATATCTTATCATATAAATTATAAAAATTTTACCAAAAAAAAAAAAAATATATATATATATACATATATATAAATTATAAAATTGCACATCTCATGTTAAATAGAAACACTCTCAGAAAAATTAGGGAGAGATAAAGAGGGTGTTTTGGGACGTGAGAAATTCAAGGGGTGCATGAAAGCGTGGAAAATTTGTGTGGGAAGGTTGCGAAGAAGTTAATGAGAATAAAAAGAAGTAGTAAGCATTGAAAGAAGGTGTGTAAGTGAGTGAAGGTTGATGATTGACAACCCCGCCGCTGTGTCACGGCTACTAATACCAGTGCCTCTAGACCCTCACGGGGTCCACGGGGTTGGTGTTGGTGTTGGTGTTGGTGTTGGTGTTGGGTTTGGACACTTAGAGAGTGAGTATGTACATGTCTAATCTTTGCATGGGATGGGGCGTAAAGTGTCTACCTGTCTTCTCCAACTTTACCTTTTTCCTTTTTTTTTTTTTTATAGAAAAGAAAAAAAAAAGGGTAGTATAATATATATATATATATATATTAAATTATTCAGAAACAAATGGGGTTTTGGCTCTGTCACTCTCGACTATGGTTTTGTCTTTCTAGACTTGAGCTTTTGTTTGTTTGGTAGGAAAAACATAAACTCAAAAATGTATATATTGCCCATCTGTAGGGGAATTTAAATTTTTTGGGCAAAAATTCTCTCCCACTAAATCCTGTCCTATTGCTTTTCCACTAACTGATCAACATCTATACAACAATCCATACTTGGATATTTACTTATTGGAATATGAAATAATTCCTTGGCATCAATTATTTCTTTTTTACTATTATTATATATATATATATATTTCAAATTCTCTCCTGACAAATAAAATTAAGCCAAATGATTCTATACTTCACATTCCCTTTCTTTAGTGTGAAATCATTGTGGTGATCCTACCAAGGCTAGCTAGTGTATAGGCTGCAAAATCCAGCCTATTCCCATTTGACAAAACTATATCCATGTAATCTATTTATTTTTATAATTTAGTTTTGACATAAGAGAGATGACATGGGAAAGAGCCTATTAGTACTGTTGAAAGCATGCAGTGCAAGAGCTAAGATATATTTATATACAGGGATGGTAAACACTTTTGGATTGGGAAACATGGAAATGGGCAATTTTTTTTTGTATTTGTATTCTTTAGGTTTTGTTTTTGTGAAGAAAACTGAAGATTCGATTAGTCAGACTAATAGTTTTATTGTCTCTCCCCTAAAGCTTGATGCAGTGAGAATGAGCTTTCTTTGTTCTCTTTAAGTTTTTTGTCATTTTCTAAATGAAAAGCACTGGAGAAAAATAAAAAAATAAAAAATCAGTCTTTTGATCAGAATTTTACAACCCCCGAAGGGAAACATGGTTCAGAACCTTATACTATAAATAATGTACCTCATGTACAATTTTAAAATAACCATTGGCAACATGCTGATTTCAATGCTACCTTATTGGGTATGATTGGTAATGAAAGATTCATTATCCCTTTACACACACATATAGAAAATGAATACTGAAATTAAAAACCCCATTATATATACAAACACACACACACACATTTATATTATATCACTCAATGTGTGTAGCTGCCCAACCTCTATTAATTTGGATATGTAAGAGATTCATGCGTGGAGAGGTTAATTTTTTTGGTTTGCATATTGATGGTTTTGATGGGTTTTGGGCTACCTTACCAATATTTCACTTCTGAAAGAAGAAAAAAAAATTGAAAAGGAAAAAAGAAACAAAGAAAAGTTTTCATATGCTTTGTGTAATGTCCTTTTCCTCTACATATTTTGTGGGGAAAAAAATTAAAATAACATTTATTTTGATGCCTAAAATACCATAATTTAAAACTAATTAGTTTTTTTTTTCATAATTATAATCTTGGTGAAAAATAATTTTTTTTCAGAGAGGAATTATATGAACCTATATAGATAGATCATTTTTTTTTCTCATAATAATAATAATAATCATAAAGATAAAAATTATTATGGAGCTAGAGATCAGATTTACAGCTCTGTGGTAATCAAATAATGCAGACACATAAACATGCGCAAGGCCATTAGATTCCACAGATTTCACGGAAGCCATTATATCAAATTATTGTGTTATATTGATCATAATTGCCCATAATCATGCAAACCCTATTCACCACCTAAAGTGATATATTCTCTTCTCTACTAGTCACACTGTTCTAATGAGAAAATTAAAAAAAAAAAATTTTATTTTTTAATTTTTCTTCTTCTCATTCTTCTTCTTCTGCACAGTAAACTGAAAGTGCAAAAAAAATAAAAAAAATTAGTAGGAATAATTGCATTTATACATGTCAAACTGTAGAAAAAGGGGAAAAAAAGAAAAAAAAAAGTAAAAACCATCATTACAAAAGAAAATTGAATGTAAAAAGGACAATCTAATTGAGTCTCCTTTACCCCACACGCATACACACAGAACATGTAAATCAGAGAGCTTTTCATTTTCCTTAATTTTTATTTTATTTTATTTAAAAAAACAATGTTTTAGAATGATAGTCCACTTTAAACAAAAGCCTCCATCTTGGACCCAACATGCTTCTCTACACAAGTTTATTCGCATTTTGCCTCCTCAACCCATTATGTATCATGAAGTACATTATTCTCCAAACATTTTACATCATGTAGATTATATATTATATATATATTTATAAAATCTAAATAAAATCTTAATTACTATAATTTTCATGCTAATCATGCTGAGGGGAAAAAGAAAAGTTTCCAAAGTGCATATGTGACAAAATTAGTATATGATATGTAAATCCTCATTTGGTGCCGCTAATCACTCCACATGGTTTATTTTTAGCAAAAAAAGATCTTGTTTATGAAATGGTCCAACTCTTGTTTATTTTCTCTCTCTTTCCTCTTCTTCCTTGGGTTGGAGAGGGAGAGAGAGAGATAGTTTGGATTAGTGCCTAAAATGGGGATGATTGATTAGACTAAGTAATGGGAAATTAGGGAGGGGTTACGCATGAGGGTAGGTCTATAATGGGTCAGTGCTTGTTCCTAAGAACAACTTTCTAGTGGGAATTCTGAAACATAGCCTTAAAAAGATAAATTTTTATATGATTATACAAGTTAGAGTGAAGGAATCCCAAGAAAGAATGTAGAGTTTGGCATGTTACTAAAGCAAGACAAAGGCAAAGAGAAGCACATATATACAAACAACAGGGTAATTTCTAGGGCATACCTTCTTAGGGATTTACAAATATATTCCAAAACAGATCTCAGCTCTATGTATGTGGTGCCCCCTGGGGGCTAGTATTATTCACTGGCATGCCTTGAAATTTACAAAATAAAAAAAAAAATATATATATATATATATATATATATGAAAACCCAAAAAAGAAAAAGGAGAGCTTGCTGTGCAGTTTTATATTATAAATTGCATGAAAATCAGCAGTGGAAAAATGGTTTTCCAAAGGTGAAGAAGGTATAGGGAAAAAAAAAATTAAAAAAAGAAGAAAAGAAAAGTAGATCTTTTACTTTATTTTGCCCTTTTTCTTTCTTTTTAATGTTAAAGTGGAGAGGGTTGATGATTTTATGCTTAGAAAGGATATACACAAAAGAAAAAGCTAATTGTTCACGTAAGAAAGACCTCCAAATTTATTTTTAAAGATGTTATTCCTGGGAAATTTCTTTTAGGATGGAATCCAAACCGGCTGATTACGTTGCAAGCCATTTTCTTTGGATTACAAGATCATTTTCAAAAGTCATTTTCTTCACTTCTGTATGGATCTTTGGATTAAAATGGGCCTCTTCAATGACGGGCTTCTATCGGTCCAAGTTTCAGAA
Source organism: Rhamnella rubrinervis (assembly GCA_007844105.2). Classification (NCBI taxonomy): domain Eukaryota; kingdom Viridiplantae; phylum Streptophyta; class Magnoliopsida; order Rosales; family Rhamnaceae; genus Rhamnella; species Rhamnella rubrinervis. Next base: position 14,745,413 of record CM017580.2, on the reverse strand, counting down.
ACTTTGTCAGTAGGCCCGTCTTTAATCCGAAAATGGGCTCTGATAGCCTCTTAAGCACCTTACTGGAGACAAAAATCCATACAAGAAATTAACCAAATGGGATGATGACAAACATTTCAAACTTGTGAATGAAACGAAATTTTCTTGTTATTATTATCAAAATGTTACTTCATTACAGAATCAGTTGCTTCTCAATGAAAAATTAGAAGCAAGGTTTTTACAGCAATGGTTATTCACAATGAAAATGTAAGAGGTTACCTCAGGCTGCATTGTTGAATATTTGTCAGGATAAGATCCATGTCAAATATTGCTCATGTTCTTCAGCAGGTCTAGATTCTGAGGTAGACTCTTGACAAATGTCTTTCTAAGAAACGTTTGAGATTTGATACTTTGAATTCCTGCCCTTCCAAACATGGTTTATTAGTTAGCTTTTCATTGCACCAATTTGGCAACTGCATTGACTTTCTCTGTGATTGATGGAAGCAGTCCAGCTGCCTCAACTAATAACTGATCTCCGGATCCACTTGTAATTTCTTCTCTAGAATCCTGTGTTCGTAGTCTTGAAAATAACTGGACTGCACTCTCCGCTGCAGCATGTAAATTGAGTAGTGCTTCCCTGCATGCAATAATCTTGTCCTGCATTTCACTTCCTTCCGGAACACATTCCTTATGGTCTCTAGCTTCACCGATTGAGCATTCGGTTAATTCACTTTTTGGAGAAATGTACAGGCTTTGCACAGAGTTCTTCAGCTCCTGCAGTTGGAATCCATAGGTGTCATTGTTAGGTTAGAGTTCCATTTGACTAGTGCATGACAAATTTATTATAGATCAAAGGTTCATGTTTGATGGCTAAAAGAGCATCAGAACAATCTTCACAACCAGGGCACTGTTACCTCAATAAATATAGAGAGGACAAAGAATAAGGTACCATTTTAATATACAATTTTACATTCTTATAAAAGTTTAAAATTTATTTACTTCTAAAATTTATCATTTCCAAGAATCCCTCAAACAACCAATAATTCAAAAGTGTGCATGGTTAGGTTGAATAAACAGACCTGTTCAAACAAATCTAGCTTTTTCTGTTCATCCATAATCTGGAATGATGGAACCTCTAATGATTCTTCTTTGCAGTTCAACATTTTACTACCTAAACCTTGAAAAGGTGAATCAAAGAGTCTCTTGCAGCCTCCAAGATAGTCCCGGTAGACAACATATCGAGCAGAATGCTTTCTCCTGACTGATGATTTTCCACTTTCTCTCTTTAGACAATAAGACAGGCTAAACATCAGTATAAAACAAGAAAGCCTCAAATAAAATGAATACATTTCTTTCTGTAAGCCCATTCAACAAGACTGATATTAGTTCATCTTTTTAACAGCTATGAATGATTCAATATACTCTTAAATGATTCAATATTATGAATGATTCAATATTATTTTCTTCCCATTAAATAACATGCTTTTGAATCATAACTAAAACTACCATTTAGTCCTAACTAACTATTTGAAAATTCTAGTTACTTAAAAGCCTATAGTTGTGTTTCTGAGATTACAATTTTGAACAGGAGATGAAACTTAAACTAAAGTAGAACATCAATACTTGAGATTTATATTTGTGGGTTCACAACTGACAAACATCACCCTAAGCAAGAGCAAAGTAAACAGAATAATTATAGGCTGCCTGTCAGAAAGGGCCATGCAACTTATACCAACCTTGGTTATAGATGATAAACTGCCGAAGTGTTTCTTGAATAGATCACCGTCTTCTGAATTATTGCAGCAGGGGTTCTCTTCAACGCCGGATCCAGTTTTATCTGAACTCAGCTGCTCTGCCACTTCTTTTGTGTCTTGAGCATCACATCCACATTTATCTGAATGCAATTGCTCTACCACATCATTGGCAACTGCTTTCTGAAACTCATTCATATCAACCATACATTGTTGCTCTTTATTCTTGCATGGTGATCCAGAATCATCAGCTGTTGCATGCTTATCCAATATGCAACCCTTCCTGTCACTGATTACCTTGTTATCATGCCCAAACAAGCGCTGATTATTATTTGAACTCTCAGATCTTCCTTCTACTGCAAGATTCCATTAATTCATAAGAGCGTATACAAATAATAGAACCAAGTGATCTTATCATCTCATCTTTTTTTAAACAAATTTATGACTTATGAGTAGGGTTTACATTGAATTTAAAGCATTAACAAGTTCATCTGCGATATGTAAAATTACAAATGGATTCAGAAACTGCAATGTCAATGTTATAAAAGAGATGATAAATCATGACATAATAAATGATAATAAAGATAATCAATAATCACCAGCATTTTAGAGAAATTAGCTCTTCCAAAGTTGAAAAGGTTTGCTGAGGTTATACTTGAACAATCTCAAGCAAAACCAAATAGCAGCATGTAGATGATGACCTTTTAGTAGTTTTGTGTAGTGACAAGAAGAAAAGACCATTAAGATACATTATTTGCATGTTATCTCTCTCTCTCTCTCTCTCTCTATATATATATATATATATCTCTGTGTCACTATTTTTCTCCCTTTTATTCTTTTGTTCATCCTTCTAAATCTAACGAATTCTTGATAGTTTTCCCACCAAAATACATGCCAATAGAAATGACAATAGCTGATATACAGGAGTGAACCTTTCATGTGCTTTGGCACGGGAATGGGACATTACTGTTTATAAAATTGACACAATAAAATTAACCAGATGAGTAATCTCGTATAATTCACAAAATGAAATTTAATCCTATGTAGTTTATAAAGAAATCAGCATGATCAGCTTTTAAATCACCTAAAAGTCAGTCTCAATTAAGTAGAATGGCAATAGTCACATTCTAGTTTTGACGTGTCTTCAAATAATTTAACCAAGCAAAAGAACCAAGCTGGAATGTGATATGTGTTTGCATCAACATATCACTGCATTGTCAATGTGGTATAAATCGTCACAAGCTTCGGAGACAGAAGCACCTCTCATGTCTGTTGATTTATGCTCACAATACTGAGGAGCTGCTACTACGTGAACTTCCTGGCAAAATGATCTCCTTGACCAACTTCATGAATTGCCTAAAAAAAATTCTACAAGATGTGTCTGGATATTATCGATTAGGTTTTAGTTACAACGGGAGGGGAGAGGGTTACAAATCAAATAGCCATTTATGCAGACAGCTAAATTTTCAAACAAGGATGTTTCTTGATAAAAAAAAGTGAGTGCCCACCAACTTGAATGTTTCCTCCTACTTTATTACTCTAGGTTAATGTTTTTGCAGAACTCATAGTGATGCACTCTGATAAGTTTTGCTGATATGGAAAGTCATGTTTGCTACATTTGCTAAGCTAACCTGTGTACAACACCAAGGCACAATGTTGAAAAGACCAGAAGTTTGCTTGCGACAACCATGCAGAAGTAACATAAAGTTTAATGTATACATTTCTGGCAATTTGATTTTATCAGTTTTAAGATTTGAAAATTTTGTCATTTCTACCTGTATACTATTGCTGCTACCGTTCACTAAAGGTAGAGATATGTATCTCAAGAAAACAAGAGTTTGGCCTTACCCAAATTTTTGAAAGACACTGATGGCTTTAAGTCCTTCATATCCTGCACCTCTGGGGAATTCAGCAGATCCAACCATACAGTATAAATGCAGTGCCAACGCTTGTCCATGGTAATGCTGCTGAAGTGTAAATATGACACCATGAGTGTGGGAACAATGCATCCTAACGTTGATTAGAAATAATGGCTGACAAAGTATATGAACTCTTACCCAAGGGTTTCTTGAGGTATTGAAGATCCAGGGTTGTCTTTAGAATCAGGAGAACTTTTGGACAGGCTACTAAGACATGTCTCACCGCTTCCCATTTCATGTCTTGGTGGAATTTGAGTTCCAGGGGAAAAAGGAGGAGTAAATCCCAGACCACTACCATCCAAAGGAGAGAAATCTTCCAGTTGCACTTGCTGGGTAAGCAGTTAAGAGCATGTCAGAGAATATAAATAAAAAATAATAAAGAAAATGCAACAAATGCCAAAAGCTTTAGAAAGAGACAACAAAATTCAACTACTTATGTGTAGTTGTGAACAGAATAAAATCAATTTTATTTCTAAAAAGCAAGGTTGATTTCTGATGGTTGAATACATGTTCCAGAGGAAGCTATATAATTGAAAACAACATTCTTTCTCTATTTCAGGTAACTGTTAGCATGCCAAGAGCCAGAAGTTATGGCACCTAGTTACCATTAAGGCCATTCAAAAGTGTAACGTACATCAATCTTTTCCATGAGATCTTGAATTGAAAGTTTTGAAGCATAGAGTTTTGCTTTCTAAAGCACTTGCTAAATTCTAAATATGATATATAATATGTATTTACTGAAAATGCAGAGAAGTTGCAGAGTTAACATTTTCAATATCCCAATCTACTTATAGTGTTACAACGAGTATATTAGGGTTCACAGGGAGTTTTCTTTTTGTTTTGTTTATGTTTTATTTTAGGGCCCATTTGATAACATGGTTGTTTTTTGTTTTTGTTTTGGTTTTTTCCTCTTGAATTATGTGTAATTTGGTTAGTTTAGAGGTTGGTTAGAGTTTGTTAAATGTTAGTTAGACTGCTCAATTGAGTAAAAATGTAAAAATACAAACTGAAAATGAATCCTTCATATTTTTATTCAATTAAGTAGTCTAATTAACATTTAAACTAACCAAATTACACATAACTCAAGAGGAAAAAATTAAAATTAAAATTAAAAACAAAAACAAAAAACAATTATATTATCAAACAAGCCCTTATTTTTGTTTTTTCATTTTCTGAATTTATTTTTTTAAGATTCATCTGGTTTTAAGTATGGGAAAAAGATTTCTTATTCAGGTATTTCATAAAGCAGCACCATAATGTATTGCTATATTATTTCATACCTGAGGTGAAGTCAACCCAAGTTTTCTTGGGACAACTTTAGGGCTTATAACTTTGGCTTGTGCCCATCTAGGAAGTCTTGAAACACTAAAGTTGAATTCCAAAGTCTCTTGAGGGTCAAAAAATACTTTTTCTCTAGTGTGGTTGGAGTTTTCTGGAAATGCCACATTACTAGATCTGTCTTCTTCTGCTTCTTCACAAAAAAATATTTGATTAAAAGCTACTGGCCTGGCCAAGCTTTTTGGAGATAATGGACCACAATTTTCCTTCATCCTCTGCTGCATTATGGAGGACAAAACTGCAGGCACTTTCCATATGAAAATACAGCCATCACCTCCTACCTAAATGCAACAAGAAGTTAGAAGTCCATACATGATAGAGAAATGAAAGCTAAGGAATCCACCATTTAATTGCCTTCCACATCTTGTTTACTTGTAACCCCACCATGATCTTAACTATATGCATTGTAAAAACAAACCTGAAAATCTAAGGCCAACCAAGAATTCAGGGCCAATGCAGTTTCAAGCTTAAACCTTCCTACCTATTTATGAAATTTAAAAGTTTTAGAAGCTTACAGAAACAATGTGCTTGCAGTCAGGTAAGAAAATGACACCAGTAACAACATCACCATGCCCCATAGCTTGTGTAACTATCTTCCCAGTAATAAAGTCATAAATGCAGATGGACTTGTTTGAGTAAGAGCAAACCAGGTAGCTACAGCTAGGATCCATAGTGACCTGTGTACATGATAAGGTTTCAGCATTAGAATTGATGGTGGTGTGCTTTGTTAAATGCTAAAGCTAACATGACTCACCTTTAGTGGGTCTCCAAAATCTTTATCCTGATTGAATGATTTAATCAGCTTCCCAGCAGCAATATCAAATGTGTTTATCTTCTTATCCTAGGAATAAAACAATAAATAATTGCAAATATTAGTATTAATGACATTTTATGTGACACAGTTGACCACTCAGATTGGTTGCACTTGAATTTAAACCCTTTCTCTGGTCTATCTTACACAAATTTATTAACTAACTGAATTCAGAAAAGAACCTGCCCAACAGTGACTGCAACCTCCGTTTTTGGATCTACAGCCATGTCATAAATGGTTCCATGAGATGCCATGTGATGACAATGATGATGCACAACTCCAAGACTATCCGATCTCATAGTAAAGTCTCGAACTACCAGATTCCTGAAGGTAAAAAATTATAATCTTGCCAACGATAGAAGGAATTTGAATGAAACATAGAATTCATTTGTTTCCTGTAACATCTTAAATATCAAACCACATAGTAGAAGAGATCGTAATCATCTAGGGAATAAGACAAATCATGTCATAACTGAACATAACAATAAGAACATAATGCAATTTCATGCAACCTTTCAGAATTTTTACAAGGGATAAGTTTGTAAAATGGTGCAATTCAAATTCTATGCAAGAAAAAATAACCTTGCTCCAATTACAATCTAAATATATAAAATAAAAATTTATTAAACTAAAGTAACTACTGTTTTCCAAGCTCACTCATCTAAAATTTTTGATTAAAAGTGGCTTAAAAAATTTATGATGTAAGTTGAAGCAAACAATGAAGAAATACCTATCAGCACTGCAACTTAGAATCTTATAGCCGTTGTAACCAAGTTTAACAGAAGTGACTGCAGCAGAATGGTCACCAATACTTTCAATGAGATCAAAATTCCTGTCATGCAATAGAAGCGAGATTAACATTCTAACCCCAATCTCCCAGAAACTAGGAAAAGCCTAAAAGGTCATGAGTTCAACCTGTTGACATCATAAAGATGAATTTGTCTATCACGCCCCCCTGAAGCAAGGAAATAATGACTATTGATAAGTTCTTCAGAATCATCGCACTTTTTCCTTGATGAGCTAAAGCTCAAAGAGAGGATCTCTGCATCATGAGCACCCTGCCAGATGACCATGTATATAAAAATAAGATGCATATGCTTCAACATTGTAACAATTTTGTGCTTGCATTGATTTGTTTCCACAAGTATCAATTTCAAATTACATGAAAGTATCTAGACTAACCTGGAAACATGTATAATCAAAAGTTTGTAGGTTATAGATATGAAGATTGCCATCACAATCACCAGCAGCAAGGTATAGTCCATCTGAACTAACTGCCATAGATCGGAACCCTTGAGTGCTAGCACCTAACTCCACAGCATCTCGTTCAAATGTTCCCGTGCTGACTACAGCAAGAACACAATGAAATGGTAGACATAAAACACAAAAACATTAGTTAGTAACATTTTTGCTTGGTCTAAAAAACCAGAAATTTTTCACAATTTTCCATGTATGTTTCAAAAGTTTGTTTTAGGATATCACTCTGAAGTAATAGCGAATGCAAGAATTACCTAAATGTGCAGAACCCACATTCAAAGAAAGGTGGTCTGCATTATCATCTAATGAATCAGGTTTCAAGGAGAGATCCCATAACCTAATAGTACCATCTGCTGAGCATGTTGCAAAAGAAACTCCACCAGAACAACCTCTGGCAACACATGCAAGAGACTGATCATGCATGTTTTCGCAACAAAGATTCTTGATATCCCATATGCGCTCAGAATGTGAAACTAATATGCAACACCTCATAGGCTGGAAAGATAAAAGAAATTTTTTTCATTAGGTTGAAAACCCATAAAAATAATGTAAAGCTTAAAAAAGCACCTAATTATGACTTAAGTAACCAGAAAAATCTACTGAAAATTATAATAATGAAGTTAATTGATTTTTGTTAAAGAAATGATAATAAAGATGGAACACAAGTCCCAATCTTGTACAAAGAAATTACCTGGTTCACATCATGAATATCCCATATATATAGACTATGATCTCCATAGACAACCACTGCAAGCCAGAAATGTAGGCTATTTTGAGGTGTACATAAAAGTTTAAAAAGGAGACAATTCTTGTCTTAAAAACTCACCAAGCTTTTCTGATGTTATGAACTGACAAGCAATAGCATCAGGAAGAATGGGAAGAACTTGAAAGTCTTCTTCAGTATCTTTAATGTGGCAAACAATGTCATTCTTTGCACAATATTTTTTGGCCTTTGAATATAGTAGACTTCCAGCATATTGGAGATTCTTAATAGTAAAAAGGCGCACAATTCCATTACCACAAGCACAAGCAATTAGCTTGTGGGATACAGATAATGCAAAACCTTTACTAACCTGAAAATTAAGTTCTGAAAATGGTGAGGCAACAAAAAGGTAGTTAGAGCAAGGTAATCTGTATAACAGACATTAAGAAACTCTTTAAACTTCTTAGGGATTGAGCAACTTCGTCAAAGTGTGATGCAAATAGCCATGATCACATAACACAAACATCAATAAATGACATAAAGTGACTCTTAAAAATATTGATCACGAACCATATAGGTTAAGTACAACATACCTTTAAATCCACAGACTTCCTTACTGACAACCCAGAATCTACAAGGCACAATACACCTGTCAACAAAGGAAGGAGACTTGTTAAACAAACTTCAATCTTTTGTTCAAATAGTAACTTAGATTGATGAAAATTGCTCCACCTGTGTCAGTCAATGCATAGATGGGGAAAAAATCACCAGCCTGGTCACAAATTGTAATATTACTGTCAATCCTGATGGTTGATGTGACAGACACAAATGAACTTCCTTTCTGAAAACAAAGATTAACAGCCTTCCTGTGCTTTGCTAATGATACAGCCCCCTTATTTAAAGGGGTCCTTGGAGATGATACAACAGTCCAGAACTTTAATTGATTCTTCCCAGCAGTTACAATAAGTTTTGCATCTGATGAGAAGCTAACTGATGTAACGGCAGAAGAAGATGAACTTGCTTTAAGCTTCGCAACCAGCATACTGCTCTGCCAGTTCCAAAGATAGATGTATTCCCCAACGGACACCAGATATTTTCCTTATAAATATAATCCAAGTTCCAAAAATATTAAAATGAAATGAATAAAAATAAGAGAGAATTAAGTAGAAGACTTCAAATCAAGTATAGATGGGTTTTGACTAACCATCAGGTGAGAAAGCAATGCATGAAACCCCATATAGATGACCTTTTAGTTCAGATACAAATACCAGAGTTTCACTGTCCCACACTAATACTGCAGGTGCAGCTACAGTTCCTGACTGCAAAGTCATATTAGATTCATAAAGATAAAAGTTCACAAAAATGCATTAAACATAAAACACATGGACTACACAATTACAAAGCAAACTTGAGCACTATAATGGTACAAATAAAATGCTCAGAAGATACATGGATGAACTTAACATGAAAGACTTAATGCTAGCCTTAGTAAAGTCATTCTCAACAATCTCTTTTGCATTGCACTCAATTAAAAGTTCACTTGGTAATTATCTCTTCCTCATTCACAATCAATTATATATGATATCTCACTTCCTCTAATACAAAATAGAAATACATGTTCTATTGTTTGTAGTTGCTTGAGTAACCAGTTTTGCTATAATGATGACCTAGTATATTCCAAGGATGATCAAGCTGAATGCTAGACAACCATTACTTGTTAGGTTTTCTTTCACAGCATGAAAAATAATCTAGCAAGCCTTGTCATAGAAGATTCTGGAATGGAGATACAGCAAAAGAGAAATAAATAAATACAAAATGGTAGGTTCTATTGCTAGAAAATGCACAGAGCGAGAGGTGATGGTGATATATCTTCCCCATAACCAACAACACAGATTGTGTTCCTGACTGAAAAACCATAAGTAAGCTTCTATGTCATTTTATGGACAAAAATCTATAACTTAATTGCATATACCCTGACATATAAAAGTTCAAATAAAAGAACTTTATAGTCCCAGTTTTGTTTTTAATCAAGTTACTGTTGTGAATGTAACTATTTCCGTCCAATTCATGATACCAAAAACAAGACCTTATCCAATATTTTGAGTATATAACATCATTCTTCAGGAACATGGTTTCGAACTTTAATCTCTCCTGAGAATTTTCTTGCCTTGCCGCCATTGACAGTCAGAAGACAACTAGAGCCTTGAGCCACCCTCCATTTTGTGGATTCTTCCTAACGGCCTCTTCCTCTCTATCTATACGATTTTTAGGCTTTCAAAGAAAACTAGTATAAAAAATTAGGACTTACTGCCAGCAACCCTGCGCCATATTAGACATTTCCAAAATCATTAAAGTCGGTTAAATTGCTAACCTAAATTTCTATTCAAAGGAAACCGCTCATGTTAGCATTTTGTAAAATCAAGTTGTTTTCACCTCTCGCACTAAAAAATCTTCAAAGGTTATTTTAAATCTATGCAATTAATTTGGAATTGAAGACTAATGTGCAACAGAATTACGTAAAGTGGCTAATTCTATATATATATATATATATATAATTAAAAATTAACAAAATGGCAATGATGAGGAGGTGAATAGTACCTCTCCAGCTGCAATGAAACGGCCATCTGAGGACACAGCCACACAGCTCAAAGGCTTGGGCACTCGATGAGACACCATGAGGTGCGATTGGGAGCCAGAATCCACATTGTAAACCACCACGACGCATCCCGCGACATACACACAGTTGGCGGTCGAAATGTTGGAAGCCAATCCATTGCAGTTCTTCGTGGTCAAGCCGATAATCTCTTCCAAAACCAGCTGCAAGATAGTCCAAGAAGAACCAAAAGAATAGAAATCAGAGGCAAAAAAGGAGAAAAAAAATAGCAAAAGATGAAAATCAATCACTCTAAAGTTTCCTTCGTTTCTGTCTTTGGAGTTTCTCGGGAATCAAACAGACGATTACCTTCGAAGAATGATCTGATTTCTTGACCTTGCGATTCGTCTTCATTGAAAACCCTAATTTGAAGTTTTTGAGTGTTTTTCAGGGAATTAGAATCTTGTCCTTGTCAGCCGTTACATTTACTAAAACCCTCAAATTTCAAACTCACAAAAGAGAGGGAGACTCCCAACAGCTTTAAAAGTGAGGAGATACTGTTTAGCTTTGATACAGAGTTACCACGGTATTTTAGAAAATTGCGCTCACATTTAATTTTGTTTAATTTAACCACCTTCGTTTATTTATTTATTTATATATTTTATTTTTAAATTTGCTGTTAGTTAAATGTTTAGGGCTTGTTTGATAATATAATTGTTTTTAATTTTTATTTTTAGTTTTTCCTCTTAAATTATATATAATTTGGTTAGTTTAGAAGTTAGTTAAAGTTTGTTAAATATTAATTAGACTAAATATGTGAAGGAAAATGAAAAACACAAAACAGAAAATAAAAACACTTTTAAAGTATTTTCATTTTCAATTTCTGTTTTTACATTTTACTTAATAAAGTAGTCTAACTAACATTTAACAAACTCCAATTAATTTTTAAACTAACTAAATTACATATAATTTAAGGAGAAAAAATTAAAATTAAAAACAAAAATAAAAACAGTTGTGTTATCAAACACAGCTAGTAACCCACATACGTTTTCAAAAATAACACCTTTAACCTTTTTATTTTTTTACAAATATGACTTTAAATTATTTTATTTTAAGATTTTTTTGACTTAGGAACATTGTTATTTATGCTTGATTTTATTCTTTCATATATATGCTTTTTTTTTTAATAAAAAAAATTTGCATTCTACTAGATAAGGATAAATTAGTTGTATTTTAACACTCTTAGTCATCTTTAGGTTATGAAATGTTGGAGGTTATGGTACAATTTTTCAAAATAGAATGGGAATTCAGCAAAAGTCAAATTAACAATAGAGATAAACACTTAGATTACATAAACATACAATTTTAAACTAGTAATAGAGATTCTAGGCTATTTAAATACCATTAACTTATACATACACATAAAAATATCAAAAGACTAACTTATTTCCATTACATATAATGCAAACTCACAAATTAAGATTACATATTAATTTTTAACACTGATTATTCTATTTGATAATCATGTAGAGGAGAAGAGGAAGCAGATGGTCTTTGAACTATGAGCATAGAACACAAATGGAAGAGCTGTACAAGAATTGAGCACAAATAGGTATTTTTACATGGATATTTGGGTTAAAGTTCATTTTTTAAAATTGATGGGTAAATTCATGGTCATATACGTAAATTACCCAATTAAAATACTAGCATCAATCCATATTCAAAAAATCATTATTATTGAAAGAAGTTTAGCTTGAATTTTAAGCATCAAAATCCATATTGATTAAATTATTCTAAGAGAGTTCCTAAATCTTCCCCCACAAAACCCATAAAACTACTTAGAATCATTGAAGACAAACTCTGCACCATTGTTGTCTTTCATTATTATTCTTTTTTTGGGGGAAAAAAAGGGTCTCGATGTGGATCTTATCAACTCAGAATTCTATTAGTGGGTAGAACCTTCTTGCTCCGGTTTAGAACCATAGGAATCTAGAAGCGGTGGCTTAGCCCCGCGCATCCCCTCCACGGCTTTAAGTAAGGCTGAGTACATCTGAGGTAATAACAGGGCTTGCCAAAACTTGAACCACAACTCTCGCAAGTAAGTGTGATGGAACGGTCGGCTTTCTTTCTGCTAGGCTCAACCCCTAGGTGCTGTTGTCCTTCATTACTTCAAGAGGATTAATCCATATTTTTAAACTTGGTTTCTAAAATAGTTTTAATGGAATAATTTATATAGAGATTTGAAGCTTTTGTTTTGGGATATTATCGTAAAACTTCTTGATATTTGATCAAAATTTAGTCAACCTATATGATTTTGAAAAACTATACAATACTCCCCTGTCATTTAATTTTCACTATTTAATTTAATTAGTGAAGGGTAAAAGGGGTTATTTAACATCATCTCTTTACTGAACAGACACAATCCGTCTCTCCCACAGTGACTGAACACTGTGATTTTAGCTTTTAGCATTGTTCACGTCATTTCATCTCCATTTTCCCTTACTATTCCTTCCATTTTCTTCCCCTCTTTATTAGTGACATGTAAGAATTGAGTTTTTTTTGGGGGGGGGGGTGTTTAAGAATGTTCATTTGTTCATAATTGATCATTTAAGAATCCATACAAAAGAAATAGCAAGATTGGTTTGACAGAGTCTGAACAATTTGAAGCCACAAGATCGCAAACATACAGTAAGAAACTAAAAGAACCCAGCTTCAATATTCGAGCAAGTGATTTGATTTTTGTTTTAGGGTTCATAATTGGACAATTTGATTTCAGGGGTTTGGGGTTGGTTTTTAATTATGGGCCTCCAATTTTAGGGTTACAAGGGGTTATTTTTTATTTTAGAGTTTGTATTTGGGGTGATTTATTCTCATGTTCGTATTTAGGCAAATTGAAAGAACTCGACTTTAATATTCGAGCAAGTCATTCAATTTATGTTTTAGGGTTTATAATTGGGGATTTTATTTTGGGAGTTTAGGGCTGATTTTCAACTATAGGCTTTCAACTTTGGAGTTTTTTTTTCTTTTTAGGGTTTGTATTCAAGGATGGATTATAGAAATTTGGAGTTTTTTTTTAGGTCATTTTAAATTATGAGAATAAATTTTGGGATTCCATCTGGGCTTTCAATTTAGGAATTTCTTCATTTTATATAGGGTTATTGAGGATTGATTTGTGTTTTAGTGTTCGTAATTGGGGATTGATTTTGGGGTTTTGTGTTTTATTGGGGGGTTTGTGATCTAATTAGGGGATTGAGGTTGTTTATGGGTTTGGTTGTCCTTATTTATGGGTTTTGATGCTGAATTTGGTTTACGGTTGCAGAGGAAAATATTGTTGGTGGTATTCAATTATGCATCTGTTAGGATATTATTGCTCACAGGTTAGCTTCTATTTTTCTATTTAATTCTATAGTTTTGTTAGTAGTTTCATTTTTTATATTTGGTATCTCAATACTTTATATGATATGCTCTATGTTTTGAATTAAACATGGTCATTCATTTGGTATAAAAGTTGGAAACCAAGACCTAGTCTATAAATACACTTTAATGTATTTGGTTAAACTTTGATGTAACAACATAATGTATTGATTGATGATTATGTAGTTGTTTGATTATGAATTGTGTGAATTATGCTGAATTGCTTATAAGTTGTGTGAATTATGATGGTTGTTTGTGTCAAAATTTGTTGTGTCATAAACAGTTAATCTCCATCGTGCATCATTTGAATCTAAGGAAGGGAAAAAAAAAAGCAGTGAGTTTTTAAGACATTGGAGTGATACTGGCTAAAGAACTTCTAACGGTCAAGTAGAGAAAGAAGATGAGAGTATTTGGATTTTTAGTGTGAGTGTACCTTTGCATATGAAACTTATTCTATTTATATGGTTAGGTTAAACTTTTCCACCCCATGAAAATGCCCAAAACTATAGCCATCATAAAATATGGGAAAATCCTATATTTGGTACTTCTAAATGGTTGAAGGTATATTAATGAGAGATTGACTTTTCTTACTCAATTCTTCTTACATTATGTTCGAACCGAAAGAGTTGGAGCCAATCCCTACTTTTGATTTGGAGTAGGAGCTGAGCCGAACATAACTATGTTGGACTAGTAACAATAGGTTTGGCTCCACAAGGCCAATTCTTTAGGTTTCAGGGACCCAACATATTAGACCTGAGAATCTTAGTTCAGTGTGAATTTATCCCATATAGTTAACCCCCCCACTGACCGAGCCGAATTGATCTAACAAGGCATCTGATGGAATGGCTTGGTAATTGACTATTCGTTGGAAGATCCTAAGCTCGAGGAGCCATAATGGCCCTTCTGAAACCATTACAATCATGATTGACATGTAAAGTAACGTATGACAATTGAAAAGGCTTGGCTGATCTCAACAATTTGTTTGAATTTCAAAGAAAGATCATGGCTATCAGTTCTGGAATATATATAAACCTTTAGAAAAGTAATTATCACTTTCTCTCCATTTCAAGCTCCTCTACACCTGTTATTCCTCATTTCCTAAAGTACCGGAATAGAAAATTTTCAACTCAAAAGGATTTTCTGGTCAACTAAGTGTCTTCCATAGCGAGTTTCCTATAACATTAAGCCAAAATCCCAAATTTTGTCGCATTATTCCTCTCAAGTTTCCAGATTCCAATTACCTTCTCAACTCTAGTGTATACTCGGGTTAGGCTGAGATTTTCTTTCCCTTTTGTTTAAGGGTTTTATATTTATGTACCTTCAAAATATCTCTTCTAAAACCCTATCTTTTGAGGAATCCAACTCTACGCCTGAATAATAGTTTGATCAGCGTAGCTCATATAAAAGCCTCAATCTTATCAAAGTCGGTTATTGGATGAGAAGAGCCGTCATCATCTCCTAAGGATTAGCTTGAATAGATCCCTAAAGGTATTATCTTACCCTCCACCACTGTTCCATACTTATAATATCTTGATGCTTGTTTTAGGCTCTTTATCTTATTTATTGTCTAAGTTACTGCTATTTGTGACATCCATAAATTGGAGCTAGTAGGACCAGAGAATTAATATCACGTAGTATTGTCCTACCCCATGTGGGGCTGAGCTTTCTTGTATTTTAGGAAGACTTTGTCAGTACACGATCTTTTATGCTGAACTTTTGGTAACGAACATTGAAATTGTACTGCTTGGAGATGCATTGTTGGTTAACATTAACACAGACCAAAGCTTGATACCTTTTTTCTTCTGAGCAAATTGTTTTTCTTCTGTTCTTTATGTGCTGTTTGTAGAGTTTGTAAAACAATTTTAGTCAAAATGATTACCTCCATTCCGTAAACAAAAGAAAAATGAGTCTCACCAATTGTGCTGTGTGGTATAGTTTTGCTTGAACATAGGACCCTTGAAAGTTTTAAGGTCATTCTCTTGGCATTGTCGATCCGTTTTTTCATATTATAATAATTGTTTTATTAGTGGAATTTACCCAACAATTGGCTTGTGGATGCCGAGGAGAGGAACAGTAAAGCCTAATCTTCCATTCAACGCAGAAACTTTACATAGCGAAGTTGGTGAGCTGAGAGCTGTTATCTATAATTAGTACTTGCGAAAGACCATATTAGGAGATGATGCTCTTCTAATAAACTTGATAATATCTTTATCCTTAATCATAACATATGACTTGGCCTTAACCCACTTGTTGAAGTAATCTATGGTGACCAATTAGTACTTGCGGAAGATCGTACTGGGAGATGATGCTCCTCTAGATAAACTTGATAGTGTTTTTATCCTTAATCATAGGATATGACTTGGCCTCATTAATAATAACATATGACTTGACCTCAGCCCACTTGCTAAAGTAATCTGTCGTGACCAAGATATAATGTTTGTTTGGCAAGAATAAGAGTTAGATGACAAACTAAGTCTAGCCTTCATTGTATGAATGGTCAGGTGAATGATAGGTTGGTTAGGTCATCTGGGGGATTGTGGAACCAAAGTGAAACAATAGTTGAAACATACCCCATTACGAGGTTAAGCCTCACCCAAAAGTGTTAGTTGAAGGTAAGCGTTTAAGGTCTTTAGCTTGGTTATAAATATTGTTTGGACATTATTTGCAGCCGTTGTGAGACTTTGTATATGGTGTTTTACAATCCACCATGCTCTACTGAACCGCATCCTCACGAGACCTACATGCACCTTAATGGTCTGTCGGTTAGTTGAACTACTACCCTTATGGGACTCATATGCACCTTAGTGGTTGGTCGGTCTTTGAGCTTACCTACCAACGACTCCCATTAACAATTCCAACCAAGTCATAACTCTGATACGAAAAGAAACACACCCCACCACATGGTTAAACCTCATCGAAAAGTGTTAGTTGAAGGTAAGTTATAATAACCGCATTTTTATTTCCGTATGCGTTTCAGTTCGATCGCCATTTCTCATTTTTCACTAAAACAAATAGCTTCTAAGTTCCCCAGACATTTTGTGAGGGCCAAAAGTACCCAAGGAGGAGTCGAGTGATTTTTTTTACCCATTTTACCCTTGGTCAAAGTTTGACCAAGTTTGACTAAGTTTGACTACTATTTATTATTTTATTAATTTAAAGTAAATATCTTTTTTCTTTAAGTTATTATTTTAATTGGTTTCTGGAGATATTTTTTTACTTGAGGCCTGACCACCTTCTTCATCTTTTCTATTGTGTAGATGTCATTCAAACAAAATAGCTTCCCCCACAATTTCAAAAGTGCTTTATAACTCACGAGTATTGCATTCATCATATTCTTTAGAGATCTATTTTTTCTTTTAGCTACTCTATTAGATTCAGATAAATAATTCATTTGCCCAATAACATGTTGCCAATAACATAAATAGATACTAAATTAGATATGATATTTGGAACATGAAATACAATACTTAGTCTGAGGATTTTCCCAGAAGTCTACTTGAGAAGAGTTTTTCCCTTTCCCATGACAGGTGCTGAATGAGAATTACCTAAATATGCAAGTTTTTCCCCTTCTCTCACTGGTTAATATTCAAAAAATGCACTCCTACCACTACAAATATGCATGGTAGAACCAGAGTCCACCATCTACTCCTTAATTTTAGCTACTAGGTTCACTTTTGTTTATATAACAATAACTATCGCATTATCTCTTTCAACTAGATTGCCCTTAGGAGGATTTTTTTATCCCTTTGATGTATCCATTTTACATTGAGCTGTATAATACCTGGATTTTCCACACAAAAAACAGTTTCCTTTTCTCTTAAAGGTAATGTCATTACTTTTAAAGGTATTGTTATTAGGCTTCCATTGCTTCTTCTTGCTCTGAAATTTCTAATGTTTCTTACTATTGCTCTTTACCAAACTAGCTTTAAAATTCAATTCCTTAGCCTTCTCAGCTTTGTCAATTTGTCTATTTGTATCCTCAATACGAATGCAAACAATCACATCTTCAAGACTTATTTGCGTTCTTTTGTGCTTCATAAAACTTTTATAGTCCCTCCAAGAGTCGATTAATTTTTATCTAAACAGTCAGTTACAAAAGGCTCAAGAAATTCTATCTCTTCAGTTTAAATCATTAATCAGCTTACGAAAATAGTGAATTTGTAAAGACACATATTTCTCATCAACCATTTGAAGATTTAAGAAATTTTCAAGTGCATATTTTTGGGAACCAACATCCTCTAAAACATATTTTTATCTAAAATATCCCAAATCTCATAGGCAGATTTATAAGAGCAGTAAACATCAGAGTTAATTGGACAAATTACTCAAAATAGTATAGTGACATACTTTGTTTCCCTTATTCCACTAATTCATCTCTTCCTTAAAGTGTTTGGTATCATCATTAAGAGATTTTTGAGTAAAGTACTCGACTAAATTAAACATCCAAAGCATTATAAATTTTCTCTTACCATTTCTTAAAGTAGGACTCATTAATGGAGACATCGGACAAGGATTTGACAACAAACATGGTAGCATCCATAATCTTCCTTTTAAGTTGTTAGAAAATATGTAAAAACTTTTAGTGTAGAAGCTGCAGAACAAGCCTACTAACCAGAACAAAACAACTAGAATGAACCCACAAACAGAAGCTAAGCAACCAAGTTTTGCGTACATTACTCTTAAAGGAAGATTCTACCCCTTTAGATAACATCTGTAAAAAAAAAAAAAGCTTCACGACAACCTCCCTTTTAGGATAAAACGACTAGATGCAATAATGATGCACTCTAAATATTATATAATTAAACAATCATTAAAACTGTATTTTGGTATAAGTAAAACTCCAAAATTTTATAAAATAATATTATTTTTTTAATAAAAATAATTAAGAAAGTTATTATTTTAAAAATAATATAAACAATAAATATTTTTTGGTATATGTAAAGGTGAAGAGTGGGTGTGCTTATATATAAATAAAAGCCTTCTCACTTTTGTTACACAACTAATGTGGGGCTTTTGCATCCCCATATATAATATATAAAATAAAAAATTTTATGCTTATTAAATAATGTCAGAAAAACTACACCTAAATATATTTTAAAATAAAATAATAAAATATTATTAAAATAATATATATAACATTCACTATTGGTGTTTTTTTGCTCATTCTTTCTCTTTGTTATTTTTCAATTTTTAAAAAAATTCTTTATGACTTCTGTGATGTTGTGTTCTTTTACTCGTCCACAGAGATAGCCAAGTCAATACACTAAAATCTCAAATATTTATCTGGAGCTGCACACGGAGAAGACAACTTTGCTCTCTTACTTTCTCCTGAAGGAAAAATAAAGGTAAATATTCTACAATCAAGAAAAACTACAGAATAGAGAATAAAGAATAAAAAAGAAAAATGTCAACTAAACTAAATTCGTGAAAGAAAAAGAAAAAGATAGGGATGGGAAGTGAGAGATCATTATCTATTAAATTTTACATGCTCATGATAAGTTGCCCATTTTGTATTGGGGGCAAAGAAATTGAACATGGATTTTGAATAAGACTCACGCAGCGTCGTAGGCATTTTAAACAGCCCAGCCCAACCCAGTGTTTACAAACATCCCACCTAAGTTTAAAAAAAAAAGAAAAAAAAAAAGAGGAATAAAAATTTAAAATAACACTTGGTAGAAAATAAAAACCTTGTAGGTCTCGGTTGCCTATTTTATATATAATAGCAGTAGGACTAGGTTTAAATGGGATCTATATATAAGAAACTCTCAAAATTAAGGTCGCTAATCCATTAAAGATTATTAAAGTAGTGAAATCAAAAGCAGCAAACAAAATGAATCAAGTAGTTCAAATTTACTTCAAAAATACATTTAGGACAAAATAGACTGAATTACTAACCCCGCCTAATAATCACTACAGGGAATTTGTCCAAGGCATTAAGATTACCACAAACCAAAATTTATTTCAGCTGGATGTTACATCAAACTTATTTCCAACATGCTTTGGAGATGTCACAGATATATTTAATTTTGCTAAATGCGGAGGAATTGTTAGGAGGTGGACTTGTTGATCTAGATTCTTACATAATTGTAAAACTAAAATAGTAATAAAATTTTATCTCGTAAGATAATATTCTCACATTAAAACTCTTTTTCATTTATAAAAAACAACAAAAAACACACACACACACACATTGGGGTTATTTCATAATCAAAACTTACCAAACTCCTTGAACTGTGACACACTTGGGCTGACAACAAAATATTATGAGCTAGCCCAATTACAATAATGGGTCAGGCTTAACAACATGTTCGGTAGCTTAGAAAGTATAAAGGGTTTTTCGATGCCATAGCCTATAGTGTTTTTCGATGCCATAGCTTATAATGGGGTCCTTAAATTTTTTTTAGCCATGTTTTATAAGAATAAAAATTTTAGCTCATTTCATAAATACTTTTACCTAATTACCCCTCGTACATTCTTCTTTTTAATTAATGCTCACACCTCCTACAATCTTTTTAAATTTAATGCATATATACATAGTAAAAATTTTCTTAAATAAAAAAAAAAATATTTTTATTAATCTGTATTTCGATCGAATTACATATTTCCTTCATCTTCATCAAACTGACCACTAAAGTATATTTAAACTTATGTAAGTTAATATTAATACTAATTCTCAATTTTTTTAATTTATTATTGATTGAGTTGTTGATTTGTTAATGATTTTGGATTTTATATGAGTTTTTCAAGTAGAAATAATAAACTGTAAAAAATCGCATTTGTTGAAAAAATTTCGCACTGTATCGAAGAAGAAAGTGAACAGTATACATAAAAATTAAACCATCGGTGGTCCCACCACTAGGCCGTTGGTGGCTACCATGAGCCCATTGTGCTCGTCAGTGAGCCTACCGACGGCACAGTCGGTGGCCCCACCGACGGGATTCTTGGCGTGTTGGTTGGCACACTACTGGCACAATGTGGACCTTTGTTAATTTTTAAAGTTGTATTTGTCAATTGCACGTGAGTCAAGTTTGGAGCATTATTTTATAGACTAAATCAACTTAGAAAATTACGAAAAAATATTAAAAAAAAACTTATTCTCTTAGCTTTCCAACCATATATTATTTGCCTCAATCCGATATCAGGAAGGGCTCGAAATATAATTTATACGAAAACTATGCAAATCTGGTGAAGTGGATCTGAAAGGGACTTGGTGGTGGTGTGGTGGTGGGTGGTGGTGGCCACCACCAGCCCATGATGCCCGTCGGTGGGCCCACCGATGGGTTGGTGGTGGCCATCGGCGGGCACCATGGGCTGGTGGTGGCCACTACCACCAAGCCCCTTTCAAATCCGCTTAGGCAGATTTGCATACTTTATTTTGAAACTATATTTGAAGACTTTTCTAGTATCAGAATGAAAAAAATGATATATGGCTGGAAAGCGAAGAAAATAATTTTTTTTTAGAATTATCTGGGTTGATTTATGACTTCAAATCATACTCTAAACCTGACTCAATTGCTGTCACGGTAGATTTGCACGTGAGTCAGTTTTGGAGCCTGATTTGAAAGCATAAATCAACTCAGAAAATTATAAAAAAATATTCAAAAAAACATTTATTCTCTTAGCTTTCCAACTATATATCATTTGCCTCAATCCGATACAGGAAAGGTTTTGAAATATAATTTATATGAAAACTATACAAATATGGTAAAGCGGATTTGAAAGGGACTTGGTGGTGGTGTGGTGGTGGGAGGTGGCGGCCACCACCAAGCCCCTTTCAAATCCGCTTAGGTGGATTTGTATATATTTTTTTGAAACTATATTTGAAGACTTTTTCGGTATCGGAATGAGACAAATAATATATGGTTGGAAAGCTAAGAGAACAAGCTTTTTTTTTCGTATTTTTGTTAGAATTTTCTGGGTTGATTTATGACTTCAAACCATGCTCCAAACCTGACTCAATTACCATCTTGGCAGATTTCCATATAAGTCAAGTTTGGAGCATGATTTGAAAGTATAAATCAACTCAAAAAATTATGAAAAAAAATTCACAAAAAGTTTATTCTCTTAGCTTTCCAACCATATATTATTTGCCTCAATCTGATATCAGGAAGGTCTCAAAATATAATTTATACGAAAACTATATAAATCTAGTGAAGTGGATTTGAAAGGGACTTGGTTGTGGTGGCAACCACCAGCCCATGGTGCCCGTCAGTGGGCCCACCGACAGCTTTGTGGTGGCTCCACTGACGGGCACCATGCGCTGGTGGTGACCACCACCACTACCCTACCACCAAGCCCCTTTCAAATCTGCCTAGGTATATTTTTATATTTTTTTTAAAATTATATTTGAAGACTTTTCCGGTATCAAAATGAGGTAAATGATATATGGTTGGAAAGCTAAGAGAACAATTTTTTTTTTCATATTTTTTTAGAATTTTCTGGGTTGATTTAAACTTCAAAACATGCGCCAAACTTGACTCAATTGTTGTCTTGGAATATTTGCACATGAGTCACATTTGGAGCATGATTTGAAAGTATAAATCAACTCAGAAAATTATGAAAAAATATTAAAAAAAAAATCTTATTCTCTTAACTTTCCAACCATATATTATTTGCCTCAATCTGATACCGGTAAGGTCTCGAAATATAATTTGTACGAAAACTATGCAAATCTAGTGGGACAGAATTGAAAAGGACTTGGTGGTGGTGTGGTGGTGGGGTGTTGGTGGCCACCACCAGTCCATGGTGCTCGTCGGTCCTCCTCACCAAGCCCCTTTCAAATCCGCCTAGGCATATTTGCATAGTTTTTTTAAAAAATTATTTTTGAAAGTTTTTCCGGTATCGGATTGAGGCAAATGATATACAATTGGAAAGCTAAGAGCATAAGTTTTTTTTAAAAATATTTTTACAGAATTTTATGAGTTGATTTAGGCCATGAAATCATCCTTCAAACTTGACTCAAATGCTGTCTTGGCAGATTTGCATAGTTTTTGTAGAAATTATATTTGATGACATTTTCGGTATCGGATTGAGGTAAATAATATATGGTTGAAAAGCTAAGAAGATAAGTTTTTTTTTTGAATTTTTTATAATTTTTTAAGTGGATTTAAGCCTTCAAATCATGCTTTAAACCTGACTCACGTGCAGTTGACAAAAGTAACTTCAAATCATGGCATAGGACCATGTCAGATTTGTGCTAATATGGTAGATATGGTCGGCAACAATGTGTTCCAAGGGAGATTTGCTCAGCCAATGTGGTAGATGTGATGTACTTTGACTTCAAAAATATGTAACCCAAGATGAAATTGAGAAAAAAAATAAAAAAGAAGATGAAGAAAGAAAATGAAGACAAATGGACTTAAGTGGTGTCGGTCAAGAAGATGAAATTGGGGGGGTTGTGTCGGTCAAGAAGAAGATGGTGTGGGTATGGGTGTCAGTCAAGAAGATGAAAAACAAAAAATGTGTAGGTGTCTTACAAAATGGGCACTAAATTATGGGGTGTCGGTCAAAATAGGCATTAGTGCGGTCAAAATGGGAACTAGACAGGGGGTGTTAAATGGGCTATTTCAATTTTAAAATTTGATTGTTTATAAAGGTATAAAGGTAATTTTGGGCTATAATTTTAATTAATTGAATTTTGGATTGTTTTTCATTTAATGAGATTGAGCCTGACTATGACATCAAAAAACCCAAATAGAAACCGTACACAGAAAAAACGTTCCACATTGAAAACAAACTCAGAAAAAACAAGTTTTATACTGAGGCTGTTCTCTAAACTTAAACATCAAATGTAAAACACAGAAGTGTTTCAGTGTAAAAAAAAAAAACATAAATGTTAACAAACCAACTCAAGTTGATGTTCTTTTCTTTTTACTTTCTTTGGACGAAAATATAGAACTATCAACCAGCGAGACTATTTAGGATCGGGCCTAGTTAATGCAGACGTGTGGTGTTGGATTTTTGGGTTTAAATAGGTTAGCTTAGCTGTAATTGAACTCTTAGTCCACGTGGATTCAATAAAATTATGTAGGTTTGAGTAGAGTCAGAAACATCAATAAATAGCCGTATCAAATTTGAAAAAGATTAATTTGTTTTGAAAATTTTCTTTTTTATTTTATTGATTTGTATTTATTATATGGAAGTGTTTTGAAGTATAATTAAAATTTCAATTCTGTGAGTTTTTTAAGTCTTTTATAACATAATATTTTGAGTAAACACCAATAAATAAGTGCATCAGATTTGAAGAAAATTAATTTTTATTTTATTGAATTGTATTTATTATGTGAAGGTGTTTTAAGATATAATTAAAATTTGAATTCTGTGAATTTTTCTAAGTCTTTTCCTTGTCAATTTTAAGCATGAATGCAGGTCGACTTTATCTTGGCCGAAACTTTTCTATGTCCGTCTTGTGGGGGAGGAACCCAAGATCCGAACGTGCGACAGATAGATACCACTCATTAGTCTCCGGTACTTTCCTTCGTTAAAACACTCATCCTTTTCTTTGCAGCATTTTCTTTCGAGAAATTTCCTGATAGGAAGTGGGAGAGAAACAACTAGCTATGGCGTTGTCCATGTTGCCAGGGTTCATTTTCCCATCACCACCTTCTCTTTTCATCAACACAATGTCTGTGATCACCGCTACATCATTGGCGTTGTCTGGGTTATCAGAGATCAGAGGAAATCACTTGCAATATTCCAAATTTTGGGATGTCAATCCCTAAAATCATCATCACCCACAAAGCAAACTATAAAGCTTTCCGGTCGGGGCATGCTCTTCCTTTACTCCCGCTTTCCTTGCTACTCTCGCCCTTCCGCTTTCCCCAATGGAGACATCGGACTCCTCCTCGCTCAATTTGGCTCTAACCTCCATTTTTTAAGAGGGATTTTGAGGCATATTATATATATGTTTGTATGTATGTATATGAGACTACTCGTGCTTAATTTAGCTCTATCAAGAGGAATTAATTTTGTGGTATATTTTGAATGTGTGTGTGTATGTATGAATTGATGTAATCGCTTTTTGAGCATGTTTATTGTATTTTCGTATGTATGAGTATGACCCTTTTCACTGTTGAGCCTTTTCTCTTCCCAAAATCTTGAACTTGTTCTAATTTCGTGAAGATTACCATGTTTTGTTTGCGATTCGTTTGTTCAGATATAGCGGTGGCATGGTTCTTGGATCTATTGTTATATCCCGAGTTATTTCTCATCCACAATAAGCATGATATATGCTCAGCACCTACAAGGCCTTCCCGATCTACCAATTGACTTGAAGTACCACAGGGGTTGTGTTGTTTGTGATTGGTATACATTGCAATTTCTACCACCATTACCTTCTTTCCAAGCTGAGGAAAAATGGTGATAAAGGTTATAAAATTCCCAAGGTGGTCTTTTTGACCTTGTCATTTGCCACATTACAATGCGAGATCCTTATGTTTGTAGGGGTGTCCTTTATTTCTCACACACTGTATTCATTCTCTTTCACAATAGGCATTATTTTCTACTTGATTGGAAGGAGTTATACCACTAGGAGATTGTACTTAACCAAATTTGAAGACTTCCTTAAACATGTCAAGGCCCTCATTCCCTATGTATTTTAATATATTAAAATGATTTCTTATAAAATTGTAGTTATATAGAGAGTTAAAGGTTAAAAAAAACACTTTTCTTTCTTTGTTCTCTTTCCAAGTAAGATAAAGTTCTGATAGGTTGGTTCCAAATCTTCAGTGCTGGTCATCGCCAAGTTTGTTATCCAAGTTGCTTCCCAAGTGTAATGTATATTTACATGGTCTAGTTTTGGGGAGTACTATATGTGATTATGATTTAAATGTAGTTGTAAACCAAATACTTGGGTTGAAATATTTATTTATATTGCTGAAATTTCTTTGAATAAATCCACTTGAAATACTTCTAATGATTTTTTATTCAATATAGTATTCAAATTTCATGTCTTTCTAATAAGAGCTGTTTGAAAGTGAGATGCTATCTCATATGGTGATTCATTTTTCTTTTTGATATTTGATGAAATTTAGGAGGATTTTTTGATGCCATAGCCTACAGTGGGGTCGTTAAATTTTTTTTATCCATGTTTTGTAGGAATTAAAATTTTAGCCCATTTCATAAATGCTTTTACCTAACTACCCTTCCTATCTTCTTCTTTCTATTTAATGCGCACATCTCCTGCCATCTTCCCAAATTAAATGCATATAAAAGTAGTAAAAATTTTCTTAAACAACAAAAACACATTTTTATTAATATGTATTTCGATTGAATTACATATTTCCTTCGTCGTCATCAAACCAACCATTAATATATATTTAAGCTTATGTAAGTTAATATTAACAATAATTGTTGATTTTTTTTTCTCTATTGTTGATTGAGTTGTTGATTTGTCAATGATTTTGGATTTGATATGAGTTTTTCAAACAGAAACTATAAACTGTAAAAAATCACATTCGCTGGAAAAAATTTACATCGTATCGAAGAAGAAGGTGAACAATGTCCATAAAATTAAACTACCTGGTGGTGGGGCCATCGACGGCCTGGTGGTGGGTCCAACGACTGGTATAATGGGCTGATGGTGGCCACCACCACCCACCACAGGCCATTTTCAAATCCTCCTCGGTAGATTTACATATGTTTTTTTGAAACTATATTTGAAGACCTTTCCGGGATTAAATTGAGGCAAATGATATATGCTTGGAAAGCTGAGAGAATAAGTTTTTTTAAAATATTTTTTTCATAATTTTCTCTTTTGATTTAGGTTTCCAAATCATGCTCCGAACCTGACACAAGTGCTGTCTCAGTAGATTTGCATGTGAGTTAGGTTTGGAGTATGATTTAAAGGCATAAATCAACCCAGAAATTTTAGAAAAATATTAAAAAAAAGCTTATTCTCTTAGCTTTCCAACCATATATCATTTGTTTCAATCCGATACCAGAAAAGTCTTCAAATATAGTTTTTAAAAAAATTATGCAAATCTACCGAGGAGGATTTGGAAGTGGTCTGGTGGTGAGTGGTGGTGGCCACCACCAGCACATTATACCTGTTGGTCGACCCACCACCAAGCCGTCGGTGGCCCCACCGACAGGCACAAGAGGCTGGTGGTGACCACCACCACCCACCACGAGACCAATTCTAAACCCACCTCGTCAGATTTGTATATTTTTTTTTGAAACTATATTTGAAGACCTTTCCCATATTGGATTAAGACAAATGATATATGGTTGGAAAGCTAAGAGAATAAGCTTTTTTTAAAAATATTTTTTCTTAATTTTCTATCTTGATTTAGGTCTCCAAATCATGCTCCAAACCTGACACAAGTGCTGTCTCAGTAGATTTGCACGTGAGTCAGGTTTAGAGCATGATTTAAATGCATAAATCAATCCAAAAAATTTTAGAAAAATATTGAAAAAAAAGCTTATTCTTTTAGCTTTCCAACCATATATCATCTGTCTCAATCCGATACCAAAATGTCTTCAAATATAGTTTTAAAAAAAAGTATGTAAATCTACCGAGGAAGATTTCGAAGTGGTCTGGTAGTGAGTAGTGGTGGCCACCACCAGCACATTATGCTCGTCAATGGACCTAGCACCAGGCCATCGGTGGCCCCACAGATAGGCACAAGGGGCTGGTGGTGGCCACCACCACCCACCACCAAGGCCACCATCATACCACATCCAAATCCTCCTTGGCAGATTTGCATACTTTATTTTGAAACTATATTTGAAGAGCTTTCCGGTATCAGATTAAAACAAATAATATATGGTTGGAAAGCTAAGAGAATAATATATTTTTTAAAATGTTTTTTCATAATTTTCTATTTTGATTTAGGTCTCCAAATCATGCTCCAAAACACAAGTGCTGTCTCGGCAGATTTTCACGTGAGTCAGGTTTGGAGCATGATTTGAAGGCATAAATCAACCTAAAAAATTGTAAAAAAATCTTATTATCTTAACTTTTCAACCATATATCATTTGTCTCAATCCGATACCGGAAAAGTATTCAAATATAGTTTAAAAAAAAATATGCAAATCTACCGAGGAGGATTTGGAAGTGATCTGGTGGTGGCCACCACTAGCACATTATGCCCATTGGTGGACCCACCACCAGGCCGTCGGTGGTCCCACCAACAGGCACAAGGGGCTGGTGGTGGTCACCATCAGCCACCACCAAGCCCACCACTAAACCACTTCCAAATCCTGCTTGGTTGATTTGCATATTTTTTTTTGAAACTATATTTGAAGACCTTTCCGGTATCGGATTAAGACAAATGATATATGATTGGAAAGCTAAGAGAATAAGCTTTGTTTCAAATATTTTTTTATAATTTTCTATCTTGATTTAGGTCTCCAAATCATGTTCCAAACCTAACACAAGTGCTGTCTCGACTGATTTGAACTTGAGTCAGGTTTGGAACGTAATTTGAAGGCATAAATCAACCCAGAAAATTCTAAAAAAATATTTAAAAAAATTTATTCTCTTAGCTTTCCAACCATATATCATTTGTTTTAATCCGATATCGGAAAGGTCTTCAAATATAGTTTTAAATAAAAGTATGCGAATCTACCGATGAGGATTTGGAAGTGGTCTGGTGGTGAGTGGTCGTGGCTACCACCAGCACATTATGCCCATTAGGCTATCGGTGGCCCCACGAATAGGCACAAGGGGCTGGTGGTGGCCATCACCACCCACCACCAAGTCCACCACCAGACCACTTCCAAATCCTCCTTGGTAGATTTGCGTATTTTTTTTTGAAACTATATTTGAAGACATTCTCGGTATCGGATTAAGACAAATGATATATGGTTGGAAAGTTAAGAGAATAAAGTTTTTTTTTGAATATTTTTTTAAAATTTTCTGAATTGATTTATACTTTCAAATCGTACTCCAAACCTAACTCACCTACAAATCTGCCGAGACATCACTTGAGTCAAGTTTGGAGCACGATTTGTACAGATAAATCAAGATAGAAAATTCTAAAAAGATATTCAAAAAAAATTCTTATTCTCTTAAATTTCTAACCATATATTATTTGTCTCAATCCGATATTGAAAAGATTTTCAAATATAGTTTCAAAAAAATATATACAAATCCTGTGATTTGAAAATAACAGTGGTGGCCACCACCATACATGGCTTCGTCGGTGTGCCACGACTAGGCCATCGGTGGCCCAACCGATGGGCACAATGGGCTGGTGGTGGCCAGCACCACCCACAACTAGGCCCACCACCAGACCATTTCCAAATCCTCCTCGGCAGATTTGCATACTTTTTTTTGAAACTATATTTGAAGACTTTTCCGGTATCGAATTAAGACAAATGATATATGGTTACAAATTTAAGAGAATAAGATTTTTTTGGAATATTTTTCCAGAATTTTTTGGATTGATTTATGCCTTCAAATCATGCTCCAAACCTGACTCATGTAAAAATCTGCCGAGACAGCACTTGAGTCAGGTTTAGAGCATGATTTGTAATCCTAAATCAAGATAGAAAATTCTAAAAAAATATTCAAATTTTTTTTTATTCTATTAACTTTCTAACTATATATTATTTATCTTAATCCGATATCGGTAAGGTTTTCAAAGATTATTTTTTTAAAAAATACAAATCTGCCTAAGTGGATTTAAAAATGGCCTGGTGGTGGGTGGTGGTGGCCACCACTAGCACATTGTGCCTGTCAGTGGGCCCACCACTAGGTCATCGGTGGCCCCACCGATGGGCACAAGAGGCTGGTGGTGCCACCTACCACCAAGCTCACCACCAGATCACTTTCAAATCCTCCTCAGCAGATTTGCATACTTTTTTTTTGAAACTATATTTGAAGACCTTTCTGATAGCAGATTGAGACAAATGATATATGGTTGGAAAGCTAAGAGAATAAGATTTTTTTTTGAATATCTATCAGAATTTTCTAGGTCTATTTATACCTTCAAATCATGCTCCAAACCTTACTCATGTGCAAATCTGCCGTTACAGTACTTGAGTTAGGTTTGGAGCATGATTTGAAGGCCTAAATCAGGATAGAAAATTCTGAAAAAATATTCAAAACAAAGCTTATTCTCTTAGCTTTCCAACCATATATCATTTGTCTAAATCTGATACTGAAAAGGTCTTCTAATATTATTTCAAATAAAGTATATAAATCTACCTAGGCAGATTTAAAAATGACCTGATGGTGGGTGGTGGTGGCCACCATAAGCCTATTGTGCCCGTCGGTGGGGCCACTGATGACACCTTCGATAATGTCACCGACGGGCATAATGGGTTGGCGGTTGCCACCACCAGGCCCACCACTAGACCATTTTCAAATCCTCCTAGGCAGATTTGGATATTTTTTTTGAAACTATATTTGAAGACCTTTCCAATATCGGAATGAAACAAATGATATATGGTTGGAAAGCTAAGAGAATAAGCTTTGTTTTGAATATTTTTTCAAAATTTTTTGTGTTGATTTATACTTTTAAATCATACTCCAAACTTGACTTATGTGCAAATCTACCGAGAAGAATATGGTGTTGGTGTGAGTGTCAGTCAAGAAGCTGAAGAAAAAGAAAGGTGTAGGTGTCTTACAAAATGGGCACTAAGCTATGGGGTGTCGGTCAAAATGGGTAGGATGTGTCAGTTAAAATATAAACTAGACAAGGGGGTGTCTGTCAAATTAGCTATCACAATTTTAAAATTGGACTGTTTAAAAAGGATATAAAAGTAATTTTGGGCTATATTTTTAATTATATAAATTTTAGGCTATTTTTTATTAAATGAGATTAGACCTGACTATGATATCAGAAAACCCAATTTAGGACTACAATATGATGATTCACATGGTGGTATTCATGAGAATAGTGTTTTGAAAACAGAGTGAAGGTGGAAACTAAGAGAAATTTTGATGGTAATGTAGTTAAAAAATTATATATTTTGTATCATATTTTTAATGGTGAATTTATCTCTACAACCAGTAATGTCATTATCAGCCATATCACATAGTGCAAGTGTAAACACATACCAAAAAAAAAAAAAACACACACACACACATTGCCTTAAAGTTGTAACAACTCTTTTCCTTCATATTCTAAATAATTAATTGTTTCTTATTGATGACATAAATTTGTGCATAATTATGCTTATGCAACTTTCTTTGGTTTCAATTTAATAATAGAGAACTTATCCAGAAGTCAGAAGTGATTTGTAGCTTGTGGTACACTAAAATAGTTTTAGGTGAGATATTAAACTTTTTATTAAAATAGCATGTGTTTTGTTCTTGATAGGAGCTCAAATGCTAAAAGCATTTGATTAAGATTTGTGACTAAAATTTTCATCGCATATAAATTCGAAAATTTCAATATATATATAAATACACATATATATTTAAACCACTTATATATACTTACAAAATAAAATGATTGTATATATATACACATATATATTTAAACCACTTACAAAATAAAATGATTGTTTTACCACCTATACTTACAAAATAAAATAATTGTTTTTTGGTGGCACAAAATAAAAGAATCAAATAGAAGTTCTTGCCACAAAACATTGGAATCAACGGGTCATATAAGGACAAAGAGGGCTATTCAATTTTTTATTTCTTCTTTGAAATGAAAAAAAGAAAAAGGAAAAAAACGGTTTAAGGGCCACATTGACATTGTAAAATTAGAGGGAAAAAATAATAAATATTCTTTTGATTATAATATTTTTAAGAATACTTAAAGAAAGAATTAAAAAACTTAAAGGTCAGGTAAAACTCCATAATTAACCATATTTAGCAGTGAGCAAAGCCCACCACTTCCTAATGAACCAGGATCCTTATTATCTGGTTCTTTCTCATCACAGCTCTCATTTGTTGAAGATTTGATCTTTTATATGACAACCATCATATACATAGTTGGAGGAACTAATTTGGGTGAGTTTCACTTATTGCTTTTCAACTTGTACCCTTGTTACTTAGATGTTACTTCCGAATCATGCACACTGACTAGTTCTTTTGGACTTTCAAAACTTACAAAACCCTCTATTTAAATTTTCTTTTGGTTTCAATTATGTCTTCCATTTTGTATACCATATTTTTTTAAAAAAATTTCATGTGTATGTTAAAAGGTTTTAGAAATGTCAGTATGTACATATAGAAATGTGAAAATTTAACATGCTGAAATTTAAAAAAATTGTGTATATAGAGTTTGTTAGCATAAATCTTTATATGTATATATGGGTATAAATATCACCTAATTAATTCTCCTAGCATAAGGGTATTTCTGGAGAGTGTTGTTCTTTTGACTTAGTAAATATCCTGGTCTGCCTCATGATGGTGATTGTTGGCTTCTTGTGGTTCATATAAAACAATGCATTCTTAAACTACTTTCTTTGCGCGGAGGTCTTTGGCATTTCAGTACCAAACACAATCCTCTGACCCACCAGAAATTTCTTTCTCTGAGACAGAGAAGCCGAGAGGTTGATGAGCATCATGATGGTGTCTCTGCTGCTGAAATTGGTTTTCCCAGCACCGCCTTCTCTTTTAATCAATGCATTCTCTGTGGTCTGGTTAATATCATCACCTAATCTTGGGTTGTCAGAGAAAAGAGGAAAATAGCACTTACAATATTCAAAGTTTTGGAATTCTGTTTCTCAAAAATCAGCTTCCACACAGACAACAACTAAGCTTCCAAGCAGAACAGGCATGCTCTTACTTTATGTTCCTGTATTTCTTGCTCCTCTCATGTCCTTGGTGCTTTTTCCCCATGAAGATATCAGAGTTCTATTGCTCAGTTCAGCTCTAGCCATTCATTTCTTCAAAAGGGTCTTTGAGGTATTTATCATTTTTTCCTTATCAAACACTTGCTTATGGCTAGCACAAATGTCTTCTTCTTCCTTTTTTTTTTTTTTTTTTGTGCTTATGAATATGGACACAAATGCCTGAATTTCCCAGGACCTGTGCTATTGATGTATCTTTTTTAATGTTCCACTACTTTTGGGATTCTACAAAGTGTTAGGGAGGAAAATTTAACACTTAAAAACCAAGGTCACGTTTAATATGCTATAGGCTTGTGTTGAGGTCCTAGACTTCAAAAGATCTACACAACTTTAATTCTTGATCCATCTTGTGAAAAGTTGAGGCTATTAAATTCTCTGAACTAAGTTTTATATAAGTTATTCAAAGGCGCAGAGAAGATATATGCAAGTAGGAGACAAGTATTACAATCAAGCTCTGTCCCTACAACACAACAAATATGCTCCTTATTTAGTAGTTTCCTCAGCTAGAGCTTAATCATGCATTGAATAATTTTGTGCCATCTATCTCGTTCTACAGGGTTTAGAATGCTAGAGTTTTTCACTATGTACAGAAATTCATATGATGAGTTTTGAAAGCTATGTTTGGTTCTCATTCCATGTATTCTCTAGACTCTAAATGATCAATTTTGATGTTTGGCTAAACAAAACAGAGCAAATTATTATTATCTTTTATTTTATTTTAATAGGATTTACGAATATAATTGGTGGTGACATAAATATAAAGGAAAAAAAAAGAAGAGTTTTTAATGGATGCCAAATAAAAGTTTTTGGTTAAAAAAATTGTATTCAACAGGATTCATAACAGGACAAAGTAGGCATAATATTCTGCATTCCAAATCCATCCTCACTAGCAGGGCCGGCCCTGAGCATGTGCGAGTGGTGCGACCGCATAGGGCCTCCCAAAATATAGGGGCACTCAGGTATGTATTAGTTATATATATATATATATATAAGTATATATTATTCAGTAACAAAAAAAAAACAATAAATATGCTTTTAGGGCACTATCCCTAACAATCTCCCACTTGCCCTAAAGCAAATGAGACATATTTCTCAATCCTAAACCTTCTAGATGACCCTCAAAACTTTTTGCAGGCAACGTCTTGGTAAATGGGTCAGCAAGGTTGTTTTCTGAAGCAATCTTTAAAACTGAAACATCGCCTCTATGCACGATCTCTCTAATCACATGATACTTGCGTTCTATATGCTTTCCTCTCTTGTGACTTCTTGGCTCCTTTGAATTCGCCACAGCTCCACTGTTGTCACAAAACAGCGTAAGTGGTTTATCCATATTCGGAACTACTTCCAAATCCATTAGGAACTTACGAAGCCAAACACCTTCTTTAGACTTCTGGCGACTACATATTCGGCTTCCATAGTAGAATCAGCAGTACATGCTTGCTTTGTACTTCGCCAAACTATGGCTCCACCACCAAGAGTGAATACAGATCCAGAAGTGGACTTGCGTGTATCCTTATCTGATTGAAAATCAGAATCTGTGTACCCAGTAGGGATCAAATCCTTACTTGAGTATACAAGCATATAGTTTCTCGTTCTCCTAAGATACTTGAGAATATGTTTAACAGCAACCCAATGATCATATCCTGGGTTTGATTGAAAACGACTAACTATACCCACTGCATAGCAAATGTTAGGCCTTGTATACAACATAGCATACATAAGGCTTCCAACTGCTAACGCATAAGGTACCCGGCTCATATTTTCTTCCTCTTGAGGTGTTTTGGACCACTCTTTTGAAAGATGACTCATGACGTGAAGGTAAATTACCTTTCTTGGAGTTTTGCATCGCAAATCTTATTAATACCTTATCAATATACGATGCTTGAGATAACGCTAACAATCTGTTCTTACGATCTCGAATAATCTGTATCCCAAGAACATAACTTGCCTCTCCCAAATCTTTCATTTGGAATTGGTTAGCTAGCCATTTCTTTACATTTGACAATAATTCTACATTATTCCCAATAAGTAGAATATCATCAACATAAAGAACTAAGAAGACCACCTTCTTATTCTTGATGTATTTATATACACAAAGCTCATCAACATTTTTATCAAAACCATAAGATTTAATGGCTTCATCAAATCTTATATTCCATGACATAGAGGCTTGCTTTAATCCGTATATGGACCTATTTAGCTTGCAAACTTTTTGCTCTTGTCCTTTAACTATAAAACCTTCTGGTTGCACCATATAGATGCTCTCTTCAAGATAACCATTCAAAAAAAAGATGTCTTAACGTCCATTTGATATATCTCATAATCAAGACATGCTGCAATGGACAAGAGTATCCGAATGGATTTAAGCATGGCTACAGGCGAAAAAGTCTCTTCATAATCGACTCCTTCCTTTTAGGTGTAACCCTTTGCCACTAGCCTAGCTTTGAAAGTCTCTACTTTCCCATCCACTCCTCTCTTCCTTTTGTAGATCCATTTGCACCCTATAGGTCTAACATCATCAGGTAGATCTACTAATTCCTAGACTGAATTAGAGTACATAGACTCCATTTCGAGGTTCATAGCCTCTAGCCATCTTTTTTTTGTCAGGATCTTCCATTGCATTTTTATATGTCAATGGGTCATTTTCTGTAATAGCAACCAGTGCCATTCCATCTTCTCTGTAGCGAACAGGTGGTCTAATAACCCTTACACTACGACGAGAAGGTAATGTATCCTGTACAACAGATGTGGTCTCCTCATTTTGTCTTTCGACAATGGTTGTCGGATGTGGTCTGATCTCATCAGAAAGTAACTCCTCTATAACAACTTTACTTCGAGGTTTATAATCCGTCATGTAATCATTTTCAAGAAAAGTAGCATTTGTCGATACAAACACATTCTTTTCTTGAGGACTATAAAATAAATCTCCTCTTGTTCCCTTCGGATAACCTATAAAGAGGCATAGTTCCGAACGTGGTTCTAATTTTCCAGTCTTTCCTTTCAATACATATGCTGGACACCCCCATATGCGAATATGACGCAAACTAGGTTTACGCCTGTTCCACAACTCTAAGGGTGTTTTATAAACAGACTTAGATGGAACTATATTCAATATATACATTGCAGTTTGAAGTGCATATCCCCAGAAAGAAGTAAGTAATGAAGAATAACTAAACATTGATCTCATCATGTCTAGTAGCGTTCCATTTCTCCGTTCTGCAACACCATTTTGTTATGGTGTGCCAGGTGCTGTGAGCTGGGACAAAATACCATGCTCAACTAGAAAATCCTTGAACTCATTATCAAGATATTCACCTCATCGATCTGATCGAAGAGTTTTCACCACTTTACCTAATTGTTTTTCAACTTCAGCAAGAAATTCTTTGAACTTTCTAAAAGTCTCAGATTTCCTTTGCATTAGGTATACATAACCATACCTTGAATAATCTTCAATAAATGTGACAAAATATTCATAACCACCTCTTGCTTGTACATTCATAGGACCGCAAACATCTGAATGTATTAGCTCAAGTGGTTCTTTGGCCCTTTGACCTTTTACTTTAAAAGATCTTTTAGTCATTTTACCTTCTAGATAAGATTCACAAACCGGTAGAGTACCAACATTTAGTTCTCTTAAAGGACCATCCTTAACCAGTCTTTCTATCCTGTTTAAGTTAATATGACTTAGTCTAAGATGCCAGAGGTATGTTTCATTGTTTTGAGAAATCTTTTGCTTTTTATTTTTCGGTTGTTCAATTTTAAACATTTCAGTGTTAAGCAGTGAATCAGGTTT
The DNA here is from genome assembly GCA_007844105.2 of Rhamnella rubrinervis. Classification (NCBI taxonomy): domain Eukaryota; kingdom Viridiplantae; phylum Streptophyta; class Magnoliopsida; order Rosales; family Rhamnaceae; genus Rhamnella; species Rhamnella rubrinervis. The sequence continues at coordinate 14,709,099 of CM017580.2, read as the reverse complement.
TGGTTTTATCATATAAAGACCAGAATCCAAATATCCAGTACAAATATCCAAACCATTTTTGGAAATAATAACTGAATTACCATTAAAATTAACTTGAAACAATTGTTCAAATAAAACAGAAATAGAAATCAAATTTCTACGAAAGCCTGAAATAAAATAAACATTGTTCAAAACAAGAAATTTATTATTCCTAAACTGAAGTCTAACTTCTCCCACTGCTTTAGCCGACACCACTGAATCATTACCCATCCTCATTGTAAACTCTCCGTCAGCAAGCTCTTCAAAAGAACTAAGCATCTGCAATGAAGAACAAACATGGTTAGTTGCTCCTGAATCAACTATCCAGGATGACGAATCATCTTCAACTAGACAAGCTTCTAAAACAAGTAAATCAAATTTACCTTTCTTTTGCTTGAGCTCCTCGAGATACTTTTTACAGTTTCTCTTCCAGTGCCCATCTATACCGCAATGGAAACATTTCCCTTTTGGTTTCTTGGTGTTGTCTTTAGTGTTGTTGTTCTTATTCTTTTTGAACTTGCCTCCACCTGCCGATTTGCCCTTTCCACTAGTTTTGTTTTTCCTCTTGTAACTCTTACGAGAGGATTGACCCTTCAAAATATTTGCTTCAGCAACATTTGCTTCAAGCTTTTTCTCTTTCAATAAAGATTCAAAATTTTGAAGTTCATTCAACAATTGAGTCATATTATATTGCAACTTATTCATAAAATAGTTGCTTTTAAACTGGAGAAAATCATGGGATAGGGTTTCCAAAATCATTCCCACTTGAGTGGCTTCATCGATAACTGCCCCATTAGTTTCAGCATCGTTGATGTAATTAACCATTTTAATCACATGCTCTCGGACTGAAGTACCACTTCTCATCTTAGCATTCATTACAGCCTTTATAGCCTCATGACGCTGTTGATCAGAAGGTCGCCCAAACATCTGCTGTAAAGACTCCATCATCTCACATGCGCCCATATTCTCATGTTTAGTTCTTAGCACGGACATGCCAGCTAGCAGATAGCATCGAGCCTTATTGTTGGCTTCGATCCAACGATCATATGCTTCTCGAACAGTTCGAGTTGCATTGGCAGCAGGTAATGGAGGACAATTCTCCGTGAGGACAAATTTATAGTTGTCACAGAGTAGTACGATATTCATATTACTTTTCCACTTGACAAAATTATCGCCGGTTAATTTTTCAGTTGCAAGTATAGCGATGATAGGATTGGTCATTTTGCTGAAATAAATAAATAAAAAATATCGCATAAATATCATAACAAAATTTAGTAAAGTAAACATGATGCATGATGCTAAATTACAATACCAAGATTATTCAAGTTCCAAGTAACGTGCCTCCGTAGGGTAGGTCACAATACTTATATTGAATAGAGACTTTCTCAATTAATAAATGTTAAACAAAATATCTCATATTTTCACACTTATTAATTACCTTTATTATTTAGTCAAGATATAATTAACTTATTAAATATATCTTCATGAATGTAACCCACCACTTCGGATTCCATAGATTTAATCCAATAATTGCCTCCGTAGGGAAGGTCAAAAATTGAAATCCATCTAGGTTTCCTATCTCTTAGAAGTCAACCTTGTTACAATCTAAATGAACACCTTCCGTAGGGAGGACGAATCAAAGCGTCTCGAAGCGTCATTTAAATTGAACGGTGTTGTACTAGTGGTAGAGACTGTAGGTCATATTATCATATAACCTTCTCCCACTCATTATTTTATCATATTTTACTAATCTTAATTAATTAAACAATTTAATTAATAAGATAAGTTATATTAATAAAATCTAATTTTATTAATCGATTAAGAATAATTATATATGACAACTTATTTTTAAACTCTTTAAAATATATATATATATATATATATATATAGGATGGTGGAATATTAATTTTAACTCTTAAAATTTTATCCACAAATTATCCTTTGAATTTAATCAAATTAAATTATTTCAAAACTATTTTAATATTCTTTTCTAATATAATATTAGAAAAAAAATAAATGACAATTATATATATGTATGCATGTCATATTATATTATTATGAGTAGGCACTGTTTAAACTAAATAGCATGTTATATGCATGATAAGTAATTATAATTTAACAGCCACAAAGTAAAACATAATTAAAATTTAACCGGTCCCTTTGGATATTTAAAAAATTTACAAACCCTCCTTAAAAAAATAAAAGAATAAATAAAAGATAAAATAAAATAAAATTACAAATGTAAAAGAAGAACACACGTGGGCTCTTTGACAATTGCAAATCCACCTTCATGTCATAATTACGTGGGCCCCAAGATGTAATCTTCATGTCATCATCACATGGCATGTCTTCTTCATGACATCATCACACACAAAGCCATTCATTCAATTTGTCTACAATTAGGCTCGCGCATCCTTTCTTTTGCCTTGACAATCAGGCAATCACGCAAGCCCAAAATCAAAATAAATATAAGGACCTCATCATATTGGTCGTCCATGCTAAACAGCTGCCAACAACGTGTTGTGGAAAGCTGGCAGATCATGAGTCGCGTGAGAGGGTATCATACAAGTGGACTGTGTTCTCAACAAAACCCAAAACCCATGCGTGAGGCAGTGTGTATGAAGTCTGCGTAGAGGTCTGCTTGACAACTTTCAGATTATGTATTTGTCGAAAAATTGACTTCAATTTGATCTCCATCAATTACAATAATTTACAAATAAAATCTTATTTTACAGAATTTAAACTATTGCTTCTAATCTAAAATAATAATAATAATTAATCCAAGGGAACCAACCAAAATAACGATCAAATTTCAATCAACCATTCATCACATAAATTTTAAAAAAATAAAATAATATACATCATATGCATATGTGCCTACTCAATTCATACAATTGAATAAATTATGCTTTCACAAAACATAATCATTAAATCTATATAGATCTATAACCTGGCTCTGATACCAATTGTTGGTTTAAATGATCAAATCAGCGGAATAAAACCATAAATAAAATTTCAAAAATTTTTATAAAACACTTTTATAGCCAGATCTATTATAGATGCATATAGATTTAATCTTTAATAATTAAAAGAAGAATTACCTAACCCCTCAAGCTTTCTGGTACCACGATCTTCCTTGTCTAGTCTCCTACCAATTGAATGCATGAAATGCCTAGGAATATTATTATTTTTCTGAATACGCTTTATTTTCTCAGCACATGAGATAGAGCGTATAAAATTTTATGTCAAACTTTCTTAGGGTTTCTGTCTCACAAAACGTCCTTTTTAAAAACCTAAAGTTATTAGGTTTCCAAAACCAAAAATAACTCTATTTTAAATTCTAATTAATTATCTAATAATTAATTATATATCTATCTAAATATATATATATATATATATATATATATATATATATATATCTAAATCAATTGGTATACATCTATACAAATCACGTTAACAATAATAACATATATATATATATATATTATATCTATATATAATATACACATATATTTTAAACATAATTAAATAATCATATTATTTAATTATTCAATTAATTCACAATTAACTAATTTACAGCATTTGTAATGACACAAAAAATATATAATACAGAAAAAATATTTTTTCTCGTATTAAAATAATAATAATAAATTTAAAATTCAATAATTTTAAATTAATTATTCACATTCCATAAGTTCAACACACGTATTTACAGAGATGACAATGGACCTATAATTTCAAGCTCCAATAAATTTGATAATTAATTAAACTCTTTAATTAATATATCTAATTTATTAATTCCAGATACTCCACTAAAATTGGAGCTGCACTCTTGAAAATATAGATTAATTTATCCAAAATAAATATTGAATAGTCATGATATAATCACTACATATAGATCAATCCTCCATAATTAGTTCATAATTGTAGGACTAAAACCGTTAACCTCTCTAATTACATCTTTATCCTCAAGTACCAACAATTTTATAATGAACAATAAATTCATAATCATATCATGAATTGAGCGCTCTATTGTTCAAGACCTGAATTGTCACTTAAGAAAACTATTATCTAACTTCTATTCAGAAGGAATGGATTCCATATCTGTATCTATCATTCCCAGCTATTCACTTTATCTTGTTTTCAAAATACAAGAGTATAGTTTATCATTAGTAATAAACCTTTTCGAGTAAATTAAAAAACACAACGTCATAAATAGGAGTCTGTTAAATACTCAAAATTAAGATCGTTCTATATATGATCATCATAATGACAAATATATATTCTCTATACTTAACGGATATTGTAAGAGAATTAATATTTATCTGGTCCAGTCCTATATAATCTTATTATTAAAAGTACCTCCATTAAATGTCACTACATTAACAGTCCGGATCAAACCGTTCTATTCTCAATGATAATGGACTGTACTAGTAATTTTGTAAAATTAAAGATTCCAAAACTTTAATTATTAATTACGGACTAATTTAAATTATTATCCTTAAACTTAATCCTCACATATATAACTCTTATATACTAAGTTTAAGGTCACATTAATAATCAAGGAATTTTCATGATATTTATAAAGTATTACAAATAATACTAGCAAAAAAAAAAAATGAAAATCAATTTCTATTTTATTTATTATTCAGCAACAAAAAAAAAATACAATAAATATGCTTTTAGGGCACTATCCCTAACACCACCACCTTCTCTTTTCATCCATTCAATTTCTTTGGTTTGCGTTGCACACTCAGCTTTTCTTGGATTATCAGAGAAAAGAGGAAAAAAAACACTTGCAATATTCAAAGTTTTGGAATGCTACTTCTTGGAAATCAGCTTCCACACTGAAAATTAACCTACCTAGCGGAACAGGCATGCTCTTTCTCTATGTACCTTCATTTCTTGCTGCTCTCATATCCTTGAGGCTTTTTCCCCATCGAGATCTGAGAGTTCTGTTGCTTAGGTCAGCTCTAGCCATTCATTTCTTCAAAAGGGTCTTTGAGGTATATATATCAATTTTTTTTTTCCCTTATCAAACATTTGCCTTGAACCTAATACAAAAGGAAATGGGGTCAGTGCATTAATTTAAGCATACTTTTTTGAATTAAGGTCTTTTTTTTTTTTAGGGCCTTGATTATTGACATGGAACATAAAGGGGTCCGTTTGATAACATTTATGTATTTGGTTTTCTGTCTTTAAGTTTTTCTTCAAGATTTTACTTTAGTTGTGTGTAATTAGCTTACTTTAAATGTATGTTAGTTTTATTTACACTTCTAGAATAATTAAATAATAATAATAAAACACAAACACCAAATTGCAAACCATTTCAAACTGCTAATTTGTATATGGTGTAAATAAACTAGAGTATACTAACAATTTGCATTTTAGACAAGAAAATATGGAACTGTTGAAAATTTATAAACATTGAGTAACAAGATATATAGTTCTATTGCAACATTTTTTTTTTTTTGGTAAGAAGTTCTATTGCAACATTGTTTATACCATTCAATGCTTTTGCATTGATGCTGATGCTTATGTCAACTACCGCTGCCTTAGGTGGAATTTATCAATAATATATCATCCAAGCCCTTCAATTTCGAACTTGTATTCATCGAATAGTATTGCTTTACCTTTCCTTCAGGTTCTATTCGTTCACAACTATAGTGGTGGCATGGTTCTTGACAGCGTTATTCAAATCTCTTCCGGCTACTTCTTAGCCACTACAAGCATGATATATGGTCAACACCTAACACAAGGGCTTGCAGAGCCAGCAGTTGATTTGAAGTACTATGGGGTTGTGCTATTTCTAATAGGAATAACTGGGAATTTCTACCACCACTACATTCTTTCTCAGCTTAGGAGAAATGGTGAAAAAGAGTACAAGATTCCCAAAGGTGGTCTTTTTGGCCTTGTCATTTGCCCGCACTATCTGTTTGAGATCATTGGGTTTTTAGGGTTTTCATTTATTTCTCAGACACTTCATGCATTCTCTGTGGCTACGGGTGCAATTTTCTACTTGTTGGGAAGGAGTTGTGCTACCAGGAGATGGTACATTTCCAAGTTTGAGGATTTCCCGCAAGATGTCAAGGCTCTCATTCCATATGTATTCTAAGATTGTAGGTTTTGGCTGAAACAGAGGAAATTGTCATTATGTTTTTCTTTTTCTTAAAAATGGTTTTGTATCCTTTTCTTTTAATATGATATATGACATTTTATTTCTTGTAATTAAGTGATGAAAATCAAGTTAACAATAAGTGTTAAAAAAAATGGGTTTTACCATTTTTGAGATGGCAATCATTTTTATAATTTTTGGATCATATATGGCTTGCTATACATCTAGTTGAGATCAGTTTGGAAGTTGAGGATCTAGCATGAGTGTAATAGGTGATGCTAAATGCATATAAATCTTAATTAATCTGGAAAGCGTTCTACATGCATACATATACATATAATGTTAACCCATATAAAAAATAAAGTTTTCATTGATAACAAACAACACTCTCTGGTTTAAAAAAATTTGAAGCCATGCTGACAGCATTGAAGTCAGGACAAAGTACAGCAAATTATTCTGCCCTCCAGATTAAAATTAGTATTAAACAATAAAGGCATAAAAGTTTAAATATTGAAATTTTCAATGAACAATCTGTTAAAACTTAATAGTCAACTCCATTAGCAGCCAGCAAAGCTAACCTTTGATCTCAAATCTCTCCTCTTATTGCATCAACTTTCCTATATCCCAGAATTGTCCATGAAAGAACATGGCTTATTTGGTAAAGATAACCAATATCATATACAAATTTGCAAAGAACTTGGTTGTGGTCCTTTTTGTGTAGCATAATATATGATCACTTAAGGTGAGTTTTACTTGATCTGCTTTTCAACTTCTGTTTCAAGTCTGCAGCTTTGTTAGGTGTTACCTTCTAAAGTTGCATATGTAAATGGTAGAATCCAAAATTTTAGAGATTACCCACTGAAATATGCAATGCTATAGACTCAGGTATTGATTTGATGTAATGTCAAAGATGTTTAGACGCTTTAGTCAGTCCAGGTTTTTAGATGTTAAGGCTTTTGGAAATTCAGAAAACACTTTCTTTTTCTTATATCCGCTTGTACTTGTTTATACAGACGTTGACATGTTTATTATAGTAAGGATAACATAGTTAATTTTCTTGATCTTTCACTCAATTTAAGTGTTTGTCCTTGTAATATATTGAATATGTTGGCTTTCAAGAGAGAAAAACTCAAAAGAGATGGAAAAAGGTTCAACAAAACACGTCCGTCACTATATTTTTATGATAAAAAAGTTATGTAAAGTGTTGTAACATCCTGCATTTTACCTAATCTGCACCTAACATAGTAGATACCATGCTCATGATATACAAACCCATACTCTGGTTACCAAACACCAGAATTTAAGCAACAACTAAAGTTCACATAGAACAAAAATAATTAAACAAATTAAACAACCAACATATGAAAACCAAATATAAGAAACAGAACAACAAAAGTGTCACATTCAACACTCCTCCTTGGCACTTTTGCTGAAAACATTAAGCCTTTCTCTTAATGTTTCAAATCTGTTTTTAGGCAAAGCTTTAGTCAATATATCTGCTAGCTGATCATCTGAGCTGCAATGAACCAGCTTCACCTCTCCATTTCTTTCAGCTTCCATTATGGTATGATACTTGACTAAAATGTGCTTTGTTCTACCATGCTGAATTGGATTTTTTGTAATACAAATTACAAACTTATTATCACAAAAAATTACCATTGCTTCTTCTTGCCTTTCATTCAAGTCATTAAGCAACTTCCTAACCATAAAGCTTGATTTGCAGCAGCTGCAGCAAAGACGTATTCAGCTTCGGCTGTAAATTGGGCAACTACAGCTTGCTTCTTCGAATTCCATAAAAATTGACCTGAACCATATGAGAACAAGTACCCTGATGTACTTTTCATGCCGTCCTTGCTTTCAGCCCAATCACTGTCTATATAGCCTTCCAACTTGCCTCCTTCCATTTTAAAAAATCAAACTCCATAATCTGCAATGCCTTTGATGTACCTTAACACCTTCTTTGTTGCAGAAAAATGAACCTGAGATGGAGAGTGCATAAATCTGGAAAGCAAACTCACAGCAAACATAATGTTAGGTCTAGAAGCACATAAATACAACAAACTTCCAATCAAATTTCTATAAGCTGAACACTCCACTTTAGCAGCTCCATCTTCCTTTTCAAACTTTTGATTTTGAACAATAAGCGTTGCAACAGATTTAGAGTTTTCCATATGAAATTTTTTCAGCAAGTCAAGTGCATATTTCTTTTGTGACAAGAAAATACCATGATTGTACTGCCACACTTCTATACTAAGAAAATACTTCATCAAACCCAAATCTAACATTGCAAACTCCTCCATATCAACCTTGAAATTAATCATTTGCTACAAATCACAACCTGTAACCAATAAATCATCAACGTATAAAGAAACCAACAAGCTTCCATCACTCTTCACATACAAAGTGTGTTCATTTCACTTATGTTGAACCCTTGCTGTACAAAGTAAGTATCCACCCTATTGTACCAAGCTCTAGGAGCTTGTTTAATGCCATAAAGTGCCTTGTGCAATTTGTACACTTTGTCTTCTTCTCCAGGAATAATAAAACCTTCTGGTTGTTCAACATACACCTCTTCATGCAATATTCCATTAAATAATGCAGACTTCACATCTATATGAAACACTTTGCAGCCTTTATTTAATAAAATTGCCAATAGAAGTCTAATTGTGTCCATTCTTGCAACCAGAGCAAAAGTGTCTCCATAATCAATACTAGATTGTTGAACATAACCTCTAATAACCAGTCGTGCCTTGTATTTGTTTACGGTGCATCAACATTATACTTTGTCCTGAAAATCCACTTCACGCCAATTGCATTTTTATTTTTAGGTTTTTCCACCAGCTGCCAAGTTTTGTTCCCTTCAATCATTTTCATTTTAGAAGCCTCTCTCCACTCTTCAAATTGATATGCATCTTCAATTGTGATAGGATCAGTCAAAGCCACATTGTATATGTCATAAATTTCACTCAAAGGTCTTGTGCCTCTGATTCCCAAAGCTTTTTTATCATCTGAAGATGACTCCTCATGAACTTCAACTTGTGGAATAAATTCCCCAAATTCAACACTTTTTATTTAAACCTGCTCCTTTGTCCAATCTCAAATAGCATGTTCATTAACTATTACATTTCTACATATCACAAGCTTGTTAGATTTCAGCTCATACACCTTAAAACCTTTGGTTGTATTGCTGTAACTGACAATAATCCCATTTTCAGCCTTCTTGTCGAGCTTGTCTCTCTTAATTTATGGAATGTGCATATAGCATATGCTTCCAAAAATTCTCAAATGCTCTACCGTTGGCTTCATACCAAACCAAACTTCATATGGTGTTCTTGAATCAAGTGCCTTGGTAGACAACCTATTCAACAAATAAACTGAGGTATTTACAGTATCAGCCCAAAACTTTTTTGGCAAATTCTTTTCAAACAACATGCATCTTGCCATCTCCATAATTGTACTATTTTTTCTCTCACTTACACCATTTTGCTGAGGGGTATAAGAAGCTGTAAAATGATGAATAACACTAGAATTCCTGCATAAAACTTCAAATTTTTGAGTTGTGTACTCTGTCCCATTATCCGATCTAATCTCCTTGATGCTTGTTTGTGCTTGATTTTCAACCATTACTTTAAAATCTTTGAAAACAGTCGCCACTTCTGATTTTTGCTTCAAAAAATACACCCAACACATCCTTGAAAAATCATCAATGAAGATAATAAAATTTCTACTGCCATTTAGAGAACCCTCACTCATAGGTCCACACACATCAGTATGATTGAGCTGTAATTTTTCACTAGCTCTCCATGTATTGTGTAAAAGAAATGACAATCTTTTTTGTTTGCTAAATTGATAAGCTTCACAAACACCATCAACTTCATTCACATTAGGCATATTTCAAACCAAATTATATTTCAAGGAATTGTAGTTGTAGTGTCCTAACCTTTTATGCCACAACTTTGATTCATCATCCATTTTTGCATTAAGGGCAGCATGCATAGTCTTGTCTAAATCCATAACAAAACTCTTCTCTTTCATAGTAATAGTTAATACTCACACCTATGAGAATCATATATCATGCAGGAATTATTAGAAAAATTTAAAGAGTAATCTTTTTCTAACATTTGTCCCACACTTAATGAATTCTCACTAATTTTAGGTACACATATAACATTAGAAATAATTTTTGTACCTCTTGATGTGTCAACAACAACTTCATCCTTGCCAAGAACGTCAACAAAGGCTCCATTTCCAATCTTCACTTTCGAAACCAAGCTTTTATCAAGATGTTGGAGCAAATTCTTATTATAGGTCATGTGATTTGTACAACCACTATCCACCAGCCATGCTCCTCTACTACTGCTAGCTGAAAAACAGGTAGCAACAAATAATTTTTCTTCATTTTGATGTGTTTCTTCAGGAACTTGTGCTTGGTGAGCTTGCTGCACTTGCCCAGCTTTGTTTTTGCACACTTTTTCCACATGTCTCATCTGTTTACATGCTCTACACTACACATTGGTCTAAACCAGCAAAATCTTGTTGTGTGACCCTCTCTTTTACAATGATAGCAAGGTCCAAACTTTTTCTTTTCACTATCTCTACTTGAGACATCAATGCCTTTTCCCTTATCTTTTCTTTCTCCACTTTGCTTCTTTGGAAAATTAGTCACAATAGCTTTACTTTTCTATTTTGCAAGTAAAGCACTCTCTACATACTCCTCATTTCTTATGGATCTTCTCTGCTTTGTTGCTTGAAGAGCATTGATAAGCTCAAATACTGAAATCTGACTCAGATCCCTCACTTCTTCCAAAGACGAAATTTTTGCTTCAAATTTTTCTAGTAAACTAACCAACACCTTCTCCACTACTCTCTTATCTGGTAGCTCTTCACTAAGAACCCTTATCTGATTCATAACCTTAAGAAGTCTATCTGTAAACTCCTTCACAAGTTCTGTGTCCTTCATCATCAAATTTTCAAACTTTCTTCTCAAGTTTAAAACTTGCATTTGTCTTGTTCTTGCACTTCCTTGGAACTTCTCCTTCAGCTGGTCCCAAGCCTCTTTTACTGTTGTGCAGGCCATAATCCTTATAAAAATAACCTTTGACACAAATGAATGAATAGCAGAAAAGGCCTTATATTTTTTTGCAACTTCCTCACTGTGTTGTTTCATTTGAGCCACAGTAAGATTTGCTCTCAAAGGTGCTGGATCTCCTTCAGAATCAGTAACTTCCGATAAATCAAAAGCTTGCAAGTAAGCTTTCATTTTTATGGACCACATAGCATAATTCTCACTTAAAAATATAGGTGGAGAAATAGCATAAAAATGACTTGAAGCCATAACCAAACAAATTAGAAAAATGGAGAAAAAACTAACAGTGTTTAACTCTCTCTCACACACAACCAAACTAAGTTTTTTCTGAAAAATGTGAATGAACGTCAGCCTTCTAAGATCAATGGAGCTCTGATACCATTTGTTGGCTTTCAAGAGAGAAAAACACATAAGAGATGGAAAAAGGTTCAACAAAACACGTCCATCACTATATTTTTATGATAAAAAAGTTATGTAAAGTGTTACAACATCCTGCATTTTACCTAATCTACACCTAACACAATAGATACCATGCTAATGATATACAAACCCATACTTTGGTTACCAAACACTAGAAATTAAGCAACAACTAAAGTTCACATACAACAAAAATAATTAAACAAACTAATCAGCCAACATATGAAAACCAAATATAAGAAACAGAACAGCAAAAGTGTCACATTCAACAAAATAGCTAATAGTTTGTTTGGTAAGTTTATATTTTATGGTGATGTTGATGGTGATTTCTAACTCGTTTGATTCATAGGAGATACATTCTTAAACAAGTAATTTCTTGGTGTTAAGGTTTGGGCACATATCAGTAGCAAAGGAAACTAAGAACATCCCCATCAGAAATTTCATCTTCATTAGAGACATATACATATTGAACAGACAGATTGATGAAATTAATATTCCAAGCACTATCTTCAGTTTCCATCAATGTCATCTGTGTGATCTTCTTAATATCATTAGCTATTCTTGGGCTGTCAGAGAAAAGTGGAGAAAAGCACTTACAATATTCAAAGTTGCGAATTCTCAAAAATCATCAGCTTCCACACAGAAAATTAAGCTGCAAAGCAGAACAGGAATGCTCATTTTTTATTTTCCTGCATTTCTTGCTGATCCTTGATAATTTTTTCCCATGGGGATCTCAGAGCTATGTTGCTCAGTTCAGCAACAGCCCTTCATTTCTTCAAAAAGGTCCTTGAGGTATCCATCATTTTTTCTCACACATGCCTATAGTTGATACAAATGTCACTAATAATAAAGACCTTATTAATTTGTTGGGGCATGTAATTTTGGGTCTTTATTTGAGGCGTGTAGTTATGAACATGCATGGGAAATGCCTCATTTTCCTAGAATTTAACCTTTCAATATTGATATAGATGTAACATAACCAATTAATTAAAAATATTTTTAACCTCTGTCTCATTCCTCAGGATTTAGAGAAATAGATATTGTCACTCATACACAGACTTTTATACTGCTAGAAATATAGACAACAGGCTGTAAATTAATGGGTATGCTGGGTTGGATTTTGTGAACCTGAAAACTTGTTATCCAAGAAATTGGAATTTTACACAAATGACTAGAAATCTTTTAGAAATTTTAATAGCTATCGATCGAGAATGCAATCGCGTTTGAACTCTGAAACATTTCAGTTCTATCGTATTAATATTCTTTAGTAGACAGTATTGAAAGAAAAAGGGAGTGTAAAATATTTAGTTGACAACATGATATGCAAACAAAGAATGCTTAATTAATTTAGCAACAAAGCAATTTGCAAGTTATTTTGTTATTGGAAAACGAGAGTCTACTAAAAGACTAACATCCCCAATATACTTGCTTTATTATGGTTTCATATTACATAGTGAACATTAATACAGTAATACACATAGTATAGTATAGTGCATGTCAACAATAGCAATGACAAACATGGTGGTTGCCTCGTTTTTTACATTCACCTCCCCTACATTGATAATTACTTGTGCAGTAGGTTGAACATTTTCCATCGTCCTTTGATTTTGGTACACAGCTGGCAAGTTTATAGTCTTGGCAACATTTATCACCGTTCACTTCCTTATATTCTGATGATCAGTAAAAACCCAAGATATATAGTCAGTTTTCAATGAACTAATTAGTGAATATATTCATGTATTTAATAATTCAAGATGACAATGACCCAAACCTGTACAGCTCAAGACCAAGAAAGCAACAAGTATCAGTGACAAAACTTTGAACGTGGCCATCGATCTCCTTTTCTAAATTGCGAGTAATTTTACAAAATGAATTCCCTTTCTATTAAAATGCCTTGGAATTTATAGCACAAGACAAGACCATCTAAACCCAAAAACGGTTTAACCAAAAAAGAGATAAATTAACGAAATTTCTTTTTTGGTAAATAAATTAAGGAAAATTGAATGAGTCAAAGTTAATCGTTACATATAAGTCATTTAAAGCTGTAAATACTTTCTGAATTAAGTTACAAACTATAACATTATATACAAAAACTTATGCGATATACCACTAATGGCTATATTTAAAACAATATTGTTACAAATAAGTCATTTAAAGCCCCTAGTGCTTTTTGCTGTTACAAATTATTCTCACATTATATATAACAACTTATGACATATATATTAGTCAAAATGCCAAAAAGAAAAAAAAGAAAAAAAAAGAAGCAAAAGACAAGTCGAGTCTTGTCCTACAAGTAAACATGAGCACTGCTTTATTTTTATGTTTTCTTAAGAGAATTAAGTGTATGATGAAATAATTTTTTATTCAAAATATATATATATATATATATATTTCAGTATTTTCTTTTATTTTTGTTTTAAGATATAAAAAAAATAAAAAAATCAAAACCATAGACCGAGACTTTGGTTTGTTTTGCTAGTTGGTGAAAAACTTTGGTTGATTGATTACCTGACTGCCAAATATGAAATGTAATTAGTCCCCATTTGAAACTACTTATATAATAATATTTTTGTTTTAAAAGTATTTTTTATTTAAGCGTTTTTTATTTAAGCATTTTAGTTAAAAAGTACTTTAATGTTAAAATAGTTTGTATTTGGAGGCAAGTTGTAAAAGTGCTTTAAAAATATTTAATAGTATTTGGTTGTTTAATTAAAAAGTACTTTTAATTGTGGTAAATTACCAAAAAAGATAAACTCTTAGGTAAATAAAATTTAAAATTTAAGTAATCCTTAAAAAATATTATTAATTAATTTTATTGTAGTTTCAGGAGTATGCAATTGTTTATAAAATTTTCATTTAATTGGTACGTAGCGAGAAGACACAGACTTTAGAGAAGACTTGAGAGAAGAGAGACAGACTTGAGACAGATTATTTTTTACGTAAAATAATTGTTTAAAATATACATAATTGTTATTATGTAAAGGCAAATTTTTTAAGACTGGACTTAAAAAATTTATAATTTTGTTACAATTTAGAATTTATTATTATTTATAATTGGCCCAAATTAGAATTAAAATTTATTATTATTATATTTGGATTATTCTTGGAGGAGTATATCCGCAAAGAGATTTTACTCTATATATAGCATTATTTTTTCTCACAGATTTTTTTAAAAAAGTAAAAAAAAATACTCTGCACTTGTGAACAGTTAAAAATAGGATCTTGTGGTGATTCGTTCATAAATCTTCAATTTCATTCCTATCCCACCAAATTATCGTTTACAATTTTTTTAAAAAAATGGGAACTTTTTGGTGCAATTAATTGATTATACTTTGTCATTGTGGATTATCAGACCTACAGAAATTTTCCCAATTTCTTGTAAATTTGCAGAATTACTCATGGATCGTCTTCATGCCTCTGCAAGTCTCATGGTTGTCTCAGATCTTGATTACACCATGGTAGTAGATTTCACTAGCTCCTTTTCAACAGCGTCACTACTTCAAGTTGGTGACCACCACCCTTTTATTGATTTCATTGGAAAATCATCAAATGAGTCTGCCATTATATTGGTGGGTGCTGCTCATGTTGACAAATTGTAAAAGAAAAATCAAGTTGGCTACTTGCAGCAGCCTTTGTTGAAAGGTGAGGAGCTATGGCAACCTTTGCTGAAAGGAGAGACGCGGTGCAACTGCATATAGAAAGGAAAGGAGAGGGGGAGCTCTCCTATAAATACCTTCCTCCTCATTTGTAAAAATGCATCCCAAATCCTTCTGAGAGAAAGAGAAATTAGATTGAGAAAAATTATTATTTTTCTCTCAGTTGTATTTTCTTCAGTTTGTGGGTATATTACTAAAAATATCCAAATTTGTAATCCCTCTTTGAAATTAGTAGAGTTATCAGCAGTGCCCGGTACAGTATTTGGTATTCGACACTATTCGGCAATATTTGTTCATACGTACAGTATTTGTGAAAGTATATGGTACTATTCATCGTGTGATCGAATTTGAGTGGGAAATTATCCGATTTCCCCAACAAGTGGTATCAGAGACGAAGGTTCAACCTAGGTGTTCGTTTTACTATTAAATACAGTTTGTGCAAATATGACGGAAGTACCCTAGGCCAAAGAAGAAGCAACCTCTTCTGGCAAGTTGGCAGTCCCTTCGACCATCATGGCAAGAACAACTATAAATGCAAGGTTCGAGGTGGAGAAGTTCAATGGTACTGGTCATTTTGGCATGTGGCAAGGCGAGGTTCTAGATGCTCTCTTTTAGCAAGGTCTAAACATTGCCATTGAATTAAAGAAGCCCAATGGTGTTGATGAAAATGAGTGGAAAAACATCAACCGCTTAGCATGTGGTATAATTCGTTCGTATCTCTCCAGACAGCAGAAGTACACATTCATGAAGGAGACTTCTGCAAGCAAACTCCGGCAGGCATTGGAGAACAAATTTATGAAGAAAAGCAGTCAGAATCGGCTCTATTTGAAAAAAAAGTTGTTTCGTTTTGAATATCATACAGGTACCATTATAAACAACCACATTACTGCTTTTAATCAATTAGTAGTAGATTTGTAAAATTTAGATGAAATTTTCAAAGATGAGGATTTAGCTTTGATGTTGTTGGCTTCGCTTTCGGATGAATTTGATCATTTAATTACCACCTTATTATATGGCCAAGATAAGGTATCTTTAGATGATGTGTGTATTGTATAGTTATGAAACTAGAAAGAAAGATAAAACAGAAAGCAAGTTAGTAGCAGTGGGAGCTTTAGCAGCAAGGGGTCGCCAACAAGACTCAAAGAAGGGAAGACGGGGGAGATCCAAGTCGAGAGGAAGACTTGGTAAAGATGAATGTGCCTTTTGTCTTGAGAAAGGTCATTAGAAGAAAGATTGCTCGAAATTACAGAAAAGAGAAAAAGTTGTTTAAGATGCATGTGTAGCAGAGGGCGCTGATGATGATGATCTTGCATTAGTTGGTTCATGTTCAACACTTCATTCAGACGAATGGCTTATCGATTCTGAATGTACATTCCATATGTGTCCCATCAAGGAGTGGTTTGTCAAATTTGAGGAGCTCGATGGTGGAGTTGTTTACATGGGTAATGATAGCTCATGTAAAATACTTGGGATTGGTTCAATCAGGTTGAGATCATGATGGATCAACTAGAGTTTTGACAGACATTCGGTTTGTACCGAATATGAAGAAGAATCTCATCTCTTTGGGAGCCTTAGAATCAAAGGGCTTCACTATGTCAATACGAGATGGAGTTCTTAAAGTTACAAGTGGTGCTCTCTTGGCAATGAAAGGCGTGCGAAGGAATAATTTGTATTATTATCAAGGAAGTTCAATTATTGGATCGGCAGCAGTAGTTTCTGGCGGGAACAATCATGAAGAAACTACTAAGTTATAGCATATGCGCTTGGGACATCCCAGTGAAAAGGCTTTGTAGACGCTAGTGAAGCAAGGTTTGTTAAATGGTGCAAAAACTGGGAAGTTGGATTTTTGTGAGCATTGTGTTATGGGGAAGAAAACAAGAGTTGAATTTGGCAATGCAATCCACAATACGAAAGGTATTTTGGACTATGTTCACTCTGATGTGTGGGGACCGACAACGACTCCGTCAATGGGTGGTAAGCGTTATTTTATTACTTTTGTTGATGACTTCTCCAAGAGAGTTTGAGTGTATCTTATGAAGATGAAAGATGAAGTGTTAGGAATTTTTCTATAGTGGAAAAAGATGATCGAGACGCAAACTGGTAGAAAGATCAAACGAATTAGATCAAACAATGGGACTGAGTACACAAATGACCCGTTTATGAAAGTCTATCGTGATGAAGGTATTGTGAGACACTTCACGGTCAGAAATACACCATAGCAGAATGGGGTGGCAGAACGTATGAATCGGACTCTGGTGGAGAAAGTCTGGTCTATGTTGTCTAATGCTGGGTTGGGCATGCAATTTTGGGCTGAGGCTTTGACATATGCGTGTCATGTCGTTAATTGACTACCATCTGCTGGAATTGAAGGTAAAACACCTATGGATATATGGTCTAGAAAACCTACTAAAGATTATGATTCCTTACATGTATTTGGTTCTATTCTATATTATCATATAAGAGAATCTAAGTTAGACCCTAGAGCAAAGAAAGCACTTTTCATGGGTACAACTTCTGGGGTAAAAGGATATTGTCTTTGGAGTCCTGAGGATAGAAAAATAATCTTTAGTAGAGATGTTACATTTGATGAATCTGCTATGTTAAAGAAGGTGACAGAATAGACCAATAAAGCTCAACAGTAGGTGGAGCAAGTTCAAAAGCAGGTGGAGTTTGAGAAGACTACCACTGTCCCAGCAGATAAAGATGAGAGTTCTCTAATAGCAGAGGAGAGTTCTGATGAAGAGTAGGTATCAACCAAAGAATCTCCACAGCAACAGAGATTAATTGCAGTTGATAGGTCGCGATGACAGAATGTTGACATACCTGCTTGCTTGAAGGGTATGGCTGACCTACCTACCCATCTCAAAAATACGGTGGCCTATGCACTACCAATTGTAGATGATGGTGTTCCTTCTACTTATCAAGAAGCAATCAGAGGTCCAGAGATCACTAAGTGGAAGAAAGCCGTGGAAGAAGAAATGCAGTTGCTTCAGAAGAATAAGCCATGGAAGTTGGCTCAACTACCGAAAGGTATAAAGGCAATTGGGTGCAAGTGGGTATTTGCAAAGAAAGAAGGATTTCCTGACAAGAATGAGGTTCGCTACAAAGTAAGGTTGGTGGCTAAAGGCTACACTCAAAAGGAGGGCATTGACTATAATGAGGTATTTTCTCCAGTTGTAAAACATTCCTCCATTAGAATTTTGTTGGCTTTGGTAGTATAGTTTGATTTGGAACTAGTTCAATTGGATGTGAAAACCCCGTTTCTACGGTAACTTGAAAGAGGAAATCTACATGACTCAGCCTGACGGATTCAAGGTTTCTGGAAAAGAAGATTGAGTTTGCAAATTGGAAAAATCACTGTATGGATTGAAACAATCTCCGAGGCAATGGTACAAGCGATTTGATCAGTTTATGTTGACAAAGAAATACATTAGAAGTAAACATGACCATTGTGTGTATTTTGAGAAGCTACGAGATGGTTCTTTCATTTGTCTACTCTTGTATGTTGATGATATGTTGATTGCATTGAAGAGTCTGACAGAGATCAATACACTGAAGGCTTAGTTGAATCAAGAGTTTAAGATGAAAGATTTGGGAGAAGCTAAGAAGATTCTCGGCATGGAGATAAGTAGAGATAGAAAAGGAGGTAAGGTTGCATTGTCACAAAGACAATATTTGAAGAAGGTATTACAACATTTTGGTATGAATGACAAGACAAAACCTATAAGTACTCCATTTCCTCCTCATTTAAAGCTCAGTTCTCAATTATCTCCTAACAATGATGCAGAACAGAAGTATATGGATAAGGTTCCATATACAAAATACAGTAGGTAGCTTGATGTATGCAATGGTGTGCACGAGACCTGACATTTCACAAGCAGTTGGAGCTGTATATGCATGATCCTGGCAAAGGACATTGGGAAGCTGTGAAATGGATTCTGCGGTATATAATTAAGACTATAGATGTCGGTTTGGTATTTGAGTGGGATGATACTATTGATCAGAGTATAGTTGAATATTGTGATTCTGACTATGTAGATGATTTAGATAAGCATCGATCTACAACCGATTATGTGTTTACATTAGCAAAAGTACCGGTGAGTTGGAAGTCTACTTTTACAGTCAACGGTAACTTTGTCCACTACAGAGGCAGAGCATATAACAGTGATAGAGGCTGTAAAGGAGATTTGAGTGTTGGTTCGAAACATATTCCAGTGTATTGTGACAGTATGAGCGCTATTCATTTAGCAAAGAACCAAGTTTATCATGGAAGGACGAAGCACATCGATGTTCGTTATCATTTTGTGCGGGAGATCTTCGAAGAAGGTGAAATTCTACTTCAAAAAATCAAGACAGAGTGGTGACAACGATCAAGTTTAAACATTGTTTGGACTTGATCAATATCCTAAAAATCTTAATTGGCGCCAACTAGCGCATTTGAAAGCACTGCGAGATTTACTTTTGTCAAAAGGGCGTCAATGTGGAGATTTGTTGGTGGGTACCGCTCATATTGACAAATTGTAAAAGAAAAATCAAGCTTGCAAACTGTGAAAGGTGAGGAGTCGCTTTCAAAGGAAAGAGGGAGCTCTCCTATAAATACTCTCATCTTGATTTGTAAAAATGCATCCCAAATCCTTCTGAGAGAAAGAGAAATTAGATTGAGAAAAATTATTATTTAATAATTTTTCTCTCAGTTGTATTTTTTCCAGTTTATGGGTATATTACTAAAAATACCCAAATTTGTAATCCCTTTTTGAAATTAATGGAGTTGTCAGGAGTGCCCGAGGACGTAGGTATAACTTATACCGAACCTTGTAAATACCTATGTTTTTCTTGTGTGTTTTTATTCTGTATTCAATTGTTGTCGGGTTACTATTCATACATATAGTTTTGGTATTGGGTAGTATTCAAGTATACGGTACTATTCACATATACTATACTATTCATCATGTGACCGAATTTGAGTGGGAAATTATCCAATTTCCCCAACACATTACTTGCAGATTGACCATGATGATCCTGGTGACCTCTTTCTTCTAAGCTTTAATGCTCTATGGGAATCCTATTACCGCCATGATTCTCTACTAGTCTTCTCAACTGGAAGGTCACCACCCACAAGTTACAAACTTTTGAAGAATGAGAAAACCCTTGTTGACCCTTGATGTCACTGTGATGCCTGTGGGAACTGAGTTTGCTTATGGTGAGTCTATGGTTCCTGATGTTGGCTGGATACAGCTTGTGAACAACAAGTGGGATAGAAAAATTGTTGTTGAAGAAACTTCCAAGTATCTTGAGCGTGTTCCTCAATTGAGTTTCTTTGCTTCAAGTACAAGTATACTCCTCCTATAATGGAGTAAAAAGTTGTGAAATTTGTAAAATTTTGACAAGATTTTGTAGATATTTGTAAGTCAATGATTAATTGTATAGCTTTTTGACTTTTTTTTTATGTTTTATGCTAAACTCTTTTTGAGTAGTGTTTACACAATTATTGTTGAGTGATAGAGGCAGGGCAAGTAGTGTTATAACTGCAGAAAAAAAATAATTGTTGTGATTTATTTCATATAATTCCCGATGGAATATAGAAGGGAGCCATGTAGACCAACATAAAGGGCGAAAGAGTTGAGTCATGTGTCATAAAATATTTTGCTGAAAATTGTAAAAATTGTAGTTTGTGTAATTCGAATTTGAGACCACGTTAATCATACATAAATGAAAGTATAAATTTATAATAACCAGGAAGTTTAAGCACCAAGATATTTATATTCATTATGCAAGATGAAGTTAAATGTAAGTTAATTTTTGTACTTGAATGTGATTTTTGCAGTCAGACATTGATCAACGACCTCACAAGATTAGCTTCTATGTGGAGAAGGTTAAGGCATTGAAGATAAATGATGTTCTGTCCAAATGCTTAGAGAAGAGAGGGGTAAGCAGTTGTTGATATAAAACTCAATTCTTGACTGTTGGTAATTTTCTTTGAAAGCCTACTTGCATGCTATAATGGATAAGTGTTAGAATTGTTTTGAATTTAGTTCTCATACTACTCTGTCATATATTTATTTGAAAATTGCTATGCTTTAGTTAATTAAAAAAGCATCATTCTCAGTTTTAGTGATATGTTGTTTTTATATTGATTTTTGTTTGGTCAGTTGGATGTAAAAATAATTTATAGCAGTGGGGCTGCACCACTAGTGGAAACTGCTCTTATTCAACACCATAATATCCACACCATGACTCAGTCTACTCAAATCATCCTAAAAATTCATCAATAGTGTCCGAAAATTTTCTTTGACTGCCCGGTACGGATCATACATTAACGTCAGTATATCTCCTATGGATGCACTCGAATCAACTAGAGGTGGATGAAGGGAGGTATCCGAATCCTGTAATGGTGTGTATGGCGAACCAAGAACAGTCGACTTCTTCGGAACTCACCCTTACCGGGTAACACCTTTCACGAGCCGCCTCAACTTAGGGCCTGAAGTAGTAGCCATCGGTGCTTGCTGCGGTGGTGGAGTACGTAGGGATCCACTATATACAATAATGGAACGTTCAGATGGTTCCATTGTATCACCCTGTGTAAAATGGGAACCCCTAGCTGATTCTCCTGGATCAGTACATACAGTAGGGGAACCCCCAACCGGTATGTCTCCTGGATCTGTATCTACAATAGAGGAACTACCTGGTGGGTCCATTGAATGGTAAACACCTCCAGAAGAATGATCTTGTATACATTCAATCAATTAATTCGTTAATTGCATAAACGGTAAGTTTATATTTAGAAAAACAAAATTTATAGTTTAGAAAAAAAAAAAAAAAAAACTTATACCTCATACCTCAATGCCAAGGTGCTGCATAATAAGTTGCATCTTCCTATTAAGATCATCCAGCATATTCTCCAACCGCACCACATCTTCAGATGTGTCGTATGGTGCAGTAACCAGATAAGGTGCATGTGATGTAGAAGCAATCACTGTAGGTGTACGACGATCCAGTTGTACTTGTTCTGATGAGGGATCCACAGTGGTATCATCTACGTCCTCAACCACTGATGGTGGACCGACATAACTATGATATGCAATGCTCCTAAAAAAAGATGTAATATATGCCTCTTTCTTTTCTTGAGCAGTGAGGTGCAATCGATTATGTACAGGATATTGCAAAATGATAAAAATAAATTAGTCAAACTTATATGTACATTGGAATTGAAATATGTAAATAATATACGTATTGTGTAACTTGAAAAATAATACTTATATTTCCTTTTTTGAATATATATTTTTTGATTGTTTCAAAATGAACTTTCCTTGGGAACTCCTAGCAACGGATTCTGGGACACCGATTGGAAAAATGATTCCGACAACCCAACAGTGTGGGAATAGGAATAGTTTCAAAACACTAAATCTACAAAAAAAAATACAATTAAAAGACAATATAAGTAACAACACTGAAATAATATGAATATTAAAGTAATTACAATCACTATAAATTATATATACCTAAAAAGCTATAGGAAAGCCGGATAATGAGTATTTGTTGGAGGTGTTGCTATGATTCACTACGCTACGCAATGATTTGATTGTAACATCATATGACAACGACCCCCACGGATATCTCTCATGTAGCTCCGGGTTTTGAATGATCTTGAAGTGGTCACGACTTACTAATTTTCTCTTATCACCAGCCAATAACACTACCTCCAATAAGTAGAACATGCATACTTTCACATTGTCCTCAACCTCCATCTCATCGAAGGGATACCTCTCGAACTTAGCCATAAATTCCTTTTGTTCGAGGGTACCATGAACATCGAAGTATTTAGCCCAAAGTGTGTCTGGTAAATCACGCATCTCCAAAAATGACGGAAACTGAGAAAACTTCAAACCGGTGACCAAGTTAAAAGCATTGAGGTCAAATCTTGCACCAATTCCCCGAAAGTTAAACTCTAGAACATCCGGATTGTCACACTCCAATACCCTAACCAAGAAGCTGTGAACAATACCTGAACAAAAAGTCATTGACTTCATATCGAGGAAATGTCCAAAACAAGTATTCTTAAATGCCTTAACACCATCATCCCTAAGCTTACGGCGTACCACATTAACCGCATTGGAAAAATTCCCATAATTAGTTAATTTTATGGTGTCATCTTGGCTATTTGCATTTACTATATACTTCCTCAATTTAGTAGCCTGCAAAAAGGAACAAAATAATAATATATATATATATATATAAGAAACAAAGAGCCCACAAAAAGAAATACTTTATCAGATTTCTCGCCATCTGATAGTGAGAGTCGCTATCTTATGGCGAGACTCACCATCTGATGGTAGGTCTCACTATCTTATGGCAGACACATTTCACATGTATTTGCTAATTAATGGCGAGACTCGTTATAAGATGGCGAGACTCACTATAAAATAGCGAGTAATTTGTCAAATCTATGAAAAATTACTCGCTATCCTATAGAGAGACTCGCCATTAATTGGCGAGCAAGTTCAAATATAGTGAAAATTGTACTCGCCATTAAATAGCGAGATTCGCTATAAGATAGCGAGTAAATTTTCAGAGCTTATCTTACTCTCTAGAATTTTACTCTTTATATAATAGCGAGGCTCACTATACATTCAAATATAGTGAAAATCATACTTGCCATTAACTAGAGAGACCCGCTATAAGATAGCGATTAAATTTTCAGAGAGTATGACTCTCTGAAAATGTACTCGCTATAGAATAGTGAGTCTAGCCATTAATAGGTGAGCATGTTCAAATATAGTGGAAAGTGTATCCGCTATTAACGAGCGAGACCTGGCATAGATAGCGAGTAAATTTTTAGAAAGTATATGACTATCTGGAAATTTACTCGCTATTTGAGAGCGAGTCTCGCTATTAATTGGCGGGCACATTCAATTTTAATGGACATTGTACTCGCCAATTTAGGGCGAGACCCCATCATAAATTGGCGAGAAACATACACACAGATATACTGATTCACTCTCGCCATCACTTGGCAAGGTCTCGCCATGAATTGGCGAGAACTTTCAGATCCCTATATCTATGACTTGCCTTCAATTGGCGAGGCTCGCTATGACAAAATAATGAACCACATCACAATTTAACCACAACAGAACAATATTCAACAACCAATAACACAATTGAAACCATAGAAAACTCACTACACATACTATTTCAAGACAATACACAATTAAACCCAAAAAATAAAGTCTAAATCTGTAAATGCAACTAAAAATCAGATTTTTATGGATAAAACTTAAAGAAAAATTAAAATTTGGGATAATAAAACTTACTCATTGGGGATTAGATGTATTGGGCACATTGTCAAAGCTTTTGAGCACTTCATTTGAAGGGTTAACAGAGGGAGCAACCTCCTCAGCCGTCAATGGTGTTGTTGCTGCAAGTTTTGTATTCGTGGTTTTGTTAGAGGGTTTGGGCTTAATCTGTCTTTTGTTACGATTCGTAACAGCCTTTTTCTTGGGAGCCATTGTTGATTTTCACATACTGGATTGGATGATTTGCAAAAAAGATGAAATTTGGTGATGAATGAATTGCATAGAGAATAGCAGAGGGTACAAGCGAAGATAGAGAATGAACAGTTTAAATGTGAGGGGTATTTTGGGAAAATGGTGGGTATTTTTGCAAGTATTATTAACATTGGGCTTTTTTATAAAAATTATGAATGGGCTGGGCATTTGAGCCAATTACCCATAAATGAATGTAATAAGTAAGTGGGCCATGTACATTTAAAGTCTTGGTCTTCAATTATAAAGCTGCACAGTTGCTTTTCCTTCCTCTGCAGACAATGCTTCTACATATGTTAATTATCATTTATATTTCCACCTGATTTTCTAGTGCTACTTCGAGATCATTGTCTGAACTTTTATGACTTTGATGAGACTGCTGATCATAATCTTCAATTAATAGTTGTAATCCAATGTCTTATATTATGGCATTTAAATATCTTTCTACTTCTCCTTTGTCTTCTATGTATAATGAGAGGGATGCTAATAGATTTTTATTATCTAGTACAGAGTTAGTGATGAAAACACTGTAATTTATGCCTTGAGCTGCTAATTTAGAATTTGGAAGGGAGTTCCATTCAATGGGAGCTTTGACCTCATGAACTCTTTTGTACAAATCAATCAATCTTGGTTTAGGGAAACTATTATTTAGATTTTTACAAAAGTGTAGCTTATTATAAATTTTTATTTGGATAATATGATAAGGTGTTAAAATTATTCCGGATTTTTCTCTAGGTGGTAAAGAGGTAAATTTAAGAAGAAGTGGAGGAGGACTTATGTATATTTCATACATATCTAGTACTCTATTTAAGGTTTTTAGGAAGAAAGGAAAACGAATGGTTTGGTTATCTAAATAAATATGTCCAATCATTTCAAAGCGTATGGCTTGAAAAAGGAGATCATATAGATCTGGATGGTAGAAGGTTTTATTTACAAAGTTAAGAAATTCTAAGGAAATTATGATTTTAGGATGGTGTATTAATATAAATACTTGGTCCAGTATTTATATATATAGGAAAAGAGTTATTTATGACTTTATTGGAAATGGACATAAAAGATTTATAATGACTATTTGGTATGGAATCTCTGTTCCAAAACAAAAATAAAGGTGAAGAAGAAGAATTAACGGTGAAAGTTTGATTTCTGGAAGCAAACAGGCGGATGAGATTGAGCAGGAAGAGAGGATCAGTTGAGAGAGGGAAACTTAGGTTACGGAGAGGTTTTTCGATTAATTATTCGCTAAACAAATTGGTTAAAGTTATATTTTTTTAAAGAAGTTGGCTAAAGGCCCATTGCGTTTATGGGTTTTTTGATGTCATAGCCAACGGTGGGGTCGTTAAATTTTTTTTAGCCACATTTTGTAAGAATTAAAATTTTAGCCCATTTTATAAATGCTTTTACCTAACTACCTTTTATATCTTCTTCTTTCCATTTAATGCGTACATTTCCTGTCATCTTCCCAAATTAAATGCATATAAAAGTATTAAAAAAAATTTTAATATATGTTAACACATTTTCATTAATCTGAATTTCAATCGAATTATACATTTCCTTCGTCGCCATCAAACCGACTATTAATGTATATTCAAGCTTATGTATGTTAATATTAATAGTAATTGTTGATTTTTTTTTCTTTATTATTGATTGGATTATTGATTTGTTAATGATTTTCGGTTTGATATGGACTTTTCAAGCAGAAACTGTGAACTGTAAAAAACCACGTTCGGTGGAAAAATTTTGCATCGTATCGAAGAAGAAGGTGAACAATGTTCATAAAATTTAAACTACCTAATAGTAGGGCCACTGACGGCCTGGTGGTGGGCTTACCAACGAGCACAATGGGCTGGTGGTGGCCACCACCACTTACCACAAGGCCATTTTCAAATCCTCCTCGATAGATTTGCATATGTTTTTTGAAACTATATTTGAAGACCTTTCAGGTATCTGATTCAGACAAATGATATATGGTTGGAAAGCTATGAAAATAAGTATTTTTTTGAATATTTTTTTAGAATTTTCTGGTTTGATTTAGGCATTCAAATCATGATCCAAACCTGACTCAAGTGCTGTCTCGGTAGATTTGCACGTAAATTAGGTTTGGAGTACAATTAGAAGACACAAATCAACCAAGAAAATTCTAAAAAAATATTTGATAAAAAGCTTATCCTCTTAGCTTTCCAACCGTATATCATTTGCCTCAATCCGATATAGCAAAGGTCTTCAAATGTAATTTCAAATAAAACTATACAAATCTGCCGAGGTGAGATTTAGATGTGGTCTGGTGGTGAGGTGGTGGTGGCCACCACCAGCCCATCAGTGGCCTCACCGACTGGCACCATTGGGAGGTGGTGGCCATCACCACCCCACCACCAGACCATGTCCAAAACGCTCTTCGACAGATGTGCATAGTTTCTTTTGAAATTATATTTAAAGATCTTTCCGATATCGGATTGAGGCAAATGATATACCGTTGGAAATCTAAGAGGATAAGATTTGATTTAAATATTTTTTTAGAATTTTCTGAGTTGATTTAGGCTATGAAATTATGCTTCAAACTTGACTTATGTGCTGCAAATATAATTTATACTAAAACTATGCAAATCTTGGGAGATAACACTTAAGTGGAGTTTGAAGCAAGATTTCATAGCCTAAATCAACCTAGAAAATTCTAAAAAAATATTTTTAAAAAACTTATCCTCTTAGCTTTCCAACGGTATATCATTTGTCTCAATTCGATATCGGAAAGGTTTCCAAATATAATTTCAAAAAAAACTATGCAAATCTGAAGGCCATGGGGTGGCAAATGGTGGGCCACTAATGGCACCATTGGTGGTGGCACGTGGTGGGCCACTAATGGGCACCATGGGCTGGTGGTGGCCACCGCCCTACCGACCGGCACCATGGGGTGGTGGTGGCCACCAGACCACGTCCAAATCTCGCATCGGTAGATTTACATAGTTTTTTTTTTAATTATATTTGAAGACCTTTCCGATATTGGATTGGGACAAATGATATATCGTTCGAAAGTTAAGAGGATAAGATTTTTTTTGAATATTTTTTTAGAATTTTCTAGGTCGATTTGTGCTTTCTAATCATGCTCCAAACCTGACTTACATGCAAATCTGTGAGACAGCATTTGGGTCAGGTTTGGAGCATGATTTGAAGGCTTAAATCAACTCGGAAATTCTAAAAAAAATATTCAAAAAAAGCTTATTCTCTTAGCTTTCGAATCATATATTATTTAACCCAATCCGATACATGAAAGGATTTCAAATATAATTTTCAAAAAAACTATATAAATCAGCCGAAGCGAGATTTGGAAGTGGTCTGGTGGTGGGGTGGTGGTGGCCACCACCAACCCATGGTGCCTGTCGGTGGCCACGGCACACTGATGGTGCCCACCACTAGGCACACCACCATGCCGTCGACTATCCACCACCAGGCCATCGAAGGTGGTCACGACACATTGGTGGTGTGCACCACCAGGCTGTTGGTGGGCTCACCACCAGGCCATCGGTGGTCCTACCACTAAGACGGCTATCGTCGGTGGCACCACCACCAGGGCGTCGGTGGGTTCACCGACAGCTCACTAGTGGTGCCTACCACCAGGCCATTTGTCTCTTTCATATTAAATATTTGTTTAATTTTTTTTAATTCTATTTTTTTATATATTTTAGTACATTTTATGGTTATTGTTTGTTTTCTCATTTGGTGTTTTTTTTTGTTATAGGTACCCATAGATTCTGAGAGCACTGTTATAATTGTTGTATTTTATGATGTCACGTGGTTTAAGGGTAACTATGGTCGTTATCAATTTAAGGATTATCAGTCGAAAGTGATTGAAATGCCTAGAAACTGTACTTATGCTCAGTTGATAGATGAGGTCTACAAAATTGTAAAAGTTGATCGGGAAAAGTACAATGTGAAGATGAAATACCAATATATTGTTAGTTATCAACCATGTGCTCCACAGGAAATAAATTCAGATCAAGATGTCAAAATATTTATCCATATTGTGAAAACAATTATGCCTGTGACTCCTTTATACGTGAAGATCATTTCAAATTTTGCTGAAGTTTATTTCGCAGATGAAAGAAATAATGATACATATGCTAAATTTACTGTGGGAAGCGGAAACACTCATATCTCAACTTCTTGCGTTGCCATAGAAATTGGAGAAAGGGAAAAAGGTGAAAAATATGTTAATGTGTCCGATGTTGAGGAAGCTCAATTGCGGGAAAGTCAAATTTCTCAAAGTCCTATTCGGGAGACTCAAAATCTGTGGGAAAATGTATCATATTGGCAAAGTGAAGTCCCGAAAACATGCACACCTTGGGAAACATGTGTAGAGGAAACTCAAACACACTTTGAAACTTAATTGCCAACAACTCAACATGAAGAAGAAACTACTCCAAATGATTATAGAAGAAGTAAGATTGGTGCTAAATTTTTTCCAATACCGAATGTATCATTTGTAGGTGGTTCGGATTCACGTACAACATCATCATTGCGAAGTGGTTCACCCATTACATGGACATAGAATCAAGTTCTTGTAATGGTGATGAGTTTAGTGTTGGTCAAGTATATGATGAGAAACAAGATTTGAAGCGAAAGCTACATTTGTATGCTGTTCGAAACAACTTTCAGTTTAAAATTGTACGATCATCTACTATGCGTTATGAGGTTCAATGCTTCCATGATACTTGTGATTGGAAACTTCGAGCTAAAAAGATCCCACATTCAGAGAAGTTATGGATTATAAAGGCATATTCTGATGAGCATGTTTGTCTTCAATATTCACAGGCAATCAATGGACCTCATAGGCAAGCTACTAGCAGAGTTATTAGAGATGATATAAAGGAGAAATATGATGGGATAGCACATGTATACAAGCCAAATGAGATAAAATTTGATGTGAAGTTGAAATATGGTGTAGATATAACTTATGATAAAGCTTGGCGGACAAAAGAACATGCATTAAACAGTATTAGAGACACAGCTGAAGAGTCTTTCTCAATTCTACCATTATATTTTGCAATGTTAGAAGCTAAGAATCCAGGAATAATAACACGCATTGCTACTGATGATGGAGAGTGCTTCCAATATTGTTTCATGGCATTGGGGGCAAGCATACGAGGTTTCCATTCTAACATAAGGCATGTTGTTGCTGTGGACGGGACAACTTTAAAACATAGATATCATGGCTATCTATATATTGCATCAGCAGTAAATGGAAATGGTCAAATTTTCCCACTTGCATTTGGTGTAGTGGATGCAAAAAATGAAGATGCGTACACATGGTTCTTCCAATGTTTTAAACAAGCCTATGGAGAACCTGACAATTTGGTTTTCGTATCGGATAGACACAAGGGTATTGAAAATGCATTGAAGGTCGTTTATCCCAATTCACACCATGGATTGTGTATGTATCATATAAGTCAAAATCTGCGTTCTAAGAAGTTTGGACATGAAGATAAAATACTTCCTGCTTTTTATTTGGCTGCAAAGGCGTATTTGTCTTCAAGATTTGAGTACTATATGGACGAGTTACAGAATACAAGCATATAAGCGGCTGAATATTTATCCGAAATAGATGTTGAAAGGTGGGCTTGATGTAAGTTTTCTTTTACTTGATACAACATTTTGACTACAAATATTGCTGAATGTTTGAATGCAATATTGAGGGACGGAAGAGAAATGCCACTTGTACCTTTGTTGGAAACTATTCGCACAAAATTACAACAATAGTTCTATGATCAGCGAAATATGGCAAGTAATATGACAACCACCTTGACTACGTGGACTAAAGAACATTTGAAGAAGAGGGAACCTATACCACAACGTTCATTCATTCAACCTATCGATCATAATACATATAGGGTAATTGTAGCTGGTGGAATAGAGGGTACGGTAAATTTGAGTACGAGATCCTGCACATGCAGAAAGTTTGACATGGATCAATATCCATGTGTGCATGGTATGGCAGCGTGTTTACATAGACACATTGAATTCCATATTATGTGCTCGAAGTATTACCGTACCGATAGACTTTCTGCAGCTTATAGTGAGTCTATATATCCTGTTGGTGATGCCATTCAATGGGATGTTTCCCATGAGAATTGAAAGAAAATAGTTCGACCCCCAGATAATAAAAGACGTCCTGTTGGTAGACAAAAAAAAAAAAAAGAATATTATCCCAAGGAGAGGAGAAGCAGTAATATAAATGTGGTCGGTGTGGAATGTTAGGACACAATTATGCAAGATGCATCGAACCATTACGTAGTTTAAAGGAAGGTTCTACTGGTGGTCATGTAAAGTAATATGATTACTTTGTATATCATTTGCACTAAGAATGTCACAATTAATTTCAAACAAGATTTGATGGCTTAATGCACCAAAAAAATTATGAAACAAATCAATCTAGAAAATTCTGAAAAAATATTTTAAAAAAAGCTTGTCCTTGTAGCTTTCCAACCGTATAATATTTGCCTCAATCCGATGAGGAAAAGCCTTCAAATTTAATTTTCAAAAATACTATGCAAATATACCGAGACGGATTATAAAGTGGTCTGGTGGTGGGGTGGTGGTGGCCACCACCAGCCCGTAGTTCCGTCGGTGGTTTAGTCGGTGGCCCCACCGATGGGAAACACGGGCTCGTGGTGGCCATAACCACTCCACCATTATACCACTTCCAAATCTGCCTCATCATATTCGCATAATTTTTACATAAATTACATTTGGAGGCCTTGCTTGTGTTGGATTGAGAAAAATGATACACGGTTGGAAAGTTAAGAGAACAAGCTTTTTTTAAAAAAAAATTCATAATTTTCTGGGCAGATTTTGGCTACTAAATCATGATCCAAACTCGACTCAAGTGCTGTTTCGTCAGAATTGCATAGTTTTGGTATAAATTACATTTGGACGTCTTTTCCATATCCGATTGAGACAAATAATATACGGTTGGAAATCTAAGAGGACAACCATTTTCTAAAATATTTTTTCAGAATTTTTTGGGTGGATTTAGGCCATAAAATAATGCCTCAAACCTGACTCAGGTGTTGTCTCAGCAGATTTGCATAGTTTTTTTATAAATTATGTTTAAAGCACTTAATGAAAGTTTGAAACATCATTTTATGGCCTCAATCAATCCAGAAAATTATGAAAAAATATTCAAAAAAAGCTTATCCTCTTAGCTTTCCAATCATATGTCATTTGGCTCAATCCCATATCGGGAAGGCCTTCAAATCTAATTTTAAAAAATACTATGTGAATCTGCTACTGAGGATTATAAAGTGGCCACCACCACCAGACCACGTCTAAATCTCGTCTCGGCAGATTTGTATAGTTTTTTTGAAATTATATTTGAAGATCTTTTCGATATCGGATTGGGGAAAATAATATACGGTTAAAAAGATAAGAGGATAAGCTTTTTTAAAACATTTTTATAGAATTTTCTGGGTTGATTTAGGCTATGAAATTATGCTTCAAACTTGACTTAAGTGTTGTCTCGCCAGATTTGCATAGTTTTCGTATAAATTATATTTCATAAGCTTTCCGGTATCAGATTGAGATAAATAATATACCGTTGGAAAGCTAAGAGGATAAGATTTTTTAAATATTTTTTAAAATTTTCTAGATTGATTTAGGCTATGAAATCTTGCTTCAAACTCAACTTTAAGTGTTGTCTCCCAAGATTTGCATAGTTTTAGTATAAATTATATTTGCAGCACTTAAGTCAAGTTTGAAGCATAATATAATAGCCTAAATCAACCCAGAAAATTCTAAAAAAATGTTTAAACAAAAGCTTATCCTCTTAACTTTCCAACGATATATCATTCGACAAGCACCATGGGCTGGTGGTGGCCACCACCACCGCACCACCATACCACGTCCAAAATGCTCTTTGACAGATTTACATAATTTTTTTTGAAATTATATTTAAAGAACTTTTCTATATCGGATTGGGGCAAATGATATACGGTTGAAAAGATAAGAGGATAACCTTTTTTAAAATATTTTTTCAGAATTTTCTGGGTTGATTTAAGCTATAAAATTATGCTTCAAACTTGACTTAAGTGCTGTCTCGTTAGATTTGTATAGTTTTCGTATAAATTATATTTCATGACCTTTCCGGTATCGGATTGAGGCAAATAATATGGTGTTGGAAAGCTAAGAGAATAACCATTTTTAAAAATATTTTTTTGAAATTTTCTATGTTGATTTATGTCATAAAATGATGCTTAAAACTTGACTCAAGTGTACTTGACAAATACAACTTTAAACCATGACATAGGACCATATGTGGCACTGGTGGTGGCCACCAACAAGCCATCGATCTGACCACCAATGCCACACCTTCTCTTGGTGGTTCCCCAACGATGATCCCATCAGTTGTCAACCGGCCAAGGCACACCGTGCCATGCTTAGTCACAATGTGTCAAAGCCTATTTTGGTTGGAATTCTACACCTAAATATATAAAATTCAACACCTAACCATCAATAATTCATAATATACCACAATGATCACTTCTCTAAGTATATTATTCAAACTTATTGTATACAAACTATATACACCAAACCATATATCACAATGACCACTTTCATTTATTCAAACCATACACACCAAAATCATTAACCTAACAAGTAAAACTTATGCAACATTCTTCATAAATAAGTTATCTATAAATAATAAAGCTCATAACATGCATTCTCTCATTTCAAACACTTGCAAATCTTTATAAAGTTTAACTAAAGCATCTTATCAAACACCTAGCATGCATTCTAATTTATTGCATAAATTTGAAATTTTTTTATTTATATCAACCACCTACACCAAAATCATTAACACAACAAGTAAAAATCATGCAATATTCTTCATAAATAAGTTACCCATAAACAATAAAACTAAAATACAACACAAAAAAGTTAAATCTCATATATTCTAATCTCTTTTATGATACAAATCTACTATGTGGGTAAATGTGGACGCCAACAATATGTGTGTTCCAATGGAGATTTGCACCAATGTGGTAGATATGGGCGCCAATGTGTGTGTTCCAAGGGTGATTTGAACGGCCAATGTAGTAAATATGATGCACTTGGACTTCAAAAATGTGTAACCCAAGATGAAATTGAGAAGAAAAATGAAGAAGAAAATGAAGAAGGAAATGAAGAAGATGGAAAATGAAGACAAAATGGACTCAAGTGGTGTCGGCGAAGAAGATGGAATTGGGGTGTGGGCGTCGGTCAAGAAGAAGATTGTGTGGGTGTGGGCATCGGTCAAGAGAATGAAGAAGAAGACAATGTGGGTGTGCGCATCGGTCAAGAGAATGAAGAAAAAAAAATGTGTAGTTGTCTTGCAAAATGGGCACATTAACATCATGGGGTGTCGAATAGGAAATAGATAAAGGGGTGTTAAATGGGTTATACCAATTTTAAAATTGAACTGTTTATAAGGGTAATTGGGTAATTTTGGATTATTTTTCATTAAATGATATTGGGTTTGGCTATAGCATCAAAAAACCCTTTCAGTATTATGACCTCAGAGGGTCATCATCCTCATCAACATCGATTTCTTGGCAACAATTTGGCACGGCCATATTAGAAATTGCTTATAGTATAAAACATGCAGGGCGTCCAACCACTTGGTGTAATATATATATATATATATATATATATATATATTTATATATATGTGGAATTGTATATGTCCTTTAAATTTGTTTGATAACTAGACATAAAATTTTATTCAGTTTTGAAAAGTACATGAAAGACGCACACGTATACGTGCAGACCATGCAGCAGGAGCTACGTACTTATCTAACATGATCAAGCTCATACACATGCAGTTAAACCTAACGGACTCAAATCTTAAAAACAAAAATTAAACCACATTTCCATCGAGAAGAGAGGTTGCTATATATAATCAGATAGCAAATTAACCTCGCTACCTCAACAGCTAGTGCTTATAATTTTTCAAAGCCCGAAACTTGTAAAGAAAACACAAATTAAACCATTTTTCCATTAGAGTAGAGAGGTTGCTATATATAATCAGATAGCAAATCAACCTCACTACCACAACATCTAGTGCTTATTATATTTGTATATAGCTAGCCATTCATGCATTCAGAGGTATGAGCTCGTGCTCATCATCCTCGTTAACATCGATCTCTCTATCGAAGGGATTCAGCACCCAAGATCCATCATCCAATTGAATCATACTCACTATTTTCTCGCGCCACCATGCAACATTGATGTTGTATTCATCCTTTAGAACATCTTCCCATTTGTTAAGAAGTGCAATATCACGCTTAACTTCCAACTTAAATCCTGCAAACGGAGATGTCCCTTGCGTTCCTGCTATTGCATGCAAATAAACCTCCAAGTTATGAGCTGTTTTAGACGGGTTCTTCAAGTAGGGCGATTTTTGACTGTTGAATTCCAGCTTCTTTCCCACGTGGACATAACCTAGAATTTCAAGGAAACCTGGTAATTGAAACATTCGAAGATTTGAAATTATCTGGGGCTTGTCTTGGAAGTGAAACATCAGATTTGAAACTATGTCGGGCCTGTTTCTCACTTCCAAGACGTGAAGCTTGTCAAGGCTCGAGAGTACTTTGCTGAAACCGTGATTTCCAACGGGTGGGCTGGCGAGCAAGAATGCCGTCACTTGACACGCCTTCTCTGGCTGCCCTGTGGGCTTGCTGTATCCATTGTAAAAAATGTCCGTCGCAACCATACACGCAAATGCACCACCCATACTATGGCCTGTCACTGTAATGCTGATTTCCTCGTCCTTGTATTTGTCTACCAATTCTCTAACCTCAGCTAGAACCTGATATGATCATGATCAAATTGTACATTCTTTCAATTTGTTAAATATACATCAAACTTTCAATCAAAACAAAGATATATATATATATATATATATAATAATAATAACAACAACACCTGATCTCTCAAACTTGTAGGATTATATCCAGATTCAGGCCTAGTGTAATAAGTGTACCAACCACAGTGCAACTTAGGGTCATCCTTTTTTCCAAGTATATCAGAAGCAGAAGCAAAAAAGATGGTTGCGTCAATACACCATTCTTCCTCCTTTGATGTTCCCCTGAATGAAATCACAATGTCCCTCCTCCCCAAAGCCTCTGTGCCGGCCTCAGAGCTTACGGCCACAAAACCTATCCAATTTGAGTAACCGGCAGTTGTCTTAGCCAGATGATGATGACAAAACATCAGCTAACTTGAGGCATACAAATATTTTGTCACCAAGTACTCAAATGGATTACCATTCACTAAACCAACCTTAGAGAAGAGATTTCTCTTTGCGTAGCGAGGCAGTCCAATATTCTTAGACCGTTTATCATCGATGAAGGCGTCATATATTGCATGAATTTTGTCACCGTATTGAATAATGTAGCGGCGGAGATCAACGTCCAGAGGGTCCAAAAGACCATCCCACTGATTCTCACCGCTCAAATCTTTCCACCTTTGTGCTATGCTACCCAT
The DNA here is from genome assembly GCA_007844105.2 of Rhamnella rubrinervis. NCBI lineage: Eukaryota > Viridiplantae > Streptophyta > Magnoliopsida > Rosales > Rhamnaceae > Rhamnella > Rhamnella rubrinervis. Next base: position 14,672,757 of record CM017580.2, on the reverse strand, counting down.
AACCACTCTCTCTCTGTCTCTCTCTTCTTTTTTTCCCTCCTTTCTAAACCTAGCTTTTAAGTATTGGCTCACTTTTGCTTCTCCTCCTCCAACCTATCCTATTTATACACCTTTTTTTTTTTTTTCTTCAAAATTATTGTTTAGCTAGTATATAATAAAGTTAGTTTAGCCACTAGTAATTATTTTCAAAACTTAATTAAGACATCATCTTAAACTAGGTTGTTGAGCTTAAGATATTAACGAGTTTTAACTCAACCTTAAAAAAAATTCGAAGGTTTATTATAAAGCTCTCGAGTAGTACAATTTAATTTGAAGATTATTAACTATTGGTGTAGAAATCCATTCATGAAATTAGTTAATAAAAACTTGTTAGTATTAACTATTAGTTTGGCACTTGGCTACCTAGCTAATTGTATTTTGTTTAGTGTGTGCTGGCCAGTATCCCTTTTTATTTCTGTCTTTAGCAATGTTTCACTTAATTTTGGCTAAATGTCAGTAGACCATATATATTTGAACATGTTACAGGTGAAATATAAACAAATAATTTGAACGTACGTGAAAGAGAAAGAGCTAAAGTCTTTAAAACATTAAGAGATACAGTTGAGAGAGATACAGTCGAGGTGGAAAAAGATCAGAAAATGTTTTCTTAATTGCTGGATCTCCACTGTCAATATATGTTGTTTTGTTTTTTGTTTTTTCCTCTTTCTGAGCCACCCAAAGATTAACCGTCCAACAGCTTCACAGCCCAAATAGTAAGCCACCACTTGTATATCATACCCATGCAACATTATTATATATTGGCCCTTACCTTCATCTCATGATGTTTCCGATTAATTAGTTTGTGTGTGTATGTGTGTTTATATGAAGTTAGGAGTGAGGGTTATATAAAATTTGTAACACTAAATTAAATTAAAATTTACATTATATTATATTATATTTCAAGAAAAACTCATAATCTGATTAATAAATTAGAGTTCTGAAAATGTATACAAAATTCTTCATCTTTTAAAATCTAACTAAATTATATATAAATTAAAAATAAAAATAAAAAACAACTCTGTTATCAAGCACAAACTTTAACTCATCGATTGAATTTTTTAGGAGTGGGCGGCGTACGAACCACAGGACCCCTACCAGTAAAGGGAAAACGGAAGTGCGCTCCTGCGCACCAGCCAAACAAGCCTTTTTCTCCTTTTCTTAATAATAAGGTAAGCTTCATAGCTCCAACCTACACAATGGTTTTTTAAGCTTTTTTTTTAGATTGGGTTGCTGGATACGGGATCATCGTAGTAGGCTGGACCAACATCCAGCTGAGAGAGGGCAGCCTTTAGAAGCAACAGATTGGGAAACCAAGAGAACGGATCCGCGAATGAATACAACTGTACACGTGGTCCTTTGTAGAAAGGGACCTCTTAGAACCAGCTATCACTAAAGTAGTGGTCAAGTCAACGGTATATTAGAGATAAAGTCTTAGGTTGCAACTTTTTATTTTTTAAAAAAAATTTAACGAGTATCCCGGCACCCTTTTATTTAAGTGATTTTAATTTAGGGTTCATAATTATTTTTTTATTTTTTCCTCTTGAATTTTATATAATTTAGTTGGTTGAAATTTTAATTTTATATAATTTAGTTGGTTGAATTTTCTTTCGAGCGCTATTCTCTGTTGCTCTTTCTTTACACCTTCAACATAGCAGCACTTGGGTTTTGATCAACCAGTGTTTCTCCAAAAGGTTGGTTTGACGTCTGTGCACACAATGATTTCACAATTGTGCGTTTTGGATCCTGAGACTTTGTTTGAAGAAGTTCAGCGAGATGGAGATCGTGAGAGTTGATGATAATCCACTTGAATACGGTACCCAAATGTTTATATGATTTTAGGTGCTTAATAGTTTATATTTTATCTGATGGATTGGGTGAATAAAAATAGAATATAAAATTGCGATTATATGGGTAATGGGACCACTTTAGAAATTGTATTAATTAATTTTTTTTGTGTTGGAAGTTGTTGACATGTTGGGGTTTTAAATAATTATATTTTGTAGTTGTCAATGCAACATAAGTTTCAGAATGCTTGGGATGCATTACAATTACTTATTTATTTGTTTTAGGTTTTTCTTATTAGAACTTTAAAAAATAATCATAGGATGAATAAATTGTTTATGTAACTCATATAAACAGTTTGATAAATGATTTTATGAATAATATAGCTTGCACCAAGTTCTAACAAGGTTAATAAACACAAATGAATAAATGAATTGCAGATTTGATTGCTCTCTACATAATTGGATCACTAATGGATTGGTCAATTGAGTATTTGAGTTTGAGTATTCTGACCAAGTTCAAACAAGGCTAATAAACACAAATGAATTGCATATTTGATTGTTCTCTACATAATTGGATCACTAATGGGTTGGTCAATTGAGTATTTGAGTTTGAGTATTCTGATTAGAATAGTTCAATGAATCTCTAACATGTGAAAAGTTATGATTTTTATTAATGCTTGATGCTAATGACATGATTGCAAATAAGAGTAAGTCTACTTAAGGGCTGAAGAGAATGGTAAGAATCTTATATAAGTTGATGATCCTCGTCTTTTGTACAAGCCAACCCCACCCTCATAAATGTCTATACAAAGCTGAATGAATCTACTCATTGAGGGAATCTCTACTGATCGTTAGGCATGTCCACAGAGTATCCGCATAGGTTATTAAGCTTTTAAAATATTAAACTTAATCAAACCAAACCAATATAAAATCATATCAAGTACCCAACTCAATATTCTTCACAAATCATATTATAATAGTTGCCTCAGTAACTATATTTAAAAGCCAAATGCTTATAAAAACATTTTCTTGATGTAAAATTGCATTTAAGCCATAAAATGAGTATAAATCCTCTCACTAAGGGAATCACTACGAATTAGGGTGTCCATCAAGATTCGCATGAGCTACTAACCCTTTAAACTATTAAACATCACTCAACTAAATCATTTACACACCGTGCATATATATCTAACAACTAAATATATAATTCTTAAATTAGCTTAAGTCAACCATAAACTATTTCGGGGAGACTTCTAAGATCCGATAATGTCCACAAAATACTTATTCTTATTAAGTCTCTTATTGGCTTAGACTTAAGCAAGTAAACCCAAAATCTAAGATTTAAGGTTTTTTCAAATTACCAGTCCAACTCAAAATTACTCTTCAATTAGTCCTTAATTATCATTGGAAATCCAAAATTAACAAGAATTATACATTAGAGCTAATTATGGAATCCCTAAAATATCCTAAACCCCTAAATTGGGAATTTTTTCACTGCTCAACCAAAATTAGTATACTATATATCACATTGAAGCTCAAAAGATGAGAAATAAGAATCTACCTTTAATTTAACCAATGACAACCATGGCGGCCGGAATCTCACCAAAAATTGTAGCTCTAAGTGGTCTTCCAAACTCGACACGAAGGAGACATTTTCTTATGAAATGGAGATCTGAATCATGCATAGAAGGTCAAAAGGAGTGGTAATGGTGCAAGCTTTCGAGCTAAAACTCATTGAAATTTGGCGATTGGAGGTGAGAGAGAAATTTTTTTTTTTAATATATTTTTTGGTGGTTTGCCGCATTAAACTGGTTGGATGAGGGTTGTCATGGTACAACTCGAGGTGGCCATCTTAAAGGGGGGGGGGGGGGGGTGATGAGGCTAGATGATAGGTGATGGAGGTGTGGCGGCCAAAACTTTATGTCAAGCTACCGTAGCATAAGAAAAGAGAAAATGAAGGAAGATAAAGAGAAGTGGTTGTTAGGCATAGAGAAAAAGATGGGGGCAAGAAGAAGAAAAAGAGAAAAAAAAATCTAAAAAATTTTAAATTTAAGTTACAAAATAATAATTTTGCCAATGACTTTCCTTAGTCATAACTCTCACACTATAATCCCAATTTGGATGTACAACATGTCTACAGAGTTGTATCGATAAGCTCTACAAGATGACAAAACAAATATATATGTGCATAGCTAGAGACAAAACAAATATGTATGTGTGTGTGTGTATATATATATATATATATATGTGTGTGTGTGTGTGTGTGTGTGTGTAAGGAACGGAGAAAACCAAGTTGCTGAATTTTAGCATTGGATCAATACTTGACTACGACAAACAATCAATGTGGTATGTGCGAGTTACTTATAGATATAAAAATAATTAAAAAAATATATATGATATAGGCAAATTACTAAGAACAATACAAAAAATTATAGAATCCTAATTAAAAAAAATCAAAATTATTTATATTAATCCCACAAACAACAATAAAAAATTAAAAAAATACAAACTAAACAAAGCAAATAAAAATGATAAAGACATAATAGAAAATATGGGAGATCAAAGTTTGAAGATTATTGTGATTGTTAAGGTTTGATGCCAAATTTGATCACAGTTATTCGTTTTTATAAAAATCGACAAAAATTTCTTGGGTGAATGGGGGAGAAAAAATGAAGTTTAATATTTATATTATCTGTTTAAAAGTCTGTAAAAGTCAAGTATTAGGTAAAGTTTATAAAAATCCTTATTTTTTGATACCACCAAACTATTATAAACTTTTCAAATGTTTTAATTAAATACATCTTGACTTTTATAGATTTTTTAAAAGTTTATAAAAGTCTATATTAAATACCAATAGACTTTTTATAGACTCTTTAAAATTTTGAATTAAATACCAATAGACTTTTTAATTTTATAAAAGTTTATAAAAGTCTATAAAAATTTCAATTAAATACACCCCTAAAAAACTATTTTAGAACTTTAAAATTTTGGCTTAATAAAATTTCAAATTTTAAAATAATTTTTATACAACAAAAATATATTAAAATGCCAAATTAAACTAAAAAAAAAATAAAAAATATCAAATTGTAATTATGATTCCATACCATGTAAACCATATAAAATATTATGTGGCTCATTAATTGTATTTTTAATTATGGTTTTAATAATATTAAGTGTTAAATTCTAATTGGTCAATTTAATTAAAAGTCAACTAGGGTTTTACAGTTTGATGAGAACAGTTATTATTTACCTATTTAATAGAAACTGATCCTCTCTCTCGTCCTACACGCCTCTTTTACACTTCCTCCATCAGAAAGCAGGATTACTGAAAGGACAGAGGAGAGAAATCAAATTTCTTTATAGATAAAGTTTTGTGGGTTATCTAGATCAAGATTTAGCTATTTTCATGAATCAAGGTATGTAACCCTATTTTATATTTTTGTGAAATTATAGAATTCTAAGATTTGTGTTAAAGAATTATTGCAATTATATTTGTGCAATAAATTATGTTTACACGTGGTATCAGAGCAAGGTTTGGAATTCTATGAATTTTCCCATTAAAGATTTTATGTAAATTCCACATGGTTGTTTTGATCTCATATTAATTTCGTATAAGGTTTTGTTGAATCTACTGGGTTATTAAAATTGTAAGTTGCCGAATAGTTTTCTTCGATTTAAAAGATCTGGGCAATTTATTTTACTTGAAGTTTCGTCCTTTGTTTCCGCAAAATGTATATATAAATTTATATTTTGCCGTGCTTAGTGTACGCTTGAAACTGTCAAGATGTTTTGTCAATTATCGGCGATAGAAAACTATTGTCAAATCTACATGTATGAAAACTATTGTCAACTAATTTTATTATATTGTATTATGAGCATGTATTGTCACGTGTGTGATGATTTATGATTTAATGTCAAAGAAGGTGGAGCCCATTAGCATTGATGGCTGAAATGTTTATATATATATATATATATATATATATTAGTTACCCTGCGCATTATACATGTGATTCAGCTATGTATGTTTATAATATTAAATTTTAAGATGACCATTAAGTTGTAGGTTACGAATGAATAATTACTATAAATTGTACTTTATTTGTGCAATATTAAAATTAATATTTATGATAATTTATTAGCACAAAAGTGGCCAAACACTAAAATTTTATGAATATTAAATTATAAAATATTTTTTAATTATTCATGATTTATGGGTGCTTATAAAGGAAAATGATATAATGAATTCATGAATATTTGAAGTTCACTAGTTATAAAATATTTAAGGATTGTCCAAAGGTTAATCAGTTAATTTTATAATTTGTGAACATGAAGTGTTAATTTATATACTTAAAATGAATGTGTTTAGTATATCCAAAGATAGCTAGCATGTTTGTTTGAGGTATATTTAATTAACAATTAAGTAATATAAAATTAGCATCATTACTGTAACTATGGTATATCTAGAATCATCCAAAGGAGATTTTAGATATACACTAAAGTTTCTTATGTGGAATAACTGTTTATTTAAATATGATTTAAGTGTTAAATTTTATGACTCAAAGCATTAATGTATGAGCATTTTATTATGTTTTACAGTTTCTGTTCCTATTAACTTTAATTTGCTTGCCTCATCTGTTCCATCCTTTAATGGATTAAACTATTCTGACTGGTGTGAACGAGTCCAATTTCACCTTGGTGTGTTGGATCTCGATTTGGCACTCCAAGTTGAGAAACCAGCCGCTATTATTGTTTCAAGCACTGCTGATGATGAAAAATCTTTCTATAAAGCTTGGGAAAGATCGAACAGATTGAGCTTAATGTTTATGTGAATGACTGTTGTTACCAGCATTAAGACGGCTCTTCCCAAAATTAAAGTTGCTAAAGAATTTATGAAATTTGTGGAAGAGCATTCCCAAACTGCTGATAAGTCACTTGCGGAAACATTAATGGCTACTTTAACCACCATAAAATTTGATAGTTCTCGTAGCATGCATGAATATGTCATTGAGATGACAAATATAGCAGCAAGATTAGAAACGTTGGGAATAAAAGTTGATGAATTTTTCCTAGTACAGTTCATTCTTAATTCTTTGCCTCCTGAGCAGTATGGGCTATTCTAAATGAATTACAACACTATAAAAGACAAGTGGAATTTGAATGAATTGGCCAGTATGCTTGTTCAAGAGGAGACGAGACTTAAGAATCAAGTGACCCATACCATTAACTTGGTAGGTCATCAAGGAGTTGGAAAGAAGCCCAAAAAAAATTATGGCAAAGGCAAGAGCAAGCAATGACCATTTAAAGTCAATGAATCTTCTAATAAAGTTCAGAAGAAGGAACATAAGGGTGATAGATACCTTTTCTGCAAGAAAGTCGGGCGCTATTAGAAAGATTGCCTGAAACGTAAAGCATGATTTGAAAAGAAAGATAAGCTTAGTGCTTTAATATGTTTCGAATCTAATTGGGCTGAAATTCCTTGTAATACTTGGTGGATTGATTCTGGATGTACCACTAATGTTTCGAACACCTTGTAGGGATTCCTTACAACCCAAATCACAAACCCAAATGAACAATTTATTTTTATAGGGAACCGTGTCAAAGCTCCAGTTGAAGCCATTGGAACTTATCGTCTCATTTTAGATACTGGACATTATTTAGATTTATTTCAGACACTTTATGTATCTTCTGTTTCCTGTAATTTAGTTTCTTTATCTAAACTTGATAGTATTGGATACACTTTTAAATTTGGGAATGAATATTTCAGTTTATTTAAAAATAATTGCCTTATTGGTTCTGATGTTTTTTATGATGGCCTATACAAATTCAATATTGATAATCTTTTTGCTGAAACCCTATTAACCCTGCATCATAATGTTGGTACTAAACGTGGTTTAATTAATGAAAGTTCAGCTTTCCTGTGGCATAAACGTTTAGGTCATATTTCCAAAGAAAGATTACAAAGACTGGTAAAAAATAAAATTTTACCAGATTTGGACTTTACTGATTTTGGTATATGTGTAGATTGCATTAAGGGAAAGCAAATCAAGCACACAAAGAAAGGAGCCACAAGAAGCACTCAGCTTCTTGAAATTATACACACCGGTATATGTGGGCTTTTTGATGTTTCATCTTTTAGTGGATAAAAGTACTTCATCACATTTATCGATGACTTTTCACGTTATGGATATGTTTATTTATTGCATGAAAAGACTCAAATAATAAATACCTTTGAGGTGTTTATTTATGAGGTAGAAAGGCAATTAGACAGAAAGGTGAAAATAGTCAGATCTGATCGAGGTGATGAATTTTATGGAAAATATAATGAATTAGAACCATGTCCAGGTCCATTTGCTAAATTTCTTGAAAAACATGGTATATGTGCTTAATACACTATGCCAGGTACACCACAACAAAATGGTGTAGCAGAAAGACGCAATCGTACATTAATGGATATGGTTAGGAGTATGCTAAGTAATTCGTCTTTACCCTTATCATTGTGGATGCATGCGTTAAGAACCACCGTTTATTTGTTAAATAGGGTTCCTAGTAAGACAATTCCAAAGACTTCTTTTGAACTGTGGACAGGAAGGAAACCTAGTTTAAGGCACCTGCATATTTGGGGTTGCCCTGTGGAAGTAAGAATTTATAATCCACATGAAAAGAAATTGGATGCAAGAACAATCAGTGGTTTTTTATTGGTTATCCAAAAAAGTCTAAAGGGTATAGATTTTATTGTCCTAATCATAGTACAAGAATTGTTGAAACTGGAAATGTTAAGTTCATTGAAGATGGTGAAACCAGTGGGAGTGTTGGAAAACCACGCAATGTGGTTATTGAAGAAATAAAAGTTCAAGTCTCTACTTACAACTTCTTCAAATCTTGTTATTCCTGTAGTTGTAGAACATTTTAATAATTTACAGGAACAACAAATAAATGATCAAACACTCCATGAAGAGCCTGTAATTAATGGACCTATTGAACCTGTAAGTAACGTTCCAGTTGTAGAACAACCACAAGAAATAATATTAAGAAGATCACAAAGACCTAGAAAGCCAGCTGTTTCTAATGATTATGTGGTATATCTACAAGAGTCAGAATTTGACTTGGGAATTAAGGATGATCCAGTTACGTTTTCACAAGCCGTTGAAAGTGTTAATTCTATTAAATGGATTGATGCCATGAAAGATGAGTTAAAATCTATGGAGCAGAATGAAGTCTAAGACTTAGTTGAATTGCCTGAAGGTTGGAAAAGAGTCGGGTGTAAGTGGGTCTTTAAGACTAAACGTGACTCTAATGGCAATATTGAAAGGTATAAAGCCAGACTTGTTGCTAAAGGTTATACTCAGAAAGATGGCATTGATTATAAGGAGACCTTCTCACCTGTTTCAAGGAAAGACTCCTTTAGAATTATTATGGCATTAGTGACTCATTATGATTTAGAGTTGCATCAAATGGATGTGAAAACTGACTTTCTTAATGATAATTTAGAGGAAGAAATCTATATGGACCAACCTGAAAGCTTTTCTAATATAGGGAAGGAAGATATGGTGTGTAAACTTAAGAGATCAATATATGGACTTAAGCAAGCCTGTCGGTAATGGTATCTCAAGTTCAATGATACCATTACCTCCTTTGGATTTAAGGAAAACATCGTTGATCGATATATATCTAAAGATCAGTGGGAGTGAGTTCATATTTTTGATACTTTATGCTGATGATATCTTGTTAGCTACTAATGATCTTGGTTTAATACATGATACCAAGAAATTTCTCTCTACGAATTTTGAAATGAAAGATATGGGAGAAGTTAGTTATGTGATAGGAATCGAAATATTCCGTGACAGGTCACAAGGACTATTAGGCTTATCTCAGAAAGCTTATATTAATAAGGTCTTGGAGAGATTTGGCACGAAAAATTGTTCTGCAAGTGTAGTTACAAGTCAGAAGGGAGACAAGTTTTATCTTAATCAATGTCCAAAGAATGAATTAGAACATAAGCAAATGGAAAATATTCCTTATGCATCGATTGTTGGAAGCTTAATGTATGCTCAAATTTGCACCAGACCAGACATTAGTTTTGCTGTCAATATGCTGGGCAGGTATCAAAGTAACCCCGGATTGGATCATTGGAAAGCTGCGAAGAAAGTTTTGAGATACCTACAAGGTACTAAGGATCACATGCTCACCTATAGGAAATCCGATCAACTTGAAGTGATTGGATATTTAGATTCAGATTACACTGGTTGTATTGATACCAGAAAGTCTACTTTTGGCTATCTTTTCCTATTAGCTGGAGGGGCTATTTCTTGGAAGAGTGCGAAGCAGTCTATCATTGATGTGTCCACTATGGAAGCTGAATTTATAGCATGCTTTGAGGCTACAATTCAAGGATTATGGTTGCGGAACTTTATTTCGGGACTTAGAGTTGTCGACAGCATTGCCAAACCGCAGAAAATTTATTGTGACAATTATGAAGCAGTTTTCTTTTCAAAGAACGACAAGTATTCTAAGGGTGCTAAACATATGGAATTAAAATACTTGTCTGTTAAAGAGGAAGTTCAAAAACAAACAGTGTCAATTCAACATATTAGCACGAATTACATAGTTGCAGATCCTTTGACGAAAGGATTGGCACCAAAAGTCTTTAATGAACATGTTGAAAGGATGGGTATTATGGGATACCATTATTGATGTTTATGACGTTTGTATTTGGACACTGTGAGCTCACTTATGTTATGTTTCTATTAATCCTATTTTCTATATAGTATACATTTATGAGATAAATTATTTTAAATAGGATCTGTTTTTAAATAAGACATTATTGTTGGACCATTATTATGTTTCTTATGAATGGATCATATTAAATGAAGTGCTAGTATTGTAGTACATGGAAGGAATTGCATCTTTCATAAAGACGTAAAACCGCCATGACTCGTATTAGTATCTTTATTTAATTATAATATATGATGTGATCAACATTCAGAGAATTTAGCAAATTTATGCGCATAATGTTTATTTATTATACCATGATATAATGTTTTAATTAATGAGCCAAGTGGGAGAATGTAAACCATATAAACTATTATGTGGCTCATTAATTGCATTTTTAATTATGGTTTTAATAATATTAAGTGCTAAATTCTAATTGATCAATTTAATTAAAAGTCAACTAGTGTTTTACCGTTTGATGAAAACGGTTATTATTTACCTATTTAATAAAAACTAGTCCTCTCTCTCACCCTACACGCCTTTTTTATGTTTCCTCCATCAGAAAACAGGATTACTGAAAGGACATAGGAAAGAAATTAAGTTTCTTTATAGATAAAGTTTTATGAGTTATCTAGATTAAAATTTAGCTATTCTCATAGATCAAGGTATAGAACTCTATTTTATATTTTGGTGAAATTATAAAATTTTAAGATCTGTGTTAAAGAATTATTGCAATTATGTTTGTACAATAAATTATGTTTACGTACCCTCCCAACAGTGGGTTTATAACCACATATATATATATATATATATATATATATATATATATATTCATATATAATTGATATATGTTTGAAATGATTTCTATAAATTTTAATAAAATGTAATTGGCTTGATGAATTAAATTGTGAAACATATGATAGAAAATATAAAAATGATTTCTATTTAATATGAAATGATTTAAATTGTGTAATTGTTTCTAAGAAAAAAATAAAAATGACTATATAATAAAACAAATAGATTCGCGGCGAGAAAACCAAAAACAAGGAATGAAAATGTGACGGGGGCATTATTTGCAACACGGGTCTCATTTTCTCGGAATCCAAACAGAAGCCCCTCGTTTCTCTAGGCCCTGTTTATCTCATTCCTTGCTTGGTCATCGTCAGGTCGTAGACCAAACGCTCTCCAACTGTTCCATTTCTCACTGCGCGCGTGATTTCCACACTCCGCAGTCCAGTAAACCGGTATCGGAGCCGGTGCCTTTAACATTACCCCAAGGGACACTGAGTCGTCGATCCGTTGACTGGGGTTACCATTGTTCTGAGCTCTCTCTCGCTTCAACCTCAATTCTCTCTCTTACTCGGTGATGAAATACTTGCCTAGGGTTTTAGAATCAAATACTGTGATCGTTTTGCACAATTAGTGTTTATATTTTCCAAAATTTTCCTTTTTTGTATAACCTGAACTTGTTTTTGAGCGAATCGGAAGGAGATCATATGAAATCATCGGCGTTTAAGGTTTTGTTGATAGGTATAGTTCTGTGCACTGCTTTGCATTTCTCTGATGGCGAGGAGGCGAAGAAAAATAAGTTCCGGGAACGAGAGGCCAGCGACGATGCCCTTGGTTACCCAAACATGTATGATTATTCTCCCTTTGTTTGCATTCTTCCTTCATTTGCATTTTGTTTAAGCTTAATTGCTGGGATTAAAGGACAAAGATTTGTAATTTGTCTAAAATCTATTGTGGGTTTGCTTTTACATTTTTGTATTTGATTTCTCTACGTCTTGTTTGATCAGAGATGAGGACTCTTTGTTGAATTCAAAGTGCCCTAAGAATTTGGAGCTAAGATGGCAAACAGAAGTTAGTTCTAGTATATATGCTACGCCCCTGATCGCAGATATTAACGGGTAGAAGATTTCATCAATCCCTTTCTTTGTGTTAATTCCTTCACTTGCATGCAACACAGAAATTGGTCCTTGGGCGTTTGATGGAGATTACTTTATTTGGTTGTGCATTTTGAGGAGTGTGATTAAAAGAACTTTTTGAACCAATTATAATAAGCAATTGAGTGCGTTATAGCTGTTGCCAATTCTCTGTTGGATTTCCAGCATTGCACTTGGTCTTAATACTTACAAGGCTGTCATTTTTTTTTTCTTTTTTGCTTTTTAGTGATGGAAAGCTTGAGATAGTGGTACCCTCTTTTGTTCACTACCTGGAAGTTCTAGAAGGTTCTGATGGAGACAAAATGCCAGGTACATATTGTTATCTCTTCCAGTGGGAAGCAGCTTTTTGGTTAATTTTTTCGGTCATCTATTACGTCAAACATGGCATAAACACTGACAATTGCCAATAAAATGTCCTCTAATTATATATGTCATTCATATTGGAAGCGCATGAAGAATGTGATGTGTGGAAACATATAACTTAAAAAATGGGCTAGAAGGCAAACACCTCCCTTAGTTGCTGCATTGAGTTTGATGCTGTAAACTAATTACTTACTGATTTGTCAGGTTGGCCTGCTTTCCACCAGTCAACTGTGCATGCCAGTCCTCTCTTATATGACATTGACAAGGATGGTGTAAGAGAAATAGCAGTGGCAACTTACAATGGTGAAGTGCTCTTTTTCAGGTATTTGCTGCATCATATGCATTATGTTGCCATGTGATTTGTTTCTTTTTATTCTGGTAATTGTGTATTTGAATGTCAGCAAAACCCAAACTCATAATCTTTCTGTGTTATTGACTTTAGGGTTTCAGGTTACATGATGGTAGATAAACTAATAGTACCTCGTAGGAAAATAAAAAAGAATTGGTATGTGGGTTTGCATCAAGATCCAGCTGACCGTTCCCAACCAGATGTTCATGACGACAAACTTGTCTCAGATGCTGCTAATGCACTTCGTAAGTCACACTCACATTCAAATAGACTGTATATCTTATTTTAGTTTCTCAGCACTTTATCTTTTATCATTCATTTTAAGGGGATTTTTATTGGAGAAATGAGAACCTACAGAGAGATTTTCTGGGTTTATACGATTGTAACAAGTATTTCTGCTAACAAGAACTAACTATATATTTGAAGGGAATGTAACAATTCTAGAGAAGGAAGGAAAAACAAATGAAAGTCAAACAGGAGAAGGCGCACATGCAGATCATGGCGTAAGCACTGGAAGACGGCTTCTTGAAGATAAAAATTCAAAGGAATCGCAGGAAGGTGGTTCTGAATCTACAGGTGGTAGCAATGAGGATGTTCCTTCTGCAAATCTGCGAAATGAAGAAGCTTTGGAAGCAGATGCAGATGCATCTTTTGAGCTTTTACGTGATAATGATGAGCTGGCTGATGAATACAGTTATGACTATGATGATTATGTTGATGAATCAATGTGGGGAGATGAGGAGTGGTCTGAAGTGCAACACGAGAAATTGGAAGATTATGTGAACGTTGATTCTCATATCTTGTGCACTCCTGTGAGTTATACCTATAAGATTCGCTGACCTGTGCTCTTTTTCTTGTAGAAACCTTAGGTGATGTTAGCTTGGGTAGTTGAACGCTAAAGTAGATTAGATTTGTTTGATCAGCAACACTTGTCTCCGAAGCACTTGGACCTAATGCATAGTTTTTACTTACAACCTTTGTGTGTGTGTGTGTGCAAGTATGCATACAAAATATAAATCTGCAAGTGTATATAGATCTATTGTATGTGTGTTTGGTGCATGCATGTATGTATTAGATGAATTTTCATGGTCAGTTAATGCATGTTAGAATGTGCTTGACAATTTTTTTGCAATATTCAATCAGGTCATAGCAGATATTGACAAAGATGGGGTATCAGAAATGGTTGTTGCTGTTTCTTACTTCTTTGATCATGAGTGAGTTCTTTACCATAGTGTCAAGCTATTATTGCTTTTTCATGTTTTTCAAAAATTTCTGATGAGTGGGAAATTTTCTCTTTCGTATAAGCATTGTTAATATGGTTTCTTGTTTCGTGTTGATACAATATTCTATCACCTTTTATGTTTCAATTTCTACACCTTGGTTGTGGAAAATTTTGAAGATAAGGCTTTTATTAGCTTTTTGACACTTTTAGTGAACACTGTATAAAATTTCAACTGGAGTTGTGTCTTCAATTTATATTAATATTTTTTCACGTACCTTTCAAACTATAGAAATATTTATATTTCATGACACTACTATGATACAGTTATTAAGAAATGGGGGAAAAGGCAGGTTCATGGTCTAAACTTTTCTGCTGCCTTGGCTTAGATTGAGCATCTGAATCTTGATGCCTCAATCTTGAATCTGACTGTTTGTGTAATAGACTTGGGTTCTTTGTTCTGCATATTCGTATTAAAATAATGATTGAATAATTAATTCTACTTTTGTATGTGGCTGGATCTAAGATATTTCCTTTTTTGTTTCTTGATGGTGTGGTTAAAAGATGTAACAAACAATATAGAGTTAAAATTGTGTATTTAATTAATTGAACCAAAAATTAATTAGCAGCCTTTAAGATGACAGATACTATGGAAACTCAGAGCACATGAAGGACTTGGGTGACATTGATATTGGAAAATATGTGGCTGGTTCAATTGTTGTCTTCAATCTTGATACAAAGCAAGTAAAGTGGACAGCCGAACTAGATCTGAGTACAGACACAGGAGACTTTCGTGCCTTTATATATTCTTCTCCAACTGTCGTTGATTTGGATGGCGATGGGAATATGGACATTCTTGTTGGCACTTCTTTTGGCTTATTTTATATCTTGGATCATAAGGGTAATGCTATATAATTGCATACTAATTTCTTTATGGTCCTTTATTTTCAAAGAATATGTCATTTTTACTGCTCTTCTATGTTTTCTGTGATTTTTTTTTATGAATTTGATCAAATTACTAGTGCATGAGTTGTAAATTTTGCAGTATGTGTAGTCTCTTTGTAACATATTTAGTGTTTCCTAAAAATTAGCGAGGCCATATGTTATTCATGGCTATATGCAATAGATAACCGGCCTTTTTTTTTTTTTTTGGGATGATATAATTTTACAAGAGCATAGTTGAGTTATTTGTTTAACATTTTTACAACTGATGTTTATTGGATGGTTAATTGTTATGCTTTCTTCCAAGTTTGTATGTTTTCCTGGGGAGATATAGGGATGGTAGATTACTTTCACTGTTGAAGATACATTCTCCTTAATGGGCTGTGAATTTATGTGGCTCTTCTAAAAGATGGTTGTGGCTAATTACGTATGATTGGGAGTATGATATTTTCACTTGGTTTACAACTGAGAACTTAACCAATTCGTAGTTCCCCCATTTTAAAATTTCTTAGGTTTCTTGTAATGGCAACTTTAAGTACTATGTTCGGAATTTGTCTTGTTAATTCTGTCTGAAATTTTCTTGTCCTGCAACTTGTATGCTAATTTGTGGTCTTTTATTCAGGAAATGTAAGGACAAAGTTTCCTCTTGAAATGGCTGAAATTCAAGGGTCAGTGGTAGCAGCTGATATCAATGATGATGGAAAAATTGAATTAGTTACTACTGATACGCATGGAAATGTTGCTGCATGGACTGCACAAGGAGAAGAGATTTGGGAAAAGCATCTTAAGAGTTTGGTCCCACAGGTAAATTGCAGCTTCAATATCTAGAAATATGAATCTTTCTTTAACATGTTTTATTTCAAGCCATATAGGGTTTCAGCTTATCATATATGGTAGATGATTCTTGTACTGCAATTATCACTATTGCCTTGTACACTGAGGTCCTGTTTGTATGCCCAGGAGGAAGAATTGTAATGTAATTAAAACCCAGTCTGTCTTAATCTCAGATTTGCATGTGTAAGAGGAGAATAGTGAAGGAGGAATATATTACTGCTTGAATTATATTCCAATTTTTCTGTGGGTATTTGAACCTACCAGCAAGTTGGTAATGTCGGCATATCTAGAAAGATTAAAATTTAAAGAAAAATATGTTTTAAAGAATAAAGTTTGATCCTCTGTGGAAATAATACATAGTCTATCCTCAAAAAAAAATAAAAAAAAATTATCATCCTTGAAGCCCTAATATGAGAGAACTACTGATCTGTGAATGCTGCCCAGCAAGTTTAACATTTTCGTTGTTTCATAGAAAAAGCTATGTTGGATTTTCAAGCAAAGATGTTCAACAACAGTTCTTTCTCATATTCTCCTTTTTCTTCTTTTTTATTTTTGTTCCTCTAGCTATTTGCTGGTTTTGATAATGCCTTTTGATATACCATTTTGCAAACTAATAATTCCCTTTCCTTTTTAATATTTCATATTATAGTTCTAGTTGGCTGGGCCTTGCAAGTAATCCAATTAGATGAGATAGTTACTCTGAATTTTGTTTGACTATTGTGAACCTGAATCGAATAACTTTATAAAGTGATTTTGTTGAATGTCTATTGTATTAGCTTTTGATATATATATAGTTGGACCTATTTCCTAACAGTTTTAGACTCTGTTTGGTAGGTGGGAAAGATGGAGGGATGGAGGGAGGGAGAGGGGTAGGGATGAAGGGTATGGAAATTGTTTGGTAGGAGGGAGGGTGGATGGAGAATCCATCCAAAACAATCCCTCCAATATTGGATGGATTGTAGGAGGGAGAACTTCTATAACTAACTAACAAATTTATAATTACACTTTAATCCTTCATGCTTCCCCTCCCCTCCTCATCCTTTGTATGGTACCAAACAATTGGAGGGATGGATATAAACTTCTCCCTTCTTTCACTGCCCCTTCGCCCCTCCCCTCCCCCTCTTCCTACCAAACCTAGCTGAGTTTTTGACATTGATGGCAACTTAACATGATGTCAAAATCTGATTGATGGCAACTTAACATGATATCATAATTCAAATTTCCAATTGTTTTTTTTGTTTGAATCCTCCTAATTGTTAATTTATTATGATATGTGCAAGTCCCACTTGTAAGACTCACTTTCTGTCCCATTAGTGAACATACTTGCTAGTGAGGGGAAGTGCTGACTGTTAACCATCTATTGTTGTATCTTAATATACATTGGATGTGAGGGGATGTGTAGTTAAGCATACATATTGGGCCCACTTCTTTACATCTTAAGCCTTTTGGAATGATGATAACTTAACAGCCTTCGAAATTTGTGTTTTGTCTGAGCTTTTTCTCTGACGTTTTCTTGTAATATTGTTAGATTTTCTGTAATTTTGTCTATGTTATAATCTTAAAGTTGTTTTTACCTCTGGAAGTTTATTTTCTTAAAATGAAAGAAATTTAGGGGTTTCTTTTCCCCTTTAGCATTGAAAACTAATTATATTCCTATCTTTTGTTGGACTTAACATGATAATAAGAGGACAACAGGAATCCCACTACTAGTAATGTCCTCTCCATTGAGGATATAACTCATTCCCACATTTCTGTTTTGGCCATTCAAACATGGATAAAGGACATGTTCCTTCAGTCATAGTCCAAATCTATATCCACTAATATTCTTAATGAGTGTTGTATTTGGAAATTGTTTGTTGGCTGAAATTTGATAAACTCTGTTGTTCCATGCCATTTGCTGCCATATCTCTATGGAGGAAATGAAAAAAAGGAGGAAATTTGTTAATTTTGTTATTTGCTACCTCGGATGATATGAATTTACTATTTGTTCAGAATTTTTAGTTGTCTGATGCTCTGATTTATTTCTCTTTTTTTCATGAACTGTGAGCTTCTCTTTTTATATCTTGGATTTGACATTTAACTAGATGAATAATTTATCTGAACTTTAATGTTGACGCTATATGCGTCTAGATGCAATTGAACTAGATCCTGCTTTCTTCACTTAAGTGGCGTGATGATAATAGATCTTCATATTCTTCAGGGTCCTTCTATAGGTGACATTGATGGGGACGGCCATACTGATGTTGTGGTTCCAACAATATCAGGGAACATTTATGTTCTTAGTGGCAAAGATGGATCATATGTTCGTAACTATCCATATAGAACTCAAGGGAGAGTGATGAGTCGAGTTCTTCTTGTTGATTTGAGCAAACGTGGTGAGAAAAATAAGGGACTCACTCTTGTCACAACATCGTTTGATGGTTATCTGTACCTCATAGATGGACCAACAGCATGTGCAGATGTCGTTGATATTGGCGAAACTTCGTAAGATTATCTTTAGACCCTTCAGTGCTGTAGATTTAATAATAATTCATCCCTTTCCAAAAGTAAACTAGTTCGTGAACTCTTGATGGCAGATATAGCATGGTTTTGGCTGACAATGTTGATGGTGGGGACGATCTTGATTTAATTGTAACAACCATGAATGGCAATGTCTTTTGCTTCTCAACTCCTGCTCCTCATCATCCATTGAATGTAGGATGGATTTGTAACTGATCTATGGATACTTCTGTATTGCTGCTATCTTATTCTTTTGTTTTCCTTATAGTCATGTGTTGCTTTGAAAGAAAATTTTTGTATGTTATCCTGTATCAGGCATGGAGATCACCTAATCAAGGAAGAAATAATGTGGCAATTCGGCACAAGCGTGAAGGTATCTTTGTTTCACATTCATCAAGGCAATTCCGTGATGAGGAAGGCAAGAGTTTCTGGGTAGATATTGAGATAGTAGACGACTATAGATTCCCATCTGGATCACAAGCACCATATAATGTCACAGTAAGTTTCTTCTTCACTACCAATTTAATCCTCCATCACTCTCTTTCACTCAAACTAATCATTTATCAGAATCTCATGAGGTCTATTAACATGTTTTTATTAAATCTATGTAGACCACGTTGTTAGTTCCTGGTAATTACCAAGGAGAGAGAAAGATAATGCAAAACCAGATCATAAATGATCCCGGAAAACATAGAATGAAGTTGCCGACTGTTGGAGTAAGGACAACAGGGACTGTATTGGTGGAGATGGTTGACAAGAATGGACTCTATTTCTCAGATGAATTCTCCCTCACATTCCATATGTATTATTATAGACTGTTGAAGTGGCTCCTTGTCCTCCCAATGGTTGGGATGTTCGGTGTGCTTGTCATTCTTCGCCCCCAGGAGGCCATGCCATTGCCATCATTCTCGAGAAACACCGATTTATAATGCTCGCCTCTTGTTCAAACCCTGCAAATGCCAAGTTTGAAGACTGACAAATCTCCAACGGTACCAAGTGGCAAAGGATGGTGCCAAACTCTGATAGGTCTTCGTTGGGATAAAGTGCAACAGACACAAGTGGAATTTGAGATTAGATGATATAGATAGTCGGAAGTTGTAACACAGATGAATTTTTGAGTTATAAACCATTGAATTCAAGCCCCTGATCCTACCTTCGTTCATACCACTCTTAAGAGGTTTTGGCACAAAATCAATTTTGAGGATTATGTGAAGAAACTGTTATTATATCGAAAGTGGGCTGTGTTTCATCTATTTGATTAAAAAGGTGCGAAGGGCTATTTAATGAATGATATAGAATTCCTTATTTTGTTTTTGCCATGTATTTCTTCATGGTATTTGCTCGTATTAGTGTAAAAGCTTGTCGTTTCCAGGTTGCAGCATGCATCTAAATCGATAAACCTTTCTACAAAAAAGAAAAAAAGAAATAGAAACATTTCCCCATCTGCAATATTCTTTATAATAATAACAATAATAATAATAATGCAAAATGATTTGAGGGTTCTTTTCTACAAAATTATTGAAAACATATTAGTCACGTATAGAACGTCTACGCCTTGCATGTCTTGTTCATTTGTACGGAAGTCATTTTTGAGAAAGATTGCCAATGGGTATTTCAGCAGGGTGTTAAACCTGATTTGCCTGTGGAAACGACTAGTTCAATTTAAAGCCGATTGCATAAGTAGCTCGTATCATTCATTAGCAGTAGAAACTGTAGCTGCTGCTTTTCATTTTTGGGGCTAATGGCATCAACTCTAAATCCATGAACATCATTAGCAATGTTGGTTGTCGTTTTTGCTTTTTCCCACACTTGAACCTGTAATCTTAATGAATGTAACTCACCCACTTGACCAAACCACAGGGCCATAAGTTGGTGAGCGGAACATCATTAACAATGTGATTAAATGCTCTGTGTCAAGTACATAAACTACACTTAAAAAAGAATTCCCAGCAGATTCTGAAACCACCCCAAACATACAACAGAAACGCTCCAGGAGTAGCTAAACGTCAAGAGCCGGTTTCATACTTTTATGCCTGTCTAATCATTGCCAAGATCCTGCAATCCTCATCTTCATTAGCTACTTAAAGAACTAAATATGGTTACAGTATCAAATATAAGCATAAATTTGGTGGAAAACTGATTCAAGCACCATTAAAGAGCAATTGAGGTGCCAATTATGGTACATCCATGCGAAACCCTGATTTGTAGTAAACCAGAAAAGTTGCAAATTTTATTTAGAAAAAAAAAAGGATCAAAGTATTCTGATAGACTAAACCATCTCAGTATTTACAGCAAAAACAATTTCAGCTAACCTATTTACACCAGAGATTCCTTATCAAATTTTTTGTACTTGGTACCCGAGAAACAAAAATCAAAAGCAATAGCAAACAGTTCTTGAGCAACAAGAGGTAGAAAAAATAAGAATTCAAATACTTACAAAGAACTTAAAAGACCTGCAAGGCAGGCCTCTTTCCAAGCCTCTTGATTTCTTTGTCCATTTTCCCAGTAAGCATCAATCCAAACATCTTGAAATCACATAGAAGAGACCAGATTGGATGCCCAAAAGTAGCAGGAACATTCCCTTCTATGAACAAATGGCTGTACCAAGCGAATCCGTACCCAAAGGAAGGCACAAATATCAAAAACCACCAGCTGAACAACAACGAACATATCAAGAAGAAAATACTTGTAAGCGTCCCGACAAAATGCCAACGCCTTGTTGATGGTTTTGAGTGTTGGTTCACGTAGAACGCCCAGAATTCATCCAAGCTTCTGAAATTCATACTTTCCAGAGAAAGAGAGAATTTTTCTTCCTCAAACCTTGATCAAAACCCTAATCTCCGACAAACCCAAATCAGTCTATATAACAAAAAACCCAAAATTGATATCTGGGTGTCGGTTAATTTCCAAGGAAAGAAGGTCCTGAGGGTACTTGAATTCTGGACAGGCCTGAAATCATCATCGTGTTAGATTTTTCTCAAAGTTTGACTCGGAAGATTCAGCAAAGAGAATCTTCAAAAATGAGCGGATGAGATTTTTGGGAATCAGCCAAATGTTACTGGTTTTCACCACACAGCTGTTTGTTTGGCATCTGGGGTTTTGACAGTTTTAGAAGGTGTGAGAATGCACCTCTCCCTCTCTCTCCCCCTCTCCCTCTCTCTCTCGGAGTCTGAGAATGCGAGTGTGTCTGTGGACGAACCAAAGTATAGCGTCTCGTCCACAACACTCACTTTGAACTTATCGTTGTTGTTCCTTGCTTGCACCTTTTTCTTGATGAAATAAATAAATAAATACTCAAATCATTTTAAAGAAAAATTATATGTGATCCATAGAGAATACAAATTCACCAATCCAATAATTTTCATTTTGTGGCTGGAACAAATTATAATTTTAATTAGAGTCATTTTTTATTACTTATATTGGTGAATCTGCCAAAGCTAGTGATAGCAAACGGCAGGCGTCTATTGGACCAAATAATTTATATTATTATCTAAGAAAAACAAAATTACAACTTTGATGAATTGAAAGTATGGCGTATATTTTTGTTTTCATTTCTTACCTTTTGTTATTCTATATAGCCGTTTTTAATTTCATTTCTATCGATACAATTACATTTTTAATTAGGAACTCTGGTATAATATATAAATTAATCTTACAATACATGAATTACATTCTTTTATAACAACATCCGTGGCTATCTTTATCTCTATCATTTTTTCAATACAAGAAGACTTTCATGCACATTTGGGGTATGGCCCACTAAAAAAAATTGACCGTTCATCTTATTTATTTGCTTGAGTTATAATTTGGTAAATCACGTTATTATCTTATGTGTATTCAGTTTTATGATGTTTAATTAGATGAATATCTGTTAGAGTATAAATCAACCGTTTAAATTAGAGCAATAAAAATCCTTATCCACTAATAGAATTTTAAATGGATAAGATCCAAATCAAAGTCAATTCATAATTTATCAAAAAACAAAAATAAACTATTCATATGGTTTATTCTTGAATGCCCTGTGATTAAAGTGCTACAAATTATAAACTTTTCAATGTTGTTTACAAAAATCTTCTCTTAGTATACACTGTAGTATTTGCTATCTCTAACATTTTCTCTTAAAGCCATGACATGTTCCTAGCATTAGATTGGCCATGTTTAAAAACTTGTTTAATGAAAAGAAAAAATTTAAGTACTCTTTTTAAATCCAAAAATAAAAAATATCATGTTAATGTGACACATAGGTGATATAGATGAATCACTGATGAAAGAGTGTTTTTTGTTGAAGAATAAAGTTGACATTAATATATGTTGAATATTGGAAGGGATATTCTAGTCTTTCACAAATAAATTGATCATTCACAACTCGTAAATAAATGAAGAAGATTTTATTAAGATTATAGAATAAATAAATGTATAAATATAATGATAATTTGGACACAACCATAGAAAAGTAACCCTAGAATCTTCACACTAGCTAATAATCTTCCTACCATTTTTGTTTAATTCTTCTTACAACTAAACCCTTACATAGGCCATTGTAACTAGAGGTATTCTTGCCTCGTTCTTAGATAGTAACAAAAAAAAAAAAAATAGTGGTTTTTTTTTTTTTACCTAAACAAAAAAATGAGCCAAAATTTTGAACTCCTATAAAAGAATTTATGTTCATTACCTTCCTTGTTGCAATGAGATTTTGGTCGTTAAAAATGTCATTACTAGACATTTTCAGTCATAGAAGACACGGTCACCGGTAGCAAATAGGTTCCAAAAGATAGCTGACGCAAAATACAGAGCTGCTGTTAGCGTCAAGAATGCCTGAAATGATCCCAACCACTGCACAAAATAACCAGTTCCTATGGTGCTGATTATTGCTGCAACTGTCCCGGCTGAGTTTGAAATCCCTGAATTATATACATATGTATGTACAAAATATCATTAAGCCTGCCTAATAATTCTTAAGAAATAACCAAACTTAAACAGATTCCCTATTAAAGCATATATCAATAACTAAGGCAGGCGTACCGTGAAGAAATCCGGCGTACTGAGGAGCTATGTCCTGATCACCAAAAAATTAACACACACAAGCCAAATCAAATTTGGAGGCCAAACACCCTTATTTTGAGAAAGTGATGCTTAAATTATTCAAAGAAATACTAATTTGAGCATTGTGACATGGGGATGGTCATTTTTCAAGATTGAATGAATGAATGGACTTACTTGTATATTTAGGAGAAACCCAGCTTGGCTGAAAGAACTCAAGCTCAAGGCTGCTGTGATGAGTACGGACGCGGCCATTGGCGTGATTGCGTAGTTCAAGCAGAGCAATGACACCCCAGGACCAATGAAGCCAATGGACTGTCATATGTATATTCATATTTGTATACATCAGCAGAATTCTATATCTTTTGTAAATCAGCTTGCATACAGTATATGGGCAAAATCAGTTAAGCTAAAAAGTCCATGGAGACGTTTCAATCTTAATGGTGTTATCTTTATCTCAGGCTCTTTCGATTAGCTAATCATCATGAATTTAACAATGTGCTTCTTCTATAAACAAAAATTTGTACTAAAGAAAAGTTACCTGCATGATCTTTCGGACGAATGTCAAAGAGTAGCCTGCCTTGATTAAGTAATCAGATACTGCACCTGCTATGAAGCCAGAAACAGCCATTGTTCCCCATGGAACTGCACTAAACCACGCTGCTCTCTGGAGGTTCACATTGAATACCTACAAACGATAAAATAAACGAAAAACTTGTTTGAGGATTCATCACCTTATCAGAACCTAATAATTCAATTGAAAATGTCGGTTAAAAAACCATTTATATATTAATGTTAATTTTTTTACATTATTTACCATATAACACAAGTGAAATGCTTGACATAGCACAATAATAAAAAATTCAAGATAGGTTACAATGCACATGAATGAAAAAATAAAAATGATAACTTACTGTCTTGAAATAAACAGGCATCCATGAGAGGAGAACAAAGTAGCCCTGTAACATAGACCAGCTTTAATTACCATAATACTCAGCACATAAGAAAAAAAGGGTTTCATATTCATAATTCAAGCTTACAAGTTTTTGCTTGTAAATCAAGTAATCTAGCTAATTCCTACAAAAACAGAGAGAACTCACCCAATTGTTAGTGATATTGGCAAAAATAATAGCCCATGTTGGCAATTTCGATAATAGGAGCCGCAAGGGAGGGAGTCTGGCAGAAGTGTTCACTGGAGAATCAGTTTTTCCGGCTCGAATTAATCGAAGCTCTGATTCGGAGACGAAATTACTTTCTCGCGGGTCGTTTGTGACTTTACTTGCCCATGTTATCAACCAGAGCAACCCAAGAGAGGAGAAGAGAATGAAAGGACCAGAAATTCCAATTGACGATAGCATTATTGGAGTCAGTAGTAAGCCGGTTACATTGCCCAGATGAAATCCTGCCATAGACGCTCCAACAGCACTTGCTCTTTCTTGGGTTGGAAACCATCTATGCATTCAAAAAAATTCACAAGCAAAACAAATTTTTTTTTACTTTGTTTACAGAACTGATAATTCCTCTATCATATTGAAAAATGAAAATACTTTCCTAATTGGGACCCAATTAAGGCATGAATGAGTACTACAATGTGTTCCAACTTGTTTACCAATGGATGATGTGATGTGCGATATATTAATGGTTGACGATTTATACATAGAACTTTAAGTACGTAGATGAGTGAACCTAATGCAAGCCAAAAATAAGATACGGACAGCCAAGAGAGTAATGAAATTAAGATTGATTTGTAGCAGTGTAATTACCTAGAGAGGAGGGTGGTCATGGAGGGAAGGGCAACACCTTCAGCCAATCCGAAGAATGTACGGACAGCCAAGAGACTTGTTGTGGAGTGGTTAGCAGCCCATGGAGTGAGGAGAGTTGCCAAAGACCACAAAGCCACACCCCATGCCATCACCCTTTTTCCTCCATATTTGTCCACTAATGCTCCTCCAATCACCGACGAAAATATGTATCCCCACAGAAATGATGACTTTCAAAATGTGAAAACACAAACATAACCAAATTTTAATATTTGTTGGCATGTATAATTGAAAAATAACTATGGAACAAAACCCTATTTACTGTCCTTATATACACACCACTTTTATTCCCAAAAAGCTTTCAAATTATAAGCAAATCAAAGTATACAAACTGAAAAATATGGACAATAATCATTTTTTCAGAAAAAAATAAATTGATATGAACATATTCTATCTACTAGCCATATGAATGCTATGTTGGACAATCTTGGGTCAACTCTAACAATACAAAACGGCCATAGCCATATGAATGCTATGTTGCACAATCTTGGGTCAACTCTAATAATACAGAACGGCCGTATTACTTTTTTCTTTGTCGTGGTTCTTAATACAATGCTTTATTTACAAATAATAATAATAATAATAATAATAATAATAATAATAAAGATAAAAAAAGATATTAGGACTTAACAAATAATTTGTGGAGCACTAAATTGAGAAACCGGGTGATTTAATTAATCATCCCTAATTTATTGTAGAAAAATTGTAGTGATTCAAAATTCATCCATCCAAATAATATGGTAACTATTATGTCAGCAAATATTAAAATATATATATATATATATTTATAAATATCTAACGTGTGGATTTATTTATTGATAATTTCTCCGAATCAAGTTCTTGACAGTCTCGAAAATTATCATCCTGGCAATTTGCCATGAACTAAACTACAATGTGGCCATTTATAGTATTTTATAGCTCCACGAATACCAGGAGCTATCAAACAAGGCGCAAAAACCTGAATATTTGTTAAGGTTGGGTCCCACTAAGATGTTGCCCATTTTGATCCGAGAATACCGAATTTGAACCGTGATCGGTTCATGGGATTGCATTGTCCAACAGTTGAGTAGCAGGGTTATCACCGTAATTTCGACGAACAATTAAAAAGTTATTAAAAAATAATAATATAATAATGTGCTTCCCTTGCTCTACCAACCGCCTCTCTTTACAGCCCTGCGCCCTGTCGTTTGTTATTTGTATTTCCGTGGCGGTCATGCGGCCGTGCCTAACAAAATTATTGGCTTATTTAAAAGCCTTTACTTTGATTACATATCAAACGGCTTTCAACGCCCGTGTGAGTTATTTTGGCTCTAATATTCTTTATAACAATTAACCTTTTATGCATCAAGTTGCTTTTATTTTAAATATTCTAAACAAAATGCATACGAATCGAAAATATGGTTTTTCTTACAAAACTAAAAATATCAATTACTTATTTTTACTGTATTGGAGATGAATTTACTTTGGTAACAGCTGAAAAACGATATATATATATATATTTTATAGAAAAAAGTTAAAACTTTAGAGCTTTTATTACATGAAACTAGGATTCTTTTAAGAAATCTCACACAACAGCGACCACAGCAACAACAATAATAATAATAAAACATATCCAATCACTTAGATGTAAAAAAATTATTTTATAAATTTTAATCAAAGCACTAGGATGAGATGATCTTGAAAAAGAAATTAAAAAAATTTAAATTTTGCTTTAAAATGAAAAGCTAAAAAATATATATAGTAACAAATTTAATGGGGAACGTGGGACGTGGTGGAACCGAAATGTATTTTTTTTTTTTCTAATGAATATCTTCGAACCAAAATAAGAAATATAATATATAATAGAAATGAAATAGATATAGGGAGAGTAGAGAAGAAGTACCTGGACGATGCCTAAGAAGGAACTGGACCAGCCGTAGTGATCAGCAAGCGGAACGACAGCCACCGACATAACCACCCTATCAGCATTACACAGGCACATCACGCACGCCACCAGAGCCGCCACCTTCATTCTCTCCGGTACGACGTCGTCGCTTATCAACTTACTCGCCTCCCTCCCCATAACCATTCCTCTCTCTATTCCCTCCGCCGTACTCCTCACCACCACCACACCACTTCCTCTCCTCTCCCACAACGACGACGTTTCCGTCGACCTCCGTTTGATCGGCTTCGCATCGCCTAATACTCCTCGTTTTGCTCCGCCGTCGAATCCCAACCTCCAGCCCCTCAAACCGATCGAACTCCATCCGGAGCCGACGAAACGATGACGGCGAAAGGAATGGGAATGCAACGACAGAGATTTAGCCGTCGTCGTATTTACAGCCGCCATTAGAGAAAGAAAGATATAGAAAATGTCAATGCTGTCTCAGAAACTCATTGAGAAAATTTTTATTAATGGAGGAAATGTTAAATTCTGTCAGGGCTTGTTTTTATAGGGAATACCTATATATATATATATATATATATATATATATATATAAGAGTTTGTTGGTGGGAGAGACGGACGTAGGAGAGGAAGATGGGAAAAAAGGAAGGCAAAGAGAGAGAGAGAAGAAATGGTTGTTTTGTAGTAGGTGCGAAAGTGAAGGGTGAGGGTAAGTTGGTAATTTCAGTACTTGTGGATGACGTAAGAATCCTACGTGGAAATGCATGTTCACACGGTTTAGGAACTCACCTACCAGTGTTACCTGGTTGGATTTGGCAAATTTAGGCACCCACCAACCTCCATTTGGAATTTCTATTCCCATTTCGGGTTGCGTCTCACGTGATATTTGTGTGATTTTTGGTGAATCTAACCCTGAAGGTTAGGAGAAGAAAAATACTAATAAAAATATATTTGGGAAAATTATTTCTAATATTATTTTTTAGAGAGAAATATTATTATTTTATTATTTTTTGGTATGTTTGGTAGAAATCTTTAATACAAACTTGACATACTAATTTATTTTATTTTATTTTCAATTTAAGGTTGTCTGATTTACTTTTGGCTTCAACATGATTTTGCATTTTAATTTTTCAATTGAGACTTGTAATTTCAATTTTAGTTTCAACGTGAGCAAAATAAAAGAAAGTAAAAAAGTAAGGAAAAATAACAAGAAGCCACTGAAATTTTACCCAAATTTCAATTCCTCAACTTTTTTTTTTTTTCTTTTTCGAGTAATATCCCTTCTTAAGTAGCCTTCTTAATTTGTCAAATAATGCCTTTTTTTTTTGTTAAATTCGTCAAATTAAATGAAAATTAGCATGTCAGAGTCATGTGTCTTTTGTACGACTTCTTCTTCTTCTTCTTCTTCTTCTTTTTTTAAGAATTATTTCTTATTTATTCTATTTTTTCTTTTGTCTGTTATACAAGGAATTAGAAAAATAATTCTAAAAAAATCGTTAACTTGTTTAATTATTATTTTTTCAGTTAATATACTCTTCTTTATTTTATTTTATTAAGGTCTACCCCACGTAATGTTGAAAATTTTAACATATTGGCTTAGGATTATTTATGAATTATTGCATATTATTTATATTTGTATTTTTTCTCTTTTTGTCTTTATATTTATATTTGGTTCTATTATTGATTAGTATACATTGTTCCTTGTATAAGTTGTAAAATCCAAAAAAATATATGTTTAAGGGTCAATAAAAATAAAAATAACAAGGAAGTTTGCCCAAGTGGTGTGCACTTCAAATCCATATTTTCGAGGTTGTGGATTAAAATTTTCAACATATTGGCTTTGGGATTATTTATGAGTAAATGGTGACAGAAATGGATGGCATGATTACTTTTATTACATTCAGTTTCCATATCGTGTAACACAGATAGGACTAGAAAAATATAAGAACTAATTTTGAGAATGTAAATCTTCTGTGATTTTTAATTTTTTGAAATAAAAAAAAAGGGTAATTAAGAGGTATTCACGAGATTTTGTAACAAAATAATTAGAAACTAATCTAGCTTACTACCCTCAAGAAGTACAATTAAGACGCAAAAACTGTTGAAAATTTATTGGAGAGATTTATTCTATTGCCATGGCTTTGACCCATTAACCACTACACTTACCTTTATAATTAGAGGAATTAATAGCCAAATTCCGTAGTTAAGATTGGGTAATATTTACAGACGGACCATATTTTGCACTCTTTGCCATATAGATATGAAGTGCATAAAGTTAGTACCATATACTATTGAATATTATTTAACATTGAAACCTTCCTAATTTAATGTAGTATAGAGTATATATGGGTTCAATATCGTACCATAATTGATAATCTTCATAGGTATTATTAAACCTCAGCCACTCCTTAAAACCTCTTCAGACCCAACTCTCAGTTATATCGACTTTGATTTTGGAACCAGGACTTGAAGAATGAAAACGAACCAAATTACCTACCTAAATAAATTGCCAATATTGACCAACACTAAGGGCAGCCGTGCATATTGACATCCCTATAGAACCCAAATATTACATCACATGTACGTATTACGAAAGGAAACAATAACACTTAATTATTTACCACGAACCTTTTCCTTGTTCTTATTCTTCACAACCAGTTGGATAGTATCAATGGCTCAAAATTACACACTTCAAAGAGCTTTCACTAATATGGCTCTACCAAACACACACATATATGGTTCCTATATGGTCATCAAAACTGTCTATATTTTACATTTTGGATATAATCTTAACTGGTTGAGTTGTTTCATAACTATTAGTCCCCTCAATTATTAAGCTCATGTTGAACCTCTCTATATGCTCAACAATGGCAAACATGGTGGTACCAAAGTCCCATCATCAACGATATATGTTTATGTTCTAATTGATATATTGACACAACTATGCTCTAATTAAATCACACAATGCATGTGCGACGCATATGGATAACATACGTATGACATGGAACGTCCAGCATATTCCGATTAACCCCAGCCAAAATCAACCTCTCCAAATCCAAGCTTAGTTAAATAAGAAGTAACATAGTTCCCTCCGATATGAACCCAAGGCTTTCCTCTTATCAACATAAGATCTGCAACCGCTAATGTTATAGTGTACTCAGCATTCAACTCTTGTTTGATAGAAGAGAGTTGTTGAAGGATTAAGAGAGAAATAGAGAGTTATAGAGGGATTTGAGGTGTGAGGTTGTTTGATAGAAGAAATTGATGGATGGAGTGAATTTGAGAATGAATGACAAATTCATTCTAATCTATAAAAAACACCCTTCAATTAGAGTAGAGAACGCTTTTATAGTCAACTAATAAATTTTTATTTACACTTTAATCCTTTATGTTCTTTTTACTTTTTATGATATCAAATAATATGAGAGATTTATATAATTCACTTTATCTTTTTACCAACCTCTCCCCACTCACCACTCCATCAGTCCCCCTCTCTATCCCTTCTATCAAATATAGCCTCATTATCAGACATTGCCATCTCTTCACCTATGGATTTTTCAATAAGTCTCCATGCTTGGGAACTGCAGCTGGGAAGGAAGGCAACTATATTAACTAATACATCCATTTCGGAGTTTATATTTAGTTCAAGCATCCGCGGATAAGCAGAAAAATGATTGATCCTTCTAAACTGCGTTTCTATTAAATAATAATAATAATAATAATAATAATAATAATAATAAAATACAGAAATATAATTTCATTAACTTCTCTTTCTTTTCTTTTTTTGGACCAACTTATTTTGGTTAGTTTAGATTTTCTGTCATGTCAGTAGAAAAAAAAAACTAATACTTCAAAACTTTAAATATATAAATTGAAAAATGAGAATTATTATTTTTTAGAAGCTAGGGCCGGTTAAAAATATTTATGAGAATTATTATTTTTTTATCCGTGTTTATGTTTGCTAATTAAATCATTTAATTTATAGTGAAAATGAGATTTTATTAGTTAGAAATAACATAATTGGAGCTCAAAACAAAAACGGTTGTTAGGTGCATGTCCATGCCCAATACCCTTTGAATTTTTTTAATCAATTTTATGAATAATAAATATTTTATCATAAATTAATTATTAAAAATGCCCCTCAAGAATAATAAATTTTATTGTCCAGAAAAAATAGATAAAAGTCATGTCAAATTAATTGATCAGATGCTAAATTAATTCGTTATCATCTGAATTAATTTGTTAGAAGCCAAATAAAAATAATTTTAAAATAAAGATTTATCTCTATAATGTAAGAAAATAAATACTAATATAAGATAAAGGTTTTACCTTTTATCTTAAATCAATTCATGTCCAGCTAAAAATTATTTATTTATTTTTTAAATTTGTGGTTTGTCACTGGATGAATCAATTTGTCAAATGGTCGGTCAATGATGAATTATTTCGTCATGCAACATCAAATACTTTGTATAAACAGAAAAAAAATATGTCCATAAAAGCAATCACCATAAAAACCAAAAAAAACAAAAAATGCAGAAAATTATGAAATAAATAAAAAAACATGTGGATCTTCATGATTCTTTTCAACCATGATACATGCGGGATGTTTGTTTGTTGGATTAATTGTCTTCACATGTTTGCTTGTTTTTGTTTGGTACTTCATGTTTGTTTTTAGCTTCTGTTTATTGATTCTTTTTGGTTCATTTTGTTCCTTGTTTATGAGGAATTTGAGTAGTGTTTTCAAGATGAAACATCTAATGAATTTAAAAAATATCAAACAAAAATTATCTTTTAAAAAATAATTTTAAAATAAAGATTTATCTTATGTCAGAAGATAAATAAATGGTAATGTTATCTTTTTTCAATGGTATGTTTTATGTAAAAAAAAAAAAAAGATAAAAAAATCAAATATATATGTGTGATTGGTTGGGTTTTTAATGTAATGTATATCATATTAGTGATCCAATAAGAAGATCGAATAAGAAAAAAGAAGAGAAAGATAGAAAGAGAAAAAGAGAAAACAGTGAATGAGCAAGGGATGAAGCTGCAAAAAAAGAAGGAAAACGAGTGAGGATGAAGCTGTAGAAAACGAAGGAGAAAAATTAAAAAAAAGAAGTGAATTTGTAAAGCCAGAGTATTTTTTATTTTTTACCATAAAACTAGTTAAAATTTTAATTCTTTTAAAAATTAAATAAAAAAAATTCAAAAAGGTACTAAAATGGATATATCATAAAAAAAAGAAGAGTTTTTCGATGTCATGTCATATTTTGGACCTATTTGAATTTTTTTGAATAATTTTCCTTCTAATTATTATTTTGATCAGTTTTTGAATGAAAAATCAAATATACCTTTAATAAATTTTGTCACTAATTCATCACCGACGAAGTGGATTCGTCGCTAATTCGTCTATGACAAAGTGATTCATTGGTGACGAAATGGTTCATCACTGGAAGTGGTTCGTCGTTAAAAGAGATTCATCACTGACGAAGTGAATTCGTCACTCATTCATCGCTGACGAAGTGAACTTTAATAATGAATTTTGTCAATGACAAAGTAATTTTTAGCAGCGAAATAAATTTTAATGATGAATTTTTAGCAACTAATTTCACTTCATTGCTGAAGAAGTGAACTTTAGCGACAAATTTCGTCACTAACAAAGTGACTTCTAGCGACGAAGTGAATTTTAGCAATGAATTTATCACTAATTTTTTTTAAAACTTTCAATTTATACGGACTCTTTTGATATTCATTAAAACTTATCATGATTTTTTTATCTCAATTTTTTTTTTTTGTATAACTATCTAAAACTTTCAAATATACAGCTAAAAAATATTTTAATGAATTATAAAAAAAGACTAAAAAAATAATTAATCATCCAATGATGCTATCCTAATTTTGAAATAAAATAATTATTTTTAAAGAAATTGATTAAAAAAATTCAAATGGTAATAGGTTTAGATATGGCCTCAAAAAACCTTAAAAAAAAAAAAAAAACCAACCAAAAAAGTAAGTCACACTACTCGGCCCATTTCTTTTGTGGAAGGATTTGGGATCAAGCATTTTCCTATTTAAAAGCTTATAACTATATGGAGTAACTGACTACTTGTCAAGATTTCCGAAAACCCAATTTTGCATTACAGAAGAAGAGAGTGCCAAATATGTAAATAAAGAACCACATAAAGGTTGGAAATGGTGGTTGAATAGGGTGATCATGGTCAAGTTTATCTAGCTTGATGATCAGCATCAGCCTATATTACAATCCACCACAAGATTATCGTTCTGAGAGTCTTCCTTGATCGTCCAACTAACGGTAGCAATACACAGGTGCTCTACCAAATGCTTCCCTAATCACTCTTAACTAGGTCTTTTTGATGGAAATATCCCACACGTACTTAATGTGAATTAATGATCAGTGAGGAAGCCATGGAAGCTGTGCTTGGTTCCTACTATAAGCATTTTAATTTTATTTGTTTTTGGTAATAGTTCCTATTATAAGCATGATAGTATTTGTTTGCGCCAGTTTTATTTCATAATTTTTAAAATAGATTAATTTGATTTAATCCTGACTCCTAATCATGTTCGGACCATAGAAAAGAATTTGGCCGAGACAAACTGTTCAGCAAGAGTTCGGTTGAAGATATAAGATTTGGACTTATTTCTTGCTTATGTGGTTTGTGAGTATTATTGTTTGGCCAAACTCATGACCATGATTTTTTTGGTCAAGTGAGCTACTCTAAAGGCACGTGTACCAGCAACCCTTACATCAGGACTCTTTTCAGCATTCACCTCAGGGATATTTTAAAACTATAAAATTCATATCCAAACACTCTTAATAGCCCTGTGAGTATTCTTCATATATATTAATACTAATAAATACACAGAATCATTATATTGTGATGGTCTACACTTTTTAAATTACATAGACCATTGTTCTAAAAGGAGTAAAAGGCCGTTTAGGTGGACCTAGGAGTAAGGCGTTTAGAAAACACCTCATTAGAGCAAGACTTAACAAAAGGCAATCAACATTGTGTTGATTGCCTAATATATGCATAGGCACGAGCTTTTTAGTTAAATGTTTTTTAAAAAATAAAATTAATAATTCATAATAAATTAGAAAATAAAAAATGTAAAAAAAGTATTAAAAAATGAAAACCTTTTTAAGATAATTTTTTTCCTTGTTTTAAAAAAATAAAAAAAATAAAATATGATATACAATAAAGAGTTAAAAAAATTGACTAGAATATGGTGATACATAAATTATATATTAATTTAGATATTATTAAATAATTATAGACTTGTAGTATATATAATTTTGAACCAATAGTATATATAATTTGGAACTAATTTTTTATTAGAAATTTGAAAAGTATAAAGTCTTCATGAATATATATGATTATGTACTTGCTAATTTATATTAATTGCATATATATTTGATGATATAGACTTATATAGATGTTGATATTCAAAATATAAGTTATTTTATTTATTTAGTAGTCTTATAATAATTAAAATAATATATACTAGCGAAACGCTTTTTGACACCTAAACTTCACCTAGGCTCGTAAGGCTTGATGCTTGACCTCATCGCCTTACGACGCTTTATGCCTTTTACAACATTGACACAAAGTATTATTGTTTGGAAATGCCAGCCAGGTAGCTTGCGCCCTCGCTCTTCTTATGCCAACCTTCAGGATAGAAAATAGCGTTAGTGGGGGCATTAGCATTGATACCGGCGCATCCTTTGACTCCCAAGTTAGTATTTCACTCATAAGGAACGACTAATAGTGTATGAAATGAGTTTTTTGGGGTTGAAGATGAGTAAAGTAAGACTTAAAGTTAGAGGAGATGATTAAGGTGTGTGTTCACACCCCTCTTTTTGGGGAGAATACCAGAAACCTTTCCCTCCTCTAGAACCGAATGGAGAAGTCATTGAGAAAAGAAGTGGCCAAAAGTTCCCCCCTTCCCCCCCACTTCTTACCTTAACCTTATGTACTCTTTTGAAGACTTGTGGATAGGTGACATGTATTAAGGCTCAATGGGTGAGATATTGCCATGTTTGCTCTAACTGAAATGGGGCTTGAATTGGCTTCATACTATTGCCAACCTGGTTGGCCTCAGCTGATTGGTCAGCTGACATAGTAGGGTGTTGTTGTATAAGGGAATGTCATGCGGACATCCTAACACTCTTTTCAAGCATGGTGGATGACGTCTTCAACTATGCGAGCTAAACGATTAGGCAAGTGGGTTTGTAGGAGACTTTCCTCTCTTAGATGTCTTCAGCTCAAAGTTTCCCTACTTAGTTAGCGTGCCTCCTTTTTTATGGCAATATTCCGCCCACCTGGCCGACCAAGGCAGTGTGGTGCATTAAATACCTTTGCTAAACCATGGTTGGAAGCATTAATGGCTCTGTCTCATTTGGAAACTTTCCATCAGCTTTCTCCTTTACATGGACCGATAGATAGGCTAATATCATAGGGGATTTTTTCACTTTAGATGGGTTTCCTTAGGCTTTGGTTGATGATGATCTAAATTCACTATCCATAACAATGTGTTTTACCAAACTAATAAATACTGGAAAGAAACCTATTAAATTGGGTTCTCCTACACTGACTAAACTTAATTCAATTGGAGGCCGGTGTGTTACCACAGCTTTTTTAAGACAATTCTGCTCTTCACGGTGCTGTAATTTTTATAGTGGTTATCTCCCAGAATACAATGAATTTCTAAGGAATTTTTAGTAATGTACCTTCTGAAATTCCCACAACAAACTTGAATATAGCCTTCTTTCTATCACCGACCAACCAATATACACCAACTCTACTGTGTATTTTCCTTGTGTGCCAAAAAAAAAACTCGAGCTGTGTAACTCAATTCTAAAAAACTAAGAACTGTGTTCTTCAAAACCGTAAAAAACTAAGACAATACAAATAAAAACCATTTTAATATGCAAAGTTGTAACCTTTAACATTTAAAACAAAACTGATTTTCCAATTGAATATGCAAAACTGAAAACAATTTATTCACATTAAATAAAACGTTACAAAACATTTAAAATTCCAACAAGAAAGACATAATTTGATGCAGCGAAAATATACCCAAAAGAATATTTTATATATCATGAAGAACACCTTTTGTTCTTGCTGTTTAATTATTTAGTAGATCTTGAAAAATCATAAAAAATAATGTAGAGCAATATTAAATTAAAGAAACACAAGTAGTGCAAAAAAAGAAAAATTTTCTTGGCCACAGCAGTGCTTGGTACTATATATTTATATATGTAATCATATATTTATAACACAAGGAAAACTATTAGAAAACGAGTTAATGATAGCAAGAAAACAAAAAAAACTCTGGAACTTCGGGAATATTAACTCTTGTCCTGTTGAGATGGTGCCACGTAGATAAAAATATTAATAAAATATTACATAATACTATTTCAAAAGGACAAGAGTTGATACTTTCGGAGTATCAGAGTTTTTTTCCAAAAACACACAAACAAAACGAAATGGCCATGCACTCACCTCTCCAATAATTTCGTTGTAACTGCGCTGTAGTCATGGAAGACCCCATTCCCAACCACACTGGTATTACTTTCAATATAACTGCACATTTAACATTTAACAACTACGATACTTGGCAATTTTCAGTAAATGTATGTGTAAATGTAAACACTGTATATCGTTGCAACAAATTGCCAACTCCAAGTTGTCCTTCACATCTAAAATCACTCTTAGTCCAGTCGAGAGCGGCGACCCAATTGGAGCCATATGTCTAAGCTTGGATAGTTCACTGATACTGGCAAACAACACAAATGTTTATTTATTGTTGAGACTTATATTTTGATATAAATACTAAGCCAACCAAACTTTTAAAATAAATTTGTTTATTTTTAATATTATATTAATACATGTACTATTTTCTTAAACATCAATATCTATATCTCGGATTTAGTATGTTCTATTAATTAATTATTAATATAGTACATAATTTACCTCTATACCATTAAGGATTATTAAGTCAAAATAATAATTTTTATAACTATATTTTTATTAAATTATAGACTCTTCGTACTAATAAATTTAATTTAATCACAAGATTTTACTGTATATATTTTTAAATATTTTTGTTTATTATTATTTTTTTACCATTAACTTTTGTGGTAATTGTTGACATAATACTTGCAAGTTGTCCCATATTAATTAGTGATGATAAGTATAAATTTTATATTTTTAATAAATTTTATAATATTCATTCAGAAAATACAAAATCAAAGAATTTTAAACCTCCCAAAATACGTTTATGATCTCAGTCATTTAGTAAAATATCTATTTTTTTAATACAAACAAATATCTAATTCTAGATTTACAAAAAAAATAAAAATAAAAAGAATTATTTGGTTGAAAGATGTAAAAAGATTCGTCACCTCAGTTCATATTCAGCTACGGTCACCTACCACCTAGCCTCTTTGAAGCCTTGATGGTTGGGCTCGTGTGCCCCACTATTGAGGGCAAGGTTCAAGGGTTGCTAGGGAGAGGAAGAGGGCTACGGTCACCTACCCGCAAAAAAAAAAAAAAAACCTATGATCACGGATCACCCAACTATCGTCTCGTACTGGCGCTGAGAGACTCACAGTGGATGAAAGACACGTGTCGCAGTGTGTCTAGCCCAACGGCTAGTAATTATATAAACAGCTAGTTCTTTCTTTTCCTTCTCTGTTCCTCACTCTCCCTTCACATTCCTACGTTTTCCTTCACTCTCTCTCATTACACAGACAATCATCATCACTTTTCTAACCCATTCCCAGAAAATCCATCATCGAGAAAGCGATTTTCCCGCAAGCGATTAGTGGTTCTCCTTGCCACTATAAACAGTGTCCGACTCATTCGAGAAAGTTCCCAAAGGCTTTCCTGAGAAAGTTTCAACCCTCATACCCTCTCTTGTTTTTCCAACCATCGAATTTCCCCCCAGGAAAAAAATAGTTTTCTAACTACTGGAAACACCTACTTGGAGATCTAAGAAAAGGGTTTTGAGAACTTCGAAGATTTTTTACGAAACTGTCGCCGGAAGAGACAATGCGGAAAAATAACAAAACTCAGTCTATGGGGTTTTCGGCGCCGCCGCCTCCCTCGTCGAAGTTGAGGTCTATTCGGCCTCCGGAAACTGCAATGTCTGAGAGGAAGATAAGATCGCCAGCGGCCAACTGTGATCTTTTCCATGTTATTCATAAAGTGCCCGCTGGTAATTCTCCGTACGTCAGGGCCAAACAAGTTCAGGTGAGGCATATTCTTTACAGAAATTGCGTCTTTTCCTCCTTCTTTGTGATTTTTGTGGGTCTGCGTTTTTAATACCTTCCTTAATGGTGTTCTGGTTCGTGTTTTTCCGTGATTAGCCATTTTTCTATCTGGTTTTAGATCATCCTTATTAATTAGTATGGAGGGTCTGATGTGTATGATTGGTTTCACCAGAGCTCATATTTCAAATTTTTCTACCGTTGGAATCTAATTGGTTTTCTGTCTTTTACTAATTTTATTTAAAATTTATGTCCGAGAAAAAAAAAAAAAGGTTCTTTGGACCACCCCCTTTCTTGAATTCAGAGCAAACTGTGTTGGGTTTTTAACCTTACAATATTATGTCACTTATCATTCGGGTTACTCATTAACCTCTGTAAAGTTTATGTAGAAACTCCTAAGACATTAAGGGGTTATTGAGATTTTGTTGATTTTTCTTCACTTTCTCCATACTCTGAGTTACTAAATGCCATGCTTTAATTTTGATTTTCAACTGCAGTTGATAGAAAAGATCCAAGCAGGGCCATATCCCTCTTCTGGTCTGCTATAAATGCTGGCGATCGAGTTGATAGTGCCTTGAAAGACATGGCAGTTGTGATGAAGCAATTGAATCGAGTTGATGAGGCAATTGAGGCCATCAGATCTTTCCGTCATCTATGCCCCTATGACTCTCAGGAATCCATTGACAATGTGCTTGTGGAATTGTACAAGGTAAAAACATCTCTTCTGTATAAGCAGTTAGTCATATTTTGTTAGTAAATTAATCGAACACTTTCACCATTAGCATCTAAATAATTCATTTTGTATATCATGGTATATAAAGATATTCGTTTTTATTTTTATGTCTAGTATGTGTCAGCATTAACATTTGTCTTTGTCAGTAATCTACTTGTGAAGATAGATATGTTTTCCTTTATTTGATTTCTATTTAAGAAAATTGGTGTAGATGGACTGGTTTATTTAACTAAATGCTAAATTTAAGTTGTGGAATTTGCTATCATACATAGTATCAGAAACAAAGACCGCAAATTAAGATAATTAAGTACAAATACATTAACTGGTCTTTAGCATATATCATAACATGGGGTCAGACCTTTATAATATTGCTTGGAGATGCACAATAAGGTGAAACCAGCATTACTGATTTTTGCCATCGTGTATGATTTAGGATTATGGGGTCTCTTACAGAAATGCTGTTCAAGAGATGTATAATACTTTTCATCTATGATGAACGCCCAATGCTTAAATTTTTCGGTTCTTTTTTCCATTTCTTCTGCAGAGGGCAGGAAGGACAGATGAAGAGATTGAAATGCTTCAGTCCAAATTGAAACGCATTGATGAAGTCTTAGTTTTTGGTGGAAGAAAGACAAGGACAGCAAGGTTTCAGGGAAAGAAGGTTCAGATAACTATTGAGCAAGAGAAATCAAGGTGAGTATTAACACGTTGTTCTCTTTCTTATTTCTTCTTAAATAATTTTTCTGCTGCATATACATCCTACTTTGGTTCTCGGTGATTGCAGGATACTAGGTAACTTGGCCTGGATTTACTTGCAGCAGAACAACTATAAAACTGCTGAAGAACATTACAGGTAAGCTTTGTCATTAATTCACCTACATAATCTACATATTATGTTTCTTCTGAAGAAAAGCTGCACACCTGGTTTTTAATACAATATTTTATTTCAGGAAAGCTTTGTTGCTGGAACCAGATGAGAATAAACAATGCAACTTGGCTATCTGCCTAATGCACACAAACAGACTGAAGGAAGCAAAATCTCTGCTTCAAGCTGTAAAGGCTTCATCGGGTAATAAACCAATGGATGAATCGTATGTTAAGTCCTATGAACGTGCTCACCAGATGCTGACTGAAATAGAGCAACAATCATTGCAACACTCATTTGAAAGTATGTCTCAGTTCTCGGTCAAGAAACAGAATTTGGTTGATACAGTTGAAACTGAAGCATGTCCTTTATGTAAGAAAACATATTTTTCTCCAGCTCCTTCCAGGCACAATCTGAAAGATCCATTTATGGAACCAAGAAGATATCCATGGGGATTCAATGATGAAGATCAAAGAACAGAAAGGGGAAGTGAAGTGGTTGGCAATTCAAATAGAAGTTTCTCATTCAGGCAGCCTATGCCAACTGACAATTTGCAAGCACATGCAGTTAGAAATTTGGAATCTAGTTTCCCTGCAGCTCCAAGTGAAGACAGCAGGCGAAGGCTGTGCGGAGACATTGCTCATGGGAAAGGTGATGCAGTTGCACAACCTGTTTCACCACCTGGTTCATGGAGGAATGGAGGATATCCCGAAATAAAAGGGCAAGCAAGATTAGAGATTGCTTCGGAACTTGTACTGAACGGGAACTGGAGAAAGAGTAGTAGTACTTGGGAAAATAGTGATGTGAAAAATTCTTCAAATTTCACTGTAGAGTCAGCAATGCTTGTTGATGATACTACAGCATTGGAGACTTCCAACTATGGAGAATCAGATCAGAGAAACTGCTCTGTAGAGAATAGCCATGCAAGGCAGATAATAACCACTACCAAGTCACAGAAGATTCACATCCAATGCTAGCTTGGATGATAAAAGCAGGTGAGGTCATGAGGCTAGCTTGGGATTCTTTTGTGTTTTCCTAACTGTTATATGAATTGCTTGCGATTTAATAATTGTATAGAGCAAGCACCCTTTTGCTAGCAGGCCGGGTTTGGGTTTGTGTTTTCCATTTTTTTTTTTCTAATCTAATTTAGTTGTACTTGATTTTTGTGGAATTTAATACCTCATTAGTCTCCCTTTCGAATCATTTAGATATTGTGGTGTAGAATCAGGTAATTGTATTGACCCATGCAAGGTCCTAAGGTGAGGGCTATGATTTGTAAAAGAAAGAAAACATGTTTGATCTAAACGCAATGAATGGCTTGAGATGATTTTTACTTTTGACAACCTTAAATCAATATTGGTGTTGAAGAAATACTCACATGGTGATTTTGTGCACAAATATCAATTCCCTTCTGCGTAAAACTTATGCTATATAATTATCACCTTAAGTAGATGAGTCTCTGTACAAGCTGACTTTGTACATTGGTTTATCCATCGCTTAGGAACACACATAAATTAAAATTGTTTAATTTATAGTCTGTGTTCTATTTTGATGTTGTACCCAAGTATTGTAAAATATCAACTTATTTCAGTATACAACTTATGCTTTGCGATTATCAACTTTTTTTAATGGACTCAGAACCCGTCCATATTTTTTATTTTTTTAAATGAATTAGAATTAGTTCTCCAAATTTCGAAAAGATTATATAGGAATGATAAATACTACATCAACGTTGATAAATGTATTATTCTTGAGTAGTGTTGATCTCTAATGATAACGTATGTATTAGCTACTCCCATATAACCAAAGCCAAAGGAGAAGCACTTCGATGATCAAGATATAGGAATTATATATATATATAGTTGTCTAAGTACCAAGCAATAAAAAGTTACAAACATGTATAATGTGGGTTGAATGCGTATATATTTTCTCACTTCTCAGTACTAGCTTCCAAAGTTTAATCGTATATATACACACACACAAGACCGAAAGGAAAGAAAGGGACTTCCCAGCACTAGCCTCCGTACGTTAATAACCTAAAAGAATGAGGTTACTTTTTATTTGATTGATTTTTATATTATTACTTCACATGTTCTTAGAAATAGCAAATACTCTATAATTTGCCATAAAAATAGTCTATGTTGGAGTGCAAAAGGTGGGTAGCTATGCCACATTTTGGCACAGATGCTCTAATCTAATATTATTGCAAAGTGTAAAAAATAAGTGCTACCCACTTTTAAAATTCAATTCAAGATGCTCTTACTATCTTTAAACTGTATGCTTTTGATCACTAAGCTTTATTTTGATTATAATGGTAATGATCATTAAGCTTTATTCTGATTCAAAAGTTGGCCGGCATCCATAGTAAGGTTTAGAAAACAAAAAAAATTAAATAAATAATATTAAAACATATCACCTTGAAAACTTTTAACCAAAAAAAAAAAAAAGTTTCTCTTTTGTTCGATAACATAACTGTTTTTTATTTTTTAGTCTTAAATTATGTGTAATTTGGTTAGTTTAGAGATTAATTAGTATTTGTTAAATATTAGTTAGACTACTCAATTGAGTAAAAAAATAAAAATAATTTCTAAGGTTGTATTTGATAACACAACTACTTTTTATTTTTATTTTTAATTTTTTCTTCTTGAGTTATATGTAATTTGATTAGTTTAAAGG
The DNA here is from genome assembly GCA_007844105.2 of Rhamnella rubrinervis. Taxonomy (NCBI): domain Eukaryota; kingdom Viridiplantae; phylum Streptophyta; class Magnoliopsida; order Rosales; family Rhamnaceae; genus Rhamnella; species Rhamnella rubrinervis. The sequence continues at coordinate 14,629,767 of CM017580.2, read as the reverse complement.
TTGATTGAGATTTGTTAGATGTTAGTTAGACTACTTAATTAAGTAAAAATATAAAAATAAAAAATTTTCATTTTTAATTTTGTATTTTTAATTTTTCTTCATATTTTTAGTCTAACTAATATTTAAAAAACTCTAACCAACTTTTAAACTAATCAAATTATTTATAACTTAAGAGGAAAAACTAAAAACAAAAACAAAAATAAAAAATAATTGTGTTATCAAACAAGCCCAAGTGTTTTCATTTATTATTTTTGTTTTTACATTTTTACTCTATTGAGTAGTCTAATTAACATTTAACAAACTTCAACTAATCTCTAAACTAAGCAAATTACATATAATTCAAGAGAAAAAAATTAAAAATAAAAACAAAAAATAGTTATGTTATCAAGCAAAGCCCTTAGGGGTCTATTTGATAACATGATTGTTTTTTTATTTTTGTTTTTAGTTTTTTCATCTTAAATTATGTGTAATTTAGTTAGTTTAGAGGTTAGTTAGAGTTTTTTAAATGTTAGTTAGACTACTCAATTGGGTGAAAATGTAAAAATAAAAATAGAAAATAAAAACACTTTCAAAGTGTTTTTATTTTCTGTTTGTATTTTTATTTTTTTTACATTTTTACTTAATTGAGTAGTCAAACTAATATTTAAAAACTTCAATCAACCTCTAAACTAATCAAATTATACATAATTCAAAAATAAAAACTAAAAAATAAAATAAAAAATAACCATATTATCAAACAAATCTTAGAAAATATTATACTTAAGATTTAATTATAATCATATGACAAATTTTTTCTAGTCGTTGGATTTTTATTTATTTTATAGTATTTGGATATAATATATAATGTAAGATCATTGGTATATGCTCACGTTGTATTCTGGCATTCGTCAAATAAAAGAAAACAAACAAACCAAAACAAGAAAAACAAGAAAGTGGCCAGCCGCTCGAAGGAAATTAAATCTTCCCACCCAATTTCTGCCTAACCCCACAAACACGTATTAGATAATTACTAGTCGATGTGTTTTCTGTTGTGATTTCACAATCTATATATATATATATGTTTTATATGCGACATGTATTATTGTTAATGCCTACTTAATATGTGGGAACCAATTTCTTTGAGTCTTCTAGAACAATAATAATCATTATATTTTATAATAATAAAATTAAAGTAACATTTTTCTTGGTTACTGTATGATGGAATTAGGCAAAGATAAAGAAGTAAGTGAAAAGATAATATTTATAATTATTTAGAAACAAAAGAAATATAAATTTAAAAATCAATTAATATAATTTATGTTGTCTACAAAAAATACCTTTATGTAAAAATTTAATAACTTTTTTCTCATACAAGATTAATAAGAATAAATTATTAATTCTCATACATTATTAATAAGGGTAAATTTGAAATATTAAAAGTTTCATTAAATTATTTTCCTCTCAATTTTAGGAGGAAATGAAATGATTTAAGATTGAGTTAAGAAAAAAAAAATCCATCTCCTAATCCTCCTCTTTTCTTTCCTTTTACATCCATTTATTTTTTAATATTCCAAATAAGGAATTAAATCATTTTCTTTCATTTCCTCCAATTTCAACAATTCAAACATAATGTAAAGGATTAACGACGTAACAGTGTCATAATTGTTGAAGTTAAAGGGCAAAAATGCCAAAACAAAATTTCAAAAGGACTACTGGTGCAAATAAGCCTACTTTAAATCCAATGAATAATAATAATAATAATAATAATAATAATAATAATAATGAATGTCTTATATTATAGTTGATTACGCGTGTTTAGTAAGGCAATTGAAATAACAAACTTATTTATTTTAGTTCATTTCATAATTTGAGGCGCCGGCGTGGGTGAGGACTGCTGGCAAAGGAGGAGGAAAAAGGAAAGGTCAGGAGGTAGGTTTTTTTTTTGTATATTTTCTTTTTGCAGTGACTGAGAGAGTATCAATTTATGCAGCTATTTAATAATAAAATAATAGAGAAACACAGATCACCTGTCATGCGACAGTATATAAAAACAAAAAAGACAAGATATAGCTAAGTGTCTTTCCGAATTCACTTCATCAGTGAGATGCTAAAACTATTCCCAAAAAGAAAAGACAGAAAAAAAAAACCATCTAAAACTTTTTCAATAATATCTTTTATAAAGCCTTTGAAATTCAACTTTGATTGGAAGTGGACCAATTCCTATACAAGTAGTTTATAATTTGTTAGTCAAGGAATGTGACTCAAAATTTAATGTGTTCACTTCTTTTCATCAACTCTTCCTATCGTCTTCCTTCATTCTCCCAGTAAACCCTACAAGTGTAACTGAATGGCACAAGACATAGGACAACACATATAGTAAGGTATACCTACAGAACAGCATGTAGGAATATAAAGAACAAATTGGCTTAGAAAAAGACTCTATTGCCAATTAACTACAGATGAATTGGACAAGATGACTATAAAGCTCTTATCTTATTTCTCAAACTTAAAGAAATAACTGCTTCCCAGAGATGATGGTCTGCTCCATTTTTAAGGCAACAGCTTTAGTCATTCATTTCTCTGGTTGATGCAGCAGTATTTACTCTAGCTTTTCTCCCATTAACTCATAACTAACATATTAATGGTCGCAGTTACCAAATGAAGAATCATAGTATTATATGAAAACTAGTCTCGCCGCAGGATTCCCATTTCTTGCAGTTTACCAGCCATGTGTCTGAGCTAATCTGAGCAGAGGATACTTGATCTACCCACACCCGAAAATGTTCACCCTGCCTGTCTCCATGCAACCTTTTCATTGCATCTATATACTGGTGGATAGATTGCTCAAATCCCGATGGATGGACAAAAATACCAGATGAATACTGAAGACAGAAATATTAATGGTCAGTAACAAAATGTTTAATGAAGTATGAAAGACCTCTTCAAAAGTCAAGTCATGAAACTTTTGGAGAAAAAAGATATGCTAAACAAGTAGAATTGTAGAAGGTTCTAACAAGAGCTATCTTCCTTAATTCTTGCAATGCAAAAGTCAAGATTAAGAATTGCATAGACTGGACAAACACATAGAAAATAATTGCTCTAACAAGAAGTTGATGCTCAAATAATCAAACCATTCTTAGCTCCTAATTAAAGGAATAGTTATGACTCCTTCGTTTTACCCTCGCTGTTTGTATATCGAATGTTTCTCTTTGGTCATTCTAATTAGTTTCAAACTTTTAGTCCAAACAATGGTTTTTTACTCTGTAGCAACTATTCAGCTAATATGTTTGAGAAACTATAACTGACCCTTAACGGGCTGGGAAAATCATGTCTTACACAGTGCTTAAAGAAAGAAGATTCTTTTACTCTAAGATATAGGAAAAACTCAGACTAGATGAAACTTACAAGGTTGCTTTTAAATTCTGCATATGCCGCTCAGACATTTCAATATCTGCACGACGCCGTCTCACATAAAACAAATAGAACTTAACGATCTCATGACCAGGATTGGTAATTTCCACTTTGCAGTTTTGAAAGTCTATAATATCTCTTGGGGATACATTTGGACCCAGACCAAAATTACCAATGGCTTGAATGATCCGTGCAGCAAATCTCTCATTAGCTTGAAGAATATTAGGATTGTTCTTTGTATTTTCTTCATACCACTGCAGCAGTTATTTCTTCGCATTACTGACCTGCATATTCAAGAAATCAGTGATCCTTGAATCGAATTTGAGATAATAATAAAATAATACAGTTAATTAGTGAAATATGAAAATACGATGCTATGAGCCTACACACCATCACACCGTAGACTTCAGGAACAGTGAAAAGTTCAGCATCATTTCCAGAGTCACCACAGACAAGAGTATTGACTGGAAACTTTCCATCAAATGCAAACTTCTTCAACAGATAAGCAAGGGCTTGTCCCTTGCCATCACCTCCTGGCAAAACGTCCAAAGCAGCCCCGCTGATATAAATTATTTTTACATCTAACTGACCAAACAAAAATCAATATAAAAACAACATATCACCAAAATTGAGAATGATACTTTTCAGTAACTAAAGCATAGCAATTTTCAAATAAATAGATGACAAAGCGGTATGAGAACTAAATTAAGAACAATTGTAACAATTATCCATTATAGCATTAGCATGCAAGTAGGCTTTCAAAGGAGATTACCAACAGTCAAGAATTGAGTTTTATATCAACAACTGCTTACCCCTCTCTTCTCTAAGTGCTTGGATAGAACATGAATTATCTCCAATGCCTTAACCTTCTCCACATAGAAGCTAACCTTGTGAGTTCGTTGATCAATGTCTGACTGTAAAAATCCCATTCAAATGCAAAAATTGCGCATGACTTACATTTAACTTCATCTTGCATAATGAATATAAATATCTCGGTGCTTAATCTTCGTGGCTAGTATGAATTTATACTTTCATTTATGTATGATTAATGTGGTCTCAAATTCGAATTACACAAACTACATTTTTTACAATTTTCAACAAAACGTTTTATGACACATGACGTGTTAGGGAAAATTAGGGCACTACCTAATTCTTTAGGATCTTGGGATTGATAATTTAGAAGAATTTAAACAAACCACATAGATCAAAATAAATTACAGAAAAAATAAACGAGATGAGATTTAACATGGTTCGGCAATCAATGTGATCCCTACGTCCACGGAGCGCGCCAGCACACAAATCCACTATCAACTTGAAGGATCACAGTGTAAATCTCTCTCACAGATGAGAAATAGCTTGCTCTCTACTTTTCTCTCAGTTTGGCTCTCTCTGCACTCTCTGCAACTATTTTCGTCACTTTTTCCCATGGCAATTGCCCTACAACATAACAGGCTATTTAAATAAACCTTAGGGACAAAACTGTAAAATTACAATTTTAAATGAGCTTCGCAACATGTCAAGTGCCTGACATTGCACCTGACACTCTCAGGAAAGCCCAACTAAAAACTTACAGACCATGTCAAGCATCTGACATTGCGTCTGACTGCCTCGACTTCACATACACCAACAATCTCCCATTTGAAGTCTGAAGCAGGCGCTGTACATCCTCCTCCTTCAATGTACTGTGTCTGATGCACTCAACAAAATGTCCTCAACCTCGAAGGCCTACTGAAGCTGCGCACAACCCCAGTTTCTCTGTAGTCACTGCTTTGGTTAACATGTCAGCTGAATTCTTACTTCCTTGAATCTTCACCAGTGATAACACTCCATCATCGAGTAACATCCTGATAAAGTGATATCGAAGACCAATATGCTTAGTTCTTGAATGAAAAGCTAAATTCTTTGCCAAGTGTATCGCATTCTGACTATCACTATGCAAGACATTCATCACTTGTTTGAATCCCAACTCTGCTAACAAACCCTGTAACCAAATAAGCTCCTTACTAGCTTCTGTCACAGCAACATACTCTACCTTAGTTGTAGATAAAGCGATAATCTTCTACAACTGAGAAATCCAACTAATAGCAGTGTTTCCTTAATTAAACACAAAACCTGTAGTGTTCCTTCTATGATCGATCTCACCAGCAAAATCAGCATCTACATGTCCTTGCAATTTCAGCTCGCATTTATTGAAGCATAAACACTTCTCTGTAGTACCTTGCAGGTATCTAAATATTCACTTAACTGCTTCCCAATTCTGCTTGCCTGGATTTGACATAAATCTGCTCACTGTTCCCACTACATGAGCTATGTCTGGTCTCATACAAACCATGGCATACATTAAACTTCCAATGGCTGAAGCATATGTAACCTTAACCATATAATCCTTCTCCTCATTTGTCTAGGGACACTGGTCCTTAGACAACCTAAAATGATTACCTAGAGGTGTCTTGACTGGTTTAGCCTCATTCATACTAAACCTCTACAACACCTTACGAATGTACTCTGCTTGAGATAACCGCAAGGTACCCAACTGTCTGTCTCTGTGAATCCTCATCCCAAGTATTTGCTTAGCTGCACCTAAGTCCTTTATCTCAAATGTACTGGACAACTGCTTCTTCAATTTGTTGATCTCCCTCATATCTGACCCAGCTACTAACATGTCATCAACATAAAGTAACAAGATAATATAACTGGAACCAACATTCTTAAAGCAACAACAATGGTCAGCGTTGTATCTCAAGTAGCCATTGGTTTGTACAAGCCCATCAAACTTTTTGTTCCACTGCCTTGGAGCTTATTTTAGACCATACAAGCTCTTTGTCAACCTGCACACTAGGTGTTCCTTTCCTTTCTCTTCATAGCCCTCTGGCTGCTGCATATAAATCTCCTTATCTAAATCACCATGGAGAAATGCAGTCTTTACATCTAGCTGCTCTAAACGTAATCCCTCTGCTGCTATGATACTCAGAACTGACCGAATGGTAGTCAGTTTCACAACTGGAGAAAAAATTTCAGTGTAGTCAATCCCTTTCTTCTGCTGAAAGCCTTTGATCACCAATCTTGCCTTGTATCGTTTAGAGCCATCATGCTCCTCCTTGACTCTATAAACCCACTTGTTTTGAAGAGCCTTCTTCCCAATGGGCAACTCAGCTAGTACCCAAGTCCGATTAGATATAAGAGATTTCATCTAATCTTCCATTGCAAGCTCCCACTTGCTAGCATCTTTAACTTGACATGCCTCATCATAGCATTCAGGCTCTCCACCATCTGTCAGCAGCAGATAGTTCAAATATTTTCTGTTTGGTACATGTGGCCTACTGGACCTCCTAAGTGGAACAAGTTCCTTAGGCAAATCAACATCTCCTATTGTAGCTTCCTCCTCCTGAGGATTCTGACTTGTCTTATTAGCCATACCACTCTCTGGTATATCATCCAGCTCAAGATAAACAGACTCATGTTGTACCAAACTTTCAGACTGTGCTATATTTCTGTCCTTGTACATAACAGACTCATTAAATATCACATCTCTACTTTTAATAATCTTCTTGTTTTGGTCATCCCAAAATCTATAACCAAATCCTTCATCACCATATCCAATAAAAGTGCATTTTAATGATTTGAAATCAAGCTTATTCCTAACATGATCAGTAATATGCATGTATGACACAACCAAATACCTATAAGTGTGAAAGTTTTACCTCCTTTCCACTCCAAACCTCTTGAGGTATTTTGTGCTCCAATGGTACTGAAGGTCCTCTATTGATCAGGTAAGTTGCTGTGTTGACTACTTCTGCCCAGAACTACTTTGGCAACCTTGCCTGTAGACGCATGCTTCTGGCCCTCCCAATCAATGTCCTGTTCATATGTTCTGCTATACCATTTTGCTATAGGGTTCCTGGCATAGTCCTCTCAAACTTAATCCCACTTTCATAACAGAACTTCTTAAATTCGGAGTCCTTATATTCTCCACCATTATCAAAACGCAACTTTTTAATTTTCAAACCTATTTCATTCCTTACCATCACCTTCCATTTCTTGAAGACATCAAATACTTCAAATTTTTGCCTCAGAAAGTATACCCATACCTTTCTGGGATGATCATCAATAAAAGTCACAAAATATGACTTTCCACCAATTGAAGAAACTGATGCTGGTCCCCAAACATCTGTGTGAACTAGCTCAAGCTCAGCCTCCTTCGGAGTTCTGCCAACCTTTTGTAAACTCACTCTTTTTTGTTTCCCAAATATACAACTTTCACACATATCAAGATCAACCGACTTCAAACCTGGCAATTTTCCCTTTGACTGCATAATCTTCAGTCCCTTGCCACTCATGTGGCCAAGTCTCTGGTGTCACAAATTTGGATCCTCCTTGCTTTCAGCAACTACAACTGACCTAAACCCATCTAAAGTCATATAAAGAGTACCACTCTTCTTTCCACGAGCAATAGTCATAGCTCCTCTAGAAATCTTCCAATTGTCTCCTGCAAAAGTAGTTACATACCCATCTTTTGCCAACTGACCAATTGAAACCAAATTATTTCTCAAATCAGGGACATGTCTAACATCATCTAATTTCCATATAGACCCATTCAACTTGATCTATACTGACCCTTTGCCGACCACATCGCAAGCCTAGTCATCACCCAAATAAACTTTTCCCAAATTACCCGAAACATAATTATCAAGTAATTCATTGTTTAAGGTAGCATGAAACGAAGCACCTGAATCTAGCACCTATGCATCTGTCTTGCTCTCTAACGAACAAATCAAAGCATCATCACACTCCTCAGAAGCCACATTAGCTGTAGTCCTATCGCCACTATCCTTTTTTGGAGCCCTACACTCATTCTAATAGTGTTCTTTTCTACCATAATTCCAGCAATCAATATCCTTTTTACTTCTTTGATTTTGCGAATTGTTATTTGGTGTTTGGGATTTAGATCTCCAATTTTTGGACTTGGATCTACCACTCTGGTTATTCCCCCTGCGTTTGTTTCCCCTACTTTCCACATTCAATGTCGATCCTGAACTGGAAGCCCCATCTTTTAGTCTTCTAATCTCCTCAGTCATAATCATCTCAATAACCTCTGATAGTTTCATTGTATTTTTACCAAACACTGCACTAATTAAGGTAACAGCAACATTCCAACTATCAGGTATTTGACCAAGTATCAACAGAGCTTGAATATTCTCATCAAACTTAACATCAACTGAATTTAATCGATCCATAATCTCATTAAATTCATTCAGAAAGACTTTGAAACTTCCATTATCTGGCATACGTAAGAAAAATAATTTCTTCATCAGGTATACCTTGTTTGCTGTAGACGACTGTTCATACATGCTGCTCAAAGCCTCCATAAGAGACGCTGCTGTGGTTTTACTCTTGATGTTGAAGGCAACAAATCTAGACAAAGACAGTCTTATAGCACCGAGGGCTTTGCGATCTAACAAATCCCAATCTTCCTTCTTCATCTCTGCTGGCTTTTCTCCTTTTAGCGGCAGATGCAAATCTTTCTGGTAGAGATAATCCTCCATCTGCATCTTCTAGAAACCATAATTCGATCCATCGAATTTTTCTAATTTAATATCCTTCTCTGATCCCATCACTCCTACGCAAGCTGAACCTGGCTCTGGTACCACCTGTTAGGGAAAATTAGGGCACTACCTAATTCTTCAGGATCTTGGGATTCATGATTTAGAAGAATTTAAACAAACCACACAGATCAAAATAAATTGCAGAAAAAATAAACGAGACGAGATTTAATGTGGTTTGGCAATCAATGTGATCTCTACGTCCATGGAGCACGCCAGCACACAAATCCACTATCAACTTGAAGGATTACAGTGTAAATCTCTCTCACAGATGAGAAATAGCACACTCTCTACTTTTCTCTCTGTTTGGCTCTCTCTGCCACTCTCTGCAACTATTTTCAACATAACAGGCTATTTAAATAAACCCTAGGGACAAAACTGTAAAATTATAATTTTAAATGAGCTTCGCAACATGTCAGGCGCCTGACATTGGGCTTGACACTCTTAGGAAAGCCCAACTAAAAACTTACAGACCATGTCAAGCACCTGACTTCACATACACCAACATGACTCAACTCTTTCACCCTTTATGTGGGTCTACATGAGTCCCTTCTATATTCCATCTAGAACTATATGAAACAAATCACTGCAGTTATTCTTTTTTCAGTTATAACACTACTTGGAGCAGTACATATATCCTGTCCTACCTCTATCACTTAACAATATTTGTGTAAACAGTAGTAAAAAAGAGTTTAGCATACAAATAAAACAAGCCAGAAAGTTATACAATTAATGATTGACTTACAAAAATCTACAAAGTCTTATTAAAATTTTGCAAATTTCATAACTTTTTACTCCATTATAGGAGGAGCATACTTGTACTTGAAGCAAAGAAACTCACCTGAGGAACAAGCTCAGGAAACTTGGATGTTTCTTCAACAACAATTTCTCTATCCCACTTGTTATTCAAAAACTGTACCCAGCAACATCAGGAACCATAGACTCACCATAAGCAATCTCAGTTCCCACAGACATCACAGCGACATCAGGGGTCTACAAGAGTTTCTCATTCCTTAGAAGTTTGTAACTTGTGGGTGATCTTCCAGTTGAGAAAACTAGTAGAGAATCATGGCGGTCATAGGATTCTTATAGAGCATTGAAGCTGAGAAGAGAGAGGCCACCAGGATCATCATGGTCAACCTACAAGCAATGACAAACCCATTTGATGATTTTCCAATGAAATCGATAAAAGGGTGGTGGTCACCAACTTGAAGTAGTGAGGCTGTTGAAAAGGAGTTGGTGAAATCTGCTACCACGGTGTAATCAAGATCTGAGACAACCATGAGACTTGGAGAGCCATGAAGATGATCCATGAGTAATTCTGCAAATTTACAAAAATTGGGAAAAATTCAGTAGGTTTGATAATCCACAATGTCGGAGTATAACCAATTAATTACATCAAAAGGTTCCCATTTTTTCCCTTCTTTTTTTTTTGAAAATATAAATGATAATTTGAAGATTTATGAATGAAGCGCCACAAGATTCAATTTTTAACGGTTCACAAGTGCAGAGTATTTTTTATTTTTATTTATTTTTAAAAAAAATCTGTGAGCAAAAAATAATGATATATATATATATATATTATATCAATTTTTTAATTTTTAATCTGTGGCACTTTAATTTTTAATTAATAATCATTTTTTTTAAAATAGGATTATAAATTTTTAATCTAAAAGGCGAGACTAACCTCACTTGTGTAATAAATAATTAATTTGACATGGATATAAATTTATCAAAAGTTTTATTAAATTATAGTTTTACTCGCATCCCATTCCAGTTTTATTTCGATTTAAATGGATTTGTTAGTAAAACAGTATTTAACTAAGTCAGTGAGTGATATTATTGTTATTTTCTTTACAAATTCTGCCCTAAGTTTGTAAAAAGTAATGCTACGAGCATAAAGAATGAAAGAAAAAAAGTAAACTTTTAAATGCAAAAGTTCGGGAGTGCAACTTTAATAAAGGCTCACGTAAATTAATCGGGACATCCTAATCATTACATGGAGAGAAACGGCAAAGTAGCGAATATTATCTGTAAGTTCAAATGAAGGAATTGTTTGATATATCTCAATCTAATTCCAACATTTATTATCTCCCGTTATACACCATCAGTCCCTTTCTTTGTTTTTTTTTTTTAAATGAAATAATCCAGCATTAATTAGTTTTGACACTTAGTTTTTAAACTAGATAGAGGCATTTTTGGTTGAGAATTTTTCAAACTTCTACAATGTTTTCTTCTTCTTTTTCCGCAATGCATTATTGAGCCTGTGATCTGCAAGAATATTTCAAGTCGGTCTGCGTTGAAAGTAGCTTGTATAGCAACATTTGAAGTAGGATTTGACAGGCTCACAACATTTTGGCAATCAGCTTTGTCGATCAACCAAAGTCTTTCATCAAATGTGAAAAACAAAACCAAAGTCTCAGTCTTTTGGTTTTGATTTTGATTTTTTGTATATCTTAAAAAATAAAAATGAAAGAAAGTAATGAAAAATCTATTAATATATTTGAATAAAAAAATTATTTCATCACAAGCTTATTTCTCTCGAGGAGACATATATAATAAATAAACAAATAAAACATGTTGGTTGTAAGATAAAAAATTAAATTTTTTTTTACTAGCAGGTTTCATTGTTTATAAAATTTGTAATAATTATTTACAAGAGTCTTTCAAGTTAGAAAAGGAGTTTTTTATATACATTAATTTTTTTATTTCCTTTTTGCTTATTTTTAATTGAAATAATATCAATATCTGATAATGTTTATATGTGGTTTGTATTACTTTGAAGACCATTAAGTAGTAGATCAGGACAAGAATAAACTTGTCTTTCGCATTGATTTTTTTTGTCCTCGAAAGGAGAAGACTTGAGTTACTTAACTTACAGGTAAATTACATGAGGTATACTAATAATCACACGTCGATTCATTTATAAATAGCACTTCATTGCTCATCATCCAAAACCACACCAATTTTCTCTCTTCTTATTAAAAATAACAAAAAGCATAATGGGGTTATCAATGTGCTTAGTTGCAGTGTTGCGACGCCTGGTTTTAAAACTTTTGCTGTTTAAAATTGTTGTTTTTACTCCATGTTTTGCTTCTCATGGTCATGCACTGCAGCCATTTTGCTATGACGATGAAAGCTCTGCGCTGTTGCAATTCAAGGAAAGCTTTGTCATTGCCCACGCTGCTTCTCGTTATGAAGGTGCTTATCCCAAGGATTTACAATGGAACTCTGAAACTAGAAACTGCTGCTCTTGGGACGGCATCGAGTGTGACGAGCAGACTGGTAATGTGGTTGACCTTACTAGTAGTTGTCTTTTTGGTTCTATTAATTCCAATAGCGTTCGTCATATTCCTTTTACCTTTGTCAGCCTTCGTCATATTCGGATGCTTAGCCTTGCTGATAACAACTTCAATCACTCTCAAATCTATCAAATTCCTTATGCTATTATGCAACTTTTTGGCCTAACTCATCTCAACCTCTCTAGTGTTAGGAAATAAATGGGTCAAAGCAGATATGCAACTAAAGTAAATTAAGAAAATTGAAATAAAATGGACAAAAATATTTTTACATGGAAAACTCCTAAACAAATTGGGGTAAAAAACTACGGGCAAATTTGGGAGGATCTCACTATAATGAATGGAGATTACAACACTTCCTCTCTAAATACAAAGAGAGAACAATGACACTCTCTCTTGAATAAAAGAGAAATAACTCTCTCACAAAACTAAGGAGATAACACTACAAAGGAGAAACTAATTTTCTCTCTTTGTAAACTCTCTCAAAATTGGAGAACCTTTTTTTTTTCTCTAATGTGGGATGCATAAACTGAAGAGAAAGAGAGGTATTTATAGTTGAGCTCACCCCCCCTTTCCAAATCCTACACGTATTCTATATATATATATATATAATATAAAACATATACAAGTCAAGATTGTAGGTTCCTTGTCAAAATAAGGCAGCTACCAAAGTCACTTGTAGAAGATCAAATCAACTACTAGTAGGAATGTTACCTTTGTAGAAGATCAAATGTTATCTTTGACATGCTATCATTTTTATCTTTCTATAGTAGTTGATCTTCTACAAAGATAACATTCCTACTAATAATAACCTTGTGGGTAGTGGGATCCCACATGCGACACCCCTTCACACCATCAGCATACTCTAAGAATATACACCTTTTGAATTTTGGATCCAACTTTATTCTTTCTTGGGTGTTATACATCACATATACAGGACATCCAAATGAATGTAAATTAGAGTAATCAGCTGGCTTACAAGTCCACATCTCCATTGGTGTTTTCAACTCAATCGCTTTTGAAGGCGATCGATTTATCACATAACAAACAGTATTGGTTGCTTCTGCTCAGAATGAATTGGGTTAGCCCAATCCTCAACATAGACCTTATCCTTTCTGCAATGGTTTTATTGATCCGCTCTACCACCCTATTTTGATGTGGAGTGTATGCCACCATGAATTGTCTTTTAATACCTTCTTGCTTACAAAATGCAAGAAACTCGCCGCTTGTATACTCTCCTCCATTATCTATCCTCAGGCACTTGATCTTCTTTCCAGATTCAAGTTGCACCTGCGCTTTGAAGTTTTTGAATACTGAAAATACATCTAACTTATTCTTGATCGGATACACCCATAATCTCCTGGAGTAATCATCAACAAAAAATACAAAATATTTTGCTCCTCCTAGGGATATCTCCAGTGATTCCCAAACATCAAAATGAATCAAGTCTAAAATGTGTTTACTTTTAGCATCAAATGTACTAAATTTTAATCTATGCTGCTTACTTATAACACAATGCTCATAAAAGGGTAAAGATACCTTTGTAAGTCCAGGAAGTAGTTTTCGATCGGAGAGAATTTTCAAACCACGTTCAGACATGTAGCCTAATTTGAGATTCCACATCATTGTTAACTCTTCTCCTTTGCTACTTGACACGACACACGCATCAGCTTCCTTCAATGTTTCTCTTTTAAGCATATATAGATTTGCACCTATCTTTTCTGCCTTCATCACCACAAGCGCACCTTTGACAACCTTTATGATCCCATTTTCAATATGGGTCTTGCATCCAAGATCATCTATTTGTTCTAAGGACAATAAATTTTCTTCAGACCTTTGACATATCGTATCCTTTAAATAGTTTGAATTGTACCATCATGCATTTTTATCTTAACAACACCAATACCAGCAATTTCTAAGGCATGATCATTACCCATGGATACAGATCCTCCTGAGATAGGCTCATAGTTGTGAAACCATTCTCTCCTAGAGGTCATGTGCCACGTAGCCCCTGAATCTAAAATCTAGACATCAGCAAAACTTTTTCTGCCTTTAGCAATCGTCGTTGCCTCGTTGTAAAAAACTTCACCATAACTTGAGATACTTGCCAAATTTCCTTGAGCTTTTGATGACTCAAGGTCTCCACTCTTCTTGAGAAGCCAACACTCCTTGACATGCCATTTCTTGCCACAATTGTAGTATTTGATATTCTTCTTACTTCTTGATTTGGATTTATCATGATTTTGACTCCCACTGAAGCCATGTTTTGTTGATCTCCCTTTTACCATTGCTAATGCTTCCGCTTGCTGCGAACTTGTCTGCCTGTCTTCCTTATTTTTGCACCTACTTTCTTCTTTCAAAACTGCAGCTACAACAATGTCAAAACTAGATTGTCTGGGTTGTTCGTTAGGTTGATGATAAGTTGATCATACGAGTTTGGTAGACTTTGAAGTAGAAGCTCCGTACGTTCAGTCAAATCTATTATGTAACCCATCGATGTGAGTTACGAAAATAGAGTATTTAGGGTATTGATGTGGTCGGTTATAGATGTGGTCTCTGCCATTCGAAGAGCATACAATCTTCTTTTTAAGAAGATTTTGTTGTGGAGTGACTTGGCCTTGTACAATTTTGTCAAAATATCTCATATCTCCTTTGCCATCTTTTTCTCCGCCACACTGGGTAACACTTCATCTGCTAGTGCTAAGTGTAGATTAGCAATTGTATTGCTATCCATCTCGTGCCACTTCCCATCATCGGTGATCTTCGCGGGCCGATCTACAATTGCTGCCAGACAATTGTCTTTCCTTAAAATTATCTTTACTTTCATTTTCCACAATGAGAAGTTAGTCCCATTGAATTTTTCAACATCGAACTTTATTACCATTGTTGATGACGATCTGCTTCACACTTAACGGATTGCACTATTTCACTGCATACGTAAATAGTACCGTATATTTGAATAGTATCATATACATGAACAGTACCGTATATTTGAATAGTATCATATACGTGAACAGTACCATGAATAGTTACCGCACCTGAAACCTCTGATACCACTGTTAGAAAATAAATGGGTCAAAGCAGATATGCAACTAAAATAAATTGAGAAAATTGAAATAAAATGGACAAAAATATTTTTGCCTGTAAAACCCCTAAACAAATTCGGGTAAAAAACCACGGGCAAATTTGGGAGGATCTTACTATAATAAATGAAGATTATAACACTTCCTCTCTAAATATAAGGAGAGAATAATGACACTCTCTCTTAAATAAAGGAGAAACAACTCTCTCACAAAACTAAGGAGATAACACTACAAAGGAGAAACTAATTTTCTCTCTTTGTAAACTCTCTTAGAATTTGAGAACTTTTTTTTTTCTCTAATGTGGGATGCATACACTGAAGAGAAATGGGGTATTTATAGTTGAGCTCACCCCCCCTTTCCAAATCCTACACATAACCTATATATATATATATATATATATATATAATACATATAAAACATATACAAGTCAAGATTGTAGGTTCCTTGGCAAAATAAGGCAGCTACCAAAGTCACTTTTGGAGGCCACCGGTGCCTCCAATTTGAAATTATCCTAACATCTAGTTCTTATTTTTATGGCCAAGTCCCATTTGAAATTTCAAACTTGCACAAGCTGTCCTACCTCGACTTGTCTCACAATTATGATCCAGATACGAGAGAAAAGTTTTTGCATCTTAAAAATCCCAGCTTGAAAACACTAGTTTTGAATTTGACCAGGTTAGAAGGATTGTATTTTAGTTACATAAACATATCATCTGAAGTGCCTGGTTTACTCTCAAATTTCACTTCATTGAGGTGGTTGTTTCTAGAAAATTGTGAATTGCATGGTGATTTTCCTACAAAACTTTTCCATTTGCCAAATCTACAAGTCCTTAGTGTGGTATCTAATAAGAACCTGGCTGGCCATATTCCTGAATTCCATGAAAGAAGCACTCTTATAGGACTTGGATTGGCAAATACTAGTTTTTCAGGAAGATTACCTTCTTCGATCAAAAAACTAGAGTCGTTGGAAAAGTTGCATATTAGTAGTTTTTTTTTTTTTTTGGGCTATTCCACATTCTCTCGGCAAACTTGCCAATATTACAGATCTAGTACTTTGAAAACAATTTTATTGTTCACATTCCATCATCTTTTCAAAATCTTACCCAACTCACTATATTACTTCTGTGTCAGAATAAAATAACTGGTTCAATTCCACCATGTCTGGGAAATCTTACCAAAATAGAAGTCCTAGAACTTTCTAAGAATAAATTGGAGGGCCAATTCCACAATCTGTATCTAAGCTCATGAATCTTGAATATTGCCTAGATTTTAACAATTTGAGTGGATTTTTGGAATTTGACATGTTCCTAAGCATGAAAAGTCTTACGAACCTCGTACTTGGCTACAATAATTTGCCATTGGTCTTTGGGAAGACAAACACAAATGCGATAAGGTCAAAGTTCAAAAGTCTCGAATTAGCTTTTTGCAACTTGATTGAATTTCCAAATTTCCTTTGGTATCAAAATGAACTGGAATTGTTGGATCTAAATGGAAACAAAATATACGGCCAAATACCAAAATGGATGTTGAACTCAAGCGTAGACACTTTGATGGCGTTGAACATCGGCCGCAACTTCTTGACAGGTTTTAACCAACAGTCAATAGTTTTTCCCTGGGTTAACTTGCTCCTATTTGAGGTTTCATATAAAATGCTGCAAGGACCATTACCAATTCCTCCACCGTCCCTTCAACAATTCGATGTCTCAAACAACAATCTAAACGAAGAGGTTGCTCATTTGTTTTGCAATATGAGTTCTCTCTACGCATTTAAGTTGTCTAATAGCAACTTGAATGGCATGGTTCCACACTACTTGGGAAACTCAAGTACTTCTCTATCAGTGTTAAGTTTGGGAAAAAATTCTTTCCATGGCGCCATTCCTGAAATATGTAGCAATGGTGGTAGTGCAAGCAGCTTGGGATTAATTGATTTGCGTCATAATATGTTTTAGGGCCAACTACCACGATCATGGTCCAACTGTATGATGCTTGAAGGTATTGTCGTCTCCAACAATCAGCTAGTCGATACTTTTCCATCAAGGTTGGGGTCTCTTCCAAAGTTGAAACTTCTTGTACTGCACCATAATGGGTTCTACGGTGTAATTGAGAAACCTAAAATGGACGTGGATTAGTTTGCCCAGTTGCATGTGATTGATCTATCTTCCAACAATTTCACTGGTGTGTTTCCATCTGAATACATCGCTAGTTGGAATGCCATGAAGTCTATCGAATCCAATGGTTTGAAATATATGAGTGCAGAGTGGAACACTTCTCTGACGAAGAAGTACGGTATCTCGTGTTTGATGTTTACGAAATGACAGTAACATCCAAAGGGGTTGATACATATTACCAAGTCATTCAAGATATCTTTGCTTTTGTAGATTTGTCAGACAACAAATTTGAAGGAGAGATTTCTGACTTGTTTGGGAAGCTAAAGGCTCTTCGCTCCTTAAACCTTTCCAACAACTTGCTCACCGGAGGTATTCCATCGTCTCTGGGAAATTTAACATACCTTGAATCGTTGGACCTTTCTCGCAACAAGCTCACTGGAGGTATTCCATCTTCTTTTTTTTTTTATTAACTTTGTTGTGTAGTTTTAGTTAGTATGTAATTTTCATTTTATGTCATCTATATATCTTTGGTGTGCTAAAGCGAGGTATTGAATAAAAACGAAATCTTTCCAAGTGGATTACCTTAGTTTGAACTTTGAGTGCTTGTAAATTTTTTTAACTTTAATTGTTTTGGTTTTGATGTTTTATGGATTTTCCCGTAAATTTTTTGGTATTTTAATTAGTTGTATATATAATTGACTTTTGCTTCAGAATTCAAATGATAAGCTCAATGAAAACAAATGGTTTGATCAACTTGAGATAAATATAAAAGAAAAATGGTTTGTTTACTTCGATCATAAGTATCGAAAGACGAATTGTACAAATTATGTACCAAATTGTAAATAAGGTTTTATTTTTTTCAAGTAATTTAAAAGCACTAATTAAAAACAGAAATTTTCCAGTGAAAAAATAATAAAATAATAATGCTAAATTGAATTGTGACAGGCTAAGTTGTTTTTCTTTTCACTAAAATTAGGGACTAATCTACAAAAAAGTGAAAAATAAAAGAAGCTATTTTGAAATTTACTAATATGATATATAAATTAGTTTTGGTAAAATTTCAAAACGACCCGTCTATTTGTACTCTTTACTGATATGGTTCTCTATTTCAAAAGAGTATAATTTAGGGCTTGTTTGATAACATGATTGTTTTTTGTTTTTATTTTTAGTTTTTTCCTCTTGAGTTATATGTAATTTGGTTAGTTAGAGTTTGTTAAATATTAATTAGCTTACTTAACTGAGTAAAAACATAAAAATAAAAAATGAAAACACTTTGAAGTTATTTTCTGTTTTTATTTTTTATTTTTCTTCATATTTTCACTCATTTCAGTAGTCTAACTAATATTTAACAAACTTTAACCAACCTTTAAACTAACCAAATTATACATAACATAAGAGGAAAAAAAAATTGTATTATCAAACAGGCCCTTAACTTTTTACATTTCATTTTTATTTCAATTTAACTGGATTTGTTAGTCAACCGATGTTTGTATGAGTCCCATATTAAGTTTCAAAAAGTGATGCTAGAAGTTTTATCAATTGACATTTTTCAAGTAGCTTCTGTAATAACATTTCAAATACCATCTGATATAAATTGGACATATTCGATTCTTCAGCTTCCTTTCTTCTTTCTTCTATTTTTTGTTTTGATTAAGACTTTGTATCATAATTTGTGTTGAAAATATAAATAATAGTGTCAATTTTTTATTGATCATGAGCTGACATATAAAGTACCATGACCAACAAAAACACATTATTTATGTTTTTACACAAGTTGTATTAAATATTTGTACTCTTTTATTTTTTAAAAACGAATAAAGCTTGCTATCCCAATTGAAAAATGTTTATGAGCTGCTGGTAAAAATTTACTTGTTGTAACAAAAAACTATACTCTTTAAAAATTTGATAATTTAAAATTTTTATATTATGTGATAAAGATCAATTAAGTTCTCTTCTAAATTACTATTTTTATTAAATATTAATGATGGAGATAAACTTAAAGATCAATTTAATTTTCTTCTTAATTTTTTAAATAAAGTATCTGTTGTAATTGTGTACAATTAGATTTTAATTTAATTTTATTTTTTTAAGCAGGAAGAAATTGCAGAGAGAGACCATGTTTTAAGACTAATTAAACAGGACAATGTATAACCAAATTTTCCATTGAAATTTGGCCGAAAGGTGGGGTGGAGGATCGGTCGGGCCGTCCAACGAAAGACGAATGGGTAGATTCTATGGACTGGCTATCAGAGCCGAGCTAACCAAGTCAAGGATCTGAACGATTGCCTGGCTCGGCTAAACAGGATGTTCTTCGGAGATAAGGTATTTGAATTGGCTCAGCTTGTGCGTGGTAAGAGTAGGATAACGATCAATCAGTTATGGTTTGGGGTGGTCTTCCTTAATTTGAGCGTAGTAAGAATTAAGGAAAGTTCCCAAATGAAGAAAGTTCATTCAGCAATCAATGCTAGATTCTTTCTCATATTACACTTTCTTAATTTGGGAGAGCCGATCCTGGGGACTTGCCCTAAATCAAGGCGACTAGGTTTCTTATTTTCATTTTTTAGGATTTCTTACCTTAGTGGAGAAGGCAAAGCTAGGTCTACATATATGTCAGTCATTCTTCATGATAGAGGTACGCACCCTCAGCTAATCTCGCATTCAAAAGTCCAAAGGTCACTCATTCACATACCGACTGGCGAGGAGTGTCTTCGCCGGTATCACACCGGTGCCCCTAAAAGCTTCACGCTTCTCTGTTTTGTAGGTTGGCGTGCCGGCCGTTTAAGACGAGCGTAAATCTGTCATAAAAGCTTTGCGTAGAAGGAGCCTGCGCGCTTTGGCACAAAACCATCAGGGCCTATCTCCGCGAGATTTAATCAATATTACCAATGGCATCCGCGACGCCAACCTTATCTTCTATGGTCGCCATGCCCACCAACGAGAGGAAGAAGTTACGCCAGTCCCTAGCCATATTGCGGGACCATCAGCTGCCGGCAGTGGAGCTATTGATAATGATAATTGATTTGAGCAACTCTTGGCTCAGATGGTGGCGTTAGTCCAATCAACAAGGGCCTAGCAGCAGTGCAACGAAGTTCAAGAGCAGGTTAACAGGCAACTTTTGGAAGCCTTTAATGCCGTGCGGACACCCATGAGCCAAGAAAAGACTTGCCCAGAAGACGCGGGCGTGGAAGTAAACCGTCAGGAAAGAACGCCGAAAGGGAAGAGGGAGATGCAGACAGAAGTAGCTGGTCGAACAAACGTAGCCGAGGGGAGAATGGGGCTCATTCCCGAAGAAATTCAAGGGAGTACGAATCAGGCGGGGAATCTTATTCCCGCATCGAACGCCTTACCGAGAGAAAAGGTGGTGGGCATCGACCAGTCGAAAATCGGAACAAGGACAACCGACCAACGCAGCGGATTTGGCTCTGCAAGAAGGAAGAACCAACGACTGGTATGACGATATACTAGACACTCCGTTTGTGGATGCAATTACAAAAATCAACACGCCAGCAGGCTTTTCTGCACCAAAGTTTACATTATATGATGGAAGTGCCGATCCAGGAAACCACGTGATACACTTCAGGTAGGCCATGATCCTTACTTGCATCCCTCAGTCAGATAGAGATGCGGTAATGTGCAAAGTGTTCGCTTCAAGCCTAAAGGGTCCTGCCCTGCTCTGGTTTAGTCGATTACCATCACGGAGTGTTAGGTTGTTTCACGAACTGGCGCAACAATTTATGACGCAATTTACATCAAGTCGCCGCATCGGCGGATCCGGATGACTGCTCGTGGTACAAAGAACAGAGGAATGAACCGCTTCGGAATTACATCCAGCGATTCAATGATATGAAGGTCGAGATTATGGATTGTCCGGATGTAGTCGCATGTAACGCGTTCAAGCGCGGGTTACTTCCAGGCACCAAAATCTATGATTATATGGTTCAAAAGCCAAGGAACCCTGCAAACCTTGCAAAGGCTTAGAGTTTCGCGGGTCCCGGAAGAGAGACGAACCTGATATGCAGTAGGCGCTAAGGAGGACGCGGTTGTGCCTCCAAACGCAGGAGCAGAAAAGCGAGCCACCGTTGTTCAGCGCGGCAACGCTTACTAATATCCGGTAGATGGCGGACAATCCGCTCGAATTGCAACGCCCGACCGCGCGTGGTTAGAGATTCAAAACGGCAGAACGAATACCGCAGCGGATGAGTTTGATGGACCGCCAAAAATTGGGTCGATGGTTTCCAACCCAGCTTAGTACTATTATATGGAAAGAATTCACGAGGTACGGTGGCCACCCATGAATTCAGATTCAAATACAAAGACAACTCTATGGTATGCCTTTCATAAAGAGCGGACACACTTACGTGAGAAGAGTGCCGAAAGACTAAAACGAAATAGAAGAATTACTAAAGCGGGGTACCTCAACAATTGCCTCGTGAGCGGAAAAAAGGGCTTGGACAGGCGTAAGGAGAAATCCCCGAAGAGGACTCTCAAAGGGCGGCCAATGAGGTAGAGTGCGGAAAGTCATTCATTACATTGCTGGGAGTAGCATGCTGAGGAGAACAAAGGGAAGACAGGAGGCCTACCTGACAACCCATATCACGTGCTTCCAACCAACACGAAGAGCCAACTATCGCTTTACGACAGTTTACACGCTGGATCGCTGTACCCCATGATGACGCTTTGGTGGTCACCGGATGTAGGAAATTGTACCATCAAGTGGATATTGTGACAAATGGAAGCTCGCGGATATTGTGTTTTTAGCACATTAAAAGATGGGAATCAATCCGCCAGCCAACCCACCAAAGCCACTCTAGTTGGATCATGGGAATGAGAGCTTGGCCAGTGGAGAATCATCCTCCCCGCCACGGCTAAAAGCTGCAACCTAGATGACAGTAGATGATGGTAGTTGACACTCTTTCCTACAACATGATCTTGGGGCCATGGTTACCGATGAAAGCCGCTCCATCTTCTTACCATCAGAAGGTCAAGTTCCCAACAAAAACCGGGGTGGACGAAGTAAAGGGTGACCAATCCACAGCCAAGATTTGTTACATTAAGGCTGTGGATAGGAAATACAAATAGCGATCCATAGTCGTGGGTACACATTGATAAGATGGATGCTTTGGAGGATCCGGAGGGCGTGCGGTGCAGATCCCACCACCCCGATGCCGCGACAAAGATTGGAACCGAATGGATTGAGGTTGGCTCCGCAATTCAATTCTAAAGACCACCGTAGTACTTTTCGCTGATCTGATGCATTATGGTGGGGATAGATCCACATCATAAATCATGAGCTGAGCGTAGATCAGTTACAAACACAAAGAGAAGGAAGTTTGCAAAGCGAAACCAAGTCATCAACGAAGAAGTAGACAAGCTATTGAAAATGACTTTGTCGATAAGTGCATTATCCGGTTGGCTTCGCTAGTGTGGTAGTAGTTGAAAGAAAAATGGAAAACCAGAGTATGTATGACTTCACGGATTTGAATAAGGCATGCCAAAGGATAGTTTCCCAACTGAATATTGATATGATGATGGGCGCTATCGCCGGCATGGTTGCTAAACTTCATGGCGCTTACTCAAGCTATAATCGTCATGATGCACCGGATGATCGAAAACAGCGTTTGTTACGTAAGGGAATCTATTATTCTGAGTCATGCGTTGACTTAAAACGCAGTTACCACTTATCAAAGGTTGGTGAATAAAATGTTTGCGCTTATCTTGGCTCGACCATGGAAGTGTATGTGGATGACATCTTTGGTCAAATCGGCGTCGCGGTGACCATGTACCTGGCACTCGGGAGCTTTACGGTGTTGGGCCAGCGTGAAATGGTGAATCTGCTAAGTGTACATTTGGGGTTGGTTGGAGCAATTCTAGGCTATTTAGTGGCAAAGGAATTGAAGCTAATCCGAGTCAAATAAGGGCTCGCGACATGCCTTCTCCAAAACTATCGAGGAGGTGCAGGTTAAATGGACGAATAAGCGATACTGAGTCGATTCATCTCCAAAGCATGGATCATGTCTTTCATTCTTAGGGCATTGAAGGGAAGACTTTGTATGGTGAAGAGTGTGGTGAGGCGTTTCAACGACTCAAGTTATACTTGGCTTCTCCACCTATTTTGTCCAAACCAAGGCTGGAGGAGCCATTGTATTTGTATCTCAGATGCCGGATCATCTTTGTCATTTCCGTGCTTGTCCGAAAGGGAAGGAAGGGCAACATCCTATTTACTACGTTAGCAAACACTCTTGCGGATCTGGCTCGATATACCCTCATTGAAAGATGGTGTTGGCTCGTCTCTGCTTAAGAAATTAAAACCGTATTTCGGTGTCACAAGATCATTGTAGTAACTTCCCTACCCCTTGCCAAGGTGACTTCATAGCGGACGCCAGGGAGAATGATGATTGGGGTATTGAATTAGGCGAATATGGAATAGAATATTAGCCTCGAACAACCATCAAGTCTCGGGTTACGCCGACTTTGTTACAATTCCGGGAAGGGAAGAACCAAAGCCACGTAGGAAATGAGATAAAGCAGTTTAGGCAGGCAGGTTGATTACGCCATGGCTGGCATGAACCTATTTGGGCCGGATGTATAGGCAATGAAGCATCTCGGTGAAGCATTTGAGCGAACATCGCGAATTATTTGTTGATGGCTCTTGAATTGGCATGGGCGGGGCGGAATAGTGCTTAAAGACCGGATGGTTTGGCCTTTCGAACAAGCTATTCATTTTAATTTTTCTGCGTCAAATAACGAAGCAGAGTATGAAGCACTGATCGCCGAAATACAACTGGCCCGAGCAGCTGGTGTGCAAAAATTGCTTGTGTATAGTGATTCCCAACTTATTGTAAGCCAGGTTAGCGGGCAGTACTTGGCTAAGATGAAAAGATGGTTGCCTACCTAGCGCTAGTAAAGGAACTCATTCACCCGTTCAGTAAGTTGGAGTTGCGTCAATTGGCAAGGGCTGAGAATACGCAAGTAAATACTTTAGCGGCTTTGGGGGCTATGGTCAAGGGTGAGCAGCGTCGAATGATACACAATGGAATTCTTGGCGAGCCTGTCGCTAACAAGGTTAATAAAGAGGATAAAGAGACAATGCAAGGCCAATAACAATGAATGGGTGGTTTGATGAAACTAATTGTTGATTTCCTAACTTCGTGATCACTTCCTTCAGATAAGTCGAGGCTCCTGAAAGTTAGGCTTATCCTCTGTGATTCAATGATCGATGGCAAATTATATGAGGCATTCATCGCCCACTACCGAGGTGTTGAACGGCGAAGAATCAACCCAGCTTCTAATGGAATTCATGAGGACATCAGGGTAATCATTCGTGAGTGGCGCAACCTCGCCCATAAAGCCATGTCGCAGTTGTTATTACCGCCAACCATGCGAAAGGACGCCGCACTATTCTCGAATCAGCGACAAAATGCCAACGGTTCGCCCGATTCCTTTACATTTACCTCCCAAGAGTTAACAAATCTAACGAGCCGGGCCGCCACTGTATTAATGGGGCTCGATATTGTAGACTCCCTTCCACTGTACGCTGTAAATGATTTATCCCGTGGCCACCGACATTTTAGTAAGTGGGTGGTCAAGCCTACTCTCAAACCGCGACAAAGGATGTGGTTCGATTTGTATGGAAAAATATCATATGCCTGGCCTTGCCACGAAGTTTTTGATGGACAACGGGTGTCAGCTTCATTAGCCTGGTGAACTCGAGTTTTATATGGAGTGGAAGATCACTATGCGCTTTTCTTCACCACATCCCCAAGTAAACCATTGCCGAAGTCCACAAATAAAACCATAATTGCTAATCAAGAAGCGATCGAAATGCTTTAAGTGGAAGCGCCGATCGAAAGTTACCGCGGTATCGCTGGCTAGCCTGACCACGCCATACGCATACTGAGAAACCCGCTCGCATTAACTTACGGGATCTGAGTATGCATACCCATGAAGCAGCCGCCTCAACGATTCTGGGTGGCCCAAGCGGCCCAGATAAAAATGATGAACTAAGGCGCATAACGCTGGACAACTTGAGGAACTGAGGAACAAGCCTTAATACATGGACGACGGTGTACCAACAAATGCGATCGCTAGGCATTACAACGCCAAGGTTCGCCCCTCGACGGTTTAGAATTGAGATTTTGTGCTACGCAGGTCTTTCCAAACACCCAAGAAATAACACGTGAAAGCTTGGACCGACATGGGCGTCCTTATCGAAGTCTGGACATACCCGCACTCGTGGACTTATACCTTACAATCTCGTAATCCGCATCGGGATGCCTCGAACCTGAGCTCTGCTCATCTCCGCCAATACTTTCAAGTAGTAAATGACATACAAGCTTTTGCATTTTCTCGAAGTCATTTGATTTTTGTACCTGCTTTCGTGACTTCCTTCTCGTCAAATTAATAAATTGCTACCTTCATTTACATACAAATTCTACGCCCATGTTTATCTTATCGGATGAGTTCGTTTACAGATTCGTGGTGCTCAAATTTCCACCTTTACAAATGCAAAATTCTACCAGTACGGCCAAAATTATGGGGTGGGTCATGTTTAATTTCGTGGTGGCCGCCCGTCAATTTGACCCTCGATTGGTACACCTTTCGTCTTGTAAGATATATGTGACGCACCATCCTAAGGTCAACTACACTTTCTCGCTTATAATATTTTAATTAGTCACCGAGTTGTTAGCACGCGAACTGGTAAATTCTAATTAAAATCTGACGGATATCAAAGTACACCCTACAATTATTAAATTAATTAAAAGTGTAATGGAAGAATTAATCGAGCAAAAGATTTCATTCAAATCAAAACAAAGTTACAAAATAAGGAAACGCGGGTTACAAGCCCATGGATGGTCCTCTCTGGTTGCTGGGTACGCATACCCACTTCTCCATATTGGAATTTGGCCCTCGAATGTCCGTCTCCGGTAGCTTCCATTGCCTCTATAAAAGAGTCTCGCAGTGGGAAGAGCTTCCTCTCAACCGCAGTGAAGTCTCTCGCTGCCATGTTCAGCCTCGCATTCGCTGGAGGCAATTTCACTTGTCTCCATCATCACCTCATCCTCGCTGGCTTCGTGTAGGCCAAGAGGTTGTTCGCCTCAACTGGAGGATCATCTCTCGGGGCCCGCAAGAAATAGTATCTTCAAACTTCACAATCATTTTCTTTCGCGCCAAGTTTGAGCCTCGAAGTTTGCCATTCATCTCTTCCGCTTACACCGCGAGAAATCCGCAAATCGGTGGATTCCAGCCTCTTTCGTGTAAAGTTTTGGTGGCTTCGCATCATTTTTTCGCCTTCCTCGCCCGGTGCATCGCATCATCAGTAATTTGCTTCAATTCGAGGATGTCCGCCTGTGGATTTTGTTTGTCGCTATATACTTCAGTGCGCGCAAGCAAATTTTTTCTTCAAGGCGCTTGTCAACCTTACCACGTACCATGTAGGTACTCGCCATTCGCTACTGCATGCCAAACAGGCCACAAGTTATAGCGTATAAATGTGATGTGATGAAATTGAACGCTTAGGTTATACCTTAAACGGGCCCTTGTTCTTCATTGGCGTATGTCCTCAAAGGCATGCTCTTCAATGCTTTTTATCGCGGATCGGTCATTAAACAATCCACGATCGGAGCAATCGTGTTTGAATTGAAGTGATAGAGGAGCCGCTCTCTAAACCTAGGTTCGCACGGGCGGCTCTTTACCCTTCGCTAGGGCGGAGGACTCGAAGGCCGTTGTTTCATGTGAGGTGGAGATTTGTCGGCTACAGCCGCAACCCCTTAAGTCCTTTGGTTGACTGTAATCGCTCCACCCGGTTGGTTCGATTGCTTATTTGGTCCTCACTCCACTAAATTTCGCAGGCGGCCTTCTTCTCCTTTCTTTTCTCTCTTTCTCGCCGAAGTGTTCTACTGTTGGAGCGCAGCCTACCTTCATCTTTCCCACGCTCACCGTTGCAGGAAGCCCGCAGCGGGTCCGGCTTGGTTCACAGATAATAATCTAATACACCCTCGAGAACGCAGCGATGGTACTTCAATAAAAGGAAGAGGGATACCTTCCGATCGCTCTGGTCAGGAAATTTGCG